>OX596240.1:37726877-38376296 GCA_951394345.1 Salicornia ramosissima | reverse complement strand
ATGATAAATCTCTCACTTCCTTTTCCCTTCAAATCATCTATAGGGTAGGATTTTCTTTCTTTTTTTATAAGGAAATAAATTTAAACAAATTATCAGCCTAAATGGCTACTTCATTTTAAAATTACATTTTCTATTAAAAAAAATAAAAATTATACTGATTTAAAGTAAATTAAAATTTACTGTACATTATTTATTAAAAAAATTAATAAATAAATAAATAAACATTCAATATTTTTGTCTCATTCACACTTGAAACAATAAGTTGGAACAGTGAAAACTATTCGATAATCTATTAGCGTACAGGCATATAGCAGATAACGTTGTCATAGTAAGTCATCAGACAAACAATATAGCGCATAGTAAACCAATATATAAAATTTAAAGCAATTAAGGTAAAAAAATATAGAAAGAAAGGAAAAATATACAACCATTTTTAAACAACAAATCAATAATGAAAAGAAAACAAATTTTAAAAAAAATTACGCATGCTTACCAGGATCACATTGCTGATAAAATTTTTCAACGTCTGGAAAATCATCAAAAAAATAAAAAATAAAAAAAATTATTATAATCAATCCTAAAAAAGAACTAAAATAGAAACAAAAATATGAAATATCAGAGAATTGAGTGAAGGAGAGAGGGAAAATGACCATCGGTAAGAGCCTTGATCAAACCAGCGCGTCTTCCTTTGAAATCGAGAAAAACTTCTTCGGCCGATTTAGGTGTATTCTGCGGGACTCCTTCCATGAGTTTTCACTGTCGCAATCACTTTTCAGCGCTAATTTGGAACCCTAATTGGAGTAATATGAATGTAAGCGACTTCAATTATGCAAGTTGTAACCTGTATCGATGGAGAAAAAGAAGTGTGGAAAAGAAATCGAAATGAAAACAAGTGAAATTAGGGTTGAGATGAGGAAAATAAAAAGAGGATTAAGGAAAAGTATACGAAATTAATTGAGGATGAATTGAACTAGGGTTTATATAGAACATTACTAATACCCTTTCTCAGTTTCTCTCTCTCTCCCCTCTTTCCCTATTCACAGTTTCCTTGTTTTTAAGTCTTTTTAAATAAAAAATGGTGAGTGCAGCGTTTGTTCGTGAAGAGGTAATGGACTAATGGCCAATGGGAGACTTTTATTTGACACAGGAGAGTGAGGACCAAAAGTGGAAAAAAATTAAGTTTTAAAAAAAAAAACAATTTTAAAAAATAAGTTTAACAAAGAAAACTGAAACTTAAATCGCAAATTATTATATGGTTTCGGACCACCTTTCTCCTTGTGGTTCACGGATTTTACGACGTCTTTTGACTGCTTAAGAAAAATTACTTAAAAGTTATAAATATTTTGTGCTGCTGCTAACCACCTCCTATATTTTTTCTGTTTCATTTTTTTCGATCTCTTCAGCTTTTTGATTTTGTTTTGATGTTGATTAGAGGTGAGCAAATTCGGGTATCCGATTTTTTGTGTCATAATTTTTTTGACTCGGATCCGATCCGGATAATTCGGGTACCCGGAAATTCGGTTCGGGGAACCAGGTATCCGGATCCGATTTTTTTTTCTTATACAAACTTTTAAAAAAAAAAAATTGTTTTTAATATAAAATAATGTTTTATTTTTTTATATAAAAAACTGTTTATTTTATTATAAAAAAAAAAAAACTGTTTTTTGAATTTTTTTTTTAAAAACTTTTTTTTTCAATTTTTTCAATTAAAAACAAATTGTTTTTTTAAAAAAAAACTGTTTTTTTAAATTAAAAAAAAAGTATTTATAATAATAAAATTCTATTTTTTAAAAAAGTAAAACCGGATACCTGGTATCCGATTTTAAAAAATCCCGACCCGGTACCCGTTTTTTCGGGTAAAAAACGGGTACCGGTTCGGGGACCGGGTACGGGTTTTTTTGCCCGCCCCTAATGTTGATGATAATCAGATTGTTGATGATAACTTGTTTTGTTTTTTGTCTTGATGTTGGTTAATTAATGTTTTATTTTATTACGTATTTTAGGGTTTTTTATATATGAATTATTATTGTTGAATGGAAATTAAATGAATATGTAATGTAATGAAATGTATATTGTAGTATATTTAAATGAATATTGAAGTATATTGAAATGTATATTTTTTTAGATTCTATTCTGGTTTTTTATATATGAATCAATATTGTTTAATGGTAATGAATATTGAAGTGTATTCAATTGAATATGAATCATAAAGCAGATTCAGCATTGTTTTTATATAGAATATATATTGCTTTTTGGAAATGTATATTGCGGTGTATTGAAATGAATAGTGTAGTGTATTCAAATGAATATTATTGAGAAATTAATAAGCAGCATTGAAAAATGTACTCCCTCCATAACATAAAAATATCTACTTTTGTTTTTTCACACATTTTGAGGAAGCGATTTAAGGGTGTAAATGAAGAAATTAATCAAAATGTTTTTGATACAAGCAAGAATGTGATTATAAGTTATTAATATCAAAATTATTTTGATTAATTTGGTCGTTTACACCCTCAAATCATTTCCTCAAAATATGTGAAAAAACAAAAGTAGATATTTTTATATTACAGAGGGAATATATGCTGTAACAACCCTGAATTTTCCGATATGAAAATAATACATATCACCTGAAGTAAAACTCAGAAAATCTCAAGGTTGTTATGCCGCGATAACTAATTATAGTCACCACAAGGCTAGTGGTTCTACTTGTAAACTAATAATTAAAAGATTAATTAACTAACTATTACAGTCCAACAAAGTAAACCAAAAATAGTTATTACAACCCAAATTAAATTCTATTTATAATTAAATGACAACGGAAGCCTTAATAAAGTCTAAAATCTAAAAAGAAATGATCGCACTCCTTAACCCAACTAGCCAACCACCATCAAGTCCCTGCACATTGAACATTGTAATATCAGCCAAAGGCTGAGCAAGATTTCACACTATAAATAAACAAAACTAACCAATGTGCAGGCAAGACATATAGGAATATCTTGCAAATTCATTTCCAATCTGTACAGGGTTAAATAGCAATAGGAACAACTTCTCAAATAAACTTTAATCTACTTTTAAGAATAACTTTAAGACAATACTTTCGAAATCTGTGAGTAGGAAGTATTAAATAAAAAAAAATTCAATGAGCTAGCTAGACTCACTGAATAAACACACCAAAGTCCCTAGTATGCATACCCCTTACTTGATAACCTACCAAGAAGGAAGACAATTGGCAAGAGTACTGATCAACGTACCCCCAAACTACTATATAAAATGGTTGAGACACTGTTAACTCAACCTACTTCCAAACTCGGGGAATACCGCTTACCGGCAACCCCACAATAAAACTAGAAACCCTCATAAGGGTGAGGAACTTCCTCCTTTCAAAATCTTAGCTTGGTAACATAGAGGAACTTCCTCGTTTCAATATAAAATAATTTCACAATACAAGTTCTCAAAATAATGTCAAATAAATAATAATCGCAACTGTACAGGTTTAGTAAGAAATCTTACCTTGTCAGCAACAAAATACAAATCAACCTCAAATGTCAAGTGAAAAAGGTTCCTCTATAAACCCGCGATCTACAATATATAGTAATACAATATGAGCCAAGTACGGTGTACCTAAAGTTGACTCTAGCTAAAACAACACACTAACAAAACTTAGATAAAATTTAAAGAATATACTCTATGAATCTAGACCGTAACAATAAGGATTATTATCATGGTATCAATAATTAAACTTTAGGAAGTAATAATGATTGATAATTGTTGTCAATCAAAGCACAATTTCATATTCCAAACATACCTCTGCTTAATACGTATGGTACTTAATAACAATGTAACTTGGAGCACATAAACACTACTCAACATTGGTAATAAACAATTAGTATTGTTTACTTGAGTGGATAATCAATCTCTAAATTTGGGAGTAGTCACATCATCTAACCATGTACAATTTTGACATATCCATATAATTGAAAGCAAAATGAAATTATTTCAAAGAATGATATAATAATTAAAGAACTTAATATCAAGTATTATCAAGTATTCAAGTATGCTAAGTGTTTTGAATAAAAAAAAAAATCAGATTTGAATGAACTATACATATTTGAAATAATAAACCATTTCCCAAATCAATAGCTCAAAACCCTAACTCAACAAAACCCCAAAATTCAAAAATCAACAACATTAATTAACATAAAACTCAAACTTATATATGAGACTAAAACTTACTTGAAATAAGAAGGTAAATTAACTCAATAAAGATCTGAAAATCTCCAGTTCGATCCGGTTTTTGACAAAACACAACCCAAAGAACCCAAATTCCTCCTCTTTGAAACACCCAAAAAGCTAGGAAATGGTAAGGAGAGATGAATGGAGAATTATAAGTTATTAAGATTGGAGTGGTAATCCAAATGGAGAATGAAAATAAATATATAAAAAAAATAAAAAAATAAAAAAAAGAAGAAAAGGGAGTTGGAGAAGATGAACCTGCGGCAACTTAGAAGAAGACTTTGCAAAGAAACTCACTGACTTTTACTTAGGTTATACTCCTCTTTTTTGTCTTTATTTATTTATTTATTATTATTATTTTTTTAAAATATCCTTTGCTTTACTTAACAAATTGTCTTTCTTACTACTTAGGGTAACTAATTAGAGGTCTAAAAACTATTGATCACTTCTAAAGTTGAGGTGGAAAATAATATTTTTAATAAAAGGAGATATAAAATTACTTTTGTAAAATTATTTAATGTAATAATTACTAAATAGATGATGTAAATTAATGTAATAATTACTAAATAGATGATGTAAATATACGGGGTGTTACATATGCAGTATTGAGAAATGTATATGCAGTATTGAGAAATGAATATGCAGTATTGAGAAATGTATATGCATTATTGAGAAATGTATATGCAGTATTGAGAAATATATATCGCAAGACCACAATGAGTAAGGCGGTCCCGGGACCATGATATAACGATTGAACTTAAATGGGGTGTATTTCTTAATGTTTTGGGTTTGGTTAGGAAGAAAAGCTTTTCTTTGGATACGATGCGTGCGACAGTTCTAAAAAATTTGTATTATTGTTGTTAATGTACATAATATACGTTTAATGATTGAATCTGGTTCAAATTTATATTTCCTGGGTTCAATCGAAATTTTTTAATGCATGTCGGTAATGTTATACAAATAAGTGGATTTTATATGGATTCGTAAATCAATGTTTGTTGTTGACTTATTTTGTATTGATTGAATGTTTATTTTAAGCAAACATTTTGTGTATACTGATTTTGGTTTGTTACCTATTTTTGTAGCATAACCTCTGTCCCTATATATTTGTTGCATAAGGAATTACTATTCAGTGTGTACTTTTGACTCTCTCTGATTTTATACATATAAAAATAAATTTAATCAAGTGAGATCTCGTTTGATTCGACTCAATGTGTACTTTTTAATATATAATTTTTATAATTTTTTACTATATATATCTAAAGATCGATATATATATATTCATTTAACGTTATGTTTTGAAAAACGTGAAAAAGTAAATGCAGCAAACTCAAAGGACAGATAAAATATAGGTTTTTTGTTATTAAGTTAAGGGAGAGAGGTAAAAGTGTAATTCACATGGACACCACCACGGCCTCCCTTCCCTTATATAATAGAGATAATATTTTACTTTCTTTAGTGAATGCAAATTACTTTGTCAATTACAAATCATATCCTAGGAAAATGATTAAGGGGCATTAAAATGAAGGATAATGATTTTGGCACTCCCTAATTTTATTTTGGCACTCCTCAATGTTACTTTTCATGTGAGAGGGAGACGAGTGCTAAAATCAAATTGGGGAGTGTCAAAATCACCACCCGAAATGAAACTTCCTCTGAGAATTAACTTCTTTTTTTAACCAAACTAGCTCTAGGGATACATGTGTAGACACCTAAATTTTCCCTCTCCTAATAGACCGATGATTTAATCATACACTTTGCACACGTCCAACTCTAAACAATTATGCCCACTTGATGATATCCCTCCCGAACTTTGATTAATTAATTTTTAACTAAAATATTTTAATTTAATTTCTAAAGGTTTATTTAAATGATTTTACTTGGTAAAATAATTTTTTTAGGTTTTTCTAAGCTATGCCCCCGAGTTTTTCGTCAAACTAAGTTGTGCCCATGCTTTTTCAAATTTGTTAGCTATTCCCCTAACTTATGTTTTTTAATTAACAATACACACTTTGTTAATTCAACGTTAAGGAATCCGTTAAAAGAAGTTGCATTTCGTGGGAGTGTAATTTCCCCTTTACAATTCTAGGCTTTTAAGCTGATTTTCACCTTTTATAATTGATGTAATTCCCTAAAATAAATGATGCATTGCCTTGTAAATGATAGATTTCCCTAAAATAAAGGGTGAAAATCAGTTAAAAGCCCTATAATTTTAGAGGAAAATTTTTCCTTGTACGAAATATAACTCCATTTAAAATATCCATTAACGATGGGATAACAGAGTGGGCACTGTTAATTAAAAAATCTAAGTTGAGGGGCATAACTTAGAAGTTTGAAAAGGCATGGGCATAACTTGGAAAAGTGAAAAACTCAGGGGCATAGCTTATAAAAATCCAATTATTTATTTTACATATATTCTTATATTTAAAAATAAAAATAATAATTTTGTTTTCCTATAAATTAATTTTTAGAAGTCAATTGACTTATTTCCTTAAAATTAGTATTTAAATTATCCTTAAAAAAGAATTATCCAAAAAAAAAAAAAATAAATATAATTAGAAAATGGGAACCCACAGAAACCCGAACCCAGAGCAACAAAACACCCTAAAACCATTAAAAAGTGACAGCTAACAACTAGAGAAAAACAAAGGAGAAAAGCGCATATAAAACGTGTTTGTAATCCCATGTGAGTACTCACACGGGTCTGGTTCACGTTTTGAACCCAGTTTCCTCTTCGATTCTATTTTGTATTCCCCTCTATAAATAGGGATCTTCATTTAGCCGAAAAACACATTTGGAGTACGAGTGATACTTCTCTCTCTATAATCACTCTCCAAGTACTCAAATTCTTCTCTTTCTCCCTCTTATTTCTTCTCTCCACTCTCCCTTTTCTTCTATAACAATATATATATATATTAATAATAATTATAATAATCAAACAAACAAACAAATAATCAGACACAAGA
This sequence comes from Salicornia ramosissima, assembly GCA_951394345.1. Taxonomy (NCBI): domain Eukaryota; kingdom Viridiplantae; phylum Streptophyta; class Magnoliopsida; order Caryophyllales; family Amaranthaceae; genus Salicornia; species Salicornia ramosissima. The sequence continues at coordinate 38,369,097 of OX596240.1, read as the reverse complement.
TAGATTATCAAAGTTTGGGATCATATGGCGTTGAAATCCGGGCGTAAGGAGTTGTAATTGACCGTCGCTCGCTAGGTATCAAATATGAGGCTCCACTTTTTTTAGCATCATGATATGTTTCCTTTATTTCCTTTTTAGTACCATGTTAGGCCTTTTATTAGTATCATGTTAGGATTTCCCTTTTGCTAAAGTTCTGATTAAGTGTTAAAAATCATGTGTTTATTTATTGTTATTAGTATTATGATTAGGATTTTCGTTTATTTCATTTTAGGCTTTTTTTACTTATTCATAGCTATTTATTTTATTTTTCTGCAAATCAACTTTTTATTTATTACTCCCTCCGTATTCTAATATCTACAACAAATGGTTTATCACATTTTCTAAGAAAGTTTTTGTTAGAGTAGAATAATAAGAATATTAGAGGGTAAAGTAAGAGAGAGAAAAGATGAGGTGTAAAGTAATTTTAGTAAAGTAAGGGAGAGAAAGAATGATAAGAATATTAGAGTGTAAAGTAAGAGAGAGAAAAAATAGGTATAAAGTAATTTTAGGGTAAAGTAAGGGAGAGAAAAAATGAGATGTAAATTAATTTTACCAAATTTAGAAATATATAAATTGTTGCAGTTATTAGTTTACAACTTTATTTAGAAATGTTGCAGATATTAAAATTCGGAGGGAGTATTAAATAAGGACTGAAATTTTTTATGCTATCACATTAAAGTCAAATAATTTTTTAACAACATGACTTAGGTACCTTAAATTAAATCTAAACAAAGTGATTATTTTTTTGTATTAAACACAACATGCCTAGTTATTATTTTTTTGTTCCTTAAGATCTAAAATACAAAAATATCTATGTTGTTTGAAAACACAACAAAGAAATTGCAATGAGATCGAGTAGAGCCCACTAGATGCAGGGGAACATTACGAACTGCAGTATTCTTACCCTCGTCCCCTTGCCCTTTAATCCGGTGAACGACCTAACCTTTGGGTTATATCTTGGCATACAGGCTAGACAAATGGGTTTCGTACTCCCCCATAGAGTAAGGTGGCGACTCCTGTACTTGAGTTTCTAAACTCACCCAAAGGCCAGAGCCAACCATACTCACAATATGCTACATATCAAAAATAAAAAATAAAAGTCGGCATTTAAACAACCGGCGGTGGGCCAAACAAGAAAAACGACACCCACAACATGTACCTAGGTATTTATTTGCAAATAATAAGGATATTTGTTTTATATATTGCTCATATTATCCTGAGATTCTTCATTTTTTCTAGACTATTCATGTTTTTTAAAGATTAATCATTTGTTTAGGTTCAATCTACTATGTTCATATTTTCTTTACTCATTTTATAATTACTAAGGCTCTTAAAAGTAATCTGATCTGAGCGTTCCGACCGATCTGATCCGAAAAATCGGATATCTGAAATATCTAAATGCAAATTATGTATTACGTTGTATTCACTTATGTGAGTATGCCCCTATTGTATTATTGTTGTAAAGTGTAAATTACCCTAACGGCCCGTTTAGAAGCCGGTTATAAATGATGGTAATTGGAATGAATTAATAACTAAATTTGGAAGGAAAATCAAAATCCATTCCCATGTTTGTTCAAGTTTAAGAGGAAATTTCAAGTTTGGGAATGAAAAATATGTATTCCTATGGAGATTATGAAGTTCTTCCTTAACAAATTACACTTAAAATTCATTATCATTACCACACTGTATTACCAACAATCAAACAGACCGTAATTGTTAGCGTCGGCGGGGCGCATCCCCATCTCACATTCAATTCTCTGTTCTCACTCTCAGCTCTCCCTCCATTCGAAAAAAAAATCCTAATTCTCTTCTTCTCAGTTAGCCACTTCGCTCATTTCTCACTACTTTGTGCTCTCACTTCGGCTGCCCAGCACAGCGGAACTCCCTCTTCGACTCTCAAACTCTCCTCTCACAAATCACAATAAGATATATGCTTAATTTATATGTTTGTTTCGATTTATTTTTATTTATATATATTCTGATTTATTTTGATTTACATGCTAAATCTATATGTTTGTTTCGATTCGATTTATATATGCGCAAGATATTTGAATATCTAATAATAATAAACAGGAAAAAAAGTTTGAAAAATAGAAAAAAAATTGAAGTATTGTGGATTATCGGATTGAATCCGATAATTTCGAATATTTTTGATCGGTTTTATTTCGGAACGGATTCAAAACACAATTTAATTTAGTCAATTCGGAATTTTCGGAAATCTGACATTTCAGAATGGATCGATCCGAATGAACAACCCTAGAGTTAGCTCAATGTCATAACTATGTTTAGTCTTGTATTGCTATTTCCATGTTGCTCATTTTTTTAGTTTTTTTTCCTTATGATACTTTTTTTTTGCTTTTTTACTCATTTCTTGTATACATACTAAGGGCTTGTTTACTTCAGATTATATTCATTTTATTTCAGTTCATCTCTATTTAGTTCAATTAATACACTCCTATTCAGTTCAATTCAGCTCAGTTCAGTTCAGTTCATCTCTATTCAGCTAATGTGAAAAAAATGACTCGATTAGCCCTGATTGCGTTCCCGATGTGACTCGATTTACACACATTAAATTAACATATGTGTCAAAAAATAATAAATAATTAAAAAAATCATGTGACGCTCACATGCCTCGTATTTTACCTGTTATCACAGGTAAACCGGTCATGGGGTCCGAATAAAGCAAACAATATAGTTAGTTTGGATTGCTGATGGATACTCAATAGTTGGGACTAATATGGGCAGATGATCTGATAAATAGTATAGACTGGTTGTCTCAATTTTGCCAAAAAAACATCCCAAAAAAGAAAGTGAGTAAATAAGAAAAACACGGAGGGAGTATTACTCGAAATAATATAATAATTTTTAAAGATTAATCAGCTAGAAAATGAACATGAATTGGGTTATTAGAAGCAATAACATAATAATTTTTAAAGATGAATCAACTAGCAGAAATGAGCCATATATGTACCCCTTGGTTTTAATATGTACCCTTGATTTCAATATGCACCCTCTGATTTTAATATGTACCATTCGAATTAAAAAACGGAGGGAGTATCTCGGCTCCCCACCAACTCCTTGTAATTCTTTTGATTTTGTAGGTTTTTGGTTGTTTATAATAATAATAATAATAATAATAATAATAATAATAATAATAATAATAATAATAATAATAATAAGAGACCTGCACTGAACTGAACTGAAATTATATTGGACTTGAATTAAATTTAAGAAATCTGACATTTCCGAATGGATCGATCCAAATGAACAACCCTAAAGTTACCTCAATGTCATAACCTATGTTTAGTCTTGTATTGCTATTTCCATGTTGCTCATTTTTTTGAGTTTTTTTTCCTTATGATACTTTTTTTGCTTTTTTACTCATTTCTTGTATACATACTAAGGGCTTGTTTACTTCAGATTATATTCAGTTCAGTTCAGTTCAGTTCATCTCTATTTAGTTCAATTAATACACTCCTATTCAGTTCAGCTCAGTTCAGTTCAGTTCATCTCTATTCAGCTAATGTAAACGAGCCCTAAGGCTATGTTTGATCCGCCTGATATTTGTTGTTTTAATCTGAACTTATTCTTTCTGAGTTGAACTTATCGCCTGATTTGATTAAACTTTGACCGCGTATATATGTTAATCAATAAGGAAAAAATATGTATTAATTGAATTCTTATTTGTATTAATGAGTAGTTTTTTAATATTTAATTTTAATATTTTTTGTTACGGAATTAAATATATTTAAAGCTCAAAAACATCAAATCAAATCATCTAATCTGATGTAAACTATTTTTTTCTGATATGATCTAATCTGAATTGAAATAAGTAACAAGGTATGGAAAGAAGGTGAATCAAACAAGGGCTAACTGCTACTCCTAAGTTAACTGATTTTCTTATCAATAGTAATAGAAAATTGAATAGTTAAATAATCTATTGCAATCAATAGATTGTGTATCTATTAACAAAATGAGCAATCAACTAGCAAAAATTATATAATTTTCCAATATGAACCAGTCGTCACATAATTTATTAAGTACTCCCTCAGTTTTTTTAGTTTACTCACATGATTTTTCATTAAAATAAGAAATCAATTGGAAATAGGAGAAAAATTAATAATGATTAAAAATTATATAAAAAGTAATAGAGAGTGTAAAGAGAGAAAAAATAGTAATTTTATTGGAGTTAATCAAAAGTAAGAGAGAGATAATGGGAAAAATACTTGGGAATCATAAATTAATAAATATATGAGAATAAATGTGAGAAATGAGTAAATTAAAAAAAAGGCAAAATTGACATCACCGGTCCATACTATTTACCAACTGCCCATATAAGTCCCAACTATTGAGTATTCATCGACAGTCTAAACTAACTATGTTGTTTGCTTTAATTAGACCCTATGACCGGTTTACCTGTTATCAGGTAAAACACGAGGCATGTGAGTGTCACATGCTTTTTTTTAATTTATTTTAATATTCCTTTTCAAAATTTTTTACTTCTTGCCATAAAAAAGTAAAAATTGCTAAAAATATTCTTGCAATAGAATTATTAAATTTTTTATGTTTTTAATGTTTTTTATTTGCGTTCCCGTTTTGCCTCGATTTGCGCCAATTAATCTACGTGTCAAAAAATTGTCTTCTCAAGGTTTTACAAGTTATTTTAATCTTTAAGGGTTAGATATTAGGTCAAAATTTACAAAAAATGACCAAATTAATAGAGGTTTCAAATTCCCGATTCGTCTCGATTTGTGGCATTAATCTATGTGTCAAAAAATTGGCCTCTCAAAGTTTTACGGGTCATATTAACCCTTAAGGGCCATATTTGAGGTCAAAATTTGCAAAAAATGATCCGATTAGCTCCGATTTGCGTTCCCAATGCATCTCAATTTGCGAGCATGAATCTATGTGTAAAAAATTGTTCTCTCAAAGTTTTACTAGCCATTTTAACCCTTACGGATCATATTTGAGGTCGAAATTTGCAAAAAATGACCCAATTAGCCCTGATTTGCATTCCCGATTTGCCTCAATCTGCGTGCATTGATCTATGTTCAAAATTTTTGTCCTCTCAAAGTTTTACAGGTCATTTTAACCCATATGGGTCGTATTTGAGGTCGAAATTTGTAAAAAACGACTCAATTAACCCCAATTTACGTTCCTGATTTGCCTCGGTTTGCGTGCATTAATCTACGTTTTAAAAAAAATTGTCCTCTCAAAGTTTTACGGGTTATTTTTAACCCTTATAGGTGAGATTTTAAGTCGAAATATGAAAAAAATGACTCGATTAGCCCCGATTGCGTTCCCGATTTGACTCGATTTACGCACATTAAATCAACATATGTGTCAAAAAATAATAAATAATTAAAAAAATCATGTGACGCTCACATGCCTCGTATTTTACCTGTTATCACAGGTAAACCGGTCATGGGGTCCAAATAAAGCAAACAATATAGTTAGTTTGGATTGCTGATGGATACTCAATAGTTGGGACTAATATGGGCAGATGATCTGATAAATAGTATAGACTGGTTGTGTCAATTTTGCCAAAAAAAACATTCCAAAAAAGAAAGTGAGTAAATAAGAAAAACACGGAGGGAGTATTACTCGAAATAATATAATAATTTTTAAAGATTAATCAGCTAGAAAATGAACATGAATTGGGTTATTAATTAGAAGCAATAACATAATAATTTTTAAAGATTAATCAACTAGCAGAAATGAGCAATATATGTACCCCTTGGTTTTAATATGTACCCTTGATTTCAATATGCACCCTCTGATTTTAATATGTACCCTTCGAATTAAAAAACGGAGGGAGTATCTCGGCTCCCCACCAACTCCTTGTAATTCTTTTGATTTTGTAGGTTTTTGGTTGTTTATAATAATAATAATAATAATAAGAGACCTGCACTGAACTGAACTTAAGAGAACTGAAATTATTGGACTTGAATTGAATTTAAGAAAACTAAACTGAAATTATAATTCTAAAATTAAGTCCAAAGGAACAGGTAGGTCCAAAAAGCCACAAGCATGAAAAATCACAAGTTCACAACTTCAAATGTAGAAAGTTGAGACATAAAATGAAAACCTAAATAAGGAAGATTAGGATGCTTGGCTTCACCCCCGGTCTAGTGACTTTAACATGTAGACAGTAAGGTTTAACAGACATGGCCCAGACGGATAATATACTTAGGGCTTTATATTGACCACATAAATTCCGATCCTTCTATGCTTAATGAAATTCATCCATTTGGATTGAATTTTTTTCCCTTGTGGACGGTAAATGCAAACAAAATTCAATCCCATGAGAATTGAAAGTGATGCGTCAATTGTCATCTTTTTCTTGCTTTACAACGACTATTTTCTTTGTTGACGACATAGTCAAACCAGCTTCTTCCGCCGAAACTCCAGAGCGACGCTTCAAAGTAGACTCAACTCATTCCCTTCTCCTCCATCAGATTGGTTATGGTTATCTCCAATGACAGATGTTGATTCCTTTGTGGTCTAAGAATGCACTGTTGATGGTTCATTTTGAGCAGAATTAGCTAGAGCTGGCAAAGCGAGTTAACGGGTCGTGTTCGTGTCAACTTTTGTGTCTGTTTCGGGTCGTCCATTAATTATGTTAAAAGTTACACAAATGTAAAATACTTGCTTTCTAAGACAATCGTGTCAAAACGGGTCAGTTTCGTGTCATTTCGTGTCGTGTCGATTTCGGGTTTCTCTCAGTAAATTCGTGTCGGGTTCGAGTCGTGTTATCGTGTCGTGTCCGGGATTGCCAGCTCTAGAATTAGCATCATATTCAGCTCCAATCTAGTCCCATAAACAAAAGTAGCAAATTAAAATCACATTATATTCCAATTCAACAGTGTATAAAAACAGTTACTCAATCACATAATAATCAGTAGTTTTTTTTAAAAAAAATCTTATTATTGTCCAACTACTGAACTACAAAGTTAATTGATTCAGCATCGTTACCGAATCTAGTCACAATATAAATCTGCCAATTCTTTTTTATATTGTAATCTTATATATCAACCTTGAATAGGAACTTCTTGTCTAATAAGTCGTTAAATTCCGTAGGAAATGAATTAATGTCATTCACCTATGGCCAATTTTAAAAATGTTGGAGCACATTTAAAAGATGATAGGTGAAATTAAAAGTGTTTGATATAGGATATTAGTTTTTCAAGGGATTCTCTTAGCTTACATGCAAACTTATGCATAACTAGCTTTCTATACACGATACGCGTGCATCAAATTTTAAGCTTAACTGTTATTCGTTAATAAAAAAAATCAAAACTCTGATATATTTGGGTGAAAAATTATATCAATATGCGTGTCGATTTGTAGAGAATTAAAAAATATGGATTTTGGTTTTTTTAAAATTATATATTTTGTAATATTATCATTTTTTAAAATACAAAAAACTTATCTGACCTGACCTGATTAAAACTTATTGGACCTGATCTGACCTGATTAGAACTTATTGGACCTGATCTGACTTGACTTGGAGCTGATTGACCTTGATTAAAGTAGTTTTTTGTGCACAAAATGATTGCGATAATTTCAAAGTATTTATTAACAGTAATATGTTGCAAATTAGATAAATTATTTCTTAATAAATTTATGAATAAATTTTAAGTCTTAAAAGAATTTGAATAATAAACTTTTAAAATTAAATGTACTTACGAATCTTTAATTGTCATTATTTATCTTAAATAAGACTATTAATATTTTTTAAAAAGGAAAACACTGTTATTAAGAGATGGTAGTTCGTACAAGACAAGCATCAAGAGCCTTGACTTAAAATAGTTTCATGCTAATTATATTTTAATAATATGTAGAATATCATGTACTGTATTAACTTTTGAACATCAGGACTTCGTATTATTCACGTCATGAATTAATTTTTGTGTAATAATTGTGTCGGAACTTATTAGACCTGGCCTGATTATAAATTATTAGGCCTGACCTGACCTGATTATAACTTATCAAACCTGACCTGACCTAATTATAACTTATCAAACCTTTCCTGACCTGATAAGTTCTGAGACCTGATAAAATAAGTTGAAGAGAACGCATCCTTAAAGGACGTTTTTTAGACTTTTCATAAGGGGACACCATCCTCCCCCTTCCATTATATAATAGAGATTAGTTTCACACTTTCACCTCAGTCAAAATCACAACATTTTATGACAAATGGGCCTTATAAGTTATGCAACATTTAACCATTTGTTGTAAAATGTGACAATCTTATACTTATACCATTTATAAGTTAAATGGTGCACCATTTTTTTCATTTTCATAAAATGGGCCTTATCTTTTCATACAATACTGGTGCACCTTGTACTTTTATCGTCATAAAGTGGGCCTTATATTTTTTTCATAGATTTTTTTTATTGTCATTTAACCATTTATCTTTGTTTAATTTGATATACATGGCCTTATACTTTCATCGTCATAAAATGGGCCTTTATTTTGGGCTTAAAATAAGTAGGCAAATTTTTAGGAAGTTGTATATCAAAAACATCTATTTTGGGCCCTCAACTTACTTTGGGGAGTAATAAATGCTTTTTACTGTCTATAGGGGTAAAATTAGCAGAATGTTAGAGTTGAAAATTCTATAAATACCACTTGCTTCCTTTGCATTTTTCACAACTCATTTTATAATTATTTGAGGAAGAAGAGAGAGAGGCTCTGACGAATTTGCTAATCCTCCCTGAGAGAATGTCTGGCAACAAGCTTCCTAGAGAGAAAGAAGGTGCTTTCCCAGATCGAGAACGTCTGGGAGTATGAGTTGAAGAGGAAGGGGGAAGAGAGAGAGAGAGGTGCACTCAGGGTGGTGAGGGCTCGGCTCCAGCTGCCGAGGATGACTTCCTGAAGTATAAGTGGAAGGTAAAGCTATGGGACGAGGCAGAGTGGTGTCCTCAGGGTGGCGAGGGATCGGCCCCTAGTGACAAGGGGAAGAGGGTCGAGCCCTCTGGTTCCATGGGGAAGAGACTCCCCAAGGAGAAGAAGAGCCCCGGGGTCGTCATTCGTCAAATGCCGCGAGAGGAGGCATACAGGCCCCGGGTCGAGGAGGCCTGGAATAAGGGATACCTGTACAAAGACTTTGGGTATTTCTCGGAATGGCTTGACTGGGTCGACATGAAGAACTGGTGCGAGGAAACGGGTCAACCCCGCCCCCCTACACCCGTGATACCTGATCCTAACAATGATAGCGATTAGTGTAGTTGCACTTAAGAGTGCTTTTTATTTTATGCAAGCTGTATTTTTGTATGGCAAGTATCGAGCCTTGCCCTTTTGTACTCGTTTTATTGATATATGAAATATCCTATTTTATGGTTTATTCAAGTCGTTATCTATTTTATTATGCGTGTAGTGGCTCAGCAGCAGATGGCCGAAACAGCTGTTTGTTAACAACAGAGATTTGTCAGATGACTCGGCCAACTCCTGTCGAGACACCTTTTACGTGAATCATTGTAGATTTATGAATGGTTCGGCCCAATTACGGTCGGGTCACCCCTTAGTGAATCATTTTAGATTCATGGGTTGCTCGACCTCGTATAGCCAAAACATCCCTTAATGTTGGGTGCACAATTTACTTAATGATCTTTCCGGCCTTATAGAGGCCGAATGAGGCGATTGTGAACAATCTGCACTTGATGTCCCACTCGGTCTCATAGAGGCCGAGTGGCATGGTTGTGAACAATCTTCAATTGATGCTCCACTTAGCCTTATAGAGGCCAAATGGGGTGATTGTGAACAACTTTCAATTGGTGCCCCACTCGGCCTTATAGAGGCCGAATGGGGTGATTGTGAACAACTTTCAATTGGTGCCCCACTTGGCCTATTAGAGGCCGAATGGGGTGAGACTCGGATAGTTTGTACTACCAGTATTCTTTGACCGAATGGGGTCTTTGCAAGCAATTTTAACTTGGTGCCTCATTCGGTATGAATTTGATTATGGGGCATTTGGCCTATCCAAAATTTTTCTCAACTTTTTTGTTACGACCCGACTTTTTGGACTTGTCGATTTACGAAGGAAAAACGGCAAACGGTTCATTACTTAAGCATTTAATTAAACATTAAACAAATATATTTAAAATAAAACATCTTTTATTATCTTAAAAGTCTAAAAATAATCCCAAAAGTCATTAAAGGAAAAATACCTAAAGTATTACATAAACTGAAAAAAATAATGTCTTCCCAACAGGCTGGGATCATATATAAATAAAGTAATATTGTCTTAAAACACTCTAGTAATAACTAAGGTAAAACTAAACTCTGCCACGCTTAAGCCCAACCATCGGAAGCCCGTTCTAAGCTGCTGCATCATCACCTGAAACTGAGGGGGGGGTCCACCGTCAGTGGCGAGTAACTAGGCTGTCCCGCTTAATTGAGGGACCGCTAAACACATAATATCATAGAATTTCACATGAAAAACACACATAAAACATAGTACATTGTATACAAAAATTATACGAGATACGTATAAAAGTACGTACAAAAATACGTATACAAATACGTATAAAATACGTATAAAAATACCTGCAGAAATACGGTTAGAATTACGTACAAAAATACGTATAGAGTGCGTATACAATACGTATAATGATACTTGCAGAAATACGGTTAGAGATACGTACAAAATACGTATAAAATACAACATACATACAAACTACATTATACGTACATACCATAGTCATACAGCGGAAGACTTATTCCAGACATACAAATATTACTTAACTTATACTATCATACATCTTATACCTCGATTATCGTAATATACTTCATATTATTATCCATTCCATAATCATATCTTATCATTTCATATCATACCATTTTTTACTTCTTAACGGACCGGTCACTATAGCTCGTTGTGGATCCCGTGTGCACCACAACTTTCCTAGAACATACCGGGGTGAACTCGTGTATTCAACCCGTAGTGGATCCCGTGTGCACCACTAAGCCTAAGCTATGGCCATAACTCCTAAATAGAAGCTCGTGTACTACTACTTAGACGACTACATATTTTAAGACCCAGAACTGCCCGGGTGAACTCGTGTATCCATCCCATGGGGCACTGGCATCGACTTAACCCAATCTGACGACTCGTGTATCATCAGGTGGGCGTCCTTATCTTATCTTATACTTCAAATCTTATATCTTTCTTATGTCGGGAAATACTAGGTGGCCGTAATCGGAAATGAAATGTTCGAAGTCCCAGGAAAGAGAGGTGCGGCACGTATATTGGCCACCTTAAATACCAAGTCTTTCCTAGCCAGAGATCGAAACAATTCAAATTCCTTTTACTCTGTTTCCTTTCTTTCCCTTTTAATGTCTTATCATCCTCAATTCCTTATTGTAACTTATCCCTACTGACTTCCTTACTTATATTAATAATAATAATAAGTAATAAATAATAATAATAATAATTCCTAAAATTATCCCAATATTATTATAAGTCCCAAAATAAACTAAAGTTGATCAAATTAAAAAGGCCACTCGACATTTCTTTAATTATAACATAATAATCAGATCAGTTCATTAACAATCATATAAACAATTTAACAATTAACAACATATATTACTCAAAATATGATAAAAATCCTATTTTTATCACAACAAGCCATTCGACACTCTTGAATAAAAAAAAATACCAAAATTATACTTTTAATCAATTGAATACAATTAACAACAATTAATCAAATAAACTTAATAATAAACAATTTAATTTACTTTAAACATTAAATCATAAAACACGGATTAAAACAAGATCAAAATCATTCCTTTATTTACATCACACCACATGGATATCATAGGGTTCAAACAAGATCAAGATTGAATTCAAGAATTTAAAATAACATGTTTTAATAATTTAATTACACTATTTTACACAATCTGAGTTTTAAAGAATTAAATTAAGAACGACCCTTTAAAGGTCTTGATTAATCTGGAAATTTTAATGGAAGTTAAATATAGGTTCAAGGTTTAACGTGCATAATTTTCGTCCAAAAATAATGTCATTTACTATTTTTAAGGGATTTTATAACTAACAAATCAGATTAGGCTGAGATCAGTTTCGGATTTTTCTGCCATATCAAACGATCTTTAAAAATTACGAAAATTTAATAAAAGCTGTAAAACACTATTATTGACTTCCACCTAAAATTTCGTATCCATAAAAATTGATTAAGTATATTAATAAATTCGTAAACTAAATCTGGACAGTTTTACCGGTTTAAAAGATTAAATTATTTCAAGCAAGAGAAGGACGAATTTCGCCATGAAATAAATCTTGATTAAAGATCAAACAGTAAAGAAGCTCCTAAAATTATTCTAAGTCACTCGACAAATTAGAACAACAAGAACAAAAATATTCATGCAATTATTCATACAAAATACATAAATAAATAAATTGATTTATGCATAGAACACCTTAAAATAATAAAGATTCATACTAAAATCAAGAAATATCATATTCATAAAATTCATAAGGTTCGAAATAATCTAAACCTAATCATGATACTAATTCTTTTACAATTTTCATGTTTTTAATCCTAATTTACTATGTGTAAAACTTGTACCAAAATTAAACAAGATAGCGTAGTTACCTCAGATCGCTAAAATTATCCAAGGCAAATCACCAATTGGTGAAAGGAGGCTCACGGTTCTTTTGGAGAGGAATAGAAGGGAAAAATAATATTTTTGGAGTTCAAGCAAAATTGCAATTAGGAAGGAAAAAGAGTTGCTAAACATGTATTTATAGAAGAAAACAACAAACCCTAAATTTTATTCAAGGGTGCCGTGAGGGAGGAACTAAAATAGGGGGAGAATTGAGAAAGATTAGGTAGTCAAAATAGCCATGTTTGAATAAGTTCAAAAATATAATTTTTTATTAATTAATTTAATTTTTTTTTAATTAACCAAATTAATTAATTAGAAACAAACATAAACTTGGCCCAAAACAGTGGGGAACCGGCCAAGTCTAAGAAGAGGAAGAAATTGGGTCATTTGGCCCAATTTGAGAAAAAGGAGATCAGATTAAAATAAAACAGTCCAAATATAATGGGCCCTTTTGGACTTAGAATTAAATAAAATAACTAAGAGAAAAAGAAAAAGGATAAAGGGGACGTGCAACACCGATTCTAAGGAAATAATTGGGCTCGGGTTTTGGCAAGATAAAATGAAAAGGTTAAGGCTAGGCTCAAAATAATTAGATTGCTACACAAAATAATAATTAATTAAATACTAATCAATTAAATAGTTAATTAATTATACATTTAATTAATTAATAAAAATTTTAAAATATCCCGAATTTTCGGGGTATTACATTTTTGGACTTAGTCGGTAGGCTCAACCAATTACAGTTGAGGTACCATTCGTGTTTCATACTTTGTATGAATTTTTGGAAAGTGTTTAAAGGGGTATGGGTGACCACCTTTCTTCCTCGTGAATTTGTCACTATTGGACCTTTTTTGGGACCAACCAATGGGGTTAGTGAGGTGCTTTATTGAGCACTTCAAGCATTCGGTTTTGTTTAAAAGCAAATAAATGGACCTTTCGATCTTGCTTTAAAACAAATAAATGGACTTTTCGGTCTTGCTTAAAAACATATAAAAGGACGTTCGGTCTCGTTTAAAAGCAAATAAATGGATACTTGTATGAAATTCTCAGGTAAGAGTTGGGCCCTTAGGGACTGTGTCCTGGCCTATTTCATTAGAATTGAAATTTTACAAAGCATGTAGCAGCATACACTAGAAGTGATATTTCAAGGTTCCATGACCGTGGTGCTGGCATGCCATCCATGGTTTGCAGTTGGTATGTACCATCATGGACTGCCTCGACCACCTTATATGGACCTTCCCAGCTTGGAGTAAGCTTGCCTTCTTCATTAGCTCGCCCCTGAGCTTCCATTTTTCTTAAGATGAAGTCCCCAACCCTGACCGGCCTTTTGTTGACTCGCTTGTTGTATTCCCTGGCCATTCTTACTTTGTATATTTCTTGCCTTAGGAGAGCATTACCCCTGGTCTCAGGCAGAAAATCCAAGTTTACCTTCATGGCCTCCCAATTTGCATTTTCATCGTATAACATGACCCGGAGAGTGGGCTCATACATTTCAATGGGGAGAACAGCTTCGCTCCATAGACTAGCATGAAAGGACTTTCACCAGTTGAGTTCTTTGCTGTGGTCCGTATTGACCATAAGACATTTGGTAGTTCATCAACCCATAGACCTTTGGCTCTATCCAGCTTTTTATTGATCCCATCTGATATGATCTTGTTAAATGACTCAACCTGACCATTTGTTTGGGGTCGGCCCACTGAAGCAAAGCAGTGTGCGATCCCTTGATCTCTCAACCATTTTTTTAGATGAGGAGTTTCAAACTGGGGCCCGTTATAAAATACTAGGGCCTGTGGAACACCGAATCTAGTTATGAGGTTCTTCCAGATGAAGAGCCGGACATCCGAAGTCTTGATGCCTTTCACAGCCTCCGCCTCTACCCACTTAGTAAAGTAGTCAACTGCCACGAAGACATATCTCCTCTGACCCGTAGCCGGCGTGTAAGGACCCAAAATATCAATCCCCCACTTAGCAAATGGAAGAGGGCTTGTAATGGGGACTAGCTTGTTTGAGGGGCGATGGATGAGTTTAGCAAACCGCTGGCACTTATCACATCTTCTGACCAAAGACATGGCATCTTCCTTTAGAGTCGGCCAGTAATATCCTGTCCGGATGGCCTTCTCTACCAAGGCTCGACCACCAATGTGTGAGCTGCAGAGACCTTCACTAGTAGAAAATTGTCTATTAGTATCGCCCCAATAGTATCGTTTATTTGAAAAACGATAGTAATAATGCTATAATTGTATCGTTTTTGTAAAAAAGGATAGTAATAGAGAAATTATTAGTATCATTTTTAATAAAAACGATACTAATAGAAACATTATTAGTAACGTTTGTGTTAAAAACGATACTAATAGAAACATTATTAGTATCGTTTGTAATAAAAACGATACTAATAGTGTATATATTAGTTTCGTTTTTATTACAAACGATAGTAATGAATGTTTTTTTTTTTTTAAAATGCTGGGGTCGGTTTTTACCTCATACACAGCCCCAACAACCCAAATACTAAAATTACTAAAACCAATTAAAACCCCCAGATACTCTCACCAAAACCCCCCAATAGCCCTAGGTTTTTACCTCTCTACCTTGGACACCCACTGCACCACCGTTGTCTGCACCACTGTTGTCTGCTTCTTCCTCCGTGGTGTGCTCGTCGGCGACCTGCTTCTTCCTCCGTCGTCTGCTTCTACCCAGCTGCTGGTTCCATTAATTGCTGCTACTGCGCTGCTTCGAGAGCTACTGCTACTGCGCTGCTTCGAGTGCTGCTCGACCTCTCCAACCGTCGTTGGTTCCACCGTCGTTGGTTCCATTGCTACTACTCGACCTCTCTACTGCTTGCTGCTAGTTCCACAAATTGCTACTGCTCGCTGCTCAAGGTTTGTTTCTGTTTTTTTTTTTTTCATTTAATTTAAACAAGTTGTTATTGTTGTTATATTGTTCAACTATTTACAATATGTGATTATTATTATTGTTGATTTGTGGTTGAATTTTTAATGGAAATGTTTTAGATTTATTATTATTATGTTCTTTATGTGAAAAATCACACTACTAGTTCATGCCCACAAGGTGTTTGTCAAAATGCTTGAATGATAATTAGTAAGGAAATTCAATTTGTTCGTAGCCTTGTACTTTCAATTTTATATGCGTATATTGCTCTATTGGAAATTTATATTTGTTGGATTAAAATATGTAAGAAATTATGTAAGAATATTTAATATATGTGAATTATGTGAATTATGTGAAATTAAAATTGTTCTATTTAATTCAAGTATCTAATATACGAAGTTAATGTACTGTTGGAAATTATTGGTGAATTAAAATAGTTGGAAATTTCTATGTTAACTGATTTCTTGTTTATTGTAATTATCAACATTTCGTTGTTGCCTAAAATAATGCTGCCATTCTCAAAGCTGCTACACGAAAGTGCTATTTTTTCCTGTTTTCTCCTTCGAGGACTTCCCAAAAAATTTGTTGATTTTCACTTAATTAAGTGTAAAGAAGAATAAATATACTAGTTGTAAGGTTGTATAGTAGATTGCTCTGTATATGTTTTTATGCGTGTATTGTTGGGAGAAGTTTTTAAACATAACATACATTAACTAGGGTTAGGTTAGTAAATTTAGATATTAAGGTTATTTAATTAGTTACAAATTAGTCATTGGTTAGCCATAAATTTGGTTATTAAGGCCACTATGTGTATTATTAAAAAGTTCATGGTCAATTTGTGAGCAAAATTGTATTGCTTGATACCATATAATAGAGCAAAAAGTCCAAGTATATTTCCCGCTTAATTATTTAGAGCAAAAAGCAAAGAATTAGCCTTTGCTGAAATATAATAGATTGTGTGACCTCCTAATTCTTTTCCGGATTGTTTGTGTGTCTCAGTGGTTATGTTCCTATCACAGTCAACAAATTGATTAATTTCCATGAATGGATATTGTTGTTGTTTTTATTGCTGCGTTTTGGGGTTTCGAATGTTTTTAAGGATTTTTATACCTTTTTGATGAATTTTTCAGGTTTTACATCTGAAAACTCAAGCATTTACTTTAGGTTTATCTCTTTCTTTCATTTTTCAAGTTGTTGCTTTGATTTCTTCAACTCTTACGAGGTATCTTTGTTTCAAATTTCAGGTGGTAGAGAGCTTTTGAAAGAAGGAATCGAGCTCAATGATTCGGTAAATGCTGTTAATCCTTTTCTTTAAATTATTCTTCAATTTTCTTCATTTTTTTGTATCTATATTTCAAATAAAGAATGGAGAGGGTAAAACAGTTGAAGATGGTGATGCCTCGGTGAGTTCTTTCCAACTTCCCTTTTATTTCTTGGTTGCTTAGTTTTTTAGGATTAGATATAGGATTGAGACGATAGTTTGAGGATGTTTGCTTTGTTAGGGGCAAGAGGTTCCCGACCTGAGGACACTGGATGGTTGATGGCGTTGTGCCACAACCTTATTTGATGATTTTGGGAATTATGTGCCTAATTTACTTGCCTTGTGGTTCGATTCTCTTGATTTGTTTTGATTTCTTTTGAATTACTCCTGTTTTATTTTGTTTTTGTTTTACTTTGGTTTTGGTTTTGTTCCTTTTGTTTCACTTGCTTTCTTTGCTTTGCTTTTGCTTAAATCAATGTAACCAATCACTTGCTTCTAATTTTAAACACTCTTGCTTATCGCTTTATACAATCTCACTGTCGCTTGCGTGGGCCGTTTCAAGGATCTAAATCTAACTATGTCAATCATGAATGGGGGATGGGTTCCCATTGACATGGTAAATGATTAGATTCTTAAACGGGGGCGTAGTTGTGGCATGAGATCGCAATCGCGTCACTCTAATAATTAATAAACATGTAACCAATCACATGATTTTAATTTTAAACACTCTTGCTTATCGCTTTACACAATCTCACTGTCGCTTGCGTGGGCCGTCTCAAGGATCTAAATCTAACTATGTCGATCATGAATGGGGGATGGGTGCCCATTGACATGGTAAATGATTAGATTCTTAAACGGGGTCGTAGTTGTGGCATGAGATCCCAATCGCGTCACTCTAATAATTAATAAACATGTAACCTATGCTCCTTGTTTTTGTTCCAAAATGCCATATCTTCCCCCAAACACATGCAAATAAGTCATTTATTGCTTACAAGAATAATATAGAACATGGATAAACCTTAAAACAATATATATATTGATTGGTAGGAACATTGGAACGAAAACACCAAAATCTTACCAAAAATGACCTATATGCCTTATTTTTGTTCCAAAATGCCCTATTCTCGCCCAAATAGATGCAAATAAGTCATTTAGTGCTTACATGAATGATACAGAACATGGATAACCATAAAAATAGTATATAGGTTGATTGGTAGGAATATGGGAACAAAAACACTAAAAACTAGCCAAAATGACTTATATGCCTTGATTTTGTTCTAAAACGCCCTATTTTAGCCCAAACACATGCGAATAAGTCATTTAATGATTGCACAAATGATATAGAACATAGATAAATCTTAAAAACAGTATATATGTTAATTGGTAGGAATATGGAAACGAAAACACCATAAAAAAATGTCATATTTGTCTTGTTTTTGTTCCAAAACGTCATATTTCCGCACAAACACATGCAAATAAGTCACTTAATGCTTACAAGATTGATATAGAACATGGATAAACCTTAAAAGCAGGATATAGGTTGGTTGGTAGGAAAATTGCCATGAAAACCCCAAAAATAGCTAAAATAACTGTTTTTGCCTTGTATTTGTTCAAAACACCCTATTTTCTGCCAAACACATGCAAATAAGTCATTTAATGTTTCTTGAATGATATAGAACATGGATAAACCTTAAAAAAGTAGCAAATCAAGTTTTAAGCTAAGATTACTCTAAGTTTAATTTAGTGCAAATTATCTTTCATTTGCCCGTCATAGCTTAGGTAGGTCTACAACAGAACATCTTTTTTTTAGTTTGCAAATATTGTGGCCCTAAAAGTCTAAGCAAGATGGCGTCTATAACATTACTTATATGTTTTTTTTCAATCTTTGATTTTGAAGGACTACATTCGAAGATCTGCCCCATATACGTACCAAAGGAGAGTTGGATGAGGTTCGCGAGCAATGGGCGAGGTTCTTCAGGCTAAATTTCTTATTGCATGTCCGATCCTAATTAAATAAAATTTGTATTAGTAGCACATTATTTATACATTTTATTTATAGTTACTTCGTAAACATCGATCGTATCCAACTTTCTTGTAAACTATATTTTATATGAATATATACATCGAACTTCTATTATATATGTGTCGTTCAAAAATTTTAATTAATTAAAAAAAATATTATATTATTGTACATTATACAGAATTGAACAGGGCTGCAGATAATGCCAAAAGGATGCATATTTATATATATATATTTTTGACCCAAAAATCAAATATAAATTTAAACAAAAAAAATATTAGTTTTATATGGAGCCTATTAGTATCGTTTTTTACTAAAAACGATACTAATAGTATGTATTACTATCTTTTTCACAAACGATACTAATAGAATTCTCTATTACTAACGCCTCGATTAGTATCGTGTGAAAAACGATACTAATAAGCTAAAAAAACGATACTAATAGGGGATTTTTCTACTAGTACTTGGTGCAAATCCTCCAGAATCTCTCCCCCTTTTGCTGGCGTGACGCATTTTAGGAAGGGCTTGGAATGAGCCTTTTTCTAGAGATCACCATTGAATATTTCAAACCATGCAGACCTCCTTTATAAGGACTTGGCTTCCTTCTGATCAGCTGGAAGCTGCCCATGAATCTTGTAATTTCTGATTGCCTCCATCTAGGTTTGACTCCTATCCAGCACCAAAACTTCTTCTTCAATACTTCTTCTTTCTTTTACTTCCCAAAAAACAGTCCTGGGGGTGTTGCTTAGTGCTGAAGAAGCCAACTTGGAGAGGGCGTCGGCTTGGCTATTTTCAGATCTTGGGACATGCAGAAGAGTGCTGAAGAAGCCAACTTGGAGAGGGCCTCATAATCCCCATTCACCTGACTGACCATTAGTTGTGAATCAGACGAGGCCTCGATCTCCTTGGCTCCGGCGGCTCGGCACATTCTAATTCCCATCAAAAGTGCTTCATATTCTAACTCATTGTTGGAGGCCTGGAATTTGAACCTTAGTGTGTACTCATGTACATCCCCTTCGGGAGAAATGCATAAAATTCCTGCCCCACAACCATTTTGAGTGGACGACCCATCCACAAATAGCTTCCAGGACGAGATGGCATTTGGGGATAACTCGGGCTTGGTGAGCTCGGCCATGAAATCAGCAAATGCTTGTCCCTTGATCGCTCGTCTGGGCTCAAACGAAAGATCAAAGGCATTCAGTTCAATGGCCCATTTTATCATGCGGCCAGACGATTCAAGCTTGGTAAATGGTTGTTTTAGTGGTTGGTCTGTGTAAACCACAATAGGGTGAGCCTTGAAATAGGGACGAAGCTTTTTTGAGGCCATATACAAGGCTAAGCCAAATTTTTCCACCAGGGGATACCTCAGCTCGGCATTTCTTAGAATGTGGCTCACAAAATACACCGGATATTGAGTTCCTTCCCGGTCGGCTATCAGAACTGCACTCAATGCCCATTCAGATACAACTAAGTACATATACAATACTTCACCTGGAATTGGGCTAACGAGCCTAGGCAGAGTATGCAAATGGTGCTTGAGTCGAATGAAAGCCGATTCAGCTTCGTCTGTCTACTCAAATTTAGCTTTCTTTTTGATGGCATCAAAGAAATAATGACACTTATCTCCCGACCGAGACAGAAACCGTCCTAGAGAAGCTGGGCATCTGGTTAGCTTCTGAACTTCTTTGACGTTTTGAGGGGACAACATACTCTCCACCGCACTAACCTTATCAAGATTAGCATCGATTCCTCTTTGGTCTATCAGAAATCCCAAAAACTTGCCTAACTCAACCCCAAAGACACATTTCTTAGGGTTGAGCTTCATGTTGTATTTTCTTAAGGACTCAAAGGTTTCCCTGAGATTTGCCAAATGATTGGCTTGCTGCTTACTTTTCACAATGATGTCATCTATGTAGGCCTCAAGGTTTTGCCCTAACTGGTGTTGAAACTCCATGTTTACCAACCTTTGAAAGGTGGCGGGGGCATTTTTTAAACTGAATGGCATCACAGTATAACAATACAACCCTTGTACGGTAATGAATGCCGTCTTTTCTTGATCTTCGGGGTGCATAGGGATCTGATGGAATCCTGAGTTGGCATCCATGAAACTCATGAGGGCGTGACCCGCAGTTAAATCCACCAACTAGTCAATCTTTGGAAGTGGGAAGCCATCTTTGGGACAAGCCTTGTTGAGATCTGTGTAATCTACACACATTCTCCACATTTTATTACGCTTTGGGACTAGAACCACGTTTGCAACCCATTCAGGGTAGTAGCAAGATCTAATAAAGTTGGCTTTTAGTAACTTGTTTACTTCTTCTGCCGCAACCTTTTCTCTTTCTTCACCATGATTTCTTTTCTTTTGTCTTACCGACTTCATCCCAGGAATGATGTTAAGTCGGTGTGCGACAATGCTAGGATCAATCCCTGGCATCTCTTGGACGGTGAATGCAAACACATCTTGGTATTCTCTCAGCAGGTCTTCCAGCGCTTGACCCTGCTTACCCATAGAAGATCCAACCTTTAGGAATCGGTCTGGTTGATCTGGATTAAGCAATACCTCTCGAAATTCCCCAACGGGCTGTGGCCTCAATTCATCTGGCTGGTGTGTGTTTATCATGAGGAGCTCTTGTTTGACTTCAACCCCCTCTGTTTTTCTTTTCTTGCCCGCCTTCTCTTCTGGCTGCTTATCTGCGTGATCTGTTACCGAACCTTTTAGAGTAGTAAGGTAGCATTCTCTGGTGGTCTGCTGGTCACCATAAACTGTGCCCACCTCTCCGCTGTTGCACACATATTTCATCATCATTAGGTGTGGAACTATTACTGCTTTGATGATGTTTAGAGTGGGCCGCCCTAAGATTATATTATAGGCAACTAGTTCCTTCACAACCAAGAATTTCACAAACACCTGTCTTGGTTTCTCTTTCGTCCCTACCCTCATTGGCAGGGTTACTGTCCCTACTGGATGAACAACTCCCCCGCCAAACCCCACAATGGGATGATTGATTGGCTGGAGGGCTTCATCCTGAAATTTTAGCTTCTCCAAGCATGAGAAGCTGATGATGTCAGTGGAACTGCCGGTGTCAATTAGAATTCTTCTGACTTTGAGATTGGCAACCTTGAATTCCACTACTAAGGGATCATCATGGGGTGTTTGGATCGCAGGCTGATCCTTTTCACCCACCATTATTTCGGGAAAGGCCTCTTTTTTGTTCGAGGTCATTACCTGGGACAGGATTCTAATATATTTTTTTGTTCCCTTAATGGTGGGTCCCCCAGATGCGAACCCCCCTGATATCTTAGCAACTACCTCGGTGTCTGTTTCTTCACCCTCTCCAAAGGCCTGGGTGGTCTTCCTTTGGAATTTATATTTTGACTTGACGACATAGGGCTCCAGCATGCCCTTTGCCGCAAGCTTATCCAACAATTTCTTCAGATTAAAGCAATCATTGGTGTTATGCCCCACATCTTTGTGGTATTGACAATATTTGTCAGTATTTCGGTATTTGGCTAGGCCTTGTAGAGGCTGAGGAGCTTCGAAGTTGAACTTATCCTTAATTTCCATAAGGATAACATGTGGTTCTTTTTTGTACTCATAGGCCGACTCATATTGTCGACCTTTTTTGGGAGCTTTTCGCTCCTTATGAGTACCCACTGTCCAAACTTCTTTTTTCTTTTCTTTTTTTTTGTTCCCCGTGCTTCGGGGTTTCTTTTTTATCCGGCTTGGTAGCCGAGCAAATCTCAGTAGCATGAATATAAGACTCGGCCTCTGTAAGAATCTCAGGCAGAGACTGTACCTTCTTTCTTATCATCTCAAATTTGAAACGAGAAGGGTATAACCCCTTGACAAAGTTGTCAAAGGCCACCCCTTCCGGAAGGCCGGGTATCTGGAGCATTTCCATATTGAATCTTTTAACGTAAGACCTTAGGGTCTCGTTCTGGGCTTGAATTATCTTGCCCAGATGCATACTAGTCTTCTTCTCTTGTTTATTGGCCATGAAGTGGTGTGAGAAGACCATACTGAGCTCGGTGAAGTTCTGGATGCAATGGTCGGGAAGACTACTGAACCACTTTTGGGCGACTCCTTTTAGTGTAGCCGGGAAGTATTTACACTAGGTGGCGTCATCCACTGACTGAGCATACATCAAATGCTTATAAGTAGCCAAGTGATCGTCCGGATCCCCCGAACCATCATAAGGATCTATGTGGAGCGCTTTGACTTTTGAGGCCTTTGGGGCTGTCAGTATAGCCATTGAGAATGGAGACCTCCAGGCGGCTACTAAAGGAGTTTGATAGACAGGCTGGCAATTGGCCTGGGCGACCGGATGCCCACTATGCTCATTCATGTGATGCTTCATGGACTGAGACTTTGGTACTGGTGTAGGAGTCTGTAGATAGGTCGAGCGTGTCTCACCCCTTAGCGAGCTCTTTATGGTACCCTCCTTCATTGTTGGAGTAGAAGCTGTGTCCGAGAGCTCATCTTGCTGTGCTTGCTGCCTTTTAGCCTTTAGGTAATCTCTAGCATCTTTGAAGAGTTGGCTTGGCTCGCCGGCTACTATGGTTTCCCTTCTTGGTGGAGGGTGTGGCCTTACTGTCTTCACCTGCTGCGCGATATTTTGCAAGTTGATTTGAGGAGACTTGCCTGTCTTAGGCTTTGGTAGCGCCTTCTTTGCACCTCCTTGCTTGTCTCTTATACTTCCCTTGGGATTCTTGGATGTGCTGGGATTATCCTTGGAGGACTGGCCTATCATCTCCTTTACCTGGGAAAACAATGATTGTTTGAAATCATCCATAAGATCCTTTATTTGGGAGAGTGGAACCATTATCTCTGTTTGCTGGGCTGGCACCTCTGGGACAGCTTCGTGAGGGGCCGGTCTCTCCCTGCGTGATGGACTCTCCTCAGAATGCTCGTCTCCGGACATTTCTTCTACCTGGAAAGAAAACTTAGGTATTTCGGGAGTAATATCTCCTGTGTTTGCCATATTTTTGTGCCCTGCCCACAAACGACGCCAAAAGTTTTAGGGTTTTTTGTAATAGGCGAGGGCTAACCGAGAATATGCTACAAACACTACACACAAGATTATAATAGAGCGTGACAACAAATTAAGCGTTTTAATAAGAGAGTAAATAAGATTAAACTTCTGATTGCTATTAATCAAGTTGATTACAAGCTAAGGACAATTAGGATCTTTTACACTTAATTAGTGCCAATCTTTGCCTCTGAAATCAGATCCCCCCTTCAATGGGGTAATAAATACATTTATACTCTTTATCTTTCTTTCCTTTACTCATTTCTTCAATGTGGGATGCATATAGTAGCTGATTCTTCAGGTTTCATGTCATATGCCAAGTGGTTCGTTGGATGGGTGCCACGTGGCGCTTCTTGATGCTGCCAGGTGGACAGTACTTCTGGGCTACTGACTGCTTAGTGGGCTTTCATTATGGCCCTTGGGCCATGTAGAACTTGAATCCTTCATACTACGCTGAGAGACCCTTTGAGATTCTTTTGCCCATAACAGTGATGATTCAATCATCATTTTTTATTTCTTCTTGGGTTTTGTGCCTATAAATAGGCATGGTTGTTCATTTGTTGAGGGGACATCAAAAATATTGAATTTTGGCATACTTTATTCAACTTGCTAGCTCTTAGTATTCTCTAGCTAATTATACTAAGGGTGTATAAACACAAAACCCATACACAAGCCTTTAGGTTACACTCTTTAGATCACATAGAGTGTAAGTTATTTCTCCATTGTATCTCACTAGTCATTTCGTGGATTCCTGGGTGATCATCGGGGCGAAATAGACTAGAAGGAAAGTGTAGATTCCACGCCTTGGAGGGTGTCATCAAACATTTCCACATCAATTGTAACAACAAATTTTACATTGAATTACGCCCTACCAAACGGACCCTTGGACAAGGGAGTAGTCGCTGAAAACACGACACAACGGCAAAGAAATTACAAAATCAAAAGTCAAAAGATTACTGTGAAAATAAGACGTCAAAAGCGTAAGTAACACTTACTACTAGAAGTCATTTCACTGGATGCTTTGAAAAGACGAACTTGTAACAACTCTTGTTTTCGAGAGTAGAATTTAGGTAATTAGGTTGTCATTTTTGTCGCCTCAAAATCTTTTTTTGGAAAATTATTCCATGTTTTATAAACGGAAAACATTTTTAAAACCATTTTGGGATTTACAATAATAATATTTTATAATATGTTCAAAAATCATCTTCTTTTCATTTCATTATTTTAGACTCCCTCTTTAGACTTCAATCTGTTAGGTTCCTAGAGCTCAGTTTATGGCAATTGATGATCGTGCACCGCTTGAAATTAATGTTTGAATTACTGACGAGTCGGCCAAGTAGGGGTTAGAAGTAATTTTAGACCCTCTTTGGTAATTGGATCAGAATAGTCTTTCGATATGGTTTTTGAACCAAGTTAAATTGAAGCCTTGGGTTTGAATAAAATAGCCTGAGACTTAAATTTAATTTAGAGGTCTAAGGTCTATTTAACTGTGTTGGGCTAAATTAGATTCTTGATCTGGATTTAGAAATCTATTTTAAGAATTTATTTATAGTCCATTTAATCATCCTAAGTGTTGGACCAATATTGAATTGGGTCAATGACTAAAATTGATCTTGGACCCAATGACTAAATCATGTCCAATTCCTCCTAATTATTCCTAAGCCCAACCGTCCCCTTCCATTCTCTTTCATTTATTTTATGATTTAATTATCTATTTTCATTTTATCTTATCTAACTAATAGCCATTTAATCATCCTAAACTTTGCTAAAAGGAACAACCAAAATTGTCACTCCTTCCTTCTCTTTACAAAAACCACACGCCCAGTTTTATATTTTTATTTCTTTCTTTTTTTTATTTTTTGAATTAAATTATTTTAATTATTAATAAATCTAATTAAAATATCTAAATTTCTCAAATGTTGTTATTTAAAAACCCTTATATCTCTAAGTTGGTTTAACAAAAAGCAAGTTACACTTCCTCTGTTTCTTTCACACGGCTATTTCCCCCTTTCCTCTCTAAAATTCTTCCATTCAAATTTATATATAAAAGCTAAAGAATACTTCCATAAAATCTTTAGCGAAGTATATTTTCCACAAAAATAAATCAAATTAAACTAGAAATACTTTGTTGGGTGTTGTCCGACTTAGGCGTGCAAAAAAGGGAAGAAACTTTGTTTTTGATCATCAATTGAAGGTAACTAGATGTCCTAATTAATTTTTGAAATATAATTTACATAGATTAATTAGGGCTAAATAAGAATAGGCTAATTTTAATTGACAAATACTTCCTTAAAATCATGTATATGGCCGAATGTCTTGATGCATGTGATTATTATTATTATTATTATTATTATTATTATTATTATTATTATTAATTTTGATATTGTTGTATATATTTATGAAATTAGGATCAATTATTTTAATAAAAGCATGATTATTGATTTAATATTTATGAATTATTCTTTAATGGTTCGAAAAAATCTAGAGTTTATCAAGATTCAATCTTTATGTTTCGATTCATCAATTTGCATGATCTATGTATATTAATTGTTGTTTACTTGATTAATTATATGATTATATAAATTGTAACATTATTTTCTTGAAATCTTGATTATGGCCGAATGAACTGAATGATGATGAACATATGATAATCTTGAATTTATTTTGAGAAATATACAAGAATGAATCTTTATTTGATCTGAATCATTGTTTAATTTATTTATGATGATTATTGATTAATGAAATTAATTTTTCCAATTATATGTTTTATATACAAGAATTTGAATGCCTATGAACAGTGCCGATCGAATGAAGGAGTATTAGAAATATTATATTTCTTGAGTCTTGGATTAATTTTACTTAATTGAAGTATTAACTTCGATTAAGATATTATATAAAGTGCAATAATTAAAAAGATGGAAAAAGATCAAATTTCGGTATATAAAGAGTGAAGGCCGAATGATATTAGGTGAATAGGAGCAAGTTAATTTATTTGGACTATAAAGAATTTTCAAATAAGATAGATGAATTAATATGATTAATTGGATCAAAGGGATAATTTATAAGATAAATAAATCAGGATTAAAAGTTGGAATTCTTGACACATAAATGGCATGAAGAACCACCTTAATTTAGTAAAATGAGTTAATTTGAATAAAGATGATAATTTGTTAATTAAAATATTAGGGTTTTTAATTCAAACATGTATTCTTTAAATCAAGAAATTGAAGGGATAATTAAATGGTGATGGCCAAATGTTTTAAACAATAAAGATGATATTTTTTCTTTAATTATAATCATAAGATAAATGTTTATTTGAAACTTTAATTAATTAAATTAAATTAAATTGTTAACTTGCATTAATACAAGATTTAAGGCATAATAATTGAGTAAGATGGAAAAATAACAAATTTTGGTTAAACAAGGGTGATGGCCGAATGGTGTATTAATAATAAGGATAGTTGGTAATTTTATTTGGACTAAAAAGGATTAATGGTTAAGTTAAATGAATTAATATGATTATTTAGCATAAAAGGATATATTATGAAATAAATAAATACAAGTATAATTTAAGCTTACCAAGTTGAAAACGGCGCAAATGTTGATTTAAAATTGTTCATTGGTATATTGAATTGATATAAGTGAAGATAATAAAAATTAATTAATAAACAATGGATTGAATTATTGAATTTTGATATTTTAAATATAGAAAAAAAATGAGTGAGATAAAATAAAAGGCCGAATGGTAAATAAAATAAAAGAAGGATTTTTTACTCTAATACTTATTAACTTTGATTTAACTTTATAATTGAATAATTAATTAAATAATATTTTCGTAAAAGATTTATAAAAAGGTTATAGAAGAATGTATTGATGTAAGCCAATCAAACTTATATGATAAAATTTGCAATAGTCGAATGATATGTGTGTAATAAAGATTATAATTTTTGCATGTGATGCTTTGTTTATGACTATTTTGTTGTTATTGTTAATTAAATTTATGTATATTATTGTTGCGTGTTAATGAATATAAATGATGATTTATTGAATTGATAATATGTCTATGAGGCTTATTGGATAAGGGTAAGTTAATGAAGTAGAGTTTTGGGTTTAATTATGAATAATGTTATTTGATATAAAAAGATTAGAGCATTATTGAATGAAGCTGATTAAGTCATAATAAAGTAAGATAAAAGAAGTATGATAATAAGATAGGTTTATTGAGCTCACAATGGTCATGTTGATATGAAATGAGATGATAAGATGATATGTTTATTGACCTCAAGATGGTCATGCCGATGTGTTATGATATGTTTAATAAGAGTATAATAATAAGATAAAGGATTTAATACGACTTTACGAAGTGGTCACCCACTTAGTGATATACGAGTCGTTAATCCAGGTTAAGTCAAGGCCACTGTCCTACTGCGGTTTCTGGGCAGTTCTAGATCTTAGGATGTGTTGTCGTCTAGGTATTGGTACACGAGCCACTACTTAGCAGTTATGGCAATGCTTAAACATAGTCCCTTGCAAAGGAGGGGTTACGGGTAGGATACACGAGTTTTATCCGGTATGTTTTTGGAAAGTTGGGATGTACACAAGCATCCTTATGAGGAATAGTGACCGGACCATGGACTAAAGATAATAAAGAAAGAGTAGAGCTAGGATCACTTATAAAATAAAGAAGTTATACCAAATCAAAGTCTTGAATTATTGAACTGATTGAATGTATTGAATGTTTCCGCTGCGAATGTAACGACCCGACTTTTTTAAGCTGTCGTTTGACGAAAGAAAACGACTTGCGGATCATTACTTAAACATTTAAACTATTAAATAAAATTATTATTCGAAATTAAACTAACTTTATTAAATTATTAAACTATAGTTACCAAAGGTCTACATGGATCCAAAAACTAAATACATAAATTAAATAATAAACCTTCCCAACAGGCTGGGAGTACTTAAAGATCATAAAGTCTTAATGGAAAAACTAGGAAAATTCTAAGGCTAAACTATTGACCTCGTCCACCCAAGCCCGATCTAGCGGAAGCCCATTCTAAGCAGCTGCATCATCAGCTGAAACTGAGGGGGGGTCCACCGTTAGTGGCGAGTAACTAGGCTGTCCCGCTTAATTGAGGGACCGCTAATCACATAATTTCATAGAATTACGCGAGAAAATCACACATAAACATAAATCATTTTATACAATCATTCATACGGGATACGTATAGAAATACGTACAGAAATAAGTACGAAAATACGTACAAAATACGTATACAAATACCTGCAGAAATACGGTTAGAACACGTACAAAACACACATACAATACATCATGGAATACGTATACATACGGGTATAACACACGAATACATACATTCATACATACATATATACATATACATACACTTTCACATCTATACTTACAAACATACGTCATACGATTACAGATATACCCAGCGGAAGACTTATACCATTCTTAGCACATACATTTCATACTTAACTTATATTATAAATGCTTATAACTTGGTTATCATTCTTTCATTAAATCATATTTTATCTTAATCTTCTTATCTTACGTCTTATATTATAACTTTATATCTTATCATATATTCGTAACATATCATAACTTATGTCATTTCATACTTATGTCATATCATAACTTAACATAAACATAACATAAACATCTTATCTTATCTTTGCTTAATCCATGGTCGAGTCAACATGCTAGTAGGGGATCTCGTGTGCACCCCAACTTTCCTAGAATGTGCCGGGTCAGACTCATGTGTCTTTCCCAAAGTCTAAGTGGGACCCTCACTCCCGAATTAACGACTCGTGTGCCACTAATTCGGACGACAACACAACTAGAATTCAGTAAACCGACCAGAAAGCCTCGGCAGGTCGGTGGCAAAGACTTAACCCCGGTAACGAAGCGTGCATCGTCGGTGGGGTGACCACTTCATAAAACCTTAAAGAAAATATCTTATCTTATATCATATGAATCATCTTAACATCTTATCGTATCATATCATAACATTCATCTTTACTTCTTAATGGACCGGTCACTATAACTCATTGTGGATCCCGTGTGCACCACAACTTTCCTAAAACATGCCGGGGTGAACTTGTGTATTCAACCCGTAGTGGATCTCGTGTGCACCACTAAGCCTAAGCTATGGCCATAACCCCTAAATAGCAGCTCGTGTACTACTACTTAGACGACTACATATTCTAGAACCAAGAACCGCGCGGGGGAACTCGTGTGTTCGTCCCATTGAGCAGTGGCTTCGACTTAACCCAATCCGACGACTCGTGTATCATCGAATGGGCGTCCTTATCTTATCTTATACTTTTCATATCTTATATCTTATCTTATATCTTGAATCCGGAAATACTAGGTGGCCGTAATCGGAAATGAAATGTTCGAAATCCCAGGAAAGAGAGGTGCGGCACGTATATTGGCCACCTTAAATACCAAGTCTTTGCTAGCCAGAGATCGAAACAATTCAAATTCCTTTTACTCTGTTTCCTTTCTTACCCTTTTAATATCTTATCATATCTTATATAACTTATCCCTACTGATTCCTAATAATTATAATAATATTAATAATAATAATATTAATAATAATACTAACATTATCCGAAATATTATTAATAATAATAGTAACATTATCCGTAAATAATATTAATAATCATATCCTTAACATTATCCATAATATTCGAATGATTAATAATATTAACATTATCCGCAATATTAATAGTAACAATAATAATATTATCTACCCCTTCATGTTACAACTTATCCCTGACAATTCCTTTAATTGTAACCTTTATAATTACAATGTTAATTATTCCTAATAATATTATAAGTCAAAAATAAACCATAATTGACCAAAACAATCAAGGACCATTCGACATTCTTATTATACAACTAATAATTAAATAAATTCACATACTTATCATATAATTAATTTAATAATTCATATAAAAATATAATGAAATACATAAATTACCTGAAACATGATAAAAATACTATTTTTCATATTTTGAACCATTCGAAAAGTTCAAGTGTATATTCCAAAATTTATACAATTAATTCAACAAACTTTAAATTATCAATTAATCACATAATCTTAATTAGAACAAATAAATCATGCTTGAACATACATATCACACGACATTCAAGGCCAAGATCAAGATTGTTTCAAGAATTCTTCTTATCATGATTAAATTAAAGATTCAATTCAATGTTTCATATTAATTCAAGATTTAATTAAAGATTACCAATACTAATTCAAGATTATTCAAGATTCACTATAAAAATCATATTTTTAACTCCCTTTTAATACTTAGGTCACTCGAAAAATTCAAGCATTAATAATAACATATTTTAATAATCCAATCACCCTATTTTACACAATCTGATTTTTAAAGGATTAAATTAAGAACGACCGTCTAAAGGTCTCGAATAATCTGTAAATTTTAATGGAAGTTAAATATAGGTTCAAGGTTTAACGTGCATAATTTTCGTCCAAAAATAATGTAATTTACTATTTTTAAGGGATTTTATAACTAACAAATCAGATTAGGCTGAGATCAGTTTCGGATTTTTCTGCCATATCAAACGATCTTTAAAAATTACGAAACTTTAACACAAGCTGTAAAACAATATTACTGACTTCTACCTAAAATTTCGTAGCCATTTTATTTGATTAGATATATTAATAAATTCGTAAACTAAATCTGGACAGTTTTACCGGTTTAAAAGATTAAATTATTATAAGCAATAAAAGGACGAATTTTGCCACGAAATAAATTATGATTTATAATAAAACAGTAAGAAACTTTCCACGAGAAATTCATCAAGAAATAACAAGATTTGATTAATAAATAAATTCATACAAGTAATTATTCAACAATTAAAGATTTCAAGAAATTACATAAAATAATCAAGAAAATAACATGTACATAGATTTCATGTAGTTCGAAAATCACCCTAATATGATACTAATTCTTTTTATAATTTTCATGCTTTAATCCTAATTAACTATGTGAGAAGGTTGTACCAAAATTAAATGAGATAGCGAAGTTACCTGGAACCGCTAAATTTCCCAAGAAAAAAATCACCCTTTTTGGTGATATAGAACACGGCCAAAGAAGAAGAAGAGAGAAAAGAAAAAAATGAAATTTTTTAGGGTTTATGAACTTTTGCCAAACTAAAACAAATAGGTCAAGCCTATTATATTTATAGGAAAAGAATAATAAAAAAAAAAAAAACAAACCCTAATAAAATCAAAGGGGTGCCGTGAGGTTTGAGGGAGAATAGGGAAATTAGAGTGGACTTAGTTAGGTAGTTTGGGCTAGGTTTGAATTAGTTTAGGAATTTAAAATATTATTTAATTTAATTAACTTAATTAATTAATTAATCAAAATAAATCCAAAAGAAGTAATACTTGGCCCAAATAAGAAGGGAGGACCGGCCAAGTCATAAAAGAGAGGGAAAGATTGGGTTATTGGCCCAATTTGAGTTAAAAGAGTGAGAAATGAAATAAAACAGTCCAAATTAATTGGGCCTTTTGGACTTAGATTGCATAAATAGAACTAATAACCGCGAAATTTTCTGGCCCTAAATTTCGGGGTATTACAGCGAAGGACACCAGACACGTTATGGAAATTTGTAATGCAACTTGCATGCTTGTATTGAATGAACGTTCTTTTGTTATTTATGCCTTGATTGAACTATTTATGTTTGAGTTCCACATTTAAGTGGAACAGCCTATTTACTCGCCACTGATAGTGGACCCCTCCATTTCAAGTGAAGATGATAAGTAGATGTGATGTTTTCTCGTGGGTATGGTTGTACATGTCTGTGTGAGACTAGCGGCATTAGTTTTCTATTTGCTTAAGTTTAGATTAGTTTATGTTTAGAGTTTGCGAACTTTAGCTAGAAAAGTTTATTTATAATGAATTAAAGTTATGAGTCGGTTTTACTCTACCCATTTGGATACTTTCAATGTTTATGTAATAAAGTGACTAGATTATTTTGAATAATTATGATTGCTAATGAATAAGATATTACTAAATGATGTAGTAGTGACGGTCTGACTTGTCGATTATTCCACGATCGACGTTGCATTAAGTTGTGTCATAACAAATTTCATAAGTTTTGAAGGCCCTCTGTGACGTGGAGAGTCTGCCAACTCGTTAATCCTATTGCGGTGTTCGTTGGGGATGATGATGTTAATGTCAATCTCTGCAAAACAGAGGCAAATAAGATATTGGTTATTTAAATTCATTGCTCAAAAGAAAGAAACTTACGAAATACATCCTCATGTCTCCATCCCCCAAGCAACTAAGGATGGTCACTAGGGAAGGAGGATTTCTGAGCAAAGACATATCTTGAGCACCACCCATGATCATTTACTCCTAACCCAAGCACCAAGTGTGCCTCTCCACATTTGACGTTGAGAGTCAGGCAATTTTTCATCTTGAGGACGAACTTGTATTTGACCAATAATTCCGACGCCGTCAGAGGCTCCTCCCAAGACTCTGTCATACGTTCTAGGACCTACAATGTCCTCCATGACCTTGGCCTTAACTGCCCAGGGCTGATGCTAAAGATCCCTAAGATCGACCTTACAAGGGGAGAGAAGGGAAAAGTGTAGCCAAGTTTGAAAGGATACTCGTGGAGGATGACATGACCTTCCTTACATTCATAGCGAATGTCCTAGGGCATTGGAGCCACCAAAACTACTGTAGCAACTTTGCAAAGGTGGAAAAGTGTTGTAGATTGCTTTCTTTAAATTCACTGGTGTCAGTTCCAATGTTAACTTCTTGTACTGGTGTCCCCATATTCATCAGCTTTTTCATTTTTTTGTCACCACTCTCTTCGAGTAACGCTTTGGGTGTGCCACATGTTTTACTGGAGCCATTGTTTTTGAAGAAAGAAATTTAAGAAGATGATGTTCAAGATGATGAGAAATTACTTTAAAAGAAATTAGTTCTCGAATATTTAGGAAGAAGGTAAGTTGAGGTCGTGAGAAATTCGCGAGAATGTGTTTGACGTTGTGAGGAATTTAGATGGAATTCAAAACGATTGGCAAAAAGTGTGAGTAAATTGCCCAAGTGATGTATTTATAGGCAAACCGCATGTTTCAACGGTTATTGCACGATGCCATAACGACTAGATCGTGGGTGACGCGTTTAATGCTTAACGTTATAGCGGTTGTCAGTCGCCAGCAAGCCATTGCAGCGTAACAACTAGTTTTTGAATTTAACTGTTTTAAATTGCTTGATTTCTTTACCTGATTTTACGGTTGATTGGAAAAATTAAATTGATTGCTTGTGGAAATTACTAACATAATTTTTGGGGCAAATTATTAGGTGCAATTTTCAGGTCATGACACCAGGTGCCAATAACACTAGTATTTGACGTCGAGACGCTAGTGTCACGACATTGTGTTCACATGACTTAAGCATTTGGTATAATAAGGTAGTAAGTTGTCTGCGATGGACGCCAATGGCGACGACGAAAGACGTCAGGACGTGAAGACTAAGTCAAGGCAGTTACAGGCGACAAAGGACGAGGACGTTAGTCCTCAAGACTATGTTAAAGACCATTGGATGACAGCTCATCAGGACGTGGGTGACTAATTCAAAGTTTGTTGGCACATGCACCGAGATTCCAGGCAACATGGCATCATTTGACCAATTCAAAAGCTAACAACAGAGCAGTTTGCTAAAGTCCAAGTCATTTGTAACCACCTCCGATTCTTCGGACCCACGACCTAGCGATGTGGCGACCAACGGCTATTTTTTGCTCTATAAATTGAATGCACTTAGGTTAATTTGTATCCATTGCTCTTTTGCTTACTGATTGCTGTTATTTGCTTATTGTTTTTTTAATACAAACACTTAACGTTATTCTCTAGTAGTTAACCTCAAAATTCAATTATTGTACTTGTAATCATCGACGTTTTTACGTCACAAAATAGTGGATTGATGGACTCAAAGCCACCTATGGTTTGTCACCTTATTCTAAGGTTTTAATTTCCGTGTCACCATGCATCTCCTTGTGTCCTTGCATTTTTTGGGTTCTTTTCTTTAGTTTAATCGGATCGCTAACAACTTGATCAAAAGTAATCACAAAACGTCCAAAGAATCCTAATTACGCAACGTCCCAACCAATCTTTTTACTTGGACGAAAATTGGCATAAACACTTATTATGGCAAAGTGAAAGATACTCTAGGATGAGATGCAGAGTTGAGGTTTTTATGTTCAATTTGTTGTCCTTAGGTAAATTAATGTCTCAATCAAATTTACAAGTGGTGTTTATTGGGGATAATTGTTCGTTTTAGGACCAATATAATGGAAACATACTTGGAACTAGAGAGAAAGAAGGTATTATATTCGGTTTTACAAGTAATAAAATTGTAGTTGGGAGCACACCGTTAATTTTGATAGTAATAATTTGCAGTCTGTAGTAATGTTGTTTTGCCTACAAAGACTTCTATCAGTGTTGATACTAGCTACAGAAATTGCTAGGAATTTAGTATCATGTTCACCTAAAATTTTCGAACCATATGAAATAGTGTTCATGATATTTTTCTTGATGTTTTATGAAGTTTGCATGAATCTTTAATTGTTGAATAATTACTTATATGAATTTATTTCTTAACCAAATCTTGTTATTTCTTGATGAATTTTTCGTGGCAGTTTCTTTACTGTTTGATTATGAATCATAATTTATTTCATGGCAAAATTCTTCCTTTTATTGCTTATAATAATTTAATCACCCAAACCGGTAAAACTGTCCAGATTTGGCTTACGAATTTATTAATATACTTAATCAATTCGGATGGCTATGAAATTTTAGGTGGAATTCATTAATAGTTTTTTACAGCTTTTGTTAAATTTTCGTAATTTTTAAAGATCTTTTGATATGGCAGAAAAATCCAAAACTGATCTCAACCTAATCTGATTTGTTAGTTATAAAATTCCTTAAAAATAGTAAAAGATGTTATTTTTGGACGAAAATTATGCACGTTAAACCTTGAACCTATATTTAACTTCCACCAAAATTTCCAGATTATTCGAGACCTTTTAATGGTGGTTCTTAATTTAATACTTTAAAATCAGATTGTGTAAAATATGGTGTTTTAAGGATAATTCTAATGTTTATTATAAAGTTCGCTATGATTTATTGGTTATTGAATTTAATTAATTAAATATGTAATTTTTGGTATTGTTGTTCATGATTTTCGAGTGCTGTAAAATTTGAAGAGTATAATTTTTACCATGTTTTAGGTAATTCATGTAGTTAATTGTATTTTTATGTAATTTATTAAATTCATTTTATGATGAATTTTCGAATTTATTTAATTATTATATGGTTATTTATATTTGTCGAGTGGTCCTATAAGTTTTGGTCAATTTTAGTTTAATTTTGACTTATAATAATATTGGATAATTTTAGGAATTAATATTATTATTATAATTATTAATATTTACTAAAGGAACTATTAGGGATAAGTTGTAACATGAAGGGGTAGATAATATTATTGTCATTATTATTTATTATTATACGGATAATAGGATTATTATTATTAAATAATTCGGTTATTATTATTGTTATTTACGAATGTTATTAGAAATATTATTAGTATTGTTATTAAGATTACGGCTAGTATTATTATTATTATTATTATTATTATTATTATTAAGTATAAGCTAGGGTAAGTTATATTAAGAAGTTAATAAGATATTAAGAGGGTAGGAAAGGAAACAGAGTAAAAGGATAGTAATTTGTTTCGATTTCTGGCTAAGAAAGACTTGGTATTTAAGGTGGCCAATACACGTGCCGCACCTCTCTTTCCTGGGATTTCGAACATTTTTGTTCCGATTACGGCCACCTAGTACTTCCCGATTTAAGTAAGATAAGTAAGATAAGGGCGCCTGTGCGGTGGTGCAAAGGTCACCAATCGGGTTTAGTCGACGCCACTGCTCACATGGGACGAACACACGAGTTCCCCCGCGCAGTTCTTGGTTCTAGAATATGGAGTCGTCTAGGTAGTTCTTGCAAAGGAGGGCTGCCTAGGAGTTATGGCCATAGCTTAGGCTTAGTTCTTGCAAAGGCGGGCTACGGGTGGGACGCAAAGGTTCACCCCGACATATTTTAGGAAAGTTGTGGACGCAAAGGTTCACTACGAGCTGAAGAAGACAATCCGCAAAGTTATGAGTTAAGATGTTATGACATAATAAGTACATATGATGAGTTAAGAAGATATATGTTCTTGTTATGAAAGTTATGATATGATTTAAGTTAATAAATGATATAAGTTAGGATATATTATTACGGTATGATATAAGTTATGATATAAGATGTAAGATATGATTTAATGGAATTATGATAATTAAGTTATAAGGGTTTACTATGTAAGTATACGTGTTATGAATGGTATGAGTCTTCCGCTGTGTATTTCTGTATTCGTATAAGTATGTATGTAAGCATGTACGTAGGTATGTAAGCATGTATGTATGAATGTATAAGTGTATTATACGTGTATTTTGTACGTATTCCTAACCGTATTTTGCAGGTATGATTATACGTAAAGTATACGTACTTTATACGTATTTTTGTACGTATTCTAACCGTATTTCTGCAGGTATTTGTATACGTATGTTATACGTAATTTATACGTATTCTTGTACGTATTTTTACACGTATTCCGTATAAGATGATTTATGTTTACATGAGGTTTTCTTGCGAAATTCTATGAGATTATGTGTTTAGTGGTCCCTCAATTAAGCGGGACAGCCTAGTTACTCGCCACTGACGGTGGACCCCCCTCCCTCAGTTTCAGGTGAAGATGCAGCTGATTAGTTCGGGCTTTCGCTGGATGGGCTTTTGAGTGGTTGAGAATCTTAGTACACCTTAGTTTACTTAGAGTCTCTATTAAGACTTTTATGTTATTTACTATCCCAGCCTGTTGGGAAAGACTTTATTTTAGTACATGTAATTTTAAGTATTTTATCCTTAGTAGACTTTTGAGATTATTTCGGATTAATAAGTTAATAAAGGATGTTTTTTGTTTGATTATATAAATATTATTAAATTTAATGTTTAAGTAATGATCCGTTTGTCGATTTCCCTTCGTCAATCGACATGTTAAAAAGCCGGGTCGTTACAAATAAATTCATTTCCATCGTCTCATTGGTGGAAAAATAAATTCATTTCCATTGTCCCATTGGTGGAAACTATAGGTTTGCATACAATGTTGTTATAACATAATTTAACTCGAAGAAAATGCAAAGTAAAAGAAGAAAGCCTTCAATGTTTTACTAACTTTTTGAAGCAATTATGAAACTCTACATTAGTTGCAAGCAGGAAGTGGACCGCCACAAAGGCACTTATTATGGGCAAATATAACTGGATCAGCCGATTTGAAACTCTCACCGTTTGGTATAGGACCACAGAGCTGATTATAGCTCACATCAACAAATCTTGGTTGTAATCGACCGAATGCCTCAGGAAGCGATCCATATATCATATTGTGGCTTATGTCTATCACTCCTAAACTCTCTCCAAACTCCACATTTGTGAAGTTAAACTTTAGAAGATTATCTGCAATCCATAGATAGATGATATTTTTGTTAAATAAGAAAGAGGCATCCCCGGTGAGTTTATTTTGACTCAGATAAAGGAAACCTAAATCGATGCGCCCTAATGACTTTGGAATGTCCCCGCTAAAGTGGTTCGTAGAAAGGTTAAGGAATTGTAGGGGCAAGAGGTCTAGGGATGTTGGGATAGGGCCTGAAAAATGGTTGGAAGCAAGAGACAGACTATTTAGATTCTTTAGATTTTGGGCTATAGAGTTAGGAATTTGGCCACACAACTTATTTGAGTCAAGAGCAAGGGAAGCAATGTTGGGCGGCAAATGGGCCAAGGAACTGGAAATTGGGCCGGTTAAGAGATTGTTATTGAGAGATAGATGAACAAGATTCTTGAGCGGGGTTAAATATTTCGGGAGTGGCCCACTAAACTTGTTAGATGTGAGGGAGAGAGTGACCAACTTTGTAAGTTTGCCTAAAAATCTAGGGACGGGGCCACTAATATTGGTTCCATGGATAATAAGGCTTGTGATATTGGTGAGTTTACCAACATACGATGGTAATGGGCCGGAGAGATTCGGAAGATAAAGAAAGGTGAGTCGTCTTAGGTATGGAAGTTGGTGTAAAAACGGGGGTATTGGGTCGCGAATGTCTTTGTCGTCATTAAATGCAACAAAGTCGACACGCCCGCGCCCTTGACGGTCACACCCAACTCCAATCCAATCAAGACATGGGTTGGTTTTGGGGTCCCATGATGAAAGCGAGCATGGGTTGCCCAAGTATTTTTTTATACGAAGGAGCACTTTTTTGTCGTGAGGAGGGCCAAGAGCTTGAGAGCAGGCAAGATTTAAAAACAACGCTAAAAGGATTGAAAAAATGATGATCAGTTGATTTTGAATCATTTTCATCACTATGAAATGAAGAAACTTACTTGAGGCTAATTAAGTGAAATGGTGCATAAGCAAACTAATACGATGAGCTAAGTATTTATCAAACGTATGTATACATTTATATAAGGTTACAAATTCTTGTACCACACATTTCCAAATCACCATAAAATTAAGGATAATAATAATAATAATAATAATAATAATAATAATAATAATAATAATAATAATAATAATAATAATAAGTGAAAGTATTGTGTCAGACTGTCCAACGAGTGCATTTGGTCGGACCGTTGTTCACACCTGCAATGTTTCAGCCAAAAAACACTACGCGTGCAACCTCAGCAGCCACCAAGCACGACGCGTACCACCAAGCTACACATTCTGCTAAATTTTCGATTTAAAATCACTGCTAAAGTAAAGTAATTAATCGTATCAATTATTTAGGGTTCATTAATATTCTGAAAATAAAGATCAAATTAATATTCATAATAATGGATAAAAGGATGGAAGTATTGAATGGGTAAACATTGTTTGGTGTCGAACAAATTACAGGTAAGAAGAAGAAAAAGTCTGTAAATAAAGGCTGAAAGTTGAAGATGAAGTTTAATATGTTACAAATAGGTGTCCAGATTTAAGAATATGTGTCCATATGAACAAATATGTGTCCAGGTTTAAGAATATGTGTCCAGGTTTAACAGTCTGTGTCCAAGTTTGCAAATAGGTGTCCAGGTTTAACAATATGTATACATGTTTAACAAATATGTGTCCAGGTTAAACAAGTTTTCACCAGGTTTACAAATAGGTATCCAGGTTTAACAATATGTGTCCAGGTATAACAGATATGTGTTTAGGTTTAACAGATATGTGTCTAGGTTTAACAATATGTGTCCAGGTTTAACAAAATGTATCCAGGTTAAACAAGTTTTTACCAGGTTTACATATAGGTGTCCAGGTTTAACAATATGTGTCCAGGTTTAACAAAATTTGTCCAGATTTATATGTCCAGGTTTAACAATATGTCTCTAGATTTTACAAATGTCTGTCCAGGTTTAACAATAGGTGTCCAGGTTAATATTTCTAGATGTCAAGGTATATTTTTCCAGGTTTATATAACCAGGTTTAACAAATGTGGCCAGGTTTACACAAATAGGTATCTAGGTCTTGCTAGATGTGCGATTGGTTTGGATTGATACACGCGGGCTTTATGGTGTTTAGGCTGTTGTCCGAGAGAAGTTATTGTGTCAGATTTATGTGACACAATACCTTGTCGAATAATAATAATACAATAAATGTCCTCATACAAGTGGTCATATCACATGCATGCACATCTACTGATTTTCTTGAAAGAAACATCGTTAATCTGAATTTTACTGCTTAGAGTAGGAATTACGTAGTATCGTCTTATTTAAGGTCAACATACTACCCACAAGCTTAATTCCTTGATCATCGTTTGTACGCAACATATATTGTCATATCGCATAACTATTGTTATTAATAAAGCACATGCAATTGCTGTAAAGTACTTCCACTAAAGACAAAACCAACCATAATTTAGTTATCAACGGCAGATTCAGAAATAATATATATTTTTTTAAGCCCAGAAGATCTAGGAAAAATATATAGTTGAATCAAAATATATTTTATAAATTTTGATGCAGTCAAGGAAAGAAGTTGAAAGATTTTAAATTTTATAGGAAATTTTTTTATTTATTTTTGCATATTGAAGTGTGATCAGAGGACCCCACTTCAATGACTTGTATCCGCCACTGAATCTAGTCCTCATTATCACTCACCATACCAAAAATGATTATTATTTAATGAATATATGATTTTGGTTAATGAATCATTTTAAACAATACAAATTCATTTGTGAGACGATTTCATCATAAATAGTTGTAAATAGTCTCATCATGCCAACAATCGAAGTCCTCGCAAAGAAGAAGCAGCGAGCAACGCAACGTAGGGAGGCAGCAGCAGCCAGGCCCGTGTCTGTGGGTGTGCAAAATGCCCAACAGTACAAGGCCCTAAATTTTTAGGCCCAAGTTTATGTAAAAAAAAAAAAAACCAAATAAATTAACTAAAGTACACAGAATTCACGCATAGTATTCTCCGCCATTTCCATCTTTCCTATCACTTTCAACTTCTTTGCATTAATTTATGACCTTCAATTTTCAACTTCCCCTCTTCCATATCTCCATACAACAATAAATTTTCCCCAATTATCGAAAATTAACAAATTAATTCCTTAATTCATTTCAATTATCTATGGAAAATTTTCCCCGTTTTCTCTTACCCATAAAATTTTCAACGGGAAAGTATTTATTTTTACCTAAATTGAGATTAATTTTCATTATCATCAATAGCAAGGAGAAATAAATATTTATGTCGACTAATTTTTTTATACCAAGCGGCTAATTTCGAAATAATTATAAAGGAGTAATTCTCAAGTTCTTCAACCATATTCATCCCAATTCTCAGTAAGTGATACTCTGATTTCTGATATATATATTTTTTTAAATTTTTGCTTCATTATAGTCAATTAGTTGATAGTTGATTTTAATTTGTTAATTGTTATAATTTGACTTTTTTTTTGCTTGAATTTTTTTTGCAATTTTTTGGCTTAAATCTGAGCTATTCATTGACTGATTGTAGTAGTATAATTTTGTTGCATTGATTATTATTTCCAATAATTTTTCTTTTTTTTTTTAATTTCATTATTTGTCATCTAATAATGTTTTAACTTTCTGATTTGAAGGTTAAGTTTATTTGGACTCACGACTGTGGCTTTGAGACCGGCGAAATATCAAATCAATTGCTAACTCAGAAGATGTTATTGATTTCAATTAACTTTATCCAGGTTCTATCAATTCATTTGGATTTTTAATTTTGTTGTTATATTACTTTGATAATGGCCCCTACTAATAGAAAATATGAATCTGGTTATGAGAAGCGTAAGAAAAGAAAAAAATTGGAATTGTTGGTTGAGTCTCAAAGAGGAGCTCTTGATAAATTCATTTTTAAAAAATCACAGGTTGAAAATCAGAATATTTCTGCTGAACATGTCAATGATGTGCCTGTTATGAATGATATGAATGACGTGCGTAGTGATAATCCTATTGTTGATGATGTGCGTAATGATAATCCTGTTGTTGATGATGTGCTGAGTGATAATCTTGTTGTTGATGATGTGCTGAATGATAATCCTGTTGTTGATGATGTGCGTAATAATAATCCAGTTGATGATGTGCGTAATAATAATCCAGTTGATGATGTGCGTAATGATGGTCCACTTGGTAATGATGTGCCTATTGATAATCCTAATGTCGATAATGTGGCAAGTGATAATGAGAATATTGAATATGTTGATGAAATGTCAATTGGTAATGAGAATGATGATCCTTTAGAAACTGCTTACATGCCTAATATATATGATCCAAGAGCTTGGGATGGTCTAAATTCTAAAATGATTGATCTATTAGCGCAAAATGGACCTAAAAGAGATTATTCTATTGTAAAAGGCCCTAAAGATAAAAACTCTAGAAGATTTACTGCTAATTTATATACTAGAGTTTTATCAAATGGTGAGAAATGTGATAGAGATTGGCTAGTCTATTCAAAAGAACTTGATAGAGTCTTTTGTTTTTGTTGTAAGTTATTTAAAAAGGGTATCGGTAAAGGTCAATTGACAAATGAAGGTTTTTGT
Source organism: Salicornia ramosissima (assembly GCA_951394345.1). NCBI lineage: Eukaryota > Viridiplantae > Streptophyta > Magnoliopsida > Caryophyllales > Amaranthaceae > Salicornia > Salicornia ramosissima. The sequence goes on along the minus strand of OX596240.1, from coordinate 38,326,030 downwards.
GATTGTGCCCATATTGGACAAAGACTAAAAGAATATGAGACAAGCATGGATCATGTTAAAAATATGACCACATGGTATGAGTTACGTCTAAGATTTCAAAAGAATCAAGCTATTGATAAGACAACTCAAACATTAATTGAGAAAGAAAAGAACCATTGGAAAAAGGTGTTGCATAGAATTATTCCAGTTGTTAAATTTTTGGCTAAGCATAACTTAGCATTCCGAGGTTCTAATGGAAAACTCTACCAAAACAACAATGGTAATTTTTTAGGCTTAATTGAAATGTTGGCTGAGTTTGACCCAGTAATACAAGAACATGTCAAGCGTATTACTAATAATGAAACTCAATATCATTATCTTAGCAATTCCATCCAAAATGAGCTGATACATTTGCTTGGTTCTGCAATTAAAGATGAAATTATTAAACAAATTAAACATGCAAAGTATTTCTCAGTGATACTTGATTGTACCCCTGATGTTAGTCATCAAGAGCAAATGACTTTGATATTGAGATATGTGAATGTTTATGCAAATCCTATTTGCATTGAAGAATCTTTCCTAGGATTTCTGAATGTGAATGATACAAGTGGACAAGGTCTTTTTGAAGTTTTATTAAGTGAGTTGAAAAATGTTGATCTTGATGTGATGAATATAAGAGGTCAAGGTTATGATAATGGATCTAATATGAAAGGTAAACATCAAGGAGTTCAAAAGAAATTGTTAGATTTGAATTCTAGAGCCTTTTATACTTCTTGTGGTTGTCATAGTCTGAACTTAACATTATGTGATATGGCTAATTCTTGTAGTAAAGCCAGAGATTTTTTTGGAGTCATCCAACATATATATACTATTTTTGCAGCTTCTACTAAGAGATGGAAAATTTTGAAAGACAATGTGAAACAAAAGACTCCTAAGTCTTTATCATCTACTCGTTGGGAAAGTCGGTTAGAAAGTGTAGAAGCTATTAGATTTCAAATGTCAGACTTTCGAGAAGCTTTACTTCAAGTAGGTGATTGTGATATTGACTCAAAAATAAAAAAATGAAGCGAAATCTTTAGCAAAAAATGAGCTCGGTGATTTTGAATTTTTAGTTGCCATAATAATTTGGTATGAAGTATTAGATGAGATTAATTCAGTAAGCAAGTTTTTACAATCAAAAGAAATGCAAATTGATGTGGCTTTGAAGAAAATTAAGGGTTTAATCTCTTTTTTTGAGAATTATAGAGAATCTGGTTATGATAAGGCCTTATATAGTGCTAAAAAGCTTGCAATGGAAATGGATATTGATCCTATCTTTCCTGAAAGACGTGAAATTCGAAGAAAAAAACATTTTGATGAAAATCCAAGCACTTCATCAAGTGCTTCATTATCTGCACAAGATTCTTTTAGAATTAATTACTTTCTTTACATTATTGATCAAGCAATTAGTTCCCTCAATAAGAGGTTTGAGCAATTTGAAGAATATGAAGGTATTTTTGGTTTCTTATTCACTCCTCGCAAGTTGAAGTCCTTGAATGATTTGACTTTGAAGTCTTCTTGTATTAAATTTGAAAATGCTTTAACATCTAATGAAAAATCTGATATTGATGGAAATGAATTATTTGTGGAGTTGAAGTTGCTTAGAGATGTTTTGTCTGATGATATAAATGGACCTGTTGACATTTTGAATTTTTTGAAAGGTTTGGATTGTTTTCCTAATGCAAATGTTGCTTATAGAATTTTGTTGACTATTCCTGTGACTGTTGCAACTGCAGAAAGAAGTTTCTCAAAGTTGAAGTTATTGAAAAATTATCTTCGTTCAATAATGCTACAAGAGCGACTTAACGGATTAGTGTTGATAGCAATTGAGAATGATCTTTTGGAAAAAGTAGATTATGAAGACTTAATTGATGATTTTGCTTCAAAGAACGCTACTAGAATAACACTTTTTTAGAAAGAAAAAGGGTAGAAAGAGAAAGGTTTAATTAGAAAATCGAATTTGTATTGAACCTATTGAGATGAATAAAATTTGAATTTTATTGTGTTCAAATAAGATGTTTATTATATGTTAGCTCTATAATAATATATGTATAATTTTTGTCAAATTTGTATTTGATAGATTTTTTTTTTATCAATGTTTAAGTTATTAAGGGCCAATTTTTTCATTTTAGAACAGGGCCTCATAAATCCCCGACATGGCCCTGGCAGCAGTGAGCAGCCAGGTAGCAACCTAGGCCAGTAGCAGCGAGCAGCGACACAGACGAGCAGAGAGCAGCAAGAAGCGAGCAGACGAGCAGAGCAGCGGCAGCAGTATTGCCGGAGGTTGGTGTCGCGGCTGTGTAGCAGCGTGTCGTCGCTTAGGGTTTGGTAAATATTAAGTGTGAACTCAAAACTCAGAATGAGAAATAAAGGGAAGCCCAGGTTTTAATATAAGACAAGTAACTAAAAGTCATTCATTTGTTCCGGTTTAAATATAGCAAGAACAAATAGCATTATTTGTTCCGTTTTTTTTAAAGCAGGAACAAATAGAAAGGTATTTGTTCCGGTTTATTAACAACCGATACAAATAATGGCTTATCTGTTCCTGTTTTACTAAAACCGATAAAATTACTGCCTTATTTGTTTCTGTTTAATTAAAACCGATACAAATAATACTTATTTGTATCTGTTTTGATAAAACCGATAAAAATAAGGAGTAACAAATATCAAATTTTTCATTAGTTTATATATGTATAAAACTACATGAACTTTTTATATATTTTCAATAAATTTTATAGATTTTTTATTTTTTTTGCATGACCTAGTCTCGGTCTCACTAGAGAGCTGGTCTTCAACAAAAGCTTAATCTCATGCCTTTGAAGTCCATGAATAATATTTAATTAATGCTCTATCATTATGTACTATTTTCTAAAGGTTGATTTCAAATTTTAGGAAGAAAATCACTTGCCTAATATTTCATTCATAGTAACTGATAATACGACTGCTCCTTCCGTTCTCTTTTCACTATTAAAAAAGATGTTATTTACGACAAGAATTTTCGTTGTAAAAATGTGTCCACGTCATAGAAAGAGGGTCGTAAATAATTTTTTCCGTCGTAAAATATGACCCCGTCGCAGAAGAGAAGGGTCGCAAATGATTTTTCCCGTCGTAATCTCATCGTAAATGAATCAATTTTATAGAATTTGGGCTAAGTATTAGGTGAATTTTAGCGACGGGCTCAAAAACTATCATAAAAGATCTACATTTGCGACGGAATTAAAGCCCATCATTAATGTTTACCCGTCATTAATGGACTAACTTTTTTTGTAGTGATTTGTTTGTCTTGCTTCCCTAAATGGGATCCCTAAATGTTTGTTTTGTTTGGAATCGTTTATATTTTTAAGTCTAACTTTATCCATCTTTTTGACAGTAAAGTGCTCAACATTTATTACTGTTGTTCCATTAAATTTAATATATGTTTATGAACTATCTAAATTATTCTCAAAATTCACTTTCCAAAACATATTTATTATCTTTTCTCATTATACTAAATAAAAAAGGAAAATTGAAAACTAACAATCACACCTTTTGCACTTATGCAACTAATAATCCCGCCTTTCATTAATTCAGGAATAATCCCACCTTTGCATGTCGTATATATTCCATTGGTGGACCTTGTGTGTTTGGTAACCTGATGTTACCGGTTTTAGCAGGTTAAGACAATTATTTTTTTTCATTTATTATTATTATTATTATTGTTCTTTTTTATTGTTATTATTATTATTAATTAATATATTTATTATTATTATGTCCAACATTGTTTTTATGTCCAACGTTTTCCAATCGACATTTCCTGCAACAGTTTCTAAACGACTTTTTCGGCGACATTTTTTCTCGTCGACTTTTACGGCGACTTTTTTCCAGTCGATTTTTCTGTGACGGTTTTCCGGCCAACTTTTTAGGCACTGGTTTTTGACTAATGGTTTCGACCTCAAATTAGCAAATTTCGACCTCAAATCTGATCCTTTAGGGTGAAAATGACCCGTAAAACCTTGAGAGGACGATTTTTTGACACATAGATTAATGTGTGCAAATCGAGACGAATATGGAACACAAATCGGGGCTGTTCTGGTCTTTTTTTGCAAATTTCGACCTAATATCTGATCCTTAAAGGGTTAAAATGATCCGTAAAACCTCAAGAAAGCAATTTTTGACAAATAGATTAATGCGCGCAAATTGAGGCGAATCAGAAATGCAAATCAGGTCATTTTTTCAAATTTTCACCTCAAATCTGATCCATAAAGGGTTAAAATGACCACTAAAACCTCAGAAAAGCAATTTTTTGACACATAGATTAATGTGCGCAAATCAACGCGGATCGAGAACGCAAATCGGGTTGTTTTTTTTCAAATTTTGACCTCAAATCTGATCCATAAATGGTTAAAATAACCCGTAAATCCTTAGGAGGACAATTTTTGAGACATAGATTAACACGCGCAATGCGTGGCGAATCGGGAACACAAATCAGGTCTGATCGGGTGGTTTTTTCTAATTACGACCTCAAATCTGACTCATAAAGGGTAAAAGCATTAGGAGGGCAATTTTTTAACACATAGATTAATGCGCGCAAATTGAAGCAAATCGGACATAAATAAAGAAAATAAAAAAATAAAAAGTAAAAAAAATAAATAAGTAAAAAAAATAAAAAATATTTGGAAGAATAAAATAAAAAATAAGTTCAGTTAAGTTCTCTTAAGCTCCATTAAATTCTCTTATGTTCCCTTAATTTTAGTTCAGCAAAATTAAGTCCAAAGAATCAGGACTATAGATTAATGCGCACAAATCGAGGCAAATTGGGAACGCAATTCGGGGCTAACCGAGTCGTTTTTTGCAAATTTCGACCACAAATCTGATCCTTAAGGATTAAAATGACCACTAAAACTTGAAGAAGGCAATTTACTGTAGTATTGCTTTGTTTATTTTTTAGAAAGGGGGAAAACATGTAGCCTTAAACAGTTCTCCAGGTAAGCGGTAAAAAGGTCCACTAATTGAATACGGCAGACAAAGGTGGGATTATTCCTGAATTAATGAAAGGTGAGATTATTAGTTGCATAAGTGCAAAAGGTGGGATTATTAGTTTCTAATTTTCCAATAAAAAATCCTATTATATTAATTACCTCTCATAATTAAAGATTCATTTTGCTTAATTCTCTCTCCAATTCTAAACAAGTCATATAAAAGAGAACGGACGAAGTACAATTTTTGAAATAATTAGTTATTGTTATATCATAAGTGCAATTGACATGCTCCCTCCGTTCCCATTTGTTTTTCCTGTTTTGACTTTGTACATATGCTAATGCATTTGTTTGACCTTAAATATCTTTGGTTTCATATATGTAAAAATTATAATAATTAGATATTAACAGCGTACTCATTGACACGAATCAAACAAGACCCCACATGACTATATTATGTTTTATATATTCACAATAATTTAAAAGATCTCTTCATCTAATGAATAGTGTCAAAATTTCGAATAGAATGAACAAATTGGAACGGAGGGAGTAGTAATCAGTTAAAGGAATTATCACGTGTACGACACATAGAATTAATTTATTTTTTTTGCCTGATTAAGAGTGTAAGCGTCGGGCTTTCCCGGCCTCAGCCTACATCGATTTTTGTATGGGCTTGAGCCATATATCCCGCATGTGAATGCGTTTGGGAGTGTTGTCGAAAAAGGGGATCGCCACCGTACCTATACAGGTTCTGGACACTCGAAACATTGGTGCCATAATAATGGCCTCACGGTTTGATCCAGTAACCAGATCGTGAGTTCGGGGACAGGGTACAGATTGAATCATTGACCCAAATCCGCCCGCCTGTAGCGGCCTCTAACGGTCTCTTTGTAATTTCATAATCATGATTAATGAATTAATATACAACCTAATTTATTAACCTAAATGTCCCTCTAATCCTAGATTACTATAGTTGTTGGTTTTTATTAAAGCGGAATTACTAACTATCCTAAATTTGCGACCACTTTAGCATTAATCAGATTTAATGGTACCTAAATCCGGTTGTCCATAATTATCTGAGTTTAATCTGATTCACATAATTCCGGTCTTTATTTAAGCAAATATAAAAAAACGATAATAATGAACATAAAATAATGCATAAAAATAGGAACATTAATATAAAAATGCGCATGAAAACATAAACGAAATATAATGAACTATGTGAATAATAAAATAAAATTGCGAAGAATGATGAAACGCAAATTAAACCTAAATATATTTACATGAATCAGAAAATAAAGTCGGTTTCTACATTTTTGATGTCATTTTATAACTAAGATCTGATTTAATTAAACAAAACAAAACGGAAGATAAAAGAGTAGATTTTATGGGAGTAGTCTCAGAATTTTGTACCTTGTTTGGCACAATTCGACGCAACTCCGAGAGATTATGAACTGGCCGTGGCTAGATGATTAAATTGCCCTTGATCGGACTTTAAAATGAGTTTTGGTGAAGATTTTTTTAGTGCAAAATGAAGTTTTGTGTTACGTCCTTTTGTTCTTTTTTCGTTTTTTTTTTGTTCGTCCTCGTGCGTTGTTGTTCCTTACGTACAGAGAAGGCTCCTATTTATAGACACAAAGCACATTTGAGTAGAGTATATACGCTCAGAAGGTGAGCGTAAATACGACGCTCATGTTGAGCGTATATATGCTAGGTCAGTCAACATTCTGTTTTTCCAGTTCCGCGCTTCGGGGATGACCAACTGACTGGACACATCAGCCCAAATCAGCGTATATACGCTGAAGATGAGCGTATATACACTGGAGTTGAGCATATATACGCCTAATGTGAGCGTATATACACTGGAAAAGTGTAAAATACGCTCACTTGGGCTGATGCACTGATGACGTATTTGTACTTTGACCAGACGTATTTTACATTTTTCCAAAACAGCGGACGGTTATGCGAATAGGGACCCGGTATGAATTAGGGTTTAGAATCCTCCGGAACCCCCCGGAATAATCCGGGACCCTCCGGAATTTTCTGGAACCCTCCGGATTATTTTATAAAATATTTGTCGACAATTACATAAAACCTTATAAAAATCATATAAAATCATACGTAAGTCAGAAAAATATTTTAAAAATACCGAAGGACTCAGAAAAAATAGGAGAACGTTCATAAAACGTGAAAAATATATTTTGACACAATCATGGTTGATAAAAATGTGATTTACGACCTTTTAACGTATTTTTCAAAGTTTAAACCAGCCATAATTCTCCGGAATTGAATCAATGCAGCAATAGGTGCTTCATCACTGACTACTCTTTTTGGGGAGACACATTTAGGTGTCTACAGAAGCCCCCACTTTGACTGAGTCTGGAGAGACGAATACTCTCGTAAGACGAAAGTCAAAGTATACGATTCGGGACGGAGGATGACTCGAGACGTTCTGCGACCTCAAGTTATCCTTTTCGCCGGTACCTGCAAAACAAAGGTTAGTTTTACCTGTTACCGCGCCCCATGCGGTTTATTCCCTCGGAAACACCTGGATCCTCGGGCGATTTCTCCTTACGGCTGGCCTTGGCTTTTCAGGAGATGATATAAGCTCTTTTGGAAATGCCTTATTCCTCCAGAAACTTTCCCTGCGACTGTTCTCGGCTTTACGGGAAATGTGCGATAAAGATGTGATGTTGATCCCTTCGGAAGCGCCTTGTTCCTCCGGAAGCCTTGCCTACGACTGACCTTGGCTTTTCGGGAAGATGTGTTGCGTATTACAACGATCGCATATAGCAGTCATGTTTGTATGCATAAAAAAGAGGTTGCATTATAGCAATGATCACGTATAGCGATAAATGCTGCATAGGCGTGTTTGTGTGTATAAGAAGGAGGTTGTGTATAGCAACGATTGCGTATAGCGATAAATGCCGTATAGGCGGAGAATGTTAAGAGTAAGGACAAAAGCTTAAGGGTAAGCATAAACTCTTAAGATGTCATGTAGGATAGGATTTGAGGAAAAACTGTCAAGAGTAAGCATAAACTCTTGAGGGAAGATGTCGCGAGTAAGCATAAACTCACATTAGAAAATATGGTATGCCAAGAGTAAGCATAAACTCTTGGAGAAACAAGAGGAATCAAGAGTAAGCATAAACTCTTGAGATAAAGTATGATGTGTATTTCGGGTAAGCATAAACCCATAAGAACGATGAATTCTTAGTAGAATATGGCGAGTAAGCATAAACTCGCATGAATGAAAATAACGGACTAAGAAGGATCAGGAGTAAGTATAAACTCCTAAGAGAGAATGTTGCGAGTAAGCATAAACTCGCATGAGGAAAAATGATGGACTAAGAGCAAGCATAAACTCTTAGAAGGATCAGGAGTAAGCATAAACTCCTGAGAGAGAGTGTTGCGAGTAAGCATAAACTCGCATGAGAAAAATGATGGACTAAGAGTAAGCATAAACTCTTAGAAGGATTAGGAGTAAGCATAACCTCTTAAGAGAAAACATGATGTGGGTAAGAGATAAACTCTTAGAAGGATTAGGAGTGAGCATAAACTCATAAGAGAAAACATGATGTGGGTAAGAGATAAACTCTTGGAAGGATTAGGAGTGAGCATAAACTCCTAAGAGAAAACATGATGTGGGTAAGAGATAAACCCAATGAGGAAAATGTCGATGGACTACGGGTAGGCATAAACCCCTGGGGAAATGTGTATGGGCTAAGGGTATGCATAAACCCTTAGAGAAATATATATAAGCTTAGGGTAAGCATAAACCCATGAGAAAAGTACTTGTGAGTGATGCCGTTGAGGCGGAAAAATGTATAAGGATGTATGTGTGCGATGAGATGAAGCCCCCACTTTGACTGAGTCTGGGGAGACTGATAAGTGGTATTTTGGTAGTTATTTTCTTAGTTTTTATTAGTTTATTTTCTTATTTTATTTAGCTTTCGTTAGCATTTTTAGGCTTTTTAGCTTAGTTTTACTTTTGTAGTCCCCTTCCCCTTTTTCTATGTGATTTCCTCTATTTTGCCTTGTTTCTGCGTTTTCTTCCCTTTTTGCAGGTCACGAGTTGATTTCGGAACCCGAGGAAGCGAACCGGGAACCTCAAGGAAACCACAAGTCCTCTAAGCCAATGTTGGTGCTGAAAACGGCCTCAGCGGGCGCTGGAAGTCCCTCAGCGCCCGCTGGGATGAGTTTTAGTTCGAGGCAATTTTTGGCTGAAAAAGTCAGTAGCATCTTTAGGACCTTCCAGCGGCCGCTGATGTATACTCAGCGCCCGTTGATGTATACTCAGCGCCCGCTGATGTATACTCAGCGCCCGCTGATCTTGAAGCTGCTAGACCCCCCCACAAGCACAAAGTAAAGAACAGCGACCGCTGACCATTTTTCAGCGTCCGCTGTCCCTCTGCCCTGTTTTGAGGCAGTAGCTTGCTAAGAGCTATCAGCGCCCGCTGACCATTTTCCCTAGCAGGCTGAAGGTACGTGAAAGTAGGTCTCAGCGGCCGCTGATTACATTTCAGCGCCCGCTGACGCGCTACTGCACGTTTTATTTAGTGTTTTTGGTCTGTTTTTGCTCGAATTTTTGGGGTTTGTATAAATACCCCCCTCTTCCCATTTCTTAGATAGCTGATGTTAGAGGCTCACTTAGGGTTTTAGGTTAGATTTTGTTGCTTTCTTCTTCAATTTCCTTGTAATTTGCATTTTTTTCTTCAATTTATACAAGTAGTTAGCTTGTTCTTCTTCTTCTTCTTGTTCTCCATCTCAAGGTATATCATAGCTTTCTTTACTTGCTTTCTTACTTGTTTTATGTACTTATTTTGCTAGTTCTTGTTGTTTATGTTGTTATTTGTTGTTAATTTAGTTGTTTATGCTTGGTTTGTTGGTGTTTTAGTTGGTTTTAGTTGGTAGTTTATTTAGGTTTTGGTGTTAGTTTAGTTTTATGTTTAATTGTTAGTTTGTTAGGTTAGTTGTTCTTAGTTTTAGGTTTTAGTTTGTTAATTTAGTTGTTCTTAATTTTAGTTATTATTTATGTTTTTTGTAATACCCCGAAATTTCGCGGTTATTAGTTCAATTTATTTAATTCTAAGTCCAAAAGGCCCATTAAATTTGGACTGTTTTATTTTAATCTGTTCTCCTTTTTCTCAAATTGGGCCAAAGGACGTAATTTTCCTTTTCTTTGGACTTGGCCGGTTCTTCCACCTCTTCTGGGCCAAGTATATGTTTTGTTTTTATTTAATTAATTTGATTAAATAAATTAAATTAATTAAATTATATATTTTTAAAATTCCTAAAACTTAGTCTAAGATTAACTAAGTCTTTCCCTATTTTTTTTGCTCTCTTTCACGGCCCCCATTAGTTAAATTAGGGTTTGTTGCTTCTCCTCCCTTTTTTTTTCCTATAAATAAGGCTTATGTCATGCATTTGGTTCCTAATTGCAAAATACTCATAAGCCCTAAAAGAAAAATATAAACTTTCTCTCCTTCCTCCAAAAGAGCCGTGCATTTCAATCACTAATCTAGTGATTTTTCCTTGGAATTTTAGCGTATCGAGGTAACTACGCTATCTTGTTTAATTTTGGTACAAGTTTTACACATAGTAAATTAGGATTAAAAACATGAAAATTGTAAAAGAATTAGTATCATGATTAGGTTTAGATTATTTCGAACCTTATGAATTTTATGGATATGATATTTCTTGATTTTAGTATGAATCTTTATTATTTTAAGGTGTTCTATGCATAAATCAATTTATTTATTTATGTATTTTGTATGAATAATTGCATGAATATTTTTGTTCTTGTTGTTCTAATTTGTCGAGTGACTTAGAATAATTTTAGGAGCTTGTTTACTGTTTGATCTTTAATCAAGATTTATTTCATGGTGAAATTCGTCCTTCTCTTGCTTGAAATAATTTAATCTTTTAAATCGGTAAAACTGTCCAGATTTATTTTATGAATTTATTAATATACTTAATCAATTCTTATGGCTACGACATTTTAGGTGGAAGTCAGTAATAGTGGTTTACAGCTTGTGTTAAATTGTCGTAATTTTTAAAGATCGTTTGACATGGCAGAAAAATCCGAAACTGATCTCAGCCTAATCTGATTTGTTAGTTATAAAATCCCTTAAAAATAGTAAATGACATTATTTTTGGACGAAAATTATGCACGTTAAACCTTGAACCTATATTTAACTTTCATTAAAATTTCCAGATTAATCGAGACCTTTAAAAGGTCGTTCTTAATTTAATTCTTTAAAAATCAGATTGTGTAAATTAGTGTGATTAAATTATTAAAACATGTTATTTTAAATTCTTGAATTCAATCTTGATCTTGTTTGAACCCTATGATAGCCGTGTGGTGTGATGTAAATAAAGGAATGATTTTGATCTTGTTTTAATCCATGTTTTATGATTTAATGTTTAAAGTATAATTAAATTGTTTATTATTAAGTTTATTTAATTAATTGTTGATAATTGTATTCAATTGATTAAAAGTATAATTTTGGTATTTTTATTCAAGAATGTCGAATGGCTTGTTGTGATAAAAATAAGATTTTTATCATATTTTGAGTAATATATGTTGTTAATTGTTAGATTGTTTATATGATTGTTTAATGAATTGATCTGATTATTATGTTATAATTAAAAAATGTCGAGTGGCCTTTTTATGTTGATCAACTTTAGTTTATTTTGGACTTATAATAATATTGGGATAATTTTAGGAATTATTATTATTATTATTATTTATTGCTTATTATTATTATTATTATTATTATTATTATTATTATTATTATTATTATTATTATAAGTAAGGAAGTCAGTAGGGATAAGTTATATGATAAGATATTAAAAAGGGTAAGAAAGGAAACAGAGTAAAAGGAATTTGAATTGTTTCGATCTCTGGCTAGGAAAGACTTGGTATTTAAGGTGGCCAATATACGTGCCGCACCTCTCTTTCCTGGGATTTCGAACATTTCATTTCCGATTACGGCCACCTAGTATTTCCTGATTCAAGATATAAGATAAGATATAAGATATGAAAGATATAAGATAAGGACGCCCATTCGATGATACACGAGTCGTCGGATTGGGTTAAGTCGAAGCCACTGCTCAATGGGACGAACACACGAGTTCCCCCGCGCAGTTCTTGGTTCTAGAATATGTAGTCGTCTAAGTAGTAGTACACGAGCTGCTATTTAGGGGTTATGGCCATAGCTTAGGCTTAGTGGTGCACACGAGATCCACTACGGGTTGAATACACGAGTTCACCCCGGCATGTTTTAGGAAAGTTGTGGTGCACACGGGATCCACAACGAGTTATAGTGACCGGTCCATTAAGAAGTAAAGATGAATGATATGATATGATATGATACGATAAGATGTTAAGATGATTCATATGATATAAGATAAGATATTTTCTTTAAGGTTTTATGAAGTGGTCACCCCACCGACGATGCACGCTTCGTTATCGGGGTTAAGTCTTTGCCACCGACCTGCCGAGGCTTTCTGGTCGGTTTACTGATTCTAGTTTGTGTTGTCGTCCGAATTAGTGGCACATGAGTCACTAATTCGGGAGTGAGGGTCCCACTTAGACTTTGGGAAAGACACATGAGTCTGAACCGACATATTCTAGGAAAGTTGGGGTGCACACGAGATCCCCTACTAGCATGTTGACTCGACCATGGATTAAGCAAAGATAAGATAAGATGTTTATGTTATGTTATGATATGACAAGATAAGATATTTATGTTATTATACGAAGATAAGATATGATACGATATGAAGTTAAGATAAGATGATATCATTATGATAAGATGATGAGATGTTACGTATGATATAAGATAGGATATGTTTCAATAAGAATAATGATAAATAAGCATATGTACAAGTTAAGCTAGGTATGAAATGTACACGTATAATGAATTGTATAAGTCTTCCGCTGTGTATTATTGTATTCATATGACCTGAGTAGTTCGTATAAGAGTATGTATAAGTATGTGTATACCTGTACAAGAATCCGTATGTATGCGTATTTCATGATGAAGTATACGTGTCTTTTTGTACGTATTCCTAATCGTATCTTGCAGGTGTTATTATACGTATGGTATAAGTACTTTATACGTATTTTTGTACGTAATTCTAACCGTATTTCTGCAGGTATTCTTATACATATTTTATACGTATTTGTATATGTATTTTTATACGTATTTTTATACGTACTCCGTATGAATTTTCGTATATGATGTAATAAGTTTATGTGCGATTTTCATGTATAATTCTATGATATTATGTGTTTAGCGGTCCCTCAATTAAGCGGAACAGTCTAGTTACTCGCCACTGACGGTGGACCCCCCCTCAATTTCAGGTGACGATGCAGCTGTTTGATTTGGGCTTCCGCTGGGTTGGGCTTTGTGCAGCAGGGATCTGTAGTTTAGCCTTTATTTTCTTAAGTTACTTAATAAAGTTTTTATGCAATTAGATTGTCCCAGCCTGTTGGGAAGGATTTTTATTTAAGTTATGTACTTTAAGTTTGGAACAATGTAGACCATTGGATTTTAGTTTATTTATTTAATAAAAGATGTTTAGTTTCGAATAATTAATTCAATCTTATAGTTTATTTGTTTAAGTAATGATCCGTTTGTCGATTTCCCTTCGTAAACCGACAAGTCCAAAAAGTCGGGTCGTTACATTTTTAGTTTTAGTTTTAATTATGTTATTGTTAATTATGTTTGAGTAGTTAATTTTTAGGGTTTGAGTGAAACTTCTCAATTCCTCCATGATTGTGGTTTAGTTGTTTTTAGGCTTGGTTGTGATTTTGTCGGTACCTTAGGATTCGGTAATGTTGAGTCATATGTTTAGCTAGCATAGGATTCATTGAAGAATCCCCACCGAAGAACCGAAAGGTGAACGTGGGTGATGACTTCCTTTGCCCGATTGATGGAAGCACCACGAAAGTTGGGCCTTCGATCAAGGGAAAGTTACCGGTCTTCGTGATTTTGTGTTTAGGACTTGTTAGATGTGTTGCTGCATGAAAGTGAGTTGTATATGTCTTTCCGGTCATCGTACTAGCTCGAAAGAGTGGTACGATCTTAGAACGACCTCCCCTTATCCATGACCTAATTCTAGGTTTCGATTGATTCATAATTCATGGTGGTATGAGTTGTGGATCTCTTACCCTAGTCCCTTTTATTCTTGCTTTCCTAGCATAGTTTAGTTGTTTTTGTAGTTTCCTCCTCCTTCTCCCGTGGCAACCCCGACCTAGTTCGTTCGTCGCTCATATGCCTAGGCTAAGCGGCAGGACCGTCCCCGTGTTCGACACCCCCACTCATACTACGACGGGGGTTTTTATTTGGTGGTGAAAATCCCCTCTATCAAATTGGCGTCGTTGTCGGGGAAGGCAATGCCATTACTTTAGGTTGAGTAGAATGGTTCTAGGTCTTTCTTTTTCTTGATTTTTGTGAATATTTAGGCAGTGGGTTAGGAGCCACTGATGACGATGGTCAATCTTCGGGAGAACCGTAGGACCTAGCCTTGCGTTTTATTTTTGTGACTTCTATGAATTAATTGTAAAATTCATGCACTTGATTGCTATTGTTATGTATTTTATTTTTTTGAATGACAAACCAAAAAAATGCGACGTGATATGTTATGCATGACGAACCTAAAAAATGACCAAGGGGATTAGCCAATGATATGGTGTTTACTGAAAATGAGCGGCGGAGTTATCTTAAGCCCCCAAATTTTTCAATCACGAGCGAGTCCCCAACCCATGGGGAAGGCTATTTTTTGATGGAATGAATGAACAAGCGAGGTAGCAAGAATGTGAGATGATGGATAGCTTTTAGAATAAGGATAACATGAACGAGGGATGATGGTTAAGGTCATTTTGTGGATTTGAAGTTTGTGATGGTTAGGCGTTCCACGATCTATGGAGTGAGGATATCATGAGTGAGGGCGTGTGGTTAAGGACTTTTCATGGACATGATGTTGGTGGTGAAGTGTATGAATAGGTAAGCCCTAGCTGAAGAGCGAATAAGGATGTTTGCATTGCTATGATGTAGATGAGCCATAGAGAGGTAAGACATATTCTGTGAGCCATGGAAGTGAGCCCCCAAAGAGATGTACTAACCTACGGCGAGGTTAGGCGGCTTTTCCTCCTATTGATCGAGTCAAAGTGTTCTTTAAGGTTGCCAAAGAATGATCTAAGGTTTGAAAAACAGAAAGGCTAAAATTTGTGACTCAGGGTTGGAGTTGATGTGGCTAGATGTAAGAGTAGGCTAAAGATGATGGTTCAAACTCAAGTCTATGTCGGGATGCAGACTAGTGATGCTACTGTCAAATTCTTAAGAAGTCAAACCACTCAGCGGGCCTCATATGGTGCGGTCGAACCTCGAGGAGAGGCTTCCTACGTATCTTTGCAGAATCAGACCATCGTAGTTCTGTAGGCAATTTCTTGTGTATTGGAAATTAAACAATGCTTGTTTGGAAAGGACTTTTGCGGTTGTAATGTGAGGCTGGGGTTGAAGGTGTAAAAAGAAAGGGAAAAGGCTTAAAGTTCCCAATGTAGCCCCCAACGACGCGCAGAGTGCTTTTTGACTCTTTTTTTTTTCGAAATGAACTAAATCTGTTTTAGAAGTTCATCTTTTGATTTTTGAATTTGTCATTGAATTTCGCACATTTTTTTGTGCATTGACTTCAGCTTTATTATTATTATTATTATTATTATTATTATTATTATTATTATTATTATTATTATTATTATTATTATTATTATTATATATATATATATATATATATATATTTTTTTTTTTGTGGAGCACACGTCTTTTCCTACGCGCCATTTGATCCCATAGGTGAGGTTGATGTAGGTGAGGAAAGAAAGTAGGCTTATATGTGTGTCATGGCTCAAGGGGTTGCAAAGGATTGAATGCGTGCCGGTGATGGGAAAGGGATGATTGTATTTGTGGAGCTTGTGAATGAAGGCCTTTCAAGCATTGTTCAATTTCATTGTATCAATTTTTTGTTTGCTTAATTGAGACTGTAAGTGGCGGGACTTGCATAGAATTTGAAAATAGCATTGTGAATTCAAGAGGGTGTGGAAAAAAAAGAAAGCCATTTTTGTGGAATGTGGAAAGGCTTAAGTGCAATAGAAACCTATGTGACATAGACTCGAAGTAGAAAGGAAGGGTCATTGGGCTAGGACAAGGACTCATTAACTTGATCTAGGAAGGCCGCATGGGTTAATAACCCATGCCTTGAGGTGACTCGTTGGCTTCAAGGTAGATGCTGGGTCCGGCTTTTTTTTTTTTTTGAGTCGGACCACTCTCCAGCTGGGTCAGGGATGGTTAGGTCCTATGTGAGTATGAAAGATAGTGAAGGGGTCATGGACCTTTTTTGTGATGCGATTGTATTTGTATGGGGATGGTTTAATTTGTGATGAGTTTGGGTAAGGCCAGGGATATGAGATTGAGTGATGTAGGCTTAGGATATGAGCTTAAATGATGGGTTGTGTATTTGGGTCTAAGTGATGTAGGCTGGGTATTTTTAGAGTTTTCGGGTTTGAGGTGAGGTAAGGTTGGACTGGGCTTAAGGCTTGCTCGGACCTCGGCTATGCTTTGGATTGGATGGGGACTGTTCAGACAATTCTGATCTTTTTTAAGAGGAACCAAGGAAAACTTAGTAGACCCCTTGATCATTGTTATATGGATGCAGATGTATATGTATATCCTAATTTTATGGTCACCTCCTATGTACATGTCTATATGAATGCATGGCCATTCCTTTCATATATATATTTCTATTTCTTTTTTCTTTTTTTTTCTTTCGATTTTTTTTTTTGATTTTTATTATATATATATATATATATATATATATATATAGGAAGGGAGTGGCCTTATACAAGATGATGATGACAATGCATGTTGGGTCCTATAACTACGGTGACCATAATCTATATGCTTATGCAATATGTTTTATAGCAAGGCTAAAGGTCCTAGGTTTGAGATACATATATCACATAAATATCACATAAACCAAGTAATGAAGTCCACCTAAAGTAAAATTCTAAATGAACTATAGGTCAGTTTGGTTAGGTCAAAGCGGGTACCACGTCTAAGAGTAGAGCTGGGTCCATTTTCACCACTGCACATGAGTGATGTATGGCCGAGTTACCCCTTATGTACACGTATCAAGTAACACGTGCACACACGACATGAGCGGGATGGGACTGACCATGGCCATGTGATCCAGTAACCACATGTACCAACGGCAGTATCCCCCCTTATGGTAGTCCCGAGCATAGAACATGCCCATAATGAGACTAGTGATCTAGGTTGTGGCCCTATTCGGAGGGTCACACGCAACGCATAAAATTCATTAAAAATGATAATGGAATTACGAGACTTTCAAGTCTGTCCACTCACCTAAAGGTGATGTCCCCAGTGAAGTCGCCAATTTGTAAGCGTCGGGCTTTCCCGGCCTTAGCCTACATCGATTTTTGTATGGGCTTGAGCCATATATCCCGCATGTGAATGCGTTGGGGAGTGTTGTCGAAAAAGGGGATCACCACCGTACCTATACAGGTTCCGGACACCAGAAACATTGGTGCCATAATAATGGCCTCACGGTTTGATCCAGTAACCAGGTCGTGTGTTCGGGGACAGGGTACGGATTGAATCATTGACCCAAATCCGCCCGCCTGTAGTGGCCTCTAACGGACTCTTTGTAATTCCATAATCATGATTAATGAATTCATATACAACCTAATTTATTAACATAAATGTCCCTCTAATCCTAGATTACTATAGTTGTTGGTTTTTATTAAAGCAGAATTACTAACAATCTAAATTTGCGACCACTTTAGCATTAATCAGATTTAACGGTACCTAAATTCGGTTGTCCATAATTATCTAACTTTAATCTGATTCACATAATTCCGGTCTTTATTTAAGAAAATATAAAAAAAACGATAATAATGAACATAAAATAATGCATAAAAATAGGAACATTAACATAAAAATGCGCATGAAAACATAAACGAAATATAATGAACTGTGTGAATAATAAAATAAAATTGCGAAGAATGATGAAACGCAAATTAAACCTAAATATATTTACATGAATCAGAAAATAAATTCGGTTTCTACATTTTTTATGTCATTTTATAACTAAGATCTGATTTAATTAAACAAAACAAAACGGAAGATAAAAGAGTAGATTTTATGGGAGTAGTCTCAGAAGTTTGTACCTTGTTTGGCACAATTCGACGCAACTCCGAGAGATTATGAACTGGCCGTGGCTGGATGATTAAATTGCCTTTGATCGGACTTTAAAATGAGTTTTGGTGAAGATTTTTTTAGTGCAAAATGAAGTTTTGTGTTACGTCCTTTTGTTCTTTTTTCGTCTTTTTTTTTTGTTCGTCCTCGTGCGTTGTTGTTCCTTACATACAGAGAAGGCTCCTATTTATAGACACAAAGCACATTTGAGCGTATATACGCCCATACTGAGCGTATATACGCTCAGAAGGTGAGCGTAAATACGCTCATGTTGAGCGTATATATGCTAGGTCAGTCAACATTCTGTTTTTCCAGTTCCGCGCTTCGGGGATGACCAACTGACTGGACACATCAGCCCAAATCAGCGTATATACGCTGAAGATGAGTGTATATACGCTGGAGTTGAGCGTATATACGCCTAATGTGAGTGTGTATACGCTCACTTGGGCTGATGCACTGATGACGTATTTGCACTTTGACCTGACGTATTTTACATTTTTCCAAAACAGCGGACGGTTATGCGAATAGGGACCCGGTATGCATTAAGGTTTAGAATCCTCCGGAACCCCCCGGAATAATCCGGGACCCTCCGGAATTTTCCGAAACCCTCCGGATTATTTTATAAAATATTTGCCGACAATTACATAAAACCTTATAAAAATCATATAAAATCAGAATTTGAGTCGTGATCCCAGCATTTACCTCATCCAGTCCATTCAAGAACTGAAACAGTTTCTGCTCATCTTCTTGTTTGTGTCTAAAGTTCACATACTCAGCTATCTCTGTGTTCATTTCTGAGAGTGGTGGACAGTTTGTCAAGTTTTCAAGTTCTTCCCAAAGAACTTGCAGCTCTGTGAAGTAATCATTCACAGGCTTTCCATTTTGAGAAATTTTATACAATCTTCTGTTGATTTGGTACCTTCTCGCACCATTGTTCACCTGGAATCTTCTCTCCAAGTTCTTCCAGATTTCTCCAGCACTACTCATAAACACAACAGACCTCTTAATGGTGTCATTGACATTTCTCAAAATCCATGAAATTACCAATGCAACCCATTACAGGTATCCCAAGCTTCCTGCTTGACAGCATCACTTTTATCTCTTGTGACTGCTCTTGTCACTATTCCAAGTTTTCTCTTAACAACTAATGCTAACTCCATACTTCTCCTCCACAATCTATAGTTTGAGTTGCCTTGCAACTTCTCTATTGTAACAGAATCACTCCCATCTGAGGGGTGCACATATAGGGGGTTTGTAGTTTCAATGGTTGTAATGGCACTCATGTTTACAATTTTCATACACCAAATATTCAGACTCAAGTAAGACACACAGATTTCATACACCAAGGATTAAATGCTACTAACTCAACACAACCAACATGATCTCTGCCTGCTACCTACAACAAACTATAAATACACGAAATACAAAAGGAGTAAGAATGAAGGTCACCTTGCTCTGATACCATATTAAGTTCAGTGAGATGAGGTTTTGATTCAGAATATTGCTCTGTTCTTCATTTCATTCATTTCATCATATATTGGTTGAGGAATACATCATTTTGTGTAATAATATTTTTGCTCTCCTGGCGGCCTTCAGCCTTACTTTTGGTATTTATACCAACATGCCTCAATCAATCTAGGGATCCACATCAGCTAGGGACAAATACACAAATAGAAAAAATCCATCCACTACCTACATTGTACTACACAGTACTATATATATGAATAGAGAATAATTAAATACTCCTAAACATTAACTTAATTATGTGCCAAACTTTCATCATAGAGCTACTGGGCTTCAATATAAAAATTATAACTTTTGTGCATAAATTTATAACTTTCTATATTCAAATCAATTCACAATACATTTGCTGATAGTAAAATAAGGTAAAAGTATGTATACCGTGAAAATCAAAATAAATGTATGTATTCATGGGAGTGAAAGAATCATAATCATATTTTGACGCAAAAATAAAGGGAAATTACAATTTCTTTGTTTGAATTCATGCAAGCAATGGTAGTGACCAAGGAATATAAAACTGTAGTTGTTGGGAAGACCAGCAAGCAAGGATATGGAAAATATGATCTGAAAACGTGGCATGTCGTCCTTTTAACAAGGGGGCTTATTTTATTTTTCTTTTCCAACGTTTGAAAGAAGCACTTTGCTATCGCTCCTTAACCAAATTAAAAAAAAAAAAATAAAAATTTGTAAATACTATTTTCCTCTGAAAATTTGTGAAATAATTTTTGTAGGAAGGAAAAATTGTGGCATGTCGTCCTCTTTCTTTTACTTCCATTTTTCTTTTTCACATAACTTTTCTTTCAATTGTAACAAATATGGAAATAAAGGAGCACAGACTTTGCAATTGCATTTTTCCATTTTAAAATGTTTATCATAAAATATCATTTTACAATGAAAATATTTTACATCCAACCAAAAGGACCTTGGAATGGTTAAAACAGTGGAATCATAAATTTTTAAAGTCAAAATATCTTTATCTTGGAAACTCAGAAACAAGGCTGGTAGGAAATAGAGAAAAAAGCGAGCTAGAAACAAAGGAGGTAAAGGACATTGCTACACTTACCTAGTGGGTACACTACCCACTACTAATAAACATACTAAAATATTATTAATCACATGAGTTGGATACCACTATCAACATTAACTACAATGCTTTATTAATTGTGAATAGTCTACCCGGTGGGTAAGACAAGTTTTTTCAGAGGTAAACGGGACATTGCTACACCTACCCGGTGGATAGACTACCCACTACTAATAAACATATTAAAATATTATTAATCACATGAGTTGGATAACACTAATACAAGTTGATAATATGTAATAATTGTATTGGAAATCAACTCGACATGTCAACAATTAGGTCAAGTTTGATAATATCTATATCTTCATTGTTTTAATATGTTAAGAGTTTTGTCTTAGCTTGTTAATTAACATTCTATGTCAACATTATCTTTAATTAGGTTTAACGGAACATTCATGCTAGAACATCTGAGGAACAAGAGGATGATACTAGTAGGGGATTCGCTAAATCATAATATGTGGCAATCTCTTGTTTGCCTTCTTTCAACCTCCATTCCATCACCAGATAAACCCAGAGGTTACACGTGGAAATCCAAGGTATAATTGAAACCCTATTCTACTATTACTGTTTTTGGTAATAAATTGTGATAACAGTAATGTATTTAAAGTGTAATTTGTTAAGGAAATTTTTTTTGAAAGAGAAGGAAGAACTTTTTATCCCCATGGAAAACATATTTTAATCCAGAAGCTTGAATTTTATTCTTATTTTCTATTATCATCTATTACCATTAGGGATGGTGGTATTACGGAGTAGATGTGAATGGATATTTGTGAAGATAATTAGATAAATTGGAGTTCAACTAGCACCATCATGGGAATAAATTTTTATTTCCCTTTCAAATTTAATTATAAATTAATTCTCATAGCCACCATTTATTTATTACCGACAACCAAACGGATCGTAAGGTTTATGTTTATAAATTTGTGTAAATAAATCTTGATTATTATTGCACCAAAAAATATATAACAGTTAAGTATTTTATAAAGTTATAAAGGTTGTGTTATTAAAAATTTTCCATGTCAACCATTAATTCGGTAATACAATTTTTTTTTTAATTTTTAGTGCTTCATTATTGCAGGAACATAATTTCACTCTACAATTTTTTTGGAGCAACTTTCTCACAGAAGTGTACACAAACCATGAAATTGGTAAAAAGGTTCTTGTAGTTGACAAGCTTTCTTCAAATGCCCACAAGTGGTTAGGGGCAGACATTATGGTGTTCAACTCAGGCCATTGGTGGAAGCTGCATGGAAAGCCTCAAGCGTAAGTGTGTCTTACTAATTTTTTGCATGATAGTTTATATAAAATTTATTCTCAAACTTCATGCCAAATGTCTTAATAATTACAATTAACTTAACTAAACTATTTTTTTTAATAACTATAATAACTATAACAAGGCGTTTTTTCTCTTAAACTTATTTTCAATACCTATAAGTTTACATAAGTTAAAATTAATAATGTTGAAATAACAAATTTATCAATTTCTTTTTTATGTGTAGATGGGAATTGTATGACTTTAAGGGGAAAATAATCAAGGATATGCGAATAGAACTTGCTTACAAACGAGGACTAAAAACATGGGCAACATGGATCAAAAGAAGCGTTGATCCAAAGAAAACATCGGTTTTCTTCAGAAGTTATTCTCCTGTGCATAGATTTTCAAAGTATGATCAATGGTGCTACAAAAAAACTCAACCTATCATGGATGATTCCTATGTCCCGGACTTCTCCAAATCTATGTTTGATGTCGTCAAGACCGTGCTAAAAGGGCTGAGCAATCATGTTAAATACTTGAATATTACTAAACTTTCCAGAGTATAGAATTGACGCATCCATCTCTATATACTACAAAATATGATCATAATCCAAAAAATTACGCTGATTGCAGTCATTGGTGTCTTCCTGGAGTTCCGGATACATGGAATAAGTTATTGTATACATCCATTTTCTTTGATATATTAGCTAATGAACCGATATAATTTTTAAGAATTTTGATTTCATTATTTTAGTCATATGATGGATTGTCTTTTTTCTATATTACATACTCTCTCTCTCTCTCTCTCAACTTTAAGTAACACATACAACGTTTAAAAAAGAAATAATTAAATTCATACACATCATATTTAAGTAACTACCATATTCTCTATCTATGTCTATCTATGTATTTATGTATGTCACACACATATACATATGCATATGCATATATGAGGTTGAAGCATAGCTCATTAATAAAAGCCATGCTCTCTGGCCCCAGGATTTATGCCCCGAGGCCCAAACCTCAAACCATACCCCCCCTTTCCCTTGCAAAGGTATTATCATGTTATATAAGTCTTGTGTGCGGGTCCCGAATATTTTACTAATTAAAATGTATATATATGCACACACGTGCTAGCCCACACCCACACGCACGCACACACATATCTCTATTATATAAGGGAAGGGGTGAGGTCGCGGCAGTGTCCAAGTAGATTACCACACTATCCTTACTCATCTTTTATAAGTGTTAGTCAAATGGGGGATAATTTTGTCATTCATGTACTAAAATCTTCTATAATGATATTTGATTTTTGAAATCATTAATAACCTTATTTAAAACAAGTAATCGCAAGTACAATTAATTGTAAACTTACTCAAAATTTATTCATAAATAATAAATCCTTCAGATAAATAAATTATTTACTCAATTGTAATATACTTACTATGTAAAAGCGAAAGCTAAAAATAGATTTAATTAAAAAAATTAAAAAAATATTTATTTAATTCTTTTTTATAATTAGTTGAGAACATATTAATTTTATTGTCAAGCTATGTTAACGAATTTTAAGATCGCTCGCATTACGTGCATTAAAAACTTATATATATATATATATATATATATATAGACACACACACTTAAACAACAGGGGATCACTATCCCCCAATTTCAAAAATTATCAAATTTGCTCTATTATTTAGTGTTTATTGATGCTTTCTAATGCTCTAGGTAATTGTTTATTGTTTATTGGCATTATTAGATAGATAAATAGAATTTAGAGTTTAGCCACTAGAGACTTGGAGTTTATAGTTTTATCTTTAATTTATCAGTAGTTTTGATATTTAATTTGACTATTGCTTATACAAACTTGGCTGGTAACATTTAGTTGTTTGGCAGAAGATTAATCTTTTGATGATTTGTTTTAGGAAGGTATTACCTTTGCTTAATCGCTGAATAATGTGACGTTGGCACATGATCTTAAGATGATTCTTTACCTTTTAGTACAACTAGAGTGAATCGGTGCAAATGCACCGGACATATTTAAAATTTTATGATAACATGCTTATATCATATTTTAAAAAAAATAAAAATATATTTTGTCTTATACGGATCAATATATATGAAATATCATTTTAGTTAGTTTTTTTTTCCTCTGATGACAATTTTGCTAGTTATATTAGAAAGATTTTTTTTATAAGAAAATAAAATTAATTAAAATAAAGTATGATTAATATGAGGCCCCCATTAGGGGCATGTAGGCCTCTTATTAAAACATAACCCTAAATTATATAATAGATTTGTGTATTATCATTTTATATGAAACATGTATACATTATATTTAAAAAAAATATATTGAAATATATTTTGTTTATTGTTGGTATTATTTTTTTGATTTTTTTAAAAAATAATTAGATTATATTAAATTAGAATTAATGAGAGGCCTCTATGGAGGGTTTGGAGGCTCCTCATAAAAATTGGCTCCTAAATTATTATATAGATTTTGTAAATTGTTACTTTAATTTATAATTAATACGAAGTATAAACTAAATGTTGGTTAAAGGGTGTGTTTTTTAAGTTAGTTAAGCATATTTATGTGGTTATTAAGTTGATTGTTAATAAGTTTTTTTTTTTTTTTAAAAAAAAGATAGAAAAAATGTGGAGGATCCATTAGACATTCGGAGGCCTCACAACAATAGGTGCTTCTAAATTATTATATAGATAAAATCACCCATTCAATAATAACCACCTTCATACTTTTTTTTTCCTTTTTTTGAGAGCCTTCCCACTCTTTTAAACTAAAACAATTATAAAATGATCCTATCAAATAAAGACATAATTTATTTTCATGACAAATGATTGATAACATGCAATATTAAATTAATGTTCTCATTTACTTCCTCAAAAATATAATAGCATAATGCATGAATACGTACAGTTTACTTGAAAAAAATATAGAATGTGAAAACTTTTCAAAAATCATTAGTTTAAAACCCTTATAGTAAACACTCATACTACAACTATGTTACTAATTTTAACTTCACAAAAGAAAATTATGGTGCATTTAATAAGTTAGATGATTAATATAATCATAATGCAACTTTAGTATTAGTTTTAAATTTTAATAATTTGTTATTATTAATGCATCGGGTGCATTTATTTTTAAATGTATGATCCAATCCGATCCATCTCCGTCTAAAAAAATTCGACCCAAACAACTGTCGAGCCAAAGTCGGATTATGTATTATGCATAATCCAATCTGAGTTTTGACTCGTTGCCATTCTTGATTCCAGGTACCTTTTTATGGTTTTTTTTTTTTGTGATGGTAGTTATATTAGGAAGTTTTTAAAAAACACTTAAATTAAATTAAAGAAGATTAATGTCAGGCCTCCATTGGGATTTAGTGGTCTCCCATAAAAACTTGCTCCTAAATTATAATATAGATTAGTAACCACTTTTACAAATCAAATTGGACACATGTTTGCTATTAATTACATACTCTAAGGCTCTAACTTTTGGTGCAAATTTTAAGGTGGTTGTAGTGAATTAATTTTAAGGAGTTGTTATATGCGGATATGTATATTCTTTTACATGAAGGTCCGTATGCTAAAAAGGGAATTTTTGGAAAATAATTTGGGATATATGAAGTAATTTTTTTTATTGTTGTTATTATTAGTATTATTGTTGTTGTTAATATTGTTGTTGTTATTATTATTATTATTATTATTATTATTATTATTATTATTACAAAAAGAAACATAAAAAGTCATATTATTGTCCTGGACCTTATGTTTCAGTGACCAACAATCAGATGTATTATGACCCCTTCCCTGATGATATTTGCAATAAGCATTAGCATTCCATTTTCTTGTCCTCATATGCTCGGGAGGATCTGGAGTGGGCCCAACTGGTGACAAAACCCCTTTGTTAACCAACCTGTCCAAAGCTTGATCATAAGTTATGCCCAAAGGTGTGAAAGCCCTTTGTTGCTTCTGTGGTCTAGGATTAGTGGAAGCAGAGACATTATCAACATAGACTGGGCTAGCTTGGTTTGTGGAAGGTCAAGATGAGGAGCCACCTTTCTTATAGAAAACTCCTTTGTTTTTTCTGGGCTTGAAGTTCTTCTTCTACAATAAGCCCAACTTGATGCAGTTGTGAGAAGGAGGTAATGGGCTGGAATTTGAGGGGTTCTTGGTATTTGGGCTGAAGGTTCCTGATCACGATTCGGACTTGATCCTTCTCGTTGGGTCGGTTGGACATCCGAGCTGCCTTTTCTCTCCAACGGTTCAAGAAAACAGAAAAGTCCTCTCGGTCACCTTGCTTCGTGGCCTCGAGTTCACGAAGGTTGACCGGGAGCTGGGAGTTGTAGCGGTATTGTTTCAGAAATTCCTCCTTGATATATTCCCAGTCATCAATTTTGGCTTTGTTCAAGGTCTTGAACCATTTAGAGGGGTGAACTTCCAAGGTTAGGGGGAACACTGAAGCAAACAAATCCTTACCCATCCCCTTGAGGGCCATGGTGACATAGAAAGTGCGGAGGTGGTCTTCGGGATCTTCCACCCCTTTGAACTTAGGAAGGTCGCTCAACACTACCTTCTTTGGTAGCTTCCCTTTAATCTCATAATCCACAGTGTTGGGTCCTTGATGGGCTGACAGATCGGCTAGCTTCTTCACCATCTCCTCAAGTTGCTCAACCCTTTTCTCAGCGTCGGTTTTGGGCTGTGGTTGTGGTTCTGGTTCCGGCTCTGGTTCTGGTTCTGATTATGGTTGTGGTTGTGGCTGTGGCTGTGGTTGTGGTTGTGGTTGATTTCTGAGCTCTGCAATGGCTTTTTCTTGGGCCTCAATTTTGGTGTTCATGGCTTCAAGTTTGGCCATGATGGCTGCGAACTGGGCTTCAGGGTTTGACATTTCAAGGGAGGTTGAGCGGGAGGATCTGGTTCTTCTTGGGACGTGAATGCCCCTGAGACTGGCTTGAGTGCGCTTGGTTTGGCTTCTAGTTACCCCTCGAAGACCCTCGGACACGTCTCGAGTCTTCCCTATGATAGCTGAAATCAAAAGGAACTTGACTTAGAATACTGGGAGAACTGACACTGGATTGAGATAGACATTGAACTGAATTTGACTTTGTACAAACCTAAGTCCAGAACTAGTTCTGTTTTAAGGTACTAGACTTTTGGTGTGACTGACACTGAAGAGAGCTAAGGTGAACCTATGTCTAGTTAGGACCACTTGTGAACGGGACGAGCCTAAGTTGGACCTATATTTAGTTAGGACTATCTAGACTTGGTGGACTGGACCGAGATGAGACCTGCAGTGAACTGTGTTGAGACTGTGAGGTAAGCTGAACCTATGCTAAACTAAAGTGTGTTTGGACTCGAGAAAGTTGGACTAGACTAGGACATGGACCCCATTTTGGAGGCAAGAGATGTAACGACCCGACTTTTCAAGACTGTCGATTGACGAAGGAAATCGACAAACGGATCATTACGTAAACATTAAATCTAATACTTATTAAATAATCAAAACAAAGGCGTCTTTTATTAACTTAAAAGTCCAAAAATAATCCAAGGTCTACAAAGGATAAATACTTAAATTACATAAATTAATATAATGCTTTTCCCAACAGGCTGGGATAACTAATGTCAAAAGAAAAATACTAAGTGTTCTAATAAACCAGGGTTGAACTAAAAAGAAACTCTGCCACACAAGCCCAATCCAGCGCAAGCCCATTCTAATCTGCTGCATCTTCACCTGAAACTGGGGGGGGGTCCACCGTCAGTGGCGAGTAACTAGGCTGTCCCGCTTAAATGAGGGACCGCTAACCACATAATAGCATAGAATCGTACACGAAAATCTCACGTAAACATAACATATTTCATACAAAAATGATACAGGGTACGTATAAAAATACGTATAAAAATACGTATACAATACGTATAATAATACCTACAAAATACGGTTAGAAATACGTACGAGAATACGTATAAAAGTACGTATACAATACGTATAATAATACCTGGAAAATACGGTTAGAGATACGTACAAAAATACGTATACAGTACAGGTACAACATACGGATACATACACATACACATACATACTTAAGTCATACGAATACAGACATACACAGCGGAAGACTTATACCATTCATAAATACGTTGCATTTCATACTCATATTATACATATACATATAACTTGGTTAACATTATCTCATATCATAACATATTTCATCATATCTTAACTTAACTTATCATATATATATATATATATATATATCTTAACTTAACTTATCGTATATATATATATATATATATATATCTTAACTTAACTTATCGTATATATATATCTTAACTTCTTTAGCGGACCGGTCTTTATAGCTCGTACCGAACCTTTGCGTCCGCAACTTTCCTAAAACATGCCGGGGTGAACCTTTGCGTCCCACCCGTAGCCCTCCTTTGCGAGAACTAAGCCTAAGCTATGGCCATAACCCCTAAATAGTCCTCCTTTGCAAGGACCACCTAGACGACTACATATCCTAGAATCAAGAACTGCGCAGATACCGCAGTCTGGCAATGGCAACGACCTAACCCGATTGGTAACCTTTGCGCTACCGCAAGGGCGTCCTTATCTTATTAACCCGATTGATGACCTTTGCACCATCGCAGGGGCGTTCTTGTCTTTTCATCTTTCTTAAATTCGGAAGTACTAGGTGACCGTAATCGGAAATGAAACGTTCGATGTCCCAGGAAAGAGAGGTGCGGCACGTATATTGGCCACCTTAAATACCAAGTCTTTCCTAGCCAGAGATCGAAACAATTCAAATTCCTTTTACTCTGTTTCCTTTCCTTCCTTATTAATATCTTATTATAATTTCTTCCTATTGTAACTTAACCCTACTGATACCTTAATAATAATAATAATAAATATAAATGATAATAACAATAATAATTTAACCTTTATACTGTTACTTCCCTTCATATTACAACTTATCCTGATAATTCCTTTAATAAATAATAATAATAATAATTCCTGAAGTTATTCCTAATATTATTATAAGTCAAAGTTAAACTAAAATTGATCACATACAATAGGGACCATTCGACATTCTTAAGAACATAATAATAATTAATTACATTCATTAAATAATCATATAATAATTAAATAAAATCATTTAAATTAACAATAAATCATGTAATCAATATTTATCATCAAAATTACATGAAACATGATAAAAATCCTACTTTTCATATTTTGTACCACCCGAAAATTCAATGTCAACAATACCGAAAATTAACACAATTAATTAAATACAATTATCAATGGTTAGCAATCAAAATTTATAATATTAATTAAATATCATACTTTAAACATTAAAATTATCAAGACTAAATTCAAGAATTCAATAATAACATGTTTTAATAATTTAATCACACTATTTTACACAATCTAATTTTAAAGAATTAAATTAAGAACGTCCCTTTAAAGGTCTCTAATAATCTGGAAATTTTGATGGGAGTTAAAAATGAGTTCAAGGTTTAACGTGCATAAATTTCGTCCAAAAATAACGTCATTTACTATTTTTAAGTGATTTTATAACTAACCAATCAGATTAGTCTGAAATCAGTTTCATATTTTTCTGCCATAGAAAACGAACTTTAAAAATTACGAAAGTTTAACACAAGATGTCAAACATTATTACGGACTTCCACCTAAAATTTCATAGCCATCCAAATTGGTTAAGTTCCTTAAATAATTCGTAAACCAAATCTGGACAGTTTTACCGGTTTGAAAGATTAAATTGTTTCAAGCAAGAGAAGGACGAATTTCGCCATGAAATAAATCTTAATTAAAGATCAAACAGTAAAGAAGATCCTAAAATTATTCTAAGACACTCGGAATTTTAGAACATCAAGAAAAAATTAATTCTTTTTAATTCAAGACTTTAATATAGCAATTAAATAATCAAGTTTAACAATAATAACTCAAGATAACAACATAAAGATAATCAAATCATCATCATCATCACTCGACTTTATCAAGAACAAATCAAGAACAATATTTCAATAATTATCATGCAATTATTCATACAATATACTTAATTAAAATAGATTTTCATGCATGGAACACATTAAATTAATTAAAGATTCATACTAATATCAAGAAAATAACATGTTCATAAAGTATCATATGGTTCGAAAATTACCCTAAACATGATACTAAAACTTTATAATTTTCATGCTTTTAATCCTAATTAACTATGTGGGAAACTTGTACCAAATTTAAACTAAACAGCATAGTTACCTCAAATCGCTAAAATATTCCAAGGCAATAATTCACCACTTGGTGAATATGGCACGGCTCTTTGAGGGGAAAAGGAGGATTATTTTCCTTTGGAGTTTATAAGCTTTTTCAATTAGGAACCAAATAAAATTACCAAGCTACTATATATAGAAGAAGAGAAAGCAAAACAAACCCTAGAAAAAGAACTAGGGCTGCCGTGAATCAAGAGGGAGAATAGGAAAAAATTGGGTGGACTTAGTTAGGTAGTTTTGGCTAGGTTTGAATTAGTTTAGAGTTTTAAAATATTATTTAATTAAACTAATTTATTTAATTAATCAAATTAAATCCAAAAAGGAAATAATACTTGGCCCAAATAAACAAGGGAGGACCGGCCAAGTCATAAAAGAGGGGAAAGATTGGCTCATTGGCCCAATTTGAGAAAAAGAGAGGAAAACAAAATGAAACAGTCCAAATTAATTGGGCCTTTTGGACTTAGAATAAATAAAATAATACTAATAACCGCGAAATTTTCTGGCCCTAAATTTCGGGTTATTACAAGAGATGGACTATATGGAAAGTGAACTAAGGAATGAGTTGAAAAGATGAGACTGGTGGACTAAGACCGGTGATTTGGACTGTGGACTTGACATTGAGTTATCCTTATGGTTAATGAGTGAACTAAACTGGGTTGAGCTAGACTAATGGGCCAAATGCACACATAACACACTAGTCCTAGAATATGCAAATGATAGTCTTCTAAGGTCAGTCCTGGGTGGTCAAAAGGTACCATGACTAGAGGAAAACTGAACCAATCTAGTCACTCTTTTTATTGAATGACACACGGTTAAAAGATCCCTCATTATGATCTCATCAGGAATGAAGATCACGCGTCATGGCTGGGATAGGCCGCTTATGATCATTGAGGTCGGGAACCAGCAACGAACCATAATCAAACCCCCCGGGGTCAATCTCGAGCATAGGACATGCTCATATGAGATGTGAACCTAGGTGTGACCTTATGCGGAAAGTCACTATGTCGCATGCTCAAAAATTGAATAATGATCTTACGAGACTTTTCAAGTTTGTCCACACCACTAAGGAGTGGTAGTCCCCAGTGGAGTCGCCAAACTGTAGGGGTCATTTTTAGCCGACCGCCTACGTCACGAGTCGTTTGAATGCTCGTTAACGCCGTACGTGAATACGGTCTAGTAGGAGTCCCCACCGCGGGTTTATACGGCCCACGGACACCGAATAAAAACCAACGCCAGGAGCAGTTGGTCCCATATAGGTCTTGAACCAGAGTATGGATTCGGGGACAGGTTACGGGCCAATCGTGCATTGGGCCCGCCCGCCTGTAAGTGGTCTCTACTAGGTCTCTTTTGTAAGATCATTATTCTATTTCAGAGCAACAGAGATAGCTCAATTTTAGTCTTAATTTGCGAATTACTAAGTGATAGGTCCATTTTAGGATCAATTTTCCGGGCTCTTTCCGCTCGAATTTCATTGTTTTTAGGCTTAGTTTTATTAGTTTTAAGCCTTTTTAGTTTAGTTTAGGTCATTGTTACGTTTTTGTTGAATAACGTGTTTTCTTGTTGTTTTAGCTAATAATTGAGCACTTTTGCGTTACTTATGCCTTATGCACATTAATGCAGGTGTTTTACGGATTTTCGAGAAATTCTCAAAAGTATTCAAGGGTCGTGAGAGGTCCCGAGAAGCTTAGAAAAGCGCGCCACAAAGTCGAGACCACAATCACCAATTTTGGATCATAGGTCAACTCTGAAAGGCAATAAATTTTTGCATACTCATAATTTGAAGGTGATTCAAGTTGGAGGTGAAAGTTCATTCCGATAGCTTCGAAACGCCAGTTCATATGCTAAATTCTGATAAGAAATGAAAGAGTTATGACGTTTTCAAAACTGACTGCCAAGCTGCCAAGCTTTTCAGCGCCCGCTGAAGGTTTTTCCGCGCCCGCTGTGGCGGCTCTGCGCTGTTTGTTTAATGAAATTTCGGGGGTTTTCTTTTGTATTTTGGGGGGTCTATATATACTTTCCTTCCCCTATTTTTCACTCTTAGCTTAGGTTAGAGGCTCATTAGTTAGGGTTAGCTTAGTTTTTAGTTTCTCCATCTAAATTTCTCCATTTTTGTAATCTCTACTTCCATTTCTTAGTTTATGCAAGATTTTGTAGCTTTGTTGTTCTTCTTCTTGCTCTTGTTCTCCTCCTTCAAGGTATTTTTATGCTTTATCTCTATTTTTATGCTTTATGCTTGTTGTTCATGTTTTTATGTTTTAATTCTTAGTTTTGCTTGTTGTTCTTGTATTTGTTGTTAGTTTTAGTTTGTTAATTGTATGTGTTGTTGTTTTTGTTGGATTTAGGTGGTTTAGTTGTTTTTATGTTGGGTTTTGTTTCTTGAGAGTTTTTGTTTGTGTTAGTTGTTCTTATTTTCTTTTGGTTTTAGTTGTTTTTGTTGATTAGTTTAATTGTTATTAATCTCTAGGGTTTGTTTTATATTTTGTTATTTAGTTTTGTTTATTTAGTTAGTTTAATTTTTGTTTTCCTTTTGGTTTAGTTGGTAGTTTAATTTAGGTTTTGTTGTTAGTTTAGTTTTTAGTTTATTTGTTAGTTTGTTAATTTAGTTGTTCTTAATTTTAGGTTTAATTTATGTTTTTAGTTTTAGTTTTAATTATAGTTTTAGTTATGTTTTTATTATTTATGGTTGAGTAGTTAATTTCTAGGGTTTTGAGTAAACTTCTCAATTCCTCCATGTTTGTGGTTTAGTCGTTTTTAGGCTTAGTTGTGGTACTGTCGGTACCTTAGGATTCGGTAATGTTGAGTCTTGTGTCTAGCTAACATAGGATTCACTGGAGAATCCCCACCGAAGGACCGACAGGTGAACGTGGGTGATGACTTCCTTTGCCCGATTGATGGAAGCACCACGAAAGTTGGGCCTTCGATCAAGGGAAAGTTACTGGTCTTCGTGATTTTGTGCTTAGGACTTGTTAGATGTGTCGCTGCACGAAAGTGAGTTGTATATGTCTTTCCGGTCACCGTACTAGCTCGAAAGAGTGGTACGATCATAGAACGACCTCCCCTTATCCACGACCTAAGTCTAAGTTCGATTGATTCGCAATTCATGCTGGCATGAGTTGTGATCTCTTAACCCTAGTCCCCTTTTTATCCTTGCTTTCCTAGTTTAGTTTTAGTTATTTTCGTAGTTTTCTCTCCCATTTTCTGTGACAAGCCCTTGACCTAGCTCGTTCGACGCTCGTATGCCTAGGCTAAGCGGCGGGACCTTCCCCGTGTTCGACACCCCCACTTTTACTACAACGGGGGTTTTTTATTTGGTCTAGGAGATGCAAAACCCCTTCTATCACTAAGTCGGTTCAAGTTAATGCACAAGTTAGCCTAAAATTGTTTTGTGATCACTTTGGAATTAGTCCATATTATAACACTAGAATGAGTCCAAAAGTCCAAATGAGTTCAAAGTCCAATTCACAAGAATGACAAAAAAAAAAAAAAGAAAGTCCAACACAAAGATGGCATGAAGAAGTGAAATTGAAAGTGCAAACGTACCTTGAATCCCGCGCAATTATAAAAATCAAAATAAAAAAATGCTACATAGAATGATACAAAAAATTCATAAAAATTAAACATGGAGATGACATGAATCACGAATTGCGCATAAAAAAAATACATGAATTAGAACATGGACTGGCATAAACAAAATAGCAAAAATCGCATGTTATCGATTAATACAAGTTATAAATTAGAATGACAATTAAAATAAAATTAAGCATATTGACATTGTAAAAAAAAAGGGTCTCAGAAATGTGTACCGGAATGTGCGGCGGTCGATTACGGCCTCGAGATTAGCGCTTCAAATGCCAAGTTAGATAATTGAAAGTGTTTGAAATGTATTTTGTATGTGTTTTGGATTGATTTTGGCAGAGTTTTGAAGTGTTTTTTAGAGAGAGAATGTATAGTAGAGAGGGAGTAGAAGTTGAAGTTATAACGTGTCGAAAAAGATCGAATGACGGGTCGTATTTATAGGCCAGAAGAGGCAAAAATTTACCCGGAACGGCACCAGACCTGTGTCGCAGGTCTAGTAACATGACCTGCGTCTAGACGCAGGTCAGTATATTGTGACCTGTGTCTAGGCGCAGGTCTGGCCTAGATCCGGGTCGATTTTTTTGCTTGATTTTGACGCGTGATCCCCGAGATTTTTATATGATTATAATGTGATTACGGGAATCATTGATTGCTTACCGTGATCTTGAGATTCCGGGAGATTCCGCGAGGTTCAGGAATAATCCGGGCCATTCTGGACTGTTCTCGAACCGCTTTCGGGTTTTTCAGACTAATTTGAAAAATGCACTAAAAATGCTAGAAAAAATATGGAAAAATTCTAGGAAAATCTAAATGAGTGAAAAGTGGAGAAAAAGTTGATGATTTAGGTATAAAATTACGAGAATGCTCCTAAGAATGGAATATGCTTCAAAAATTCATAGAAAATAGATAAAAAATCAGAAAATTATGGGAAAAAAAATACCAAAGATTCTAGAAAAATGTATTTAACCTAAAAAAATTGTTTGATGCAATGTAAAATGACCAAAATGCCCTTAGGAGATAAATATGCATGAAAAATAAATTAATAAAAATCCTAAAAAAATGTCCGAAAAGTCCAAAAATGAGTCGTGATCCTCTAAAACGCCTATAAATGGTGTGAGAGTGGTAAAGAGGTGGCATTTTGACATATTAGCTCAAGACCGGATCTGTGCAGCAGGGTACATCCATCATAGGCCGTTGGGAGCTAACTGAGGTGCCAGAATTAGGTGTCTATATAGGTACACGAATTTTATGGATCTTAATTATTGAATTAGACTGTTAATAAAGTCAGTAAAATTAATGAGTCATTGAGTCCTTGAAATTAGGGGGAAATAACAACTTAGTTTTGACTTGGTGCTAGTCAATTCGATTACCTAGAGTTTAGGTAGAAAGTTGTTATTTTTCTGACTTTAGGGCTGAGTTTAGTTAGTAAAATAACCTGATTATGGCTGGCTATTATTGTCCTTGATTATATAGGGAAGTTGAGAGCCTAATTTGAATTAGTAAAAATCGGTTAATGAAGTTGTTGATTCTTTACTTGGTGGAAAGCTTTATTTGCTGATTGAAATACTTGTTTTTTCAATTTATTTAAGTTGAAAAAAGTCAGTCTTTTAAGTAAAGAAAAAAGTTTTTTTAACTTTTAAAAAAACCGGTTTTTGAAGAGGAAAAAACTTAGCTTTTTTGTTTGGTAAAAAATCAATTTTTTACTCAACAAACTTGTGCCTTAATTCTGGTTTGTAAGTCAGTAATAAAAAGTCCTACAAAGTAGGGAGTCAAAGAGAAAGGTGGAGCATAATGCATATTGGATGTACGTGCATGAAGTGGAGGTGTGGAAATCGGTTTTTCTGACTTCATCTCCAAGCAATTCTTTGACAAAATTCTTCTATAAATAGCAATGCAATCAGGCATAAAACACACAACACTTAGAGCATTCAACCGTATAAAAATCAGAGAAAAAGTTTAAGTGTGTGTCAAGTTCCATTAAAAGTGTACAAGTCCTATTTATAAAAGTGGAGTTTTTCTTCCTTGGGTCAGAATGTTTTTATTTTGTCTCCATTCGTTTAAGTTTTCTTTCAAGTTCCTTTCTTTTCTGATTTAAGCAAAAATTACCCTTAAAGTTCCACACAGTAATTCACCCCTCTTCTTGTTGTGTTTCTACTGGAATAACAAAATGTCAACATAACTAACGACATGAATCAAGCATGAGTGTGTAGCATGGAAATTACATACAAATGTGATCCATATATGTCTATTTCCAACTGCTCACTTTAAACTTTAGCAAGATAAAAAATATGATATGGTATAAGAGTAAACCAAACCGTAAAATTTATTTCTAAAAACTTTAAGTTCTGCAGAAGATTTACTTAAAACTTTATATCATGAAAATGTCTTTATTACACAAGCATCAACATAACAAACACTCACTCAAACTGTATATCCTTATTAACACCTTAACCAGCATGACAGATACAAACCATGTATGTGCTGATGAAATACTTTAGGTGATAAACCTTAATAAGCAAATCCGCAATAATAAAGTTTATGTTATGATGCTCTAAAGACAACGAATAGTTTACTCTGTAGGGAAATAATACCTGTAAAATCAGATTGAAACGAAAATGTGGGCCGAATTAATTTAATGTATACGAATGCCGTGACGTGTATAAAACACTGTCTTAGAAGCAAAATCGCCCCGACTATGGTGCAATCGGTGATGGCGGTGCCCCCAAGATTTAACACAACGATCCTCCTTTCTGTGCACGCAGAAAGAAGAATTTGGAACTCACAAAATGCTCAGAACAGAAAATGAAGAAGAAAAGACAGAGAGAGAATAATTGCGGTTTTTTTTTTGTTTTTGGTATACCAAAACTGAGTCCTGAGACCAGTATTTAATGGCAGAAGAAAAACAGCTGTTGGAGAAAATTTTGGGAGCAGTAAAGTTGAGGGGAGAAATAGTAAAAGCAGTTGCACATGTTTGAAAAACTCAGTCAAAACGGTAAGTTGTGGGTGCGTAACTGACTAATCACATAATAATTATTGGAACAACAGTTACGACGAGGCCCAAAACCGTAGGCACACCACACCGCGCACGTGTCACGATCACGAGCCGAGCCGGACGGACGGCGGCGGCGGCGCGCGCGTGGGGATGCCCACTTCCTCCCACAACACTTCAAATACAATAAATGACAAATACATTAATAAACAAGTAAAACTCCCCTCATTCCT
Source organism: Salicornia ramosissima (assembly GCA_951394345.1). Classification (NCBI taxonomy): domain Eukaryota; kingdom Viridiplantae; phylum Streptophyta; class Magnoliopsida; order Caryophyllales; family Amaranthaceae; genus Salicornia; species Salicornia ramosissima. The sequence goes on along the minus strand of OX596240.1, from coordinate 38,288,812 downwards.
TCAATGGGGGACAAGCTTTTACATTAAAACTTTAAAACCTTTCTTCTTCCACTCCATTACTTCTTATCTTATGCATTATTTCCAACATACTCTTCACTCTTTCATAGCACTTAAGCCATGATAGAGATGTAACCAAATGTGGATTTCAAGCCACCTTGACATCCAACAAAATCGGAGCCAATAACCTTAAATTCTCTCTAGTGAATCTCTTTAATCTTCTTGAGGTTGTTGAGTTTGCCCAACTTTTCATAGTCTTATATAGGGGAAATGAAATCCGTACAAGTTTCCGAAAGTGTTTTAAAACCATGTCAGATATAGAGAGTTGATCATGATTAATAACAACGGAAGGAAGGAAAACATGTTCCTCTTCAAGAAATATAACTCTTTAATCTTATCTTCTTCCCAAACTCAACATCCTCAAAAGCAAGCATCGCATGTCTAAAAATTGATCCAATAGTGAAACCATAAAACCTTTATTCCTTAAGCATTTTAGGGTCTCCAACAAAGCAAAAACGAATAATTTTACATTCTAGTTTCATTTTATAGCCTGATAACCCCAAATGCTTGAAAAACTTTATACTAGAATATTTTTAGTAGTCCATATTCCATAAGGGGTTCTAGAAATTATCTTAAATAAACTTTAGTTTTAGCCTTATTTTCCATATGTTGCTTTATTTTATGGATGCAAAACCACATCCTTTTTCTTATTTATATATATCACAGTTTTTAGTGAAAGATGTCAACAAAATACTTAATTTCTTTTATTTCTTCAATCTCTCTTCCTCCAAAACATAATGAGAAATAAGTCTATTTGGAGGTCACTTCTCCAAGTCCTTAAATCGCTTTAAATTTTGTGCCTTTAATTATGAAGCAATATCAAACATTTCCATAATGTGTTCCCTTAATTATATTCCATTTCCCTTAAACCTTATGGAAATTAAGTCCAACAAAAGATGTACTCATTTCCCTTTATCTTTATAGCAGAATGCTTTTGAAGCTCTGCAAGGAAAGATTTGACATCATTCTATTTGGACATAGTGTCCCTAAATGACTCCGAAATTGCACGTTCCATGATCATAAAACTCTTGTAATTTGAGCATTCTTACTTCTTCATGCCCTCTTTTAGTGGAGAAATATAAACTCTAAGAGATGTAAGATGCTCAACCCAAAAGCAAGGTTTAGACTATATAACCAATAACGAACCATACGTTATCTTTATAACCTTTAATAATCAGATTAATTAATATATTGGCAAGATATTTCATCAACAAGAGACCTAGCACAACATTAATTTTTAGTCTTTGAACAAAAAAAGTTAACTTGTAATTGGTCCTCTTGGTGTAGCAGTCAAATATTAACAATAAAAATCCTGTCAATGTTAAGTTTTTCTCAGACCGACCTAACACCATATGAACAACCAAATAATTGTTACATATTTATTACCACAAACATGTTTAATTTTCGAAAAATAATAGCCTTCCTTTGGGCCAACCACTATGCTCATAAAAATCAAACACACACAAGTATCTCAATATTTTAAATTAATCGATCTACACAAAATATGTTAATTTAATTTGGCAACATATTGTTTCAATTGATTAATCTAAAATATTAGACCCAATACAAAATAACCTAATTGTCAATTCCTTAAAATCTGAATCCAAATAATTTATAATTAATTCATTATATATGAATTGAATAACACTAAAAGTTTCTTCCATATCGTAGATGAATAACAATACAGTGCCATATACAATAACCGGAATGATAATTGAGCAAATATTGCAATATGAATAAATTAATCAAATGGAAGACATATCCATCAGGCATTCAGGCCATCAAATAAAAATAAAAACAAAATGAAACAACTGCCGACAAAAGCTGACCGGAAAAAAAAATGCCTTCAAATCACTTTTGATCCATGATTAAAAAAAAGTAAAATAAAACAATACTTGTGGCAATTGCACCAAATTTGATCGGCAAACACAAAACATGAATAATAAAAAATAATAATCAATTTGCCGTAGGTCAAAATATAAGGTATACTTTGAACAAAATGTCGTAGTAGAAAAGAAGCACTTGATCCATATGATTATACAAGCGATCAAGAAAATATCACTGATCTAATATAATCGAAACAACAAAATTCTTAATACCAAATAATCTAATATGAAGATACCACTTGTTGGGATTAAACCTTAAATTACAACTCTAGTAAAGATCTAAATTGTGGAAGCATCCCTGAATCAATGAGTGTTCTTGAATGATTTTCCAACTCTACATGAAACCCTTCTGCCTATCATGTATTAGGTAAAGCTCGTCGGTCTCTATACATATAAAACTAAGCCTTTACTTTATAAAGACCTAAATAAGCCCAATAATTATATTAATTTAATTGAATCAAATTATTTGGGCTAAACCACATGATAGCATACAATAAATATTTAAAATGCACACGTAATTATATGTAGGTCCATAAATTTCGAAGAATATTCACACGGAGTATATTGTTTTCATTTATTAAGTAAACTAGATTAGCACATGTGCGTTGCACAGTTTATACAATATAAATATCATTGAATTAATGTTAATTTAGAAAATTTTGACATAGTTGAACTAAATAAAGATTAACCTAAGATGCATGGTTGAATTTTTTTTAAAATTTAAGTAACCCGTAGCCAAATGCATCATGTAAATGATGTAGAGATAAATAAAATTATAATATTAATTCTTTTATCTTGTAGCTTTTCAAAGAAGCAAGACAACATTTATTGTAAATAGAAATGATATTTATTATAATAGTTGACATTTCCAATACTTGTAATTAATTTTATTTTTTTATTTTTTTAAAAGATGATGTCATATTTAATTTTGGAGGGAAATTTTTTTTGAGGATTTGACACATATCCTTGATGATGTAAGCAATGTTTTGTTTTAGTATAAGTTATAGATAGATGAGAGATTAGATATTTTAATTTTTACAATATTAGAAAACAAATTTCTGTACATTTTTGTAAAAAAAAAAAAAAAAAAAAGGGAACAACACAGGATCCAGAAAAGAATTAAATTAGGTGCAGATGGATTAAAGCTCCGTTTCTTTGGACTTAACTGCACTGAACTGAACTAAACTGAACTGAAGTGAATAATAATAGTAATTTTATTATTGTTTTGGTCATAATAATAATAATATTTGTTTTTTTATTGTTTTAATAATATTATTTTAATCATAATATTATTATTATTTTATAAACATTATTTATTATTGTGATTTATGATATTAATTAAAATAAATTTATTACCGTTTTTTTAAATGATTAATAATTTATTTTTTTTACCTGAAGAGGGGAAAAAAAGAAAAAATTATAAGGATGCATACATTTGGGAGTTGGGATACCCATCATTGAACATAACTCGGAAATGCAAGGGGTAGTGGATTCGGATTTATTGAATGAAAACCGCAAGAATCAAATGAATCAACTGAGACTCGGTATAGAAATACAATTTTGGACAAACATACAAGCGGAAAGTAATGGAGATGGCGAAGTTGTAAGAGATGAGGCGGAAGATGTTAAACACAATAAAGAAATGGAAAAAAAATGACGAGATGGAGTTGGATTAGATACTAGAAATGTACTAATATTATCAACAAACTTTTATTATAAGTAAACACTATTATTTTGATTTATTAATATTATCAATATTTAAATATAAAAGATTGTAATTTACAAATTATTTATCGTAGTAGTATTAATAATAATAATAATAATAACAACGACAATAACAACAACAACAATAATAATAATAATAATATTGAAAACTTCTGAACTGAACTGAATTGAATTGAAAATTCCTAAACTGAACTGAAATAATTAAAGTACTTATAGATTCAAAGAAACAGGGCCTAATACCTAATTGATATACTGTTTTAAAGACTCACAACTCCAAAAATAAGGCATTACAGAGCATGAATAGTATCTTCGAGACTACGACTATCTGACTGCTGCTTTCCCATTTTGATGAATCGATTTTTTTTTTTTTTACTGGAAACACTGTTGACGGAAAATGGTATGTATTTTTGTACTCCGTATAACTTACAGAGTACTCCGTATTTTTAAAAAGAGATTATTAGGCCCCTTTTTTGGGGCTTATTTTCAGTTCAGTTCATTTCAATTTTGTTCAGTTCAATTCATATTATTATTATTATTATTATTATTATTATTATTATTATTATTATTATTATAATAATAATAATAAACTAAAACTCAAAATGTCTACAAGAAGTTAGTGGGAAGCCTAGATATAGATACAATCTAGGCCCCCACTCCCCTAGCTATTGGAAAGCCAATACGAGAGAAGATGTGTGCAGCAGCCCACGCCCCAATATCTTGTGCTCTGGAAAAACTCTGAATCCGCTTCAGCAGTGCAACAGCATCCTCCTCGAATTCGCCAAAAGTAGAAAAAGAGAAAGGTAGGAAACTATACCCAAGAGTAGCACACCGATCCGCATACTTACCCCGTTTTCGAGAAGCCGCATCCAACACAGCACGACCAGGAACAAAATCAGCCAAACCAGACTGAGTCAAAGGCGAGGATCCTGTCAAATCAACACAGACATCGCGACCACGATCCCAAGAATAAAGCAGCAAATCCGCAGGACGAAGTGCCCCGATCTCTGAGCCCAATCCAATATCAACCTCTTTTCCAACAGAAATCCCCAAGCGAGTGCAGATATCAACAAGAGTGTCCCGTACAATATTATGGCGATGCTTGACACCCACAATCCTTGCACACGACACAACATGATCACCAAAGATGTCACCCTCAAAAACCCTCGAACAAGCGGAACAAGGCGTGGAAGCAGAAACAAAGGAACACCCAGCCTGTAACATAGCACACACCGATACGTTTTACCATTCATAGTCTGACCCATCCCTGAGATCGGAACCACCCTAAGCCAATCAGAAGTATGATCCCGTTGTTGCGATTTCCACAGAGCAACCTGTCGTGGAGATAAAGAAAATGTGGTTTCAACAGTCTGAGTAATCTTTGTGAAATATTTATCTGCCAGTTTCTTCATGAGTTTGGGGGCAGCGTTCTCACTAGGATTACCAAGAATGTCAACATCCACAAAAGCATTAAGCAGACATAATGCATCAGCAAAAGCAGGCCCAGGATCCACAATACCGACACCACGGAGAAGCTTAAGCTGCAACCCAGTAGACTGCAGCCGTGATGCTACAAACGCATAATGCAGAACATCCTCAACAGAATAGACACCTAACCCACCAAAAGCAAAGGGTAAGGTGGCGAGCTGCCATTGCCAATCTCCAAAGCCAAGGCCAAACGCAGTGACAATGCGCTCCAAAGATGAACGAAGTGCAACATCGAACTTCTGCCGAGCAGCCTCAAAGAGGTGAGGAGGATAAGTCCGCATCGCAAAGTAAAGCTTTGAAACCCCAGTGCAGGCACGAAGAAGTAACAACTCACACTGCGGATCTTCAAGGCGAGCAATCGCATTCATAAGGTCAATAGTCTTATCCACCCGACCCACCACAAGCTCACTACTGAAATCAGAATCTGCACTGACTGGCCCACCAAGTAGTTTAACACCCCAAAGAGGCCGAGCAATGTTGGGCGGGAAAACCCCAACTAACCTACTCCGTGGGTCCTCTGTTGGCCAAAAAACCTCGGTTTTATCAACATTGAGATGCAAATCGAAAGCGGGCCCGTCCTCCAAAATCAGATCCAAAACCTTACCGACCTCCAACGTGTCACCAATGATAGTCCCGTCATCCAAATACCATGCATGGAGACATAAATCAAAAGAGGCTCGAATCTTACACACTAAGGGGTGTAAATCCAAAGCAAAAAGCAAAGGGCCTAGTGGATCTCCCTGTTGCACTCCCTGACATGACCATAAGACGTGCTCACCATAATACAACCTAGCCGGGCTAGAGTAGCAGAACTCAACCCATCGCGAAATAGCCGGACATTGGAGGTGCACCTCTCGTAACATAACCTCTCGTTCCACCAAGTTGAAAGCATTCTTGAAATCAACCAAAAGCATAGAAAGACCAACAGTGTCCCCATGATCCTCAACCAGCCGATTAACTGCATGAAGAATAGCCTCACTACCCCCAGGGATCCCAACACCGAACTGTAAACCATCAAAATAGGCACTCAACAACGGACCCGCTGACGCAGCACAAACCTTAGAAACCAGTCGCCTCCAAACGGTACCCACAGCTATAGGTCGAACACCACCTCCAGGCTTCACAAGAGGTGTATGAGGCGCACTAGCAATGTATCCACCCAATTCCTCCGGGCACTTCCCACATAAGAAAAGATTGACCACCTGAGAGATAGAGCCAACCAAATCATCAGAGACAGCCAAAGCAGCACCACTCAAACAATCTATGAGATGTTGAGCATGCAAACCATCCCTAGCACATGAAGTACCACGTGGAAAACTCTTAATCTGACCCAAAACAACTGTAGGAGTAGCAAGAACTGGATGGTGATCAATATTGCTATCAGGCAAAGAGGGTGGTGAAGAATATGGGTGCTTAGCCTGCAAATCAGCAAGAGTAGCCTCATTGTAAGGAGCAACACCAGAAGACGAAAGAACACGAACAACCGCAGTATAATGGCCATCATGGATCTTCCTCTTGCACTGCTTAATGTTGCGTTCACCAGACTCTATATCCTCGTCAACCCAAGAAGGGGAGTCCTCAGCCAAAGCCTCCTTAAGAAGTTGTAACCCACCCCCGGGCTCTCCCCAAGAACGAATCGCCGCAGTAATACTCTCCTCCTGTCGCTGACGTCGGGTACCAGACCGTCGCTCCACATTGCTCCTCGGACTGAAGGTCTTAAGAATACAAAGTGGTAACACAAGCAAAGCAACCCAAGCAGAGATGTCAGAAGGCCTACTAGAAACCTTATCAAGAGCTCCTTTGAATACCCGAGAAAAGCCCAACCGACATTTGGGCGGAATAGACAAGCAAAGCTCCTTTGAAGGTCTTAAGAACAGTACGCAAACGCTTGGAGAGCAAACGGTCTAGTAGCCCAATAGTAAAGTCTTGATCTTGCCCCATACTACCAACAAGTCTGGACAGTTCAATAGTGGGTGCTCGTGGTTTAGGAAAACCGTATAGCACATATCGAACTACCCCATCCCCAACATCCGGAGGGTCCACAGACACAGAACCTGGACCATGTTTACATTTAGAACGAAGAGCATGAGTCCTAAAACACACACCGCAAAGCCAAATTCCCATACGGCGAAAGGTCACCTCAGCCTCCGTAAAAACATCCAAGTTAGTAGTAAGAGTTTGTTTGGTAATTTCCCGGGCATCACCATTACAATGCCGATCGCGTAGATGAGTGATCAAGGAACTCCGCGTAAGGCCATTTCCACCACCATCTCGACATCCACACAGACCCACAAAAGGACAATGAAACCTTACAATAGGAGTGGACATTGGGTACACCAATGCCAACAAAAAGTTATTTTGTAATTGTCCAAAAAATCAAAAAGAGCACCACTGCCAAGAAGTGCAATACCATAGCCAAAGAATCAAATGAACCACCAACACATCCCAAAACACGCCAATCAGCCCCAAACGATCCACCAAAACGCCCCAAACAATCCACCAGATGAACCACCAAAACCAGTAGCAAAGGCACCAAAAAAAACCAAAAGCAGAAGCAGAACCACCCTCGCAGAACCACAGAGAAGAAGCCCGTAACCGTCCAGTCCACCGCCCTGAAAAATTGAACAGAATCACACGCAGAACCACAGAGTAGAACCACACGAACTGGAGGAGAACCGCAACCACAACCGCCGCCGTCTGAACCCTAGAATCTGCCGACTTTGGAGTGTAAATTTGCCGCCTGCTGTCCCAAAGCCACCGCCAGTGTAATAACCCGAAATTTAGGGCCAGAAAATTTCGCGGTTATTAATTTTATTTGTTTAATCCTAAGTCCAAATGGGCCATTTAATTTTGGACTGTTTTTATTTTTAGTCCATTCTTTTTCCTCAAATTGGGCCAAGGACCCAATTTGTCCTCTTTATTTCCTTTGGCCGGTTCTAGCTTTGGTTTGGGCCAATATTTCCCTCTTTGGTTCAACTTAATTATTTAGATGATTTAAATTAATTAAATTAATTTAAGTTAAATGGTTAGTTGAAGCCTAGTCTAATGTAGTGGCCAAGTTCCTAAAAACCCTCTCATATTCACGGCTCCCCTCTCCCAATTTTTAGGATTTCTTTCTCTTCTTTTTTTTTTTTTTTTATAAATAAGGCTTATGCCTTATACTTGTTCCCTATTTTGCAATTCTCTTAACCCTAAAAAAATAAATAAATATATTTTCTCTCTTCCTTTCTCTCAAAAAAACCGAACCATATATCACCAAAAAGGGTGATTTTTCCTTGGATTATTTTAGCGAATCCAGGTAACTAGCTGTTTTGTTTAATTTTGGTACAACCTAATCACATAGTTAATTAGGATTGTAACATGGAAAATTTGTAGAATTTAGGATATGTTAATTCTGATTTTCGAACCATGATATGTTCATTCATGATATTTCCTTGATCTATTATGTAATCTATATGAAGCTTTATTTATTTTATGAATTCTTATGCATGTATTAATTTATTTAATCATATGTTTATGTGAATAAATGCATGATTAATTTCGAAATTGTTCTTGAGAATTTCGAGTATATGCCGTGTTGAATTATGTCTTTTAGGTGATATTTTTATGATGTTTTATTGAATCAAATAGATGAATATGACTAGTTAATTTATTTATTTATTTAAAGCCATGAATTAAATTTTAATTTATTGTTCATGAAACTCGAAAATGTCGAGTGGTAGAGTAATATTTTAGAGAATTAAAAATCTGATTTTTATCTTGATTATGGTTTAATCCTGATGATATGATGATTATAGCATGATTTATTTGTTTAAATTAAATTAGTATGATTAATTATTGTTAATTATATTTATTTAGATTTTGTGTATTTTCGGTATTATGTCACTTATTTTCGAATGGACTAAAATTTAGAAAATAGAATTTTATCTTGTTTTTATGTAATTTAGATGATTAATGACAATTAAATTAATTAATGGAATAAAAGTATTAATTTTGGTTGTTATTTCTCCCTAAATGTCGAGTGGTAGAACATTGAAGATAGGAATTTTGACCATGATTTTTAGGTAACTATTGTTATTAGTTGTTAATTTGAATAATTATTTAAATTAGTTAGTTTAATATTTAGTAATTATATTTATTTAATTTAGAGTGTAAATTTTAGGTGTTATTCCTAAATGTCGAGTGAATTAATTTTATGGGGAGATTTTTAGTTTATTTTTAGACCCATAAATTATCGGGATAATTACTAAGAGATTACAGATTTAGATGTAACACTAAGGTTATAATATAAGATTTGAGGACATAAGATATTAATAGGGAAAGAAAGGAAACAGAGTAGGAGGAATACGGATTGTTTCGATTTCTGGCTAGGAAAGACTTGGTATTTAAGGTGGCCAACATACGTGCCGCACCTCTCTTTCCTGGGACTTCAAACGGTTCATTTCCGAATACGGACACCTAGTATTTCCCAATATAAGATATGATATAAGATATGAAGATATAAGATAAGATAAGGACGCCCACCTGATGACTCGAGTAGTCAGACTGGGTTAAGTCGAGGCCACTGCTCAATGGGACGAACACACGAGTTCCCCCGAGTAGTTCTGGGTCTTAGGATATGTAGTCGTCTAAGTAGTAGTACACGAGCTACTATTTGGGAGTTATGGCCATAGCTTAGGCTTAGTGGTGAAACACGAGATCCGCTACGGGTTGAGTACACGAGCTCACCCCGGCATGTTCTAGGAAAGTTGTGAAACACGAGATCCACAACGAGTTATAGTGACCGGTCCAATGAAAGATGATATGATATAAATTATAAGATATGATATGATGAAATGAAAGAATAAGATATGATATGTTAAGATATGATATGAATACGAGAGTATGAAAACCATATAGTATAAGCTAAGGATTAAATGTATAAGTCTTCCGCTGTGTATGATTCGAAGTATATATATTATGAGCAGGTACATTATATGTATATATGTACTCGTATGATGTGATGATGCATGTATACGTATTCGTATGATTATATGTATCTGTATTCGTATGTATTGTGTACATGTATATTTGTGTTGTATTCGTATTTTGTATGTATTCCTAACCGTATTTTGCAGGTATTATTATACGTATGGTATACGTACCCTTATACGTATTTTGTACGTATTTCTAACCGTATTTCTGCAGGTATTTGTATACGTATTTTATACGTATTCGTATACGTATTTTTGTACGTATTTTTATACGTGACTCGTATAATTTTTGTATTCGATCTACTATTTTCTATGGATGTTTCGCGTGTATTTTCCTGTGATATTATGTGATTAGCGGTCCCTCAATTAAGCGGGACAGCCTAGTTACTCGCCACTGACGGTGGACCCCCCCCCTCAGTTTCAGGTGACGATGCAGCAGCGTAGAGCGGGCTTCCGTTGGATGGGCTTGAGTAGTTTATATTTATTTTAGATTTATTTAGTCATTCCAGAATATTTAAGACAATAATTTAGTTTTTATTTATAATCTCAGTCTGTTGGGAAAACATCTATTTTGATCATGTAACACTTAGGCCCATATGCCTCATTTGACTTTTGGATTCCAGCTTAGTAAATTAATAAAGGTTGATTTATTTTAAATATTTAATTTCATTTGTAATTTAATTTGTTTAAGTAATGATCCGAATGTCGATTCCCTTCGTAAATCAACAAGTCAAAAAGTCGGGTCGTTACAGCCAGAGAAACCCAATGCTTAATTGCCAAGCTGCAGAGCACAACTCGAGATAAACCCTAAATGCCCAAGCTGCTGATTCAAGCCCCGGCGAAGGACACAGACCCGACGACGTGGACCGACAGACCAAGCAAAGCCACCCGGAGACGGCCGCCGTGGGACAGCGTCAACAACGACCCTTGGGAAGTGGTCGCCTGCTGAATCGCACCCAATTATTATTAGACCAACTTTTCGTCTAACTTTTCCGGCCGACCTTTTTAGTGAACTTTTTGCGGTGACTTTCAGATGAAAGATTTTCCGGTTGACTTTTCTGGCAAACTTTTTCCGTTGACCTTTTTTTGTGAACTTCTTTTTCCGACGACTTTTCGATCAATGGTTTTCTGACCAACTATTCCGGCGAACTTTTTTTGCTGACTTTCCGACTGTCGGTTTTCCGATTGACTTTTCCAACGGACTTTTTGACCGAATTTTCTGGTAACTTTCCGACCAACGGTTTTCCGGCCAACTTTTTCGGTGAACTTTTTTCATCCTGTTTTTCTGGCAACTTTCCGAACAACGATTTTTAGGTTGACTTTTCCAACAAACTTTTTCCCATCAACAATTTTCCGGCTGACTTTTCCGACGAACTTTTTTACCGAATTTTCCGATCAACGGTTTCCTGGTCGAATTTTCCAGCGAAATTTTTTCCGGCCGAATAAAAATTAAAAATAAAATTTATAATTAAAAATAAAACTAAAAGTTAAAAATTATAAAAAAAAATAAAAATACTAAATAAAAACTAAAATAAAAAAATAAAAAATAAAAAGAAAAATCTAAATTTAAATAAAAAGAAAAATAAAAATAAAATAAAAATAAAAATAAATAAAAATGAAAATGAAAATGAAAATGAAAATTAACCTAAAAGATATAAATATATAAATATAAATATAGATATAGATATAGATATAGATATCAATATAGATATAGATATGATATAGATATAATTATAGATATAGATATAAATATAGATATAAATATAAATATAAATATAAATATAAATGTAAATATAGATATAAATGTAAATACAGATATAAATGTAAATATAAATGTAAATGTAAATATAAATATAAATATAAATATAAATATAAATATAAATATAAATATAAATATAAATATAAATGGAAATAATTTTTTCTTAGTTTAGTTTAGTTTATTTAATTTCAGTTCAGTTCAGTTAATTTTTTCTCAGTCCAAAAGAACAGAGCCTTACTCTTGTTTTTCTAATATTGACCATGCATGGATACTTTAATTAAGTAGCAGTACATAGAGTTAGCAAAAGTGACCCAACCCGAACTACCCGACCTGAATGACCGACCCGAAACCCAAAGCTTACTCGAATTCACATGATACTATTAACCTGAAGTTGTCCCGACCCGAATTACCCGATCATTAGAGTGTGTAATCTTCATTTATATGCCCTTTAAATCTATTTGGTAAAAGCCTTAAGTTGACCAAAACCAAACCCAACCTGACCTGAAACCAACCAAAAGCTCTCAAACTTGATCAACACGACCCGTACCCAACATGAACGAACCAATTGCCACCTCTGGTTCTAACCGTGTCAAATACTGACTCGATACTGGTACTTCACGTATACCCGATACTTCACTCTATTTCATATTACATTTTAAGAAAAAATATTTTACCCTATCTTAGCCAGTTTATCCGTCTTTCTATTATTCTTTGAAAAGGATTTTATCATTTTACTTAATTATTTATGTTTTTACGAATATAATTTCCAAGTTATATTGAGGATTTTAATAAAATTTAGTACTTTTAAAAAAAAATTATGTACTATTCTCTTATTCGAACCCGTATCCTTAATTTCAAAAGTGACGTTTTCAGAACCCGTTTCATACCCACACCTGTTTTTATGCAACCTAGATTAAACGACCCAACTTAGTGCAACGTTGATCGTGGAATGATCGACAAGTCGGACCGTCACTACTTACATCCAAAGTTCCTTAATTAAAAACAACATACTTATTCTAAAGTCTTCTCATTCTATTCATTTGATAGAACCAAGATGTTCCAACCGAAATACTTAGTCTGACTCATACTTTATTCCATAGAAAGCAAATTGTTCTAAACAATGTTATAAAACTGAAATAAAAGAAAGTAGTTATGAGTGTTAAACAAATGGGAGTCTATCACTGTTATCCTCGCACTACGCACGCCCAAGCCCATGCAATAGTCCATCACTACTAACCATCATTACCTGAAATGGGGGGTGGGGTCCACTGTCAGTGGCGAGTAATTAGGCTGTTCCACTCAATTGTGGAACTCAAATTTACATAGCATAATTAAAGTATCAATAATAACAGAACAATCATTTAACACATCCAATAAGTATCACATTGAAAACATAGAATAATACGTACCTGACAGCATCCTTTGCAGCAGGAATCAACATACAACAGTCAATTAGTCTTTCATAACTCCCAGCATTTGACTTCCTAGTCTTTACTTTAATCTTTCAATTAATCTTAGCTTATCTTTCACTTTAATCCACGGACCGGTCATTATGCTCGTAGAGAATCCCGTGTGCATCCCAACTTTCCTAAAATATGCCAAGTCAGACTCATGTATCCTTCCCGTAATCCTCCTTTGTGAGGACTATGTCTAAGTGGGGCCCTCACTCCCAAGTTAGCGACTTGTGTATCACTAACCCGGACGACAACATATTCTAAGATCCAAAACTGCCTAGAGACGACACTAGGGCAGTGGCCTCAACTTATCCCGGTTTAGCGAATCGTGTATCACTAAGCGGGCGTCCACTTCATAAAGGTTCAATTTTAAGTCTTTCATCTTTATATAGTATATCTTATCAAACTTTTCATATCCTCTTCTTCTTATTGACGAGACCTTCTTGAGGCCAATACACTTATCTTATCATTACCTTAACAAATCTTAATGTATTTTATACGGGTGTTCATGCCGCCCATCAATTCTTTAGTCATCGGCATAAGACAACCGTCAAATCGGCCATCAATTCTTTAAACCCAGTAGAGTGCACCATAATCAAGAGTACTAGGTTTCCGTAATCGGAACTGAGATGTTCGAAATCCCTGAAAAGGGAGGTGCGGCACGTATTTTGGCCATCTTAAATACCAAGCCTTTCCTAGTCAAAGATCGAAGCAAAACAATATCCTCTTACTCTGCTCCCTTTCCTTCGAAATTTATCTTATTATCTTTCTTTAATCTTCTTGTCTTATTTAGACTTACTTCGACGTAATCAATATTACCTTAACCATCTATTTCATTTGACTCTTGAACATAATAATTCAACATAAATCAAATATTGCATTATATAATATTTCAACATAAATCAAGTATTGCATTTCACGATCAATCATTAACAAGTAGGCATTACACATATAATCGAATAAAATACCAATCTTACATAGATTATAATACATGTTCCATCTGGTCATAATTCATTCTCACTCTTCGGCCTTCAACTTAATTTTTCAAATTAATTTCTTGATTTAAGATTTCATATTTTAATTAAAACCCCAATCCTTTAATTCGCGTAATTATTATCTTTATTCAAATTAACTTATTTTATTATTTTCTAAACCCTCTTCGTGCTACACGTCATTCTTTAGTCAAGCTCCGATTTATAATCTTTTATTAATTTAACATATAACTTAATAATTTCTAAACTCCCTTTTATCAGATCCATTTTCACCGTGTTAATTACAGATAACTTATCAAAAGGGTTCGTAAATTCCGAATATTTTTTTTGTAGCTAGTTTTATGTATTACTGATCTCATGTGCAAGTTTCGTCATTTAATAAATTCGTTTGCCTATTTTAAAGGATTTTAGAACTAGTTGATCATATTAACTCAGGGGCTGTTTCTGATTTTCCTGGATTAGGAAACTGTCTTTAAAAATTAAGAATTTTTAGTAAAATTTGACTTAAACGCTTTATGATATTCAACTAAAATTTCGTAGCCTTTTGACGTGATTTAATATTTTAATAAATTCGATTACTTAATCTGATCTGGTTAATTCGTGGAAAGTTCTGATTTTTATAAATTAGTAAACCATCTCAAAAAATTACGAAAATTTATCACAACTTATATAACACTGATTTCAATATTGAAGTAAAATTTCATAGCAATCGGACTTGATTTATTATCTTAATGAATTCGTTTACTGAAACTAGACAGATTTACGAATTATACAACTAATATTGTTTCATGCCTTTCAAAGACGAATTAAATCTTGAAATAATTCATGGATTAACAATACTAGATAGATAAGCTTCTAAAAAAATTCTTTTTTGTTCAAAAAGATTTGATTAGAAAATAAATTCATTAAATTTAGCATTATCAATTAATTTAATCATCACAAGAATTTTCAAGAATTTAATATAAACTAGGTAACTACATAATTAATTAAATAATCAATAATTATCGAACATAGAACATGCATATTGATGAACTAAAACAAAAGATTAAATCTTGATAACCCTAAAATATTCGAACCTATCATAATATAATTCTGTAAATTGAATTCAATCATCTTGCATATAATTAATAAATCATTTAACACTAAATTCATAAGAATCATACAATAATATTCAATTAACAAAATAAATCATCATTCCATGCATCAAATTATTCGGCCATAAGCACAAGATTAAAGGAGGATTAATCAATTAAATTAGTCTATTATCATTTAACCCTAATTAAACTATGTACATAAGATTTACATATAATTAAGGGGAACATATAGTTACCTTGAATTTTGTTGATCAAAAGAGCAAGAAAAACACAAGCTTTACTCCTCCAATTTGCACGGCCAAGACTCAACAAGAACACCCCAAAAATATATTCTTTTCTTGAATAAATTTGATGGAAGATGATTGATTAGATATTTCAAGGTATAGGCTTTTTTGTCTTAATGGTTGATGAAGGAAGAAAGCAAAATTTATTTGAGTGGGGAGGGGTGCCGCGAGGTTAGAGGGGAAGAAGGAGATTAGAGTTTGTCCTTCCTTGTGATATTAAAGTGTAGGATCTTGAGTTGGAGAAGGTTCTAGGCACTTAATATAATTTAGTTAATAAGGGAATTAATATAAGGGGGCTGGCTAGGAGTAGAGTTTGGGAGCAAATATTGGGCTTGATTTAGTTATTGGGTCCAAGATCAATTTAAGTCATTGACCCAAATTGAATATTAGTCCAACACTCATGATGATTAATTGGGCTATAAATCCAATCAAGAATCTAATTTAGCCCAACACAATTAAGTAGACCTTGTTCCTCTAAATTAAATTTAAGACTTAGGCTATTTTATGCAAACCCAAGGCTAAAATTTAAATTGGTCCAAAAATCATACAGGAAGGCTATTATGATATGGCTACCAAGAAGGGACTAATTACAATTACTTCTAACCCCTACTTGGCCAACTCGTCATTAATTCAACATTAATTTCGAGTCGGTCCACAATCATCAATTGTCATAAACTGAGCTCTAGGAACCTATCGAATAAAGGTCTAATGAGAAGGTCTATTGATAGGAAATGAATTATTGAAAATATAATAAAATATTATTGTCATAAATTTACAGAAAATATTTTAAAAAGATTTTTCACTTATAAAATAGAAAAGATTTATTATTAGTTTTCGAAATAAAATTTTTGAGGCAATGAAAATGATACCATAATTATCTAAAACTCTAAACTCAAAAACACGGGGTGTTACACTAGATACTGAGTAGGTAAGTGGATCGGTTTAAATATGAGTAAAATAGTTATGGGTTCGAGTTGCAACTAGTTGGTATGCATGCGTTTGAGTAATTGAGTTGGAATTGGCTTTTTTATAACCCAAAAATCTTTAGGTTGAGATATATTAAATCGCCAATTAAGACTTTGTTCAGTTCAACTTATTTAAGCACTCTAGTACTTATTATAAAAAATCAGATTAGAAAAATTAAGAGCAGATCAGATTAGAAAAAGTCAGAGCAAATCAGATCAGAAAAAAATCAGATCAGAAATATTCATTAAAAAAATTAGATTAGATTAGAAAAGTTCAGATCAGATCTGAAAATAAGCAGATCAGAATTATTCCTTTAAAAAAAATTCAAATCAGATCAGAAAAAGTTCAGATCATATCTGAAAAGTGCAGATCATATCAAAAAGTTTCAGATCAGATCATAATAGTTCAGATTAGATCAAAAAAGTTCAGACGAACTGAAACACAACCTAACTTTTTCATATTCTAATGCAATATAAATACGAAAGTGTACTTGAAAGATGCTAAGAATTACTTGTCGATTTATAGCAAATAAATGTAAAACAAATACTCCCTCCGTTCTAGTTTGTTCTTTACGTTTACTTTTTGCACAATTTTTATTGCACATGTTTAATACTTAATATTTTATACTACACTTTATAAAAAAAATTATAAAAAATACATACTAAAAAATTACACATTTCAACAAATCACAAGTTAGGAAAAAGCTCGTTGACCAAAACCTTAGGTCAAATTCTTTCGTTGACTCTTATTTTTAGGCCACTAAAAAACACGTGCCGGTCACGTGAGTGTCAAATAAGGTTTTTTTTTTTGCAAATTTGGTGTTTTCCCTCTATTTGGAACTAATTTAACTTAATTACTCAACCTTAATTCTCTCCTCATATTAGAGTAAATTAGTTCCAAATAGAGTGAAATCACCAAATTTGCAACAAAAAACCCCATTTACCACATCACGTGATCGACACGTGATTTTAAGTGACTTGAAAATAAGAGTCAATGCTGGAATTTGACTTAAGGCAGCGGTCAATAGATTTTTTCTAATTTAGGTAGTTTTGTCACAAACTTTCTAAAATAGGTAGTTTCTCGTAAAATTAAAAGTGGTGTAAGTTATGTAATTTTGGGCAAAATTTTGGAAATAGGAAACTTTAACTTTCTATCCTTGTATCCTAAAAAACAAAGGTAAAGAACAAACTTAAATGGAGGGAATAGTTTTTTTATGCATGCTATGCTTGAGACTTTGGGTTGAAAGATTGGATGGTAGTAAAACAAATCAAAATCGAAAGTTTTTAAAAGTTGAAATCCATTTTGCAATAGAATAAAATTGACGCACTTACAAAATAGTAATTAAAAACACATTAATAATACTACAAGTAGTAAAACTCATCTTATAATTATTGTGATATGAGTGCGGTGATATTTTTTGTATAACTGTTACTTAGTAATTAAAAAAACACCCACAAAATGAAGGTTTATATCTAAGTTCACACCCTATTTTGTAATAGTCACAAAATAGGAAAAGGTGTATGAATTTAATTTTTAAAGGACGTATTTTAATTTTCTACAATAATCTTAGTTTTTAATAATAACTTATCGATTAAATTATCGATAGTAAAACAAGAAAAATGTATTTTAACTTTTTTTTAAAGATGTAATTAAGATTATTTGACCAACCCCAACTTCTATACATTAAAATTCAACTGAGGCCGGGGTTGAAGAATTATGAAAAGAATTAATTGATAATTAATGTAATAGCACTAAGGAAAAGAGGTATGCAATTAAAAATGAGTAAAAAAATACTTGGGAAGATGAGAGAAAAGTATTCACTATTTATATTACTCCGCATAAAATTTCTCTTCTTCTCATAATCGAACAAACCAATTCTTTTTCTTCTCACAACAATAAACAAAAGAAAAAGTTTATCCATTATGTTCTCTCATATCAAATTTTCACTATAATCAGACTAGCCTTATAGCATGCGGTAATATTTTAGTAATAATATTAGTATTCTTTATTTTTAATTTAAAAAATTGATATTAAATTGTTAAAAAATTTAGTTGAATGTTATTCAAGGACGAATGATTTTTTTATCTAATGTAAAATTGATATACTAACAATTACTATTTAATACATAGTAATTGACAAATCAAAAGGCAAAAACATATGTTTCATAACTCTTATTATTTCTAGTTTTATTAATTTTCATGAATAACTACGCACACTTGTCAAATCCAATCAACTTCAAATAAGAATATATAGCATTGTGTGTACGTTTTGCATGCGACGATATTCTAATGTATTTTTAAAAAATAAAAGGTTTTTTGTTCAAAAAAATTAAAATATTTGTTAAATTCACATTAATTCACATAATCATAAACAAACCTTCCCCTTTCATCCGTCTATTCCACAGTAATGAACAAAACCAGTTATCAAATTTGTACGATAATCAAAAAGTAAAATTTTTATGTGACAAACTATATCAAAATGGGTGTTTATTTATAGTGAATTAAAAATGAATTTTGATTTATTATTTTATTTTTACGAATTTTATATTTTGTAATATTTTCATTTTAAAAAGTTTAAAAATTGTAATAACTTTCCTTAATGAATAGGAGTGATGCTAATTGAATTGGTTTTTTAGAAATTTTTATGGGGGCATTATGGACTTTCAGGAGGAACACCATGACTCCCCCATGGCTTATATAATAGAGATAAAGCTGAAATTTTTTGACAAAACTATTTATCAATATGGGGTTCTATTTGTAGAGTTTTTTTTTTTTTTTTGGAATTGTATACTTAATAATATTTTTAGTTTAAAATTCTTTTTCTTTTTCAAACTTTCCTTATTAAATTCACTAATTTTAACAGTGATATTACTTAAATTTTTAGAACTTTTAGGGGTAAAAAAGACTTATAGAAGACATGAAAAGCACCAACTAATTAGAATTTATTGATCTGATTAGATCTTATTGGAACTTATTGACCTGATTAGACCTGATTAGAACTTATTACACATGATTGAACCTGATTAAAACTCATTACACCTGATTGAATCTGATCGATTGGAATATA
The DNA here is from genome assembly GCA_951394345.1 of Salicornia ramosissima. NCBI lineage: Eukaryota > Viridiplantae > Streptophyta > Magnoliopsida > Caryophyllales > Amaranthaceae > Salicornia > Salicornia ramosissima. Next base: position 38,269,071 of record OX596240.1, on the reverse strand, counting down.
TTACACCTGATTGAACCTAGTTGGAACTTATTACACCTGATAGAAACTAAAGTGAAATTGATTACAACTTAATACATCTAATTGAACTTGATTCCAACTTAATACACCTGATTGAACTTATTTAAACTTATTATATTTAATTTAACTTATTAGAATTTATTAGACCCGATTGGAGAAATTCAGTAGATACTGTAATACTTAATTTACAATAGCTTAAAGTTAATTCATAGTAAATTATTTAAAACTAACTATTATCAAATGGATTTTAATGTTCTACCTAATCAATGAGTTACATTTACTGTAACTTAATTAAAATCCATTAGATATCCTTATTAAAATTCATAGTAAATTAAAGATGAGTATTAATTGGAAAAAACTTTGTTTAGCCAGTGGGTAGATGACCCATTACTAATAGAGAGTAGATGTAGTGGAATCTTGCTCATTAAAATAAATAATTTTTTAATATTCTATTAGTGATGGATAATCTACCAGTGGGTAGATGTAAGTACTCCCTCTGTATTTTATTAACTGCAACGATTGAACATTTTATCTCTCTACTTTATATCAAATCGTTGCAGATATTACAATACAGATGAAGTATGTAACTATGTCCGTATTAATTTAAGTGGGGAGAATCCGGAGAAACAGTAGGGTCCCATAAAATCTTAAATACCCTCATTAAATAAGCGCGTGATTGGGAAACGAAAGCTTGTTGTTGTTACAATTAGGGGTGTAAATATGGTCTATAAACTGTTTGATCGACCGTTAACGATCGATACCGAACCTATTTTTGACCGTATTTTTAGTGACCGGATACCGACCGCTACCGAATCCGAATTATACCAAAACCGTTTCTGACCGTTTTTATGCATACCGAAACCGACCGCTACTGAGTCCGTTTAAGACCGAATCCGTTTTCGACCAGTTTTTATTATACCGAGACCGGCCGTTACCGAAACCGTATTGTACCGAATCCATTTTTTGACCGATTTTTGACCGACCGTTTTCGACCGACCGTTTTTGACTGGTTTTCGACCGAAATCTTATTGTATCGAACTTGTTTTTGACCGACCATTTTTTATCGAACCTATTTTGACCGACCTTACGACTGAAGTACGACTGACCCCATTTTTTTATCGAACTTATTTACATGATTGATGAGTATCATCATCGTTATCATGAGTATCATTATCAATTCGTTGTTGTTGCTAATTGTTATCAATATTGTTATCATCTTTGTTATTGTCAATTCATTGTCATCCATCATCATCTTAATCGTCATCATAAGCTCATAACCATTTATTATTAACGTCATAATCCATCACCATCATCCATGTCGTCATCATGACCATCTATCATATTGATCATCAACATCCATCATCGTCATCATGCATCAGCATACATCATTGATGTCATCATCATCGTTGTCATCATATGCATCCATCATCAACATTCATCACCATTCATATACATCATCACCCATGATCATTATCATCACTTATTATCATCCATCATCAACGTTATAATCACCATACATAATTGATGCCATCATAATTCATTACCATCATCAATCAACATCCTTCATGTTGGCCAACATCGTGATCAACGCCAATTCACCATGCATCATCCACCATAATTATGATCGTCGTTGTTATTACCATCCATCATTATTATGATTGATCAATTGATTATTTATGTCATTGACTCACCATCATATCATTATTACTATTGTTAACATATATGTAGTATTGCTTTTATGATGATGATGACAAGTTGACAACGATAAATCCCATCCTCATAGCCATTGATATTCTAATGATATATATTTTTATTGTAATCGTAGCCATCACACTCATCATAAATTGATATGGTTCATCGAGATTATTCTTTGATGTCCATATATAATATTTATATTAGTCACTTATTAACGTCGTTGTTACTCTCATAATTCAGGGGTGGGCATAGTTTTCGATCCCAAGATTCTAAGCCAGATATTCTGAGCCAACTAACCCGAAATATCAAAATCCGATCTGGAGTTTTGAATTGACTAATTGTATTGTGATTTGTGTTCGATCGTTTAAGACTAACAGGTTACGTCCTACATTTGACCTTGATCGACCGATTATGACCCGCATGCTGATTTTGACCAACCAATTATGACCCACATACTGATTTTGACCGACCGATTATAATCCGCATACCAATTTTGACCGATCGATTATAACCCGTATACCGATTACGACCTGTAAAAAACCGTTTTTAATCGACCGAATGTGACCTGTTACCGACAACGACCGGACCGATAAGTACCGGACCGAAACCGACCGACACCTGTTTAGAAAAATACCGAATTCAACCGGATACCGAAGAAGTCCGACCGTTACCGACCGATACCGAAAGATCTCATATGACCTGTTTTTAACTGACCGTTTTTTACCGAACCTGTTTTTGGCCGACCAGTTTCCGACCGTTTGACCGTTTTTACACCCCTAGTTACAATCATCAATTCCTCATAAGAACACGCATCCCATGTGACCCTTTCGGGTCCCACACCCCCTCCCCCCCCAACACACACACACACACTTTTATTTCATCTCTGCATTTACTTCTTTATTTTTTTTTTTCCCTCGCAAAGATCTGAGATCCAGGCATCAGCCCCAAATCCCATGGGCAATGACCTCTACGCTCTAGCTAGAGTTGGCAAACGGCTCGTTCGGGTTGCCCTCACGTGACTCACGATCCCAAAAATAGTAGGTCACCATATATTATCGTTTGTAATATTCAATTTGTCAAAAATTAATATTTTATTTACATTTTTACGTCTCACAATACACAATTTTAAAAATTAACTAATTTTCAGGGCCGTTCCTGACAATCTGAGGGCTCTGGGCGAACTAACAAGTAAGGGCCCTATAAGTTTGTTTAGAAATATTTAAATAATATCTATTGTGTTTTTTTTTTCTTAAAATATGTTTGAAAAAAAATGAGGTTTTTTGAGTGAGTTTTTTTTGGGTCAAATAAGGTAATGATGATAGAATGGAGAAACTATTATAAACATCTAGGCTTTTAGCTTAAATAGCAATATAAGGTGATAGGAGTAGTTAATTAGAAATAAACTAAGGCTATAGTGGCAAAACCAAATTATACTAAATGGGATTTTTTTGACCTCACTTGAACTTGAATGTAGAAAACTCTCTTGTAAAATATATAATTTTCCATTTTTACTATAATTTTGATTATTTATTAAATACATTATGACCCCACTAAATAATTTTTATGAAATTGCTAGTGTAAAGCTATGCAAAAAGAATATGGTATTACTAGAACGATCTATTACAAATTAGGAAAAATTGCCAAAAATAAGTCAACCTTTGACCGATCTTCCACAGTTAAGACAACATTTTGAAAATCCAGAATTAAACTAACCTTGTTATCATTTAATCCAAAAATAGGTTAAATTATTATTTAACATGTTATTTTCTTTTGTTTTAGATCAATATTTTACAATCATTCAACCTATTTTTGCTTTGAATGGTAACGGGAACACGAAGCAACAAATAACTAGTAGACTAAATAACTATTTAACCTTTTTTGGCTTAAATGATACCAAGGTTAGCTTAATTCTGGATTTTCAAAAGGTTAGCTTAATTGTGGAAGATCGGCCAAAGGTTGGCTTATTTATGGCAAATTTTCCTACAAATTATAAAGAATAATATTTAATGTAACAAAATAAATACTAATAAGGAAAAAATAAATTAAGGCTATAGTGGCAAAGCCAAACTATACTAAATGGGATTTTTTTGACCCCACTTGAACTTGAATATAGAAAACTCTCTTGTAAAATATATAATTTTCAAATTTTTAACTATAATTTTGATTAATTGATCGACCCTAATAAAATTTATTAAATACATTCTGACCCCACTAAATAATTTTTATAGAGTGGACAGTGTAAAACTATGCAAAAAGAATATGGTATTACTAAAATAATCTATTACAAATTATAAAGAATAACATTTAATGTACCAAAATAAATACGAATAACGAAAAGATTGATTCAATGGATACAAAGAAAAATGTGAGTAATAAAAATTTTCAAATTGTTACTTTAATGGTTTATGTAAAATAAGATGGAAAAGTAGGAAAAAGGAGGGAAAAAAGAAAAGAAAGAAGTAGGTGGATTTCATCCAAATACTACAAGTCCACAAAAAAAGATGATGTGGGATTTGATCCCAAGACCAAAGCGTAGGAGCTCTAGCACAATCAATGCATAGCACCGCTGAGCTACGTTTTCCCTTACAATAATATTTCTAACTAGATCTTATTATATTGTAACACAAGTAATTAAGGGAAAATTGAGTCTTTCAAGGCTGGGCCCTGCGCGGCTGCCCTGCTCGCCTCTGCTCAGGGCTGGCCCAGCTTTGTGGCCACACTACTCAATTCTTTTTTCTCTATTCTCTCTATTCCCTTCTCTCATAAAACCTAATTTTATTTGTTAAATCTAAGGGCTTTCACCAACCTACAATCCATTTTTTCCTTTGATCGTTTGTTTTTAGTTTATTCTTATAATAAAATTCCACTATCTCTATAGTTGAGAGTTTTGCTATTCAGATATTGGGGCCAACCAAGAGCATCATTGCGGATGATAAGGGAAAGAGAAGCATCATACGGGTGCATCCAACAAGTCATAAAACTAAAGTGATATCCTAAGCTTGCAATGTAGTCTGCTGCTTTATTAGTTTCTCTATATGAATGATTAATAAAGAAATATTCTAAAGAATTTAAGTCCTTTTTAGGATCTGAATGAGGCTATGAATTTCCCAAGAAATATGCCAGATGTTTCTAAGTGTTGACCGCTAGGTTATCGCCTTCTACGATTAAATGAGAGATTCCTATGGAAATGGCTTGTTTTATTCCTTCTCTTAGCGTTAGGGCCTCTGCAAATACATTGGGTTTTATCTATCTCCTTAAGTTTTCTCTCCTATATTTGATTTATTAATAAAGATGTATGCAGCGTTATAGCAAATAATGTTGATTCTACATCTACAATCAATTGGGTTAAATTTGTTCGATGTTAAAACTGCAATAGATCGAAAGACCCTCTCCTAGAATGTTGCATAGAACAGGGTGTAAAAGAGGGCATCCATCATCATCAGATCTCATGCACAACGATCATAGTTTTGTCAAATTAGAATGTGGTTTGATTCAAATTGTTATGTGTGATCTTTATTATATATGTCGTATGGATTTTTATAAATGAATTGATTTTACTTCAAAAAAAAAAAAAATTGTCCCTTGCATAATGCACGACCTTTGAACATATTAGGTTAATTTTATAGTTGTATGTTTTAATTTTTTAATTATAATGATTTTTGAAGATTGAAACTAAGACTTAATAAATTCATCAAAAAATGAAAATACTTTGTATATCAAATTTTCAATTATTTTTAAGATTATAGCATATACATATTTTGAACATTAATTCATCCGGATGATTATAAAATAATGTAAAATCATTTGCTAAAGATGAAATCTAAAGCTTATTTAAAAGAATTTTATAATGGATGAAAATTTAAATTAAAATAAGTAACTTAAAAAGGAAGTGGTGTGGTGTAGGCAAGAAAATGGCATAATTTGAGAGATATTGAAAAGTTTTGTTAAATGTAAATAAATTATTAATATTAATTACAATTATAATTGGAAAAAAAAAAGCAATTTCTTACCTAAAAAAACACAAATTATATGCAACTTGCCACACCGTTTAAGAACCATGCAGTTACAAAGTTTTTGAGCGTGGGGTAACAAAGTTCATTTGTGTGGGCGTTACAAGGTTAATTTGTGTGGCAGGTTACAAGATTATTTTGGTGGGTTACAAGGTTATTATGGGTGCTATAAAGTTATTGTTGGAGGTTACAAACTTATTTTGTGGGGGGTTACATAATTCTTATTAGGGTTATAAAGTTATTTTGTGGGGGTTACAAAGTTATTATGGACTTAAAAAGTTATTATAGAGCTTTACATAATTATTATTATTAGAGGTTACAAAGTTATTTTGTGAGGGTTACAAAATTATTGTTAGGAGTTACAAAGTTAACCTTGTTACCCCCCCCACACACACAAATCAACTTTGTGACACCCCCCTAAACAAATGAACTTTTAACCCATTTGTGTTACACGCTAGTCATACCATTATTAAATGGTGCAGCCTGCTTCACAAAAAACGCATTGAAAAAAAAGGAAAATGAAATACCTTACTGTGCCGATTGAAAGAGGAGAGGAGATAACTCAAATGTCGGCGCAGAAATGAAAAAGAGTCGCGGTAGGGCATCGAGACAAAATTTTCACGATAAATGCACCTGAAAAACCGAAAGATTGTTCTTGTGATTTGGAATGAACCTTTCTCGGTGGAGGAAAGGAATAGCAATGGATTTTGATGGAGCATCTAGAAACAAGAAGAAACAATCGGGCAACGAATTCTTACGCGGTCCAAGGAAATAAAAGGTCCATTTCCGCGATTTCATCTATATTGGACGTAAATGCCCCCGGCGGGGGGTTGGGGGGCTGCAAATTGTGGCTAGTTGAGTTGGAGAACGTGATATGGTTTTAAGCAGAGCTCGATGGACCAGAAAGCAATCAAAATCGGAAAGAAGACCTGGCAATGTTTTTCCTTCTTCAGAACAAACAAACTAACTACTATGACAAATGACAAAAAATTATTTTTGAAATATCACATGTGTCATTTTTATGTTAGGTGTGTATGTGTGTGTGTTTGTATATATATGTATATATATTACCCTAGTATATTTTATTTTAATTTTTGAGAAATTATTAAGGAAACTTGTTACATTTATTTAAAATTTTAAATGAAAAATATTTCAAAATATATTATTTGTAAAAATAAAATAGAAACACTAAAATTCATTTTTTTAAAAAAAATTGTCTATAAATAGACACCCAATTATTGATATACATAGTAGTTTGTCACATATAAATTTTACCTTTTGATTATAGTTGAAAGCTGATACCCGATATTATATAAGTCAAGGGAAGAGCTATCGTGTCCGTCCCCCCTCCCCCAAATGAAAATACAATAGTGCCCGTAGAATTTTAAATGTAAAGCTCAAAAATTAAAAGAAAAACAAAGATGGATATATAATCAATCAATGCATATATTTATCGTTTGAAACAAGCTAAATATGGAATAAGTTTTTGTTACATACAAAAGAGCAAAAAATAAAGTTGAATTGAAACTTTGCAAATTGTTGACACAATAATTAATTATAGAAGTATATATTGATTTAAGGGCATGTTAACTGAAATTAATAGTTGGAACATAACTAAGGTAATCATAATTTTCAATTTAATTATGATTTTAAGACTCCTTTAATTAAGCTTTATTGTCAAATTAAGAACAAAGTATTTTAACTACAAAAGGTAAAGATTAGTATAACATTAATCAACATGAAATTTATATCAATCAATTATAAAATTATTCATCAACCTACATAAAAGCAGTAGCAATTTTCACTCCATATAAACTAGGCTAGCAATGAGTCAACCTAGGTTGGGTTCGTGTTGACCCTTTAATACAAACGGCTTGAAATCCTCAACCCAATTCCAACCGTTCACATTTAGTTAAACGGTTGGGATTCTCAACCCAACTCAACCGTTCCCATTTATTTAAACGGTTGGGATTCTCAACCCAACCCAACCCAACCCAACCTTATAATAAATGGGTTGAACCAATAACCCTTTTAATACTATTATTATTTTATTATTATTATTAAATAAAGTTATACCACCATGTGTCTATACTATTATATAAGCCATAACAACAACCCACGATAGCCATACATATTACAAGTTATATTGCTCATAATTTATATGTAACACGGTAGTAATTAATAACAATATTTTGAGTTTTAACGTTAAAGATTAAAACATTAGATTTTAAGACATTACAATCATCTTCTCGTAAAACAACTATAATACAATAAAAAAGATAAAAATATGAAAGCGATACATTACGCTGGTACATCAATTCAAACTTTTTTTCTGGACAAGTACACCAATTCAACCTGAAACTAATTTTATTACAACATATTTTCTTAATGGGTTAAGCGAGTTGAAATTGAGTTGAGAATTTCAACCCGATCCAACCCATTAAACTACACTAGTTGGGTTGGGTTAACCCGTTAGCTAGATATGTTGAAAAAATATCAACCCAACCCGCTATTATTGGATTGGTTTCAGGTTAGGTTATTAGGTTGGGTCAGATTTTGCCAGCTCTAGTATAAACTTACTCAAAATACAAATGTTTTCCTTCCCATTTCTTTAACGCTTTAATTGTATTTTACTAATTATCTATGGACGTTCTTCTTCTTTGTTAAGATTTTGTTGAATTCCTTCGGTTTTGAATGATGACAAACATTGACAGGGAATAGTTGAACTATAAAGGTGCAATATAGTTGGTCAAAACTAGCTAAGAGTGGTTTCCTATGAATGCTGTTCATTGGATGTATTCTTGATTGACATTGTGTTTGTGATGCATGAAATAGGTTTTAAGTATTATTGAGAAACACTAGTTTGGAACCAGCTGAAGTGTTCCCTGGACTATACTGAAACAATCATATATATTTTCTCTGCTTTAACTTTGTTAACTGTGCAGCAAGTATAGAAGTTTTAAGTGTTCTGGTCTAGAATCAAAGTTGAAGACATTCAAGAAGACGTTCAAGGCTTGGGAGAACATGAAAATAGATTAGGATTTTACTTTGAGAACTTTATATCTTCATGTAATGCTTGTGTGTATGTTTGGTAGACCATTATAAGTGCTTTTGTGTCATAAAGTAGTATTATGAATATTGGAACCAAAGGTTATAATATTCAAAATACTACTAGTTAGGGTAACAGGTCTAGGGACCAGTTGCTCTACGAGGTGCTGTCAGTTTACGAAAAATAGAATTTTTGTCCCATTATTTTTCGAATGGGCTTTAGGGTTTATAATTAAATGACAGCTGATATGATTGCCAGAGAGTTTAGGCTTCCTCCAAAAAGATAGGAAGATCTTTTAGCCTCAGCAAATTTTCCAAAAGTTTGTTGAGAATAAAAGATATTCTTTCCTTTTTTTTAGGAGAGAATATTTGCACATAATATCCTCAGCAAAGCTGGTGACTTTGTGGGTAAATTGAAGCCTTTGAATACTTGGCATCTACATCAAAAAGCTCTAAGACTCTCACGGCAAAAAAATGAGCGACTCATTAGAGAACAATTCACACAAAAGAATCTAGATTTTATCTAGCATAAACACAAACTTTAGGAGGTTTTAATTTACTCTTCGATCTTTGTGGGAAAGAAAACCAGAATGAAAAACTATTGTAATTCGGCTCCAACAGAAGGGTTGGAGATTGATGAGTGTTTGTGAGGTCAAACACGAGAGAGTCCACTAAGAGCTGAGTGTGGGGACTGGTTCATAGGGTTAGGAATAATCGAGTGTGTAATCTTGTTATTTCTGAGTTGAATTAATAAGATACATAGGGTAGCAGGACGCAGGCTTTAGTTGAGTTGAACCTCGTTAAATTTATTGTTTTTGTTTCTACTATTTTAACTAGTTCATTCCGCTGCAAGAATCAGTCCAACTGGTTCCTCCCTAAAGAAACAACTTTTTTTTAAATTGGCAACCAGTTCACCAAATACTCAATTCACCCCCTCTTGAGTATATTCAAACCTTCAGATTTCTTACATTTTATTTCAATAATCAATATGTCTTAAGTTTTTACTTAATTGATGTTTTGCACTTCATGATTTCATCAATACTTTTATATGATGATAATAAAGTTGTTTAATTTTAATTACTCCTACAAATTTCAATTTTTTTTGTAACCAATTATACAAAAAATTTATTGATATGCCATTATTTTACTTAGCTTCGTATAACCTCTTATTCATTTCTTTTTATCATCTTATTAGTATAATGGTTGTTATTGATGGATTTTTTTTAATCATTTTTGGTTATTCATGATAATGTATGAATTTTACCTAAGCACTTCCTAAATCATGTTGTATAATTTAACATAATATGAAGTAATAAATTCCTTATGAATTATGAAAATTATCGAATAGCATTTTCACGATAAAAGAAGCATTTAGATCAATGATTGCATTCTAATTAAAAAAATAGTGTATAATGAATTAACTAACCTAGCCTTTCTTTTGGTCATTTTTGTGGTGGGATGACCAAATAAAAGAGAAAACATTTGTTTATGAGTGCAAATTTGACGAATATGGAATAATTATTCTCTCTACCCTTCCTCCATAATTTGTTTTTCATTTTCAATTGCATATTTCTTTTATTCATCTCCAAATATTTCAATAATTGAATCTTAATTTTTTTTTTGATGTTTAGTGAGCCATGAGGGTACGGTGGGGATGAGAATCGATCACAAGATCTCCTGGAACTGGGAGAGATGCTCTTACCACCTGAGCTATCCCTCACTCTTTGAATCTTAATTTATAAAAGTAGTGAAGATGATCTTAATTTATAAGTATTCAAACATATTAAAATTTATAAAATTGTTGAGATATATGAGAGTATAATCTCATCAGTTTATCGGAATAAACTAAGGGATAAATATTCTTATGATATATTAATAATAAATTTTCTAATATTGAATTATATATAAATATATATATATATATATATATATATATATATTAACAATAACAACAACAACAACAATACTAGACAATTCTATTATGGGTATCTGCAACCACGATAAATCAATTTCTCAAAAATAAAAAGTAAAATGCTTAACTTACAAAGTCTTATGACTCTCAAAGTTAAAAGTTAATACTAGACAATTCTAATTTTGGAGTTGCAACTACAATTCGCAAGTTTTGAAACTATATGACTAATTGAGTATGAATGTATGAGACTCTGAATTTATATTTTGTTTAGGAACTTTTTAATGTAAATGGGTCTGTGGGTAGGGTATGGGTCTAAAAATTTGGGACCCGACGTAGACGCGACTCATGATCAATAGGACCCAGACCCATTGGGTCTAAAAAAGTTATACCCAGACACTTATAAATAGGTCAGGTCCAAGTGGGTCTGGGTCGTGTCCTGGACCCAATGCCATCTCTGGTGATGGGAAAGGCTATGGAGTTGATTATGGATGAATTGACTCATTATGGACTACATCTCAATGTGGAAAAAACAGAAGTTTTCTGGCCTACAAAAGACCCTCGCAGTAAGCTTATTGGTGTTTTTCCCTCTAATATCTCACGCCGGTACGGGGTGTTAAGTTTCTTAGCGGGCATGTCAATTCAGACTCTGTTTTTAGCTCCGAGCTTGAGATGAATCAGGTTAATACGACTGTTGTGTTGATGGACGTAATTGCTAAACTTAAATATCCTTAGTGTGAGTTATTATTGCTTCAGGCATGTACAGGGGCTTTGCCCGGATTTGGTGATTGGCAGTGTCATCTTGCTACCTTACTTTTTATGATGCACGGGCTTGGTGTTTATTCTGCTTCGACATTATGATTTTCTTGCTTCACGATCGCAGCTTGCTAGCCTGCAGACTAAGTTCCTATGTTGTGCTGATGTTGTTGGTTCAGGTCGTGCTTTTGAGTGGAGACGTACTTTTTGTGTAATCCAAATAAGGTCACCACCCTTATGAAGAAAATTGACAAATATATATTTCATAAAGGTTACAACAACTACAGAATCTACCTTCTCTTTATATTCGCGTCAGTTGGCTCTATGGAAATCATAGCAATGAGATTACACGTCTGCTTGGCTTCGGGCGGTCCCTATTTTAGGTTTGGATAAAAAAATGAACGCTAGGACTTACCGTTGTGTTTTATGCTACCGGTTGGGTACCTTTGTTATCTATTGTGGCACCCTGCTCTGCTTGCTCAAGGGTTTTTTAAGGGGATATTTTGAAGAACATGTTGTGTCATGTGCTGGTATGGTGGGTATTTGATTGGTCCATTTTGGACCTATTTCCGGCTTCTTTTTGCTTGTCTTTCGAGCCTTTTAGACTTCATTTTGTTTGTTTTTAGTCTTTTATAGTAGAATTAGCTTATTTCATGGTTTCATTTAATAATATGGGGTTTTAGTTGCTTTCTTGAATAATTGGGCTAAAATTGGAAGCATTTCAAGTGCTCTTGCACAATAGTCTGATTCAAAGACTCATATCTTTTTATCTACAACTCTTTTCAGGTGATTCCACTTGAAACAGATTCCTTATTCCAAGAACTTTAGTTTGATATATCATACGCTCAATTCCGCTGAGAAACGAAAAAGATATGAGCATTTGAAGACCAAGTGCGCATCAGGAAAACTGTAATACCTCAAAATTTAGGGCCAGAAAATTTCGCGGGTTATTTATATTATTTTAATTTTCCGAGTCCAAAAGGGCCCATTTATTTGGACTGTTTCATTTTATTTCTTTTCTGATCCCGAAATTGGGCCTATGACCCAATTTTCCTCCTTTCTTAGCCGGCCCTCTTGATTAGTCAGTTAGGGTTTATCTTCTTTTTAATTTATTTTAATTATTAATTTTATTACTTATTTAATTAATAATATTTTTAAATTATTTTGAATTAGTAAAACTAACCCTAACTATTTCTTCTAGGCTCCTTTTTGTTCCTACCTTTTTCTAAGCCTAATAATTGAGCCCAATAACCCTTTACCCTCCTATTAGTTATTTAGGGTTTATTTTCTTTTTAATTTATTTTAATTGTTGATTTTATTATTTATTTATTTAACTAATAATATTTTAATTAATTAGTTGGAATTGGTAAAAACCCTAACCAACTATTATCCTAAGCTCCCCTAAAATCTCTCTTCCTCTCCCTATTACTCCTCAACCACACGACCCCCCTTGGTTGTTTTTTTTTATTTTTTTTTTTATTTTTTTTATTTCTTTTGTATTCTTATATTATAAATAGGGGAATTAACCCTAAAATTATTTCCTTTTACAAAATCTTCTACACTTTAATTTTCTCAAATAAAAATCTCCTTTTTATTTTCCTTCTCTTAACCGTGAGCTTTCAATCCCCAAAGGGTGATTTTCTTGGAATTTTTAGCGATTTAAGGTAACTACACTAACCCTCTTGAATCTGGTTAAGTTTTCTATATAGTTAATTAGGATTAAATTATGAAAACGGATAGGAAAATTAAAGGAATTAGTATCATGTTAAGTTTAAGAATTTCGAACCATGTGATGAATTATTATGAAATTTTTCTTGATCATTCTATGTAGTTTCTTGAAATCTTTAATTGTTTAATAATTATTTGTATGAATTTATTTCTTAACCAAATATTATTATTATTTCTTGATTAATTTTTCGTGGGAGTTTCTTTACTGTTTCATTATTAATCATGATTTATTTCGTGGCAAAATTCGTCCTTTTCTTGCTTATAATAATTTAATCTTTCAAACCGGTAAAACTGTCCAGATTTGGTTTACGAATTTATTAAGATACTTAGTCAATTCGGATGGCTACGAAATTTTAGTTGGAAGTCAGTAATAGTGTTTTACAGCTTGTGTTAAATTTTCGTAATTTTTAAAGTTCGTTTGCTATGGCAGAAAAATCGGAAACTGATTACAGTCTAATCTGATTTGTTAGTTATAAAATCTCTTAAAAATAGTAAATGACGTTATTTTTGGACGAAATTTATACACGTTAAACCTTGAACCCATATTTAACTTCCATTAGAATTTCCAGATTATTCGAGACCTTTAAATGGTTGATCTTAATTTAATTCTTTAAAATCAGACTGTGTAAAATAGTGTAATTTAAATTGTTATATTATGTTTTTATGATTAATTGATAATTATTGTATTTGACTAAATTGAAGCATGATTTTTGGTTGTTCATATCAAAGTTGTCGAGTGGCTTGATGAATAAAGAATAGTATTTTTATCTTGTTTTTAGGTAATTATTGTTGTTAGTTGTTATTTTAATTTATTATTTAATTTGATTTAATTAATATTTGAAGATTGAATTTATTTGGTATTATTTACACAAAATGTCGAGTGGTCTTAATTGTGAAAGGTGGAGTTTTTATCTTGTTTTGTGTAATTTTTATGATTATTATTGAACTATATGTTTATTTGTTAATTTGGATAATTTAAATAATTGTTATATGACTGTTATATGAATTTATTTAATTGTTGTTTTATTTCTAAAAATGTCGAGTGATTAGATTGACTTTTGACCAATTTTAGTTTAATTTTTGACTTATAATATTATTAGGAAGTAATTTTAGGAATTAATATGATTTAAGGAATAAAAAGGATAAGTTATAATATAAAGTAACAATATGAATAAGATATGATAAGATCATGATAAGATATGTTAAGACATGATGAGATGTGATATGTTGTATGATATGATGTGTTAATTAGAGGTCTCACGATGGCCTTAGAAAAGACAAAATACTTAAGGACACCCTTTTTTGATGATATACGAGTCATCAGATCGGGTTAAGTCGATGCCACTGCCCCATGGGATGAATACACGAGTTCACCCGGGCAGTTCTGGGTCTTAAAATATGTAGTCGTCTAAGTAGTAGTACACGAGCTGCTATTTAGGAGTTATGGCCATAGCTTAGGCTTAGTGGTGCACACGGGATCCACTACGGGCTGAATACACGAGTTCACCCCGGCATATTTTAGGAAAGTTGTGGTGCACACGGGATCCACTACGAGCGATATGACCGGTCCGATAAGAAGGTTAAAAGATGGGTTTAAGGGTAAAATATGGTAAATAAGTATTTCACGGGAAGGGATATGTGCTTATGTGTATTTCCGTGTATATTTGCAATGATTTGGTAATATTAAGTCTTCCGCTGCGTACGTCTGGTAAGTCCGTATTTTATTTATATAATACTGTGTATGTATGTTGTACGTATTTGTATTCGTATGTTGTACGTATTTGTATCTGTATTGTATACGTATTTTGTATGTATTTTCTAACCGTATTTTGCAGGTATTGTATACGTATTTTATACGTATTTTTCTACGTATCTTTGTACGTATTTCGTATGTATTTTTATACGTATTTTTCTACGTATCTTTGTACGTATTTCGTATGTATTTTTATACGTATTTTTGTACGTATTTCGTATGTATTTTTGTACGTATTTCGTATGTATTTTTGTACGTATTACGCATGTATTTTTGTACGTTTTCCTCGTTTGATTCTATGCTATTATATGGATAACGGTCCCTCATTTAAGCGGGACAGCCTAGTTACTCGCCACTGACGGTGGACCCCCCCCCATTTCAGGTGACGATGCTGAGGTTTAGATTGGGTTTGCGATGGCTCGGGATGTGTGTTTTAGAGTTGATTAGAATAACCGTAGTTATTTGGAGTTATTTCTTTTATTCATTAGTTAGCTGTTCCCAGCCTGTTGGGAAAGACTTCTTTTCATTATGTAATTTAAGTATTTGTTTAGAGACTTTTGGGATTATTATTTCAGCTTTTAAGCAATAAAAGGAATTTTAGACTTTATTTATATTATTATTGTTAAGTTTTATGATAGTAATGATCCAAATGTCGATTTCCTCCGTAAATCGACAGCCTAGAAAAGTCGGGTCGTTACAAAAACGACACAACCGTGCAGGGTATAGCTGCACGGTTGTGCATAAGGAGTCCAGAAAGCACCTGCACCATGCATGACAAGACCGTGCAACTTATAGCTGCACAGTCGTGCAAGCCTATAACAGCTCTATTCGTGTATTTGTTCTGTTTTGGCTGTGTAATCAATATATATACTAAAAGAGAAGCCACTCGGTTCATAGCTCGCCAAGTGTTGCTCTCTCATTAAATTTTTTTCCTCCTGTTCTGTTTGATCCTAAAAAAGCAATTATGTTTTTTAATTTTGTAAAACATTGATATGCTATAATGAGTCTTTACAAATATCATTTCATTTACTTCCTATAAATAATAACTTAATACCTTAAATATTAATTTACTTTTCATCATATCTTTATTTTATATATATTCTCATAAAAAATATTATTTCCCATCCATTTCCTATAACTATATTATCACACCCCTATTTAGGACCAACTTGAACTAAAAAATATATGAGTAACTCTTACAATTTTATTTTATTATTTTACTTGATTATCAATTTTTTTTGTTATATTTTTATCTACCTATTTATAAAATTAAATAAAAGGTGCTATTTTGCAATGTAGTGTAAACGCCACGTAAGATTGAGTCCATGTGTACTTAAATCGATATTAAAAGGGGGAAAAAAGTTTGAAGTAATGTTTGACCTTGGAACCTTATAATTTCATAGAACTTGGTATTTTTATAGTGGCTACCATGTTATATAAGGGTCGCTAATTACTTTTATGGGAGTTGCTCAATATTTTATACAAGGATTACTCTTGTTTTGTTTATATTGCTTAGGAATTACTTTTTTTGAGGGGTTACTCATCATTCCGTATAAAAGTTACTTATTAATGTTGAGTATAAAATTTATTTTGCGTTTTGTATAAAAAGTTATTAAACACTTTTGAATCACTCGGTGATTTGAATAAAGTTAGTTAGACACTAAAGATTAATTAGTTTAAAGGGGTTACCAACCATTGTTAGAGGTTACTTTGTTATAGAGGGGTGACTTGGTAATTTTTATATATAGGGGTTAATGTTTAATATAGGGGTTATTAATTACTTGTATAGGGTTACTCAATATTTTGCATAAGGTTTGTTACTCTTTTATTTAATGTAGGGATTATGCTCTATGTTTTAGAGGACTTACTTAACATTTAATATAGGTATTACTCATTCTTTATTATACAGTTTATTCATCTTTTTGTATAGGAGTTACTTGATATTTTGAATAAAGGTTACTCATTATGCAGGTTATCCAATATTTTGAATAACACTAAAATTATATTACAAAATATAGCTATATAGGCCTCTATTTGTAAATATTTAAAATATGAATTTTGTTGTTTTTATTTTATTTTTTTTAGAATTGCATTTTTTTATAATGTACATTCGAAAAAAATGTTATCTTTTTCTCTCCCCTGTTGTGCGTTGTTGAAAAAGGTTGATGTTGGATTTTTTTTATTTTATTGAGGGTGACTTTTTTATTTTGGTTTTAGGATTTAAAACACACATGTGATCACACACTTATTTTTTCATATTGCTGGTTGTATATATTGCAAAGACCGACTAAACATATTGTATGAAACTTTACACTGATATTATATGTAAATGTAATGATAGAGTAAGATTTTACTTTAAAATTATATTATCAATAATATTGTGTAAGATTTAAATCGTGTATTTTAAAAAAAATCATATGCTTAATTAATAAATTATGTAATTATTTATATTACTACAAAATTAATATTGAGATTTCTAAATCGTGCATCGCATGGGTGCTATGCTAGTTAATACTTATATTGAGTTTTCATTGACTCATAGGGAATTTTTAGGCCATACTTAGGGTAGTATTAGGAGCTTCTTTCTCTACTTTCTCCCTAGATTAGAGTATATTAGGCTAGATTTAGGTCCAATTTCTTGAATTTCTCTTTGATTTTCATGTCATCTATTCTTCTCAAGGTATTCAATCTATTTCTCTTGCTTTTGCTCTTCTCTCTTTCATATTTTGCAATTAGATTAGTGTTTAATTACTGCATTTACTTGTTTTCTTAGTTTACTTGTGTGTATATTGTTAGATTTAGGTTTAATTCATGTTTTCTTGCTTAGATTTCCACTTAATCTCTTCTCCATGTTTTTCCCCAATTATGTTTTAGTAGTTAGGTTTTCTAGGGATTGGATGACTTGATTCTATGGATTTTGGAGGTTGATTATTGAAATCCATGAATGCTTGATTTTATTAGATTGTTAATTTTTCTAAATTTCTTGTTGCTTTTCATGCTTGCTTGGTGAAGTAATCATGTTGAGTTCTAGTGATTTTGGATTAATTTTCATGATTGCTTTCAAGATTTTCTATGGAGAATTTTCTAAGTTACTAGAGATAGTGATTGGAATTGTAAATTGATAAAAGTACCTTGACAAACTCGGTTTTAGGATTTGCTACTTTAGCTAGTCGAGAGAGGTTTATTTAGCATCTCCTAAGATTTCCTAATGCCTATTCGAGAGCAGATTGAGGATTGAGTTTGTTAATGCTTTTTGAAGATTTACTTGGCAATTTAATTTCTCAAAGCATAATTGATTTTCAATGATCGGAAATCCTCCAAATAAAGTAGTAATCAAGGAGTCTTATCCCTAGAGATTTTTGCATTAATCGATTCCCTTTATTCTTGATTTAGTTGTTCCATTTAGTTATTAAATTTAAAAATTCAAAGAAAACAAAATAGAACTTCGACTCATTAGATTTTCTTAAAATCAATTCCAATCCACCCACTTCCTCATGGATCGACCCTAGCTCCAATAATCCTACGTATTAGTTAGTTAGGTATTATAAATTGTATATTTGGGAAGCGTCTAGGGCCACGATACCCTAGAAGCCGATCAGTATTAAACATCGTCATAATGTTGTCCCTTGTTGATGTTTGTTATTGATCTGGGATATCAACAAGAAAGCAGGTGGATGTTGGGTTGATTGGGAAGTGACGTAGCTCTACGACCTGCTGATGGGTTACTTTATTCTTGGGATCGGGGGATTGATGTGTGTGTGGACTTAGTAGGGTCTTCTCCATTAACACAATATAGGTTGACTGACTTTAATTTGTTCCAGGTTGTGTTGTGACTGGTGCTGCTCTTTGGAAGCGGGTTTAGTATGCAGATAGATGTCGAGCAATAGGGTATGGGTTTCTTTATTTCTCCTTTTCATCATTTTTGGGGAATTAGAAGGGAAAGTTGTTGCCTTATTAAAGCGGATTCAGAAATTCTCACGGATTGCGGATATTGGAGGGCGTGCAGCTGCTCACATCTTCACCAAGATGAATTTTGCAATAGCTAGGGGTGTAGGGCCCACATTGTATCTAGGCTACCCGCTAATTTCTTGTAAATATTTTGAACTCCTTTTCTTGTAAAGGCAAGTGATTGTATTCTATCATTGACAAAATCTTTACCTTATTAGTAATACTTTTCAATAAGGCATAATGCATCATTGTATTTGTATGATAAATACACCGAATTTTTTTTGGTATGATTTGATTTGAACTTTTACGCTAAACTGGTTTGATTAAATGATGCCTTATTGTATGCTTATTGATGGGTACTTTTCAATTACTTAATCTTTATAATTGCAATTAAATTTCCCATTGTAATTGGTATTTTATGGGAATTAACTTCAATTGCCAAATTGTGTTTTGTTGATATTTGATATCATATTTCTTAAGAATTTCGATTTACTTAGGAGGGGTTAAGTGAATTATTTCACACATTTTATAGGAATTAAATATTCTTGGAAATGTTACATTCCTCGATTTCACATTTTCTTGGTACAAAGTTAAAAAAATTTAGCAATATATAAAAGAATACGTGATTTGAAAATTTCTAATCTAGGCAGAATCTAATTTTTTTTTATTTTTTATTATTATTATTATTATTATTATTATTATTATTATTATTTTGTATAAGCAAATGGTAACATAAATAAGTTCAAATTAACATAATAACCTAAAGATATAAATATTCTTATATCTATCAGCAGATTTCATCACACGCCACATTTCTCTTTCGAAAGCATGGTGCAACCATGTCATGTCATTTAAATTATTATTGTTGGGCAGTTCACCTTCTTTCAGGATGTGCAACCATGTCATGATTTTAATTTCTATATATAAATTTAACACTCACAAAATAATTTAATTATAAGTTCGCGCATCCTTTTTTCTTTTCAAAGGAGTTTATGCATCCTCTTTTATACAAATAAATTTGGGGCTCAGATATTATAAAAATTACATGTTTAGAAAATATACGTTAATTAATACAAATATAATGTGATCTATTTCATTTGACATTTTTCTCCCGTGATGGTTTAAATTATATAAGGCTAAAATTTGGCCAAATTAGTTGACAAGTCTATTTTATTCGTGGTTTTCCCATTTTTTATATGGTTTTACATACCAATACGTGCTCTTAGGAGCAGTTTTACCACTAATAAGTTGGTTTGGACTGTTTTGTGTCTTTCATGCTTTTGACAGGATTTAGATAAAAGATGCTCTAAATGGGACAAAAAACCATCGAAGTATACCAAGCTAGGCAACGGAGAAGTATTGGGATGTCACAGTGAGTGCCAGAGAGATTTTGGTGACAATTAGTGAAAGATTGGCTCAAAATTGTTTGATTCGGTTTGAATGATTTTGACCACCTCTCACTATTTTAGTCATAACTTGAGCTACACCTATTGGATTGAAGATATTCCAGTAGCGTTAGAAACTAGATTCAAAGATATTTCCAACAGTATGTCATACGCTCAATTCCGATTTGAAAAGAAGTTATGGACGTTTGAAGTTGGTACTTCAGACCAGACCTCGGACCGGAGTATGTGCACCTCAAATCGAGGTTGCTGCTGGCCTTACCGGTGTTCATGCACCCCCGTACCAAGGTTGTTGTTGCCCTCTTTTTCCTCTTGTTTTAAAGTGTCAGTGCCTCTCCAGCGATGGCCCCAGTACCATGGTACATGTACCTTGATTGAGGTCTCTACACAGTGCTTCACTCGACTTTTTGCAAAATCTCTTTCCTGAACCCAGCAAGAATCTCGGTACCGTGGTGCATGTACCTCGTACCGGGGCGGATGTATAAATTCGTAAAAAGGCACAATTCAACACATAAAAACCTAACTTTTATCCTTTGTAACTTTCTCATGCATTCTTTAGGTTATTTTATGCTTTTCTAGGGTTTATAATACTTTCAATTACTCTTGTAAACACTTAAAATTCAAATCAATTTCAATCCATCAAACATTCAATTTAAGTTTCTTTTGCTTTAATTCTGGTATTCTTTCTTCCTTGCTTATTTATTTAATTTGTGCTTCTTTAATCTTTATTTGTTCCCTTTATTTTCTTTTCTTTTCTTTTTATTTATGCTTTCAATCATGATTATGTTTAATTCTTTAAGTCTTTTTGACATGTGTGAGTAGTTCTTTAGATCTAGGGTTGGGGAAATTATGTTTGATTGATTAAATTAATTGAATCCCTTTGTTCTTAATTTATTTCATGACTTAATTATTTTAATTCCCTAAATTTGTTTTAAATCATATAAATTTGAGTAATAATCGAGTTGGTAGCCGAAAGTTGAAAACTTCATTAAGACTTAAGATTTAGGCAGATTTTTTTTAATAATTTGCGTGAGCTAATTAAGTAAATCTGTAGATCTAATAAACGATGAAAGCCTGCTAGATCTTGGTTAAAATCTGTTAATGAATTATTGAATGTTGATATTTAATTAATTTCTGATTTCATTCATAATAACCCTAAACCCTAAAATTTCTTTAATTCAACACAAATCCTTTAAAAATTCAATCTTTATTTTTCTATCTTTAATTATTAGTTGTTTTTAGTTATTTCAATCACAAAGGCCCTTTTATATAAGGAAAAATTGTAAAAAATAAGTCAACTTTTAGCCGGTCTTCTCAAATTAAGTCAAAATTTTGATTAACTCAAAATAAATCAACCTAATATACATGCCTTCTCAAATTAAGTTTTTTCACTAATTATTTGTTGATTAAATTATGATTTTCAATGAAAAATCATATATAGAACAACATATTAATGCACTGCTTTGATTTTGCATTAAAATTGTTGCCTTTCTGCACTAGTAAATTGTACAAAAAACTTAATTTGAGCAGATAAATATAATACGTTGACTTATTTTTAAAGGTTGACTTATTTTGAGAAGACCAGCCAAAGGTTGGCTTATTTTTTTTACAAATTTTCTTTTATATAATTCATATTTTTATGAAATAAAAGAAATTAAATTGCTTCTATGTAGATTCGACCCTGCTTATCACTACTGCATTAGTTTTGGTATTTAGGTTATTTTTGACGGGTTGCGACACCCTCTCAATCGACATTGACCATATATAGCCTTAGTCGAGAGATGTACTATTTAGTTGAATATCACATTTCTAAAAAGGCCAAAAATTATCTAGGCTGTGTTTGCATCGTCTAAATTTATACTAAACATTGACCATATTAGTATAGTAATTTATAACTTTTTATCACTTAAACCTTAGTTGTCACAGCATTCCCCTCATTCATTTTTAGAAAATTATCAACGGTAACCATGTAAATTTTAATTAAGTTTATCTTTGGTAACCTTAATTTTTTTTTATTTCCACTGGTAACCCTCAATTATCTTCCCATTTCTCAAACATGATCATATGATATGAAGAAAAACTAATTAGTATTATTGACAATTTTTTAGAATTGATGTCCAGTTTTAGACACGCAAATATGGACTCGATTTGTTTTTTGAAAACAAATCACTCGGTTAAGGTTTTTGGGTTTATTTTGGTTTTAAGGGTCAAATTTGCGGTTAAAATCAACAAAATAGGACTAAAACACATCGTTTTGTATGTTAGAAAGCGTTTTGATTTATGTGTCTCCATTCTTGAAACGAGAAAATTATTCAAACAATATTTGGGGTAACTTCGCCTTTAAGGGTCAAATTTGTTCTTAATTTTAATGAAATTAATGATCTTTCTTCTCAATTATTAGATCATTTTTGAAAGAAGAACAGTAACTAAGGGTTACCAATGAAAAAAAAATCACAGTTACCAAAGATAAACGTAAAAAGTATAGGATTACCATTAATAATTTTCATTCATTTGTTGCAGCATTTCCTTTCGAAGGTCAAACTTTTTATAACTTTGAGTCTTTAACCACTAATTCATCTTTTTTTATGTACTGTATAAAAATATTATATGGGATCTCTAACTCAAAGTTGAATTCTAAAGACCATGTAAAAGTAAATGGTGAAAATTATCGTATACATTGATATAACAGTTAATAATAATAATAATAATAATAATAATAATAATATCACCTTTAACACAATCGGGGTTGTCTGATTTCATGGTTGGTCGTGTAGTGGTTGGTGTAGCACATCGCAAGCGTGTCAAATATCAGGTGAAATGTGAAGCACTAGGATATGGGTTTCTACCATTCTCATTCTCCTCAGTTAGAGAATTAGAGACGGATGTTGTTTCATTGCTCAAACAGATTCAGAACTTCTCTAAGACTCAGGACATTGAAGCGCATGCTGCTGCTCATATATTTACTAGGATTAGGTTTGCTATTGTTAAAGGAGTGGGAGCTTAGATAGTGTCTCTGAATAATAATAATAATAATAATAATAATAATAATAATAATAATAATAATAATAATAATAATAATAATATGGGCTGAATTGAGAAAAATTGAACTGAGGAAAACTGAGAATAAGTCCACAAGACCAGGACCTTGGCACTATAACACACCCTCTTCTTTTCCTTTCTTCTTCTTCTTCCTTAGCAACGCAAACAACTATCATTTTTGGATTTTTTTTATCCAAAACTACCTTAGTTACACCGCTTTTTGTGGAAAACTACCTTAGTTACAAAAATTGGTGAAAAACTACCTTGATTAGCAATTTTTTTGTTGACCACTATCTTGTTTGATTTTTCGGCGTTGACTCTTGATTTTTTGGTGAGTAGATGTCATTCACACAGCACATGTTCATTTTTTTATGTACAGGTTGGTCTCAATTTGCGTTCATTGCTTTCGTGCTGAAAAAATTTACGTGACTAAAGTTTTCAGGGTCATTTTACCCCTTCATGGATCAAATATAAGGTCAAAAATGCAGATGACGTCTACTCACTGGAAAAACAAAGTCAAAAGACGGAAAATCAAACAAGGTAGTGGTCAACAAAAAAATGCTAATCAAGGTAGTTTTTCACCAATTTTTGTAAGGTAGTTTTTTGCAAAAAAAGTATAACTAAGATAGTTTTGGACAAAAAATCCATTATTATTTTTCCTAAACTTCATATTTTATTGGGCATTGGTAGGTCATGTACTCATATACACTACCACCATAACCTTAACTAGATACCCACCCCTATGGCCACATAGAGGTGTCAATTAGGTCATTTGGGTCGGGTGCGATCGGGTTGACTCGGATCGAGTCAATTTTGGTTTGGGGGCTTTTGATTTCTGATCGGGTCGGGTCAACTTTGAATTTTTGCCAAATAGATTTAAAGGGCATAAGAATCAAGATTATACACTTTAATGGTTGTGTAATTTAGATCGGGCCTGATCAACTTTGGGTCAATAATCCTAGTAAATTTCCAATTTCGAGTTGGGCCACTTTTGCCACCTCTAAGTATGAGTCGAATCAGTTGAAAACACCGGATTTTTTGGGTGTCTGTTATTCTGGTCGGACGTGCAGTGAGTCATACGTTCGGGTATGGAGGGGGACATGTCATGCTTGTTTGGGTTAACCTCCGATCTGATATATTTTTGGGTGTGCATTATTAGACTTGGTAAACAGAAAAATAAATGCCTCTATGTAATGACGAGTAATTTACTGAATGTTATTAGTATTATATTATGATCAATTATTGATAATGTTTAACTTGTCTCTTTGTACTTAAATATAATGAAGAATAATTGTATACTATCACACAGCAATGCTCATCAACTTGTAGATGATAAATATATAATAAGAAACAATTTTTTTGTTAGATAAAGTCTGGAAATGAGAGGTAGGGATCGAAGTATGGCATGTAAATTCACCATTTCAATAATAATATTTCAACCCTGGCCTATAAAGAGCACAGGTTACATAAAATTTAATAAATGAGATACAAAGAAGTTATCACAATGTGAATACTCTTAGAGAATAATAATAATAATAATTCATATCGCAAATAGAAATATGATTGCGTTGTGTATTGTAGAAACTTAGAGAATGTTTGTAACAACCCCGTCCATACAGTCTGAGCATCTCAGCGGAAGATAGAACACTGGACGGAAGTGCCACTAAATTCTAAATCAATTAAAGTCAAAGTCAAAGTCACTGAGAATGAAACTTCAAAAATCCATAAGTCAACTAATAAATCTAGTTAAGTTTATAGTTCTAAGAGAATAAACCAAAAAGAAGTAAACAATTCCCACTACAATAATCCAAATATTTCCAAAAGTTCAAACAATTCCCACTACAATAATCCAAATATTTCCAAAAGTTCAAACTAGGAGGTACATCCCACCTCTATATAACTCTAGAGATTAGCTTAAATAGAAATTTATTAAGAGAAAAGTCTTCCTAAAACCAGCTGCGTCATAGAAATCCAAGATGGCTAAAATAACGGGAAGGACCCTAACTCCGAGCCTCACACACCCTGTCCAATCAGTTACAAATCTGTAGTCATTCAACATCTGAAAAAACGATAACAACTCTACAATCAGTGGCGAATAACAATTCTCCCCAACATAGCAAACACAAGCTTAGAACCACAGATTGTGCAACCAATTTAATGTTATCAAGCAGCATGTTACAACAACATTAATTAATTTAAGACAAGTCGCTTACTTACAACAATCACGTCAAAGGCCCACCTGCAGCATCAGATTAGTTCAACACTTACGCCACAACCAACGTCCACATCAACCAAAATGTGAGATAGTTAATTACATTTAAGAAGACAAGTAAACCCCACATAGAACCTAAATCACAATCAAGAAAATATGAATAAAATTACTTTCAAGTACCCAACTTAATATACATGATTGAAGATGGAACTATCGCTAATGATATCACGCAGTACCACTTCCTAAGGTTTGTCAGGAGAACCCTCAGTCAATCTCGCAGTCAACTGGTCTAAGAATGACCAAACTCCCGGTGCCAGACAGATGCCTAAAATATGGACTTACAACTCCAGACCTCTAGTCAATCCCGCAGTCGACTGGTCTAAGAATGGCCAAACTCTCGGTGCCGGACAGATGCCCAAAATATGGACTTATAACTCCAGACCTCCAGTCAATCCCACAATCGACTTGTCTAAGAATGGCCAAACTCCCGGTGTCAGACAGATGCCCAAAATATGGACATACACCTCCAGTCCTCTTGGATGACAACAATTAACCCCCCATGTAAATATTGTTCTTGAATCACGTAGTCCAAGTAACTAACAATGATCTGACCATTGAGTCCCGCAGCCCAATGGCTCCAACTAAGAATCAAAAATAACTCAGAAATGGAAATAAAATATGGACGACAAATTACATCGTCGCTATCGACAA
The DNA here is from genome assembly GCA_951394345.1 of Salicornia ramosissima. Taxonomy (NCBI): domain Eukaryota; kingdom Viridiplantae; phylum Streptophyta; class Magnoliopsida; order Caryophyllales; family Amaranthaceae; genus Salicornia; species Salicornia ramosissima. The sequence goes on along the minus strand of OX596240.1, from coordinate 38,242,841 downwards.
TATACCAACTTCCTTTGCTTATAAACAAAGAGAGTAAATAAATTTCAAAATTCACCCAACATTCATCACGTGTCCATACTTATTCCAAATAAATTCTAAGAATCATATTTTAATTAGCCAAACATTCAAACAAGAATGTGCATCTAGAAAACCTACGCAAAAGTAATTACCAAAATGCCATTCAACCAGATTTACACCCAAACAACTCCTATTGATTAGCGACCAATAAAACAATAATTAAGGATCAAAATTCATCAACAAAACATCATTCTAAGACCTCCAAAATTGTTGTCCATAATATTAAAACATGAAAATCAACTACCAAATCATGCCCAAAAACAATTAAATTCACATAATTAGTTCTATACTTCACCAAGAACATAACCAAGCATATCAAAAGCCTAAAATAAAATTAAAAACATGCTAAATACTCCCGTAAAGAGCATGGCCAGCAGCTTCAACATTTCCATTACTTGCAACAATTCCCATAAATTACACAATAATTCAATTAATTCCAAGTTCAAGAATTTTACAACTAGGCAACAACAACACCTAAAATTATGCAAATTTAGCCATAAAATCTAGTATAGTCAATAATTAAATACATGATAATATCAACAAAAATTTGGGCAGCGATTCTCCCCTTTTTAGGACTCAAAATGAATTGGCAAAATAATTCCTAAAAATTATTCTACAACTAATTACTTGATAAATAATCAACACAAATTAAAACTCAACATTTTACACCCAAACCGGTGAAAATCAGCCTAGTAAGGCCACATAATCACACGAAATTTCATGAAACAACATCATAAAATCATTCTCTAAACAATTACCATAATCAATTAATTAAAACATGCACCTGTAAAAATAATTATTCTATGAAATTACTACATTAAAATAGTATAAAAACAACTCTAAAACTACACCAAAATACACAAAAAATTAGAACCAAAACAAGTAGAAAACTTCATGCAAAAATCGATTTTTAAGGCAAAATACTACAAAATTGTTCTACTTTGTTTTAGCGATTTCCTTTTTTAAAATCAAATTCTATCATCCTAAACTAGGTTAGAGATAGTGTTAGTTACCTTGAAAATTAGTGGAAGGTGGTGCACAAACGAGCGCAAACAATGCTCCAAAAAACACCAAAGTATGTCCAACACTTTGCAATTTTTTTGAGTGAGCTTAGAGTAGATTTGGGACGGGATAAAACTGAAAAAAAATCAACCTCTACTCCTCTGTTTTTTCCAGTCGAATATGAGGGGAAAGAGAGGAGATTTAGGTGGCTTAGAAGAAAGGCTATAATTTAGGCATATAAGTGGGTGTTAGAATGTCCATGCAACCAAGAGTTAAACAAAAGAAAAAAATGCTTTACTCCTTGCTTTGGCCAGCCATGATGATGTACAAATTACACATTTTGGTCAGTCCAAACACCCTTATAAGACGTGCACAAAAAATCGCTAATTCCATAATTGATACATAATATAATACAAGTAATCACATTAACACACACACACACGCACATATATATATATATATGTATATAAATACAATCAATGTATTTATAGTTTACAATCAATGCACCTATATTTATTAGTCAATGTACCTTTACGTCATAGTTAATGTATATATATATATATATATATATATATATATATATATATATATATATATATATATATATATATATATATATATATATACTAATGAAAAATAATATAAATTATGTACGGAAAAAATTAAAAAGAGTAAATAAAATTTTCGAACCATATAAAAAATATATATACGTATTTTAAATAAAAAAAAAATAATAACGATAATTTTTATTTAACAAATAAATAAATAAACACAAGAGAAGGATAGATAATTATATATACATATATATAATTAAAGGCACGAAATTTAAGGGTATAACAATGTTTGTAGAAACTTAGAGAAAACTTCATAAAACTATTCTGAAAATTGCAAGTTTAGGAAAGAGGGAGCCCATCCATCCAACATAGGCAAAAGTACTATAGCCAATCATCATTGGCCCGCCCGCTATCCCGGCCCGATCGGCCCGAAAAATTTACGGGCTTTGGCGTACTTAAAGTAGTTCAAAAGCCCGGCCCACCAAGCCCGCCTAAAAAATCCATGCTTTGGGCATACTTGCTTAGTTAAGGTCCGACCCAACTTGAACTTTTGATTGCGAAACCTATTTATAATGCATGAAAAGGTATGTATAAACTACCCAATTTTATGAATCAATACCTTATTAGGTATTAATTCATGAAAGGATTTGCAACAACATACACCTCGAGAAAAGATGTTATTTACGACGAGAATCCTCGTCGTAAGACTGTGACTCTATAACAAAAAAGGGGGGTCGAAATAATTTTTCCCATCGTAAAATATGATCCCGTCGTATAAAAAGGGATTGTAAATGATTTCTCTCGTCACAATTTCGTTATGAATGAGTAATTTTTATAGAGTTTGGGTTAGGTATTAAGTGAATTTTAACGGTGGACTCAAAAACTGTCATAAAACATCTATATTTACGACAGGATTAAGGTTCGTCGTTAATGTGTATCCGTCGTTAATAGGCCAATTTTTTGTAGTGATAACCTCAATAAAAACATCTGTAATGCCCCGAAAATTCGGGATATTTTAATTTTTTTTATAATTAATTAAATATATAATTAATGGGCTATTTAGTTGATTATTATTTAATTAATTATTAACTTTATTTGTAGCAGTCCAGTTATTTTGGATCATGACCTGAATCTATTTATTCTGTCTTACTAAACCCGAGCCCATATATTTTTCTCCTAATTGATTTATTTAATTTGTTAACTAATTTTATTAATTATTATAACTACTTTTAACCCATTCCAAAACCCACCTTTGTTGTCCTATTTTCACTGCTAAACTTTAGGAACCCTAAACCCTATTACCTCCCATGTCACATGGCCAACCTTCATTTTTGGGGGTTCAACAATTGTTTTAATTATTTTCCCTTCCAAGAATCGATCACAAAAATTCCCTAAAAACTCCTAAACGTTTTCTATTGATTTCAAGAACTCAAAGATTGCAACAAAAGCTTAAAGAAACTTCAAGAAACCGTGTGGCCTTGATATTTTCGAATCATATCTCTCCTTCAAAGGTAATTGGATTGCTTTTACTTAATCTTTAGGATAGATTAGTTTCATAGTTTTTAGAATATGGTTTGGAATTGTTTAGAACAATGTAGGATTTCTTAGAATTAGTATCATGTTTAGGATTGAAATTTTTCAAATGATATGATGAATATTATGATGTTATTTTCTTGATTTCTTTATGTAAATTTGATGAATCTTGATTATTTAAATTATTAATTAAAGTCTTAAATTAAAAAGAATATTTTTGTTCTTGTTGTTCTAAATTGTCGAGTCACATAGAATAATTTTAGGAGTTTCTTTACTATTTCATTATGAATCATGATTTATTTTGTGGCAAAATTCGTCGTGTTCTTGCTTATAACAATTTAATCTTTCAAACCGGTAAAACTGTCCAGATTTAGTTTACGAATTATTCAAGACACTTAGTCAATTCGGATGGCTACAAAATTTTAGGTGGAAGTCAGTAATAGTGTTTTACAGCTTGTGTTAAATTTTTGTAATTTTTAAAGTTCGTTTGCTATGGCAGAAAAATCTGAAACTGATTACAGCCTAATCTGATTTGTTAGTTATAAAATCCCTCAAAAATAGTAAATGACGTTATTTTTGGATGAAATTTATGCACGTTAAACCTTGAACCCATGTTTAACTCCCATCAAAATTTCCAAATACCTTTAGACGGTCGATCTTAATTTAATTCTTTAAATCAGATTGTGTAAAATAGTGTGATTGAATTATTAAAACATGTTATTATTAATTCTTGAAATGTTCTTGATATATCTTGGCCCTATAATTGCCGTGTGATGTTATACAGTTAAAGGATTAACTTTTGATCTTGTTCTTGATTAATCTTGATGTCTTGATGTTGTTGCATAATTTATTTATATATTAGGTTAATTTATTTATTTATTAGGTTAATTTATTTAATTATTGGTAAAGGTATTTAATTAATTTAAAGTGTTAATTTTGGTATTATTTCTCCAAAATGTCGAGTGATGTGAAATATGGAAAATAGGATTTTTATCATGTTTTAGATAACTTATGTACCTAATTGTCATTTTATATGATTTATTGAAATGTTTATATGATGATATGATGAATTTATTTAATTATTATTTTTAGATTAAAATGTTGTGTGGTCTCATATTTTATTTGATCCATTTTAGTTTAACTTTTGACTTACAATATTATTAAAAGGAAATTTTAGGAAGCATTATAATTATTATAATTAAATGAATTAATAGGGATAAGTTGCAATACGAAAGAAAGTAACAACATAATTATTACCATTAAAAGGAATTAATAGGGATAAGTCGCAATATGAAGGAAAGTAATAATATGAATAAAGGAAGGGTGATGGGTAAAATATGACAAGATAAGTATTTCAGGGGAAGATTTCCTTTGTATATGTGTAGAGTATGAATTTCGTGTATCTGTGACTGTATGGTATACGTATATTGTATGTATTTCTAACCGTATTTTGCAGGTATTTTATACGTATTGTATACGTATTGTTATACGTACTTTGTACGTATTCTGTAAATATTTTTGTACGTATTTTTTGTACATATTTCGTATGTATTTTTGTACGTATTTTTGTACGTATTCCGTATGTATTTTTGTACGTATTTTTGTACGTATTCCGTATGTATTTTGTACGTATTTTCTTACGCATTCCGTATGTATTTTTGTACGTATTTCCAAGTATTTCCGCATGATGTTGGTCATTTTCGAATGGTATAAGTTTAGTTTGGAGTTTGAGTCAAGTTAAGACGAACAAGATTGGATTAGAAGTTAAGCTATGACGATAAGGAATTGAATTGAGGATTGGAATAGAACAGAACAGAATTGAATTGAATTGAAAAGATGATTAACTATGAAGTGACCACCTATCTAGTGGTGTTATTTCGGATGAACTACTACAAGAGGGGGGGTGAATTGTAGTATGGAACATGATAGTCAATTTTTGCGGAAATTAAAGAACATGAAAGGAAAATAAAGAGAAACGATGCAAGAGAGATTTAGCGAGGAAACTTTCCAGGGCCCAACTGGAAATAAAACCTCGACCCACTAGGGATTTCTCTAAAACACTTCACTATAGGGAAACAAATCAATTACAACTTATAATATTCTACTGGACCCGTAAGTTCCTCTAGGAACTTACTTCTCTATTCTCTATATTCTAGTGTTCTTTTCCCTTTTCTCTTTCTCTCTTTTTCACTTTCTCTTTCTCTTTCTATTCTCTGTTCTTTTTCTCATTCTCTTTCTCTTCTCTTCTCTGTTCTCACACTTTTCTCAAATTCTCACCCCAATTACAAGAATTCTCTCAAACCCTTTACAAATTTTCCATTGCAAGCTTTCACTCAAACTCTCTTCTCTATTCTTAAAATTACAGACTCTTGATAGAATAAAACTCTAATATATTGAACATAAAATCTGACTGGAACTTGGAACATAATCTGGAACATACGATAGGAACTTTGAGTGGAACCGACTCAATATGTGGGTATAAGATGGTACGTTTTAGCTCTCCACATTATTGAAGTTTGGCTCACCTTAGAAATGATGATTCAAACCGTATTTATAAGCAAATAGGTCGTGTTTCCCAAGAAACCACTAAATACACCACTAAACCCACTCAAAGTTCTGTCAGGAACTTGTAACTGCCCACTACATTAGCAGCCCATGTTCCCATTAACTACAGCCACGTCCCACTACTTGTTGACTCAATAAAAGCTCTAATTGTGTGTCTCAAAAATGTCAGAATTATATATGTGTATATATGAATGAATGGTTATATGAGTTGCTTGGACAAAAGCCTAATTAACCACCCACAATACCACTTACACGTCCACCACTCTCACTCACACCACTAACTTTGACTCACTAATTTAAACAACCCACTAACTTAATTATTGACCTAAAAAATCAGAAATAAAAAGTTAAATAAATTACCTAAAAATAGATTAATTAATTAATTAAAAATAAAAACTAAAAACCGGTTTTTTTCTTTTTTTTATTTTTCCGAAATTTTTTTTAAATCTAAAACCTTAAATTAATTTTTTAAAAACCAAAAATAAATTAATAAAATAAAAGGAAATCAGAATTAAAAAACAACTAACCTAATCCTAAAATTAAGGACACTAATTTGACTACTAACTAATTCAAAAACACTTACTAATAACTCCTAAAATTAGGCTGCACTAATTCAGTCAGCTTTTGAACATTTTAAACAAGTTAAAACAGTCAAGGGGTTGTTTAAACCGACCCTAAGAAGTAGCAACAGTCGTGGACCAAAATAACCAACTGACTCGACACAAGTTCCTCTAGGAACATACCCAAAGTTCCTGTAGGAACTGGACTCAAGTTCCTTTGACAGACAGACCCAAGTTCCAATCAGACTTAAATGCATTAATATACTTACATTTACCCTAGAACATTATATTATAACATTCATGGATGCTTCTCTTCTCTTCATCAAGTGATTCGTTGGAATACTTGAAGTTTTTCTCATGTTCCTTGCTGAATTCTCTTCAGGAACTTCTCTGATTTCTCTGTAGAAACTTGACAGCAACATCTTTGATTCATGATTCGAACCTTCACTTGAATTACCATCTTGTTTCTTCAAATGATTGAATCTTCATGTTTGAATCTTCAATGCTTATTTATTTGCTTCAACTCAGAAGCTTCTCTTGATTTGTTCCAACTCAGGAACTTATATTGCATACATCATCAAAGATGATAGGAATCTTCTTCCTTAAGACCTATGAACTTGTTTATGCACATCTTAACACACATGTTAGTTAGATAATCATCATTTGTTCATTATCATCAAAACCATACATAGCTCAACAATTTCCCCCTTTTTGATGATGACAAACAAATGATGCTTATCACAAATTAAATAATAAATCGATGCACACTTATTCCCCCTCAATTAAGTAAGGTAAGAACAATTAAACAAGTCATGCATGTACAACAATAAGAACATACTAGAAGTTCATTTACCACCGGGAACTCATTATCAATGAACACACTAGGAACTTGTTACTATTAGGAACATTAGATCATTAAGTCTTAGACTTGACTATTTAAACAATAACCATCTTGCATATTCTTCCCCCTTTTGTCATTATCTAAAAGGGTATATGTCCATATAGTTTCCTGTAATAAATTATGCATATTTTAAATCTTATATGTCACTCTCACCACCATTAAGGTAAAACACTTGTTTATCCTTTAAAGCCTCAAGGTCTCAAATTTTAACTAGAATGTCACTACTCCACAAATTTCCAACTCACAATCCAAAGGGCAACTTCAAAACCAGTGAAGGAACTTGACAAATAAGTAAATAAAAGTCAAGCAAAAAATAGGTTTTAAAGTTAGCTTGAAGATTTGTGAACAAAAATATTAGGCTCAAAAGATATATGAAAGAAATTATTTGAAACATTTGAGTAGAGGGAACTATGATAATAAGGTGGGTATTGTGCTCTTAGTTTAGCCTTTTAATCGAGGTTCTCAACAATCATTAGAGTTTTTCTATCCACGTACACCTCGCAATTTGCAGCCAAACGTAACACATATTCGCCTAGACATGTATCCACCAGGTTCCCTTCACATCAACAACCAACTTTAATAAAGATCGAACAGATTCATCAATGGAACTTGAAAAATCTTCAGCTTTATACATAAGTTCCTTTGATGTTTTGTTGTTGTTCCATCCACGTTTATAAGTAATAATCTTCAAAACCATCAACCACTTTCTAGGAAAATAAAATTTTGACTACCCTTCATCTTTTTCATTTTTTTTTTTTATTTATTTTTACTTTTTACTATTATTTTTTTCTTTTCAACTTTTCATTTTGAAGGGTGTCGTTACATGTAGATATAGATTCCTAGAAATTCAAAAACAAATAGAAGATTAAACTTACTTCTCCACTTTTAATAACTCCATCACCAAATATATAAATTATCTTGTTTGTGCCTTCCTTATTCCCCCTGAATTCCTTATCATTCTTCCTTTTGGAACTTAGAAGAATAGTCTCAATAAATAACTTTTTTCCAGAAGCATACATAGAAATGCAATAATATATATATGCTTCTTATTTCCTCCACTCTTCAATTGACACCACACCACAAACAACATATAACATGAATTTTTGTAAAGATATTAACTAGCTCAAACATCAATCTAGTAATATTAGTCATCCTCATGCATACATCGATCTAGTTATAGAAGCTAAAACATGTGAATTTGGCTTCCACTTATTTTCGATCAACAATTAGCAGTATGGACAATAAGGGTAATGTTACAAAGACATCAGTGAGTCACCAATAACTTTTTAACTCATGACTATGTATTAAACGTAACTTATTATTGTGGTGACATCTTTTCTTATGAAAGATTATGCCTAAAACCTTCTATATTCTCCCTCAATTTATATTCACCTTTTAATGAAAACTCTTTATGCATCATCGAACCATAAAAGGACAAAATTTATTAAATTTGAGCACACGAGAAATCGAAAAGTAGAATGGGAGGATGTGAATGAAATAAGGAATTATGAGGATAAGGATAATTAAGTGATGTAAAGTGGGTTAATAAAGTTGGCTCAAGTATAGGTTTGTTCCCTCTAAGATATTAAGAAGGGTTAAATTTATGTGGGAACTTACCTATCTTGTTCCATCAAAGTTTCTTTCATTGTTCTTTTGGCAACTTAGGATTTTCATGTTTCATAGCATCCATTGTTTTATTAAGAAACCTCTAATACTCTAAGGCAAGTGAATATGTCATCTTATGACACAAAAATTTAGTGTGACATATTGACTTTAAAATGTACATAAAATACTTTAATTTAAAATTTTTCTATAACCCGATTAGACAAATATTTTGGAGAAAGAATTCTTTAATGCTCAAGTCATATTTCATCAAGTCTAATCTTATTCCTTTTAACAGTCCATATGCATGAATAGGTAAAAATTAGAAAGGCAAATTGATTCATGGAATTCACATAAAATATCATAAGATTCACAATAATGCTCATTACTTATGAAATTATCAAAGATACTAAATTGTGAACATGAACCACATACCTTACTGATTTTTTCACCACGTATATTAAATTACATGACTTTTGTAATGTGGAGTTCCTGAAGTGCTTGTTCCATCCTTTTGATGCCTTCAAATCTGATGCAAACTTCCACTTCTAACTCGATTATCATCATGAGTTCCTTTATATTGTTCCTTTCTTTGGAGGTTCATATCATGCATCATCATTGGGCTTTCAACTTTCTCTTAATGGTTGACATATAAACCAAGAAAGTTGTGTTCCTCCTTTATGCTCATGTATGCAACTAAACATAAGGTTAATGAACCTTACATTGAAATTTATTAGTTGAACCAAATAAAATATTATCAATATTAATATGCACAACTAATAAATCAGTTCCTTCTAAGTAAAATGTTAGATTTGAAAGTATTTTCAAGAAGGAACTTAGAAAATTTCCTATAACATACCCAAGGAACTTGTGCTCATGGATATGAAAAGGAGATGTAGGATTTTTAAATCCTAGATAGGCTGTTCCTTATAAACGTCTTCCATCAAAATATAAAAAAAAATCTTTGTCGTTTATTTAGTACAACCCAGATCCCATATAAGCAACAAAAATAATAATACAATTACCTTTAGGAGGGAGCAAACCTTTTCTTAATTCAATACCTTTCTTATTGTATATATCCTTTGAAGCTTACCAAATTCCTTATCATTGTGACGTGCTCAATGAACTTGTTCCTGAATACCCATATTAGTTCATGATTTTTGGTATTCTAGAAGAGGTCCAAGGTTTCACACCTTGTTCCATTCGAGCTTATTGAGTTCCTTCTGCATAAAACTTGTTAATCACAATAATAAATATATGCAAGGAATGCACAAAAGTTCTTCAGTTGAGAGCCGAATGTGAGAAATATGAACTTCCTCAACTATGAGAACATAGCAGGAACTTGGTTATAGATATTGATTGAGTTTAAATTTTGCTTCACGTATTGGAACTTGATCATCATCCTCAAGTTCCTCACCATCAGATATTGTAATTTATTCTGTTGCCTTTCATAAGTGACATATTTTCATTAAAATTAAAGCATTGCTGATTCCTTAGGAACTTGCCCCATAGGAACTTGCAACTTTACAATTATTCCAGCATGTTTGCTGGGTACAAACATTAGACTAAAAATATGTTCACTGTTTGCGAAGCACATTATCATCAATTTTTAACTTTGAAAGCTTTTGATCATAACCTTGTACCTGTAAAAACATAAAACTTGTGTGGAACTAGGTCCAAGGTTAGAATTCAAAATTTAAAATATTTAAAACTCAAAATGTGCTTGAATCACTCAACAAAATATATGGTGAATAGAACCTAACTTACCAACCTTGCATGGAATGATTTTATCTTTTGTGTTGCCGTAAAAAGTTAAAGTTCCTCCACCATCACCCTCTAGTGAGATTAATTTTATTTGACTTTCAACATGTTTGGAACACTCTTTGCCGAGATATTTGGAGTTGTTCCCCCTCATTGGGTGCTGCTAGTTCCTTTCATACTTTCCGGAATCTGTTCGAGTTCCTTTAGATTTTTAGAGCTTCATTTTCTGTTGGAACTTGTTCCTAATGTTATTGTTCCTTTTCAGTAGGAACTCTGTCATGTATTTTTTCTTTTCCTCACATATAATCATCATTCTGATCTAGATTAGTTCCTATGGAATATGTCGAACCAATCTTACATTCATTATTAGCCATGTCACGAATATATGAGGCGTTGTTCCTTCAGTCGTTATTTCCATTTTGGGTTGTATATAAATGTTTTCTGAAATTCAAAACCCAAAGAAAACTTTTGTGCAATTTCAAGATTAGTAGGTTAGTAGAAAGTAATAATATACTAAAGCATAAAGAAGAATAAACATAAATTTAAAAAAATACTCCCTTAGAATGTAGTTCCACCTGTAGAGTTCTAACATTCTTTAAGGAAAATATGGAATGAAGTTTATGTTTTGTTCATCAAAACTAGGTTCAATCAGAGTAAGAACAAGAACTTTTATAAGTCTTGATTTGTTCATGTGCCATAATCCAATATATTCTTAGTTTCATCATCAGTTCCATTGGGAACAGGTTGAGTTCCTTTTATCCATGGAACTAGTCTTTATGCAATTAGCACAAAATAATCTCACACGCTTAACCTACAAAACATTTAACTTTGATATGCAAGATTTGCACAAACTTGAAGAGATATTAATTTTATCATGAATTAAAAGTAAACAACATAACTTAAAAGAAAGAGAAAAAGAATTTAAATCATATCTTAGTGTTACTTAAGTTTCTATGAAAAAATCATAGAGACTATTACTCAACCAGAAGTATATGATATGATACGTTGGTTTTCATTCTGACTCAAAGGAACTTACCTGTCAGTGGAACTTGTCTTAATTTACGCATCTCAGCCTGTCAAGTTCCTTCAGGATCTGCTGAGTTCCTCAACCTTGTTCCAACGGGTACTCCAGATTCTTTTATTCTCTTTTCTTGCATGATTCTAATGTTGTCTTTTAAATAAATATATTTCAATCATGATTCAAACCTTGAAAAAAAAAAACTCTTCTATCCTTGGACATTGGTACCCAAAATTTCGGGTCCTTTCTTGTTAGTAACATTAACGAATTTTTATTTTTCAACCAAGTTTAGTGCACAAAAAAATGCTACTAGTTAGGAAGCAACATATATTTACTAAGAAAATATTAATCGTGATTCCCATGATGCATGACAAACTTATTCTTTGGCAAGGATTGTAATAAACGTTCATTATACTCCCAAAGAATCAAGTTCCAAGCTGCTGAAAATTTGAGTTCCAAGTTTGTAAATAAGCATTTTCAAAAAATATTTTTCCTTGTAAGATATCTTGTAAACTGTTTTAATTTTTAATTAAAAATTCAAATCATTTTGAAAATAATACGTTTGATATTCAAACATACAAAAAATCATATTTGATAAAATCCAAAATCGATTTGAAGAAAAAATAAAAACTAAAGTTTATAGAAATAATACAAGGAGTATGATAAATTCAATGCAAATATATAAATAATATATGAAAGATAAAATACTGACCTTATAAGCATTTGTCTCTGAATTACATTTACCTTTCAAGAAAACATGTATTCTCGTGAGTTCCTCTGAGTAAAGCAGTTTAAGTTCCTTAACAGTGCAGGGTCGAGTTCCTGTATGTATTCATCCTTCCAGGAACTTCCTCCTCAGGGTTGCCTGATTCCTGGAGGAACTTGCTCTGATACCAATTGTTATTTCGGATGAACTACTACAAGAGGGGGGGTGAATTGTAGTATGGAACATGATAGTCAATTTTTGCGGAAATTAAAGAACATGAAAGGAAAATAAAGAGAAACGATGCAAGAGAGATTTAGCGAGGAAACTTTCCAGGGCCCAACTGGAAATAAAACCTCGACCCACTAGGGATTTCTCTAAAACACTTCACTATAGGGCAACAAATCAATTACAACCTATAATATTCTACTGGACCCGTAAGTTCCTCTAGGAACTTACTTCTCTATTCTCTATATTCTAGTGTTCTTTTCCCTTTTCTCTTTCTCTCTTTTTCACTTTCTCTTTCTCTTTCTATTCTCTGTTCTTTTTCTCATTCTCTTTCTCTTCTCTTCTCTGTTCTCACACTTTTCTCAAATTCTCACCCCAATTACAAGAATTCTCTCAAACCCTTTACAAATTTTCCATTACAAGCTTTCACTCAAACTCTCTTCTCTATTCTTAAAATTACAGACTCTTGATAGAATAAAACTCTAATATATTGAACATAAAATCTGACTGGAACTTGGAACATAATCTGGAACATACGATAGGACCTTTGAGTGGAACCGACTCAATATGTGGGTATAAGATGGTACGTTTTAGCTCTCCACATTATTGAAGTTTGGCTCACCTTAGAAATGATGATTCAAACCGTATTTATAAGCAAATAGGTCGTGTTTCCCAAGAAACCACTAAATACACCACTAAACCCACTCAAAGTTCTGTCAGGAACTTGTAACTGCCCACTACATTAGCAGCCCATGTTCCCATTAACTACAGCCACGTCCCACTACTTGTTGACTCAATAAAAGCTCTAATTGTGTGTCTCAAAAATGTCAGAATTATATATGTGTATATATGAATGAATGGTTATATGAGTTGCTTGGAGAAAAAGCCTAATTAAACACCCACAATACCACTTACACGTCCACCACTCTCACTCACACCACTAACTTTGACTCACTAATTTAAACAACCCACTAACTTAATTATTGACCTAAAAAATCAGAAATAAAAAGTTAAATAAATTACCTAAAAATAGATTAATTAATTAATTAAAAATAAAAACTAAAAACCGGTTTTTTTCTTTTTTTTATTTTTCCGAAATTTTTTTAAAATCTAAAACCTTAAATTAATTTTTTAAAAACCAAAAATAAATTAATAAAATAAAAGGAAATCAGAATTAAAAAACAACTAACCTAATCCTAAAATTAAGGACACTAATTTGACTACTAACTAATCCTAAAATTAGGCTGCACTAATTCAGTCAGCTTTTGAACATTTTAAACAAGTTAAAACAGTCAAGGGGTTGTTTAAACCGACCCTAAGAAGTAGCAACAGTCGTGGACCAAAATAACCAACTGACTCGACACAAGTTCCTCTAGGAACATACCCAAAGTTCCTGTAGGAACTAGACTCAAGTTCCTTTGACAGACAGACCCAAGTTCCAATCAGACTTAAATGCATTAATATACTTACATTTACCCTAGAACATTATATTATAACATTCATGGATGCTTCTCTTCTCTTCATCAAGTGATTCGTTGGAATACTTGAAGTTCTTCTCATGTTCCTTGCTGAATTCTCTTCAGGAACTTCTCTGATTTCTCTGTAGAAACTTGACAGCAACATCTTTGATTCATGATTCGAACCTTCACTTGAATTACCATCTTGTTTCTTCAAATGATTGAATCTTCATGTTTGAATCTTCAATGCTTATTTATTTGCTTCAACTCAGAAGCTTCTCTTGATTTGTTCCAACTCAGGAACTTATATTGCATACATCATCAAAGATGATAGGAATCTTCTTCCTTAAGACCTATGAACTTGTTTATGCACATCTTAACACACATGTTAGTTAGATAATCATCATTTGTTCATTATCATCAAAACCATACATAGCTCAACAAGTGGCTCATGTGCCATTAACATAGGTATAGTCGAAGCCACTGTCCTATCTTCGGATTGGGGACAGTTCTTGATCCCAGTGTTTGGGGAGTAGATCCTTGTGGTTGACCCGGCATGAGCAAGGAAAGTTGGGGGGAGTAGATCTTCATGGTTGACCTCTTACGAGCATATGACTGGTCACGGATTAGCACCTGATTGGGAAAGAACAAAAAAGAAGAGTCGTTGATGAGGATTAGAAGTCTAGAATTGGTTGAGCTGAGCTGAAGGTCTTGTTAAGGATGACTTGTATGATTGTTTTCCGCTGCGTACTTGATGTGATTGCTTGTTGACTTCTTTGCATGATGACTTGTTCGACAGTTTAGATGATCTGTTCTGATTATTATGTTTCTAATTGTGTTCTACTGATTAAGTAGAACAATTTAATTACTCACCACTGACTGTGGACCCCCCATTCTATTTCAGGTACAGGTGGTGATTGAGTTTAGGCTACGTATGGGCTGGGATTGTGAGCTAGCCAGCTTAGAAGTGACCCGATGACTAGTTTAGATTATGTTTATTTGATTTAGTAGTCTATTCTTTATTTTTTTTAATAGTAAAGGATATTGGTTTGATATTTATTTTGGGATTATCTAACAGTTTTTAATGAATAATATGATTAAGTTTTAGAGCTTCCGCTGTAGTTTATGAACCTAACTTTGAAGTTTTAGAAGTTAATGATCTGTGATTGTTGTTTTCTCCGAAAACAACGCTGCTAAATTACGGGTCGTTACAACATCCCTTCTAAAGGAAATATGTATTCATGCATATCCAATCAAAACCAAAAAAAACTACAAAAACCGTGTCTAACATGCCCGCACGGGTACCTACAAGTCAAAAACTTTTAGATGCAAAAATCCTGAAAAAGCATCTCGCTCGGGCACTCGAGTGAAAGTGGACCGACCGGGCGAAGTTCACAGACAAAAACGCTCATTTTCAAAATGTCATAACTTTAATTTCTCTTTTCTTATCAAAATCAAGTATGACCAACTGTTGAAAAGCTCTTGAAGTCTTTCTTACCAACACAACAAAAATCTTATCAATTCGATTATAACATCAACAGTTATGATCATTGTAGGGGTTGTTTCCGGACCGCCTACGTCGTCGCGAGTCTTTTTGAATTGCTTGTTATTTTGCCACATGTGAGTGTGGGCTAGTAGGAGTCGCCACCGTGGGTTTATACGGCCCACGGACACCGAATAAAAACCAACGCCAGGAGCAGTTGGTCCCATATAGGTCTTGAATCAGA
This sequence comes from Salicornia ramosissima, assembly GCA_951394345.1. Lineage (NCBI taxonomy): Eukaryota > Viridiplantae > Streptophyta > Magnoliopsida > Caryophyllales > Amaranthaceae > Salicornia > Salicornia ramosissima. Next base: position 38,227,152 of record OX596240.1, on the reverse strand, counting down.
GTATGGATTCGGGGACAGGTTACGGGCCAATCGTGCATTGGGCCCGCCCGCCTGTAAGCGGTCTCTACTAGGTCTCTTTTGTGGTCATATTATTATGATTCCCGAATGCACAAATATCTCAATTTTGCCCTAAAAAACGCATGTTACTAGGTTGGTTTGATTATAGCACAACAAGACTAAAAAAATATTGTGACCACTTTTATTAAGTCAATATTAAAAGTCCTAAAAAAATGAAAATAAAAATAAAGAGCACATAATGTCAGGAAAAAAATAAAATAAATAAAAATGTAAACGACATAATCAAAATAATAAAACAAAAATATGACATGCACCAAAGTATAAAATTTACATGATATGAATTATAACACTTAAAATTAAGCACCATATTAATGTTAAACACAATAATTATCAGTTTATAATTAATCAGGCCAGATCTAAAATTATAAATGTGACATAACCAGATCTGAAAAATGCAAATTGAAAATTATCACATATCGATATTATTAAATTATATATCAGGGCCGATTAAATTATAAAAAAGACAATTAAAGAGTTAACAATAATACGATCAACATAAGTTTAAGTGTTAAAATTCAAATAAACAATTCAACAATTTTATTTAATTAACCATTATCATAAATCATAACATAAAACATTATAAAAACGAAATGAACGAATTAAAACAGAGATTCAGAAATGTGTACCTTATGAGTGCCTTGGTCAGAAACAATCAGAGGAACAATGATGAAAGGGTGTAGGTGTTTGTTTGTTTTGTGTTTGGTTGATTGAATTGGTGTTTCTAGTGGTGTTTTTGATCTGTTTTGAGGGCTGTTTTTATGGTGGAAATGGGGTTGAATTGTAGTATGTAATGCAGGGAGGGATATGGCGTTGTTCTCATCTGTCTCGAATGCCTCGGAAGTCGCGTATTTATAGCTGGAAAAATCGCAACGAAACTGGACAAACCTGCGTCGGGACGCAAAAAGTTGCGCCCAGGCGCAGGAATCTGCGCCCAGACGCAGCCCTTCCTACGTCCAGACTCAGGACACCTGCGTCCAGGCGCAGGTTTCTGCGTCCTGGTGCAGGTGCTTTCGGTATCCTGTTTTTGGGATTTTTTTGATTTTTGCCGATTTTGCGAGATTTTTAGGATTGATTATTATTGATTATGATTGATTACAATAATCACTAATTGATTACTGTAATATTTAGTCCCTTTCCAAACTGTTCCGGGACATTCCGGAACTTTCTAGAATGCTCTAGACTGTTCCAGAATGTTCTGGAAGTTCTAAAAATCAAAGAAAATAATGAAAAATTGAGAAAAACTATGAAAACATGAAAAATAATTTTGAGAGGTAAAAAAAGTATTCGAGGACAGTTTTCATCTAGTGAAATGACGAAAATGCCCCTGAATATGCAAATATGCTAAAAAACCCTAGAAAAAGGCTCTAAAAATATGACAAAAAAAATATATAAAAATGCAAATGACTTATTAAAATTTTTTTTTTGATGCTAAAAATGTTTTATGATGCAGAAATGATATTTTTATGAATGAAAAGTGCGGAAAAATGCATGGAAAAAATCTAAAAAAAATGGAAAAATCATAAATCAATCCCGTAAGTCTCGCAAATCCTCTTAGTAGCTTCCAAGGTAGTCTGGGCATTATTTAGGTGGTTGTTTTGGTGAAATTGTGCATTTTCATCGTTAATTCCCCTTGATTGGACCTAGTGGCAGCTCGGTACTTTCATCATTAATCTCTAACTGGGGAGACACTTTTAGGTGTCTACAATCATAATAATAGATAGTGCCCTTTTCCAATTTTAATAAAAGACTCATGCACGAACGATTTTACACCAATAAATTCACGACATTGTAACCAAGTTAATTTAACGACGTAAACATGGATTTAAATCTACCTATACTCTAAATGTCCCACAATTTTAAGAGTGTAATGTACGCCTTATAAGTTACTTATCAAGAACAATCAAACAGGTTGCATAAAAAATGGATTGCTATTCACCCACCGACATTTTACTAATACCACCCATCTTTAATTACAATTAAGACTTAAAAAGATAGAAATGTCCTTATTTATAAAATAACTTCCTATCAAATTTTATATCTGTTAGAAATACTAGAATATTTTGAGAAATATTCTTCATTCCTTAAGTCATTTTTAGCCTTGTTTAAAAGCATTTTTTTTAGTGTAATTTCCTTAATTAATTTAGGCAAGAATAGGCAAGGATTGTATTATAAATCAATTGTAAAATCATCACAAATCAATACAGAAAAATCATTCAAAACCAAAATTGAGTTTATTTTAAGTTGGTATCAGAGCCAGGTTTCTCCGGTGACCGGAGAACTCTTTGGCATCATCATTTACCATGGAGACCGACAGTAAAATCGTTGCCCAAAAATCGGTGACCATAGAGGATGTAATACAACTCCTCTCGACACTAAACGACACCAAAACAACCACCACAGACACATTCAACCAACCAATCCAACTTTCTGAAAAATTAAATCACAAAAATTTCACGAAATGGTCCAAATTGATGCAGGTCGAACTCGGTGGCAGGGGGAGGCTCAATCACATCACTGCCCCACCACTACTGCCTGAGGACTCCGATTACATCAAATGGGCTCAAAGGGACTCTTTAGTGATCTCTTGGATCATCGAGAATATCGATCCAGAATTGCAGAATCAGTTCTTGGATTATCCAACCGCAAGGGACCTTTGGAAGAGCATTGAAACCCTTTATGGAGGCAGCAGAGATGGACTTTAGATCTTCGATCTGACTGTCAAAACTAATACGATAAGGCAAGGAATGGATCCCATAAAAATCTATTACAGCAAACTCACTGGAATTTGGAAAGAAATAGATAGTAGGTTACCAAATCCAATGATTTGCCCAGAAGACATGACTATATTCAATCGAATAACCCAAAACAGTAGTTTGTACCAATTTTTGGCCGGAATTGATGAATCCTTGGACAAAGATTGCAGGGACATTCTCAAACAAGAGCCTCTTCCAACACCTGAGGAGGCCTACGCCACCATCAGGAGAGAGATAGTGAGGCGCGGGGTCATGAAGTCCACCGCAGCAACCACCGCGACTCCTTCATCTACCCAATCATTAGGAGTCGGCAGTGGTTTCGCGGTCAAAGGAAAGGCAGAAAGGCCATTTTTCAGGGGAGAGGATGAATGATCAGGACTCAAGTGCTCTCACTGCGGTGGAACACGGCACACGAAGGAGGAGTGTTTCAAAATAATAGGGTACCCAGAGTGGTGGAATGATAGGAAGAAGAAAGGAGAAAAGGGGAACTCAGGCAAGGCTTCCACAGTTATCAGCGAAACGCCGGCGATGGAGGAACTCAAGGGTGAAGGCGTAGCGGCAGACGCGAGAGAGAAGAGAGAAGGTATGACTGAAACCCTCGGTTCTTGTTATGGTAAGTCTTGTAATTATATACCTCTATCAAACAAATTCAGCCCATTATGCCAAGGAACAAAAATAAATCAGTCCAAAACAATGCCACCAAATAAAATTAAAAAGGGGGACCAAGAAAAGACCAGCCCAAAAAATAGCTTTCCAAGCCCAAACTAACAACAACCCCAAACCAGCTCCACAAGTCCATTTTCTCAAAGCCCAGAAAACTTAAACACAAAAACCCAAAATGTCCAAAACAATGTTAGACTAATTTGTGAGTCCAGTACGTAAAAACCCAAAATGGATATTTGATTGTGGAGCGACCGATACTATGACCTTTGATGCCGCTGACCTCAAACAAAACACTACCCCAAAAAAGGACCACATAAGAACGGCTAATGGAGAGATAATTAAGTCCCAAGGTGCTGGAATAATTAAGATTTCAGATAATATTAGCTTACCAGATTGCCTACTTATTCCTAATCTATCCCATAAATTACTCTCTATTAGTCATCTAACAAAGACTTTGAATTGTTCTGTTCTTATGACTCCACATGGATGTACTGTTTAGGATACCCAGACAGGCAAGACTATTGGGCATGGTATTGAAGAAGGAGGATTGTACTATGTTAGCCATATGCCTCAAAAAGGTAGCGCAACACTCATTCGAGGAACGGTTGAGCAACAACTTTGGACTTGGCATAAACGCTTAGGACATCCTTCCCTATGATACTTAAGAAAACTTTTTCCTTCTCTTTCTGGTGTGTATGTTGATTTTAATTGTGAAGCATGTATTCTTGCCAAAAGTCATAAACACTCTTACCCCAGTAGTATCAGTCAAACTACTGAACCTTTTACTTTGATTCACTTTGATGTGTGGGGCCCAGCTCCTGAATTTAATAATCATGGTTTTTCATATTATGTTACGTTCATTGATGATTGTACTAGGATGAGTTAGGTTTACTTTCTCAAATAGAAATCCGAGGATTATCACACCTTTGTGTCCTTTTATAACATGGTCCGAACTCAGTTTAAAACACAAATCCAAATTCTTCGATCTGATAATGGAACTTAATATAAGAACATTGACATGGGAAAATTTATTCAAACCAATGGCCTAGTTCACCAAACCACTTGTGTTGATACCCCCCAACAAAATGGCGTAGCCGAATGGAAAAATAGAACTCTTCTAGAAATGACCCGAGCAATTATGATAGAATCCTGTGTCCCCGCCCATCTTTGGCCTGAAGCCATTGCTACTGCCAACTATCTTACCAATCGACTACCTACAAAAAGCCTACACTTTGCTACACCATTAGACACCATCAAAAAATATGTCAATGTTCCTATTTCCCATTCCTTACCACCAAGAGTTTTTGGATGTGTCGGCTATGTTCATCGACCAAAAGACTGCGTTAATAAACTTGAGTCTCGGGCCATCAAATGTGTCTTTGTGGGGTATGGGATTAATAAAAAAGGATACCGTTGCTTTGAACCAGTTACGAACCGTGTCTATACAACAATGGATTGTGACTTCGTTGAAACAAAATATTTCTACCACCATCTTAGATCTCAGGGAGAGAATGAGGTTGATGAACATCTAAGTTGGCTTGTCTATCCAGAGTTAGGAGCTTCTGATCCAAAAGAACGAGAGGGCAACACCATCGAGGCAACATGCACTATACAGGCTAATCCATCAGATACCATGCTCATTAATCTTGATCCTACTCCTGAGGATCCAATTCATGGGGAGAATAATCTAGAGGTATGTAGTTTAGAGTCTTGCCATATCTCTGAACCTTTTGAGTCAACTAATCGCTCTTCTAGATCAGAACTTGTGCCTTGTCAGAGTGGTAATGCAAGAAGTTCAGGAGCAAACAAGTATGAGCTTCCACCCAGAAGTACAAGAGGAATTCCTCCCAAAAGGTATGATCCAGAGTTTGAAGCACAAAAGTCTAAATATCCGATTAGAAAGCCAGGAGAAAAAAATCTATTTCAAGGAGCAAAAGTCTACAGAACAGCCATATACTCTGACAGAATCCCAAACTCAGTAGAAGAGGCACTTTAAAATAAAAATGGAGAACAGCCATGGAAGAAGAAATAAAGGCACTAGTCAAGAATAATACATGGGAAAAAGGTATTCTTCCCAATGGAAAAAGGCCTGTAGGTTACAGATGGATCTTCACAATAAAGCGGAAGGCAGATGGGAGTATTGAGAGATATAAAGCAAGGCTTGTTACAAAAGGATACACACATACTTATGGGATAGACTACGATGAAACTTTTTCCCCAGTAGCAAACAACACAATTAGAGTTCTCTTCTCAATATCAGCTAATAAAGACTGGCCATTGCATCAGTTCGATGTAAAAAATGCATTCCTACATGGAGATCTCAGTGAAGAAGTTACATGGAAGCTCCCCCAGGATTCTCACAGGATTTTAACAAAGGAGAAGGATGTAAACTGAAGGAGGCTCTATATGGGTTAAAGCAGTCACTAAGAGCGTGGTTTGGAAGGTTTACACTGGCCATAAAACAATTTGGATACAGACAGAGCAATGCAGATCATACTTTGTTTTACAAAAAAAGAGGAAGTTTGACAACATGTTTTATCATTTATGTGGATGACATGATCATAACTGGAGATGACACCGAAGAAATTGAGCATCTGAAAAAACAGCTTTTTAAGGAATTTGAAATGAAGGACCTTGGAAATTTGAAATACTTCTTGGGTATAGAGGTGCTTAGATCAAAAAGGGGTATCTTTATATCTCAGAAGAAGTATGTTTTAGAACTCTTAACAGAAACAGGCATGATGGATTGCAAACCAGCTGATACACCCATGGTAATGAATCATGGGCTACGAGTCAAAGAAGGGCTGAGCAAGTAGACCAAACTCAATACCAGAGGTTAGTAGGGAAGTTGATGTATCTGTCCCACACCAGACCTGACTTGGCATATGCAGTTGGTGTAGTTAGCAGGTTTATGCATAAACCACAGAAGCATCATCTTGAAGCGGTGTTTCGGATATTAAGATACTTGAAGGGGACTTCTGGCAAGGGGGTTATCTATGGAAAACATGGCCATCTAGACCTCTATGCCTTCACAGATGCAGACTGGGGAGCTGATCGAGATAATAGGAAGTCTACATCAGGGTAATTCACCTTCGTAGGAGGAAACTTGGTCTCATGGAGGAGTAAACGACAGAAGGTGGTAGCTATGTCCAGCGCTGAAGCTGAGTTCAGAAGAGTTACAAAAGGGATAACTGAAGTACTGTGGCTTAGGAAATTACTAGGTGAACTGGGATATCTTCCTAAAAGGGTTTGTAAGTTGTATTGTGATAACATGGCAGCTATACGAATTTCAGAAAATCCAGTACAGCATGATCGCACAAAGCATGTGGAGATTGACAGGCATTTTATAAAAGATCATTTAGAAGAGGAGGTGATAAGCTTACCATTCGTTCAATCAGAAGATCAGTTAGCAGATATTCTAACTAAAGTTGTTGCTACATCAGCCTTCAGAAAAGTGTTAGGCAAGTTGGGAGTTAGAGACCCTACAACCTAACTTGAGGGGGAGCGTTAGAAATACTAGAATATTCTAAGAAATATTCTTCATTCCTTAAGTCATTTTTAGCCTTGTTTAAAAGGATTTTTTTTAGTGTAATTTCCTTAATTAATTTAGGCAAGAATAGGCAAGAATTGTATTATAAATCAATTGTAAAATCATCACAAATCAATACAGAAAAATCATTCAAAACCAAAATTGAGTTTATTTTAAGTATATCACCGCCACCATTTATCGGCCACCACAACTATTAGAAATTATCGACAGCCATCACTGTCGGAACCCGCTGCCTCTGTTAATGGTTTTTTTTTTAAATATGAAGGAAAAAAAATAGTGTGCCGGACTAAAAAACGAGATCACCATGTAATACCACATCCAAATTGCATACTCATCCACAATAATTATGCCAACAAACATGTGACAGTATATAATTTAGAAAAATAAATATAAAAGCATTTATGTATAGGTAATTTCGAGAACACGTTGTTTTTCTGGTTGGCTCGGTTCGGTCAGGTCGAATTCGTGTTGGTTCGGGTGCATGTTGTATTTTGGGTTTACATGTGCGGATTTGGGTCGGGTTTCAGGTGATTTTAGGTCCATTTTCGGATCTGAAATTGGGTATGGCCGGGTAATCATAGTATGTTAATCGGGTAATGGATTTGGCCCTAATCCAGACCTATTTGGACCAAACTTATTTTTGAGGGTGAGTCTGAGTATTTTAGAAATATGTATGGGTTGAGTTATATGCATGTGATGTTAAATCTTATACATTTATACTAAAAAAATAATAGTTTAGTGAAATGTCATGTTGTTAGACCGTCAGATAATCTAATAGAGAGTTGATGCTATATGATAAATATCTTATATTTTATTCGTTTAAAAAAAACGCAACAGTTTTCATTTTGTGATTTTTCAAAATAAATACAACAATGTTTTTCCTTATATGGTAAATTTTTGCTACTGAAAAAATATAAATGTACTTATTAATTCTTTAAATGTCCCTACTTCCTCCCTTTCCAATTCATTGTCCTCACCTTCTCTCACTAATTCTTAATTGTCTTCACCTTCTCACTACATTTATTTTAATCTCACTACATTTATTTTAATCAACTACCCCTCACTTTTTTTCTAATTATTCACTACTCCTTCCGTCCCAGTTTACTTGCTGCATTCACTTTTTCACATCTCCTGAGACACAACTTTAGATAAAATATCTTTAACTACATAAAATAAAAAATTATAAAAATTATATATTTGAAAAGTACATATTGAGACAAATTAAACTATTCGTAGGTCTATTATGACTATATTTTTCCTTACGTACATAAAAATAAAAAAAAAGTCAAACTTCACATTGTGAACACTACTCAAAGTTAAAATGGGGCAATTAAATTGGGACAGAAGGAATCATCTATTTACTACTAAAGTAGTAACCAAGAATTTCTATGTGTCGACTTCTCCTTATTTCTAAGTTTTGCTAATAAATAAATTAAATAAATAAATTCCTAAAAACAACCTCCTAATAACGTGACTTCACAGAGTAAAAGTAACAAGGGTTTTAAAAATAAATTTCTAATTGTTTTATTAGTTAGGTTACGAATCAGTCAGTTCTTATACTAAATAGAATATTTTGTCTACAAATAACATTAAGCCAGTATTGTTACATATGGTCTATTATATATAAAGGCTCACACTTTATTTTCATGGGAAGTATAACAGTATTTTTCAATGGTGGTCTTTTTTTGGTTTTTTGAAGGAAAATTATTTTATATTTTATATTTATTTATTAAAAAGCAAAAAAAAAAAAAAAATAGAATTAAAGAGAGGCCAACAAGTGTATTTTCCGATTACTATTTTAGTACTCCTCCGTCCCATTATAAATGCTTCAGCTTGACTATGTCTACTATTCACTTTGTAACTTTGACTCTCTTTGATTTTTTATATGTAAGGAAAAATATAATCATGTTGGGATCTTGTATGATTCGTCTCAATGCATACTTTTTAAATATATAATTTTTATAATTTTTTATTATATACAACTAAAGCTATTAGTATTTAAAGATGTTTCTTGGGTGATGTGAAAAAGTGAATGAGGCATTTTGTTTGGAACGGCCGAACGGAGGGAGTAGTAAAATAAGAAAATTTTAATTAATTTCCTAAACAATTGGAATGCTAATACTTCTTTTAAATTCGAACATTTAGAAAAAAAAGTATATAAATAAATGTTTACTTAGAGACTTGGTATCATTTATGCCTTTCATGTTTGTTCCAATGATTAACATATCATCAGCATAAAGACATTCTATAACACCATATTCCTCAGTAAACTTAGAATAAATGCATCTATCTCGAGATTCTACAATTACATTTGATTCCAACTCTAAAAGTCTATATGTCTTTGAATTTTTTTGCATATCCTACAAAAACACTCTTTAAAGAATTTGGACCGAATTTAGTTTTCTTAGGATCAGGAACGAACTTTGTAATAAGCAAGACAACCCCAAACTCTAAAATAACTAATATTAGGTGTCTTTCCTCTCCAAATTTCATATGGAGGCCAGTTGTTTCAACTTCTTTGAGGGAATCCTATTTAATCATAGCATTAACCATGTCAACAAGTACACCATTCTTCCTTTTTGCCACTCCATTTTGTTGAGGCCTTTAGGGTGCACTAACTTGATGCACAATACCATTATTTTCATAACACGTGTGAAATCCGTAGGAAAATATTCCCCACCTTTATCACTTCGCAAAATTTTCAACTTCTTACCCTTTTGGGTTTCTACCATGGCTTTGTACGTTTGAAACAAATCGAAGGCTTAATCTTTTGATTTCATAAGATAGACATAGGTAAATTTAGAACAATCATCAATAAAAGTAATAAAGTACCTACATCCTCCTCTAGTTAAAGTACCATTTAACTCGCAAATGTCTGAATGTACAAGATCCATAGCTTCAGAAACTCTTTCTATTTTCGGCAGTGGTTTTCTTTTCATTTTCGCCTTAACACATACTTCACATTTTTTATTATTTCCATCATTATATGATGATATAATTTCAGTTTACACATGAATTTCATATTTTGATAGTTTATGTATGCTAAGCGATTATGCTAAAGATTGAAACTTGAACATTCAACATAAAAGTTGAAATCAAAAGAAGACATAACAGTATAAGCAGAAGTCACAATTTTATTAATACTAAGTTTGAACATTCCATCTGATACAAACAAAACTACTAGCCTTAGACAAAATAATCTTATCAGATTCTATCACTGCCTTTAGGCCATTTTTGCATAACATAAATCCCCAAGTTTTTCTTAATCTGAGGAACATGTAACACATTAGTTAGCACCATTTTCTTTCCAGAAGTGAGTTGTAATTCGGCACTTCCTTTCCCTTCAACGTAACCCTGTTAGTATGTTGATCACCTAATAAGATCTCATGGCCTTCAACTGAATTTGTGTAATCTGTGAAGAATGAGCGATTGTTGCAAACATGGACCATTGCACCGGAATCATACCACCAATCATCACTTTGTCTATCAGCAACCATGTACGTTTCTTGGACCATCCCAATGTGCAAACCAGAGACCATGGCTATGATCTCATTATTGTTTTCTTCCAAAACATTTGCTCTCTCTTTTTTTTTTTTTCTTCAGATCATTCTTTTTCTTCTTGGAATTCTTGCAATAACACTGGATATGTCCTTTCTCACTACACTTGTAACAAGAGATCTCGGATAGATATATCCTTCTGCTTCCTTTTGTTGGAATTCTGATCATCATTTTTGTTGTGATCATCGGAGGACTTTCTTTTCTTGCCCTTTTGTTTCTTCAAAGTGACGTAATTTACTTTGGAACCTGTTGCATCATTCATAATTTTCTCTTAGCTTTGAGTTTCCTCTTCAATCCATAGGTGTTTCTGAATTTGTTCCAAAGTAAATTCCTCATAAGTATGTTCACCATCTTTCAACGTAGAACAAAAGTCTCATACTCATATTGAAGACTATAATATAAAACCCCCACATGAAAGATCTTTTGGGCTTGAAATGTGGATGCAATATAGACTCACCATACCTTGTGCTAATTAATTTCACTCTGTAAAGGAGAGGTGGATGAAATTCGTAAGCAAAACCTCTGTGTCACTTTAGCTCTAACACCATGTCAAAGGGATCATTTCAACCAAAAGATAACATGGTGATTGAGGCTCAAGAACATATTATATACTCTCTGAGAAAAAACAAATAAACTTACCAACTACGAACTAGCCAAGTCAAGTGCTAGATGAGGAACATCCTCCAGGCTCCAACCAACAATGTTATTTAACATGATGTAAAATGAACTTACCAAAACAGTGCTAGCATCTCCATCCTCCGGACGATAGGATTTATTGAATATTAGCCATTAATTAAACAATCTATAATTAATATATTCTTTTCAATTTTAATTTAATAAAAAAACCTGTGTTTTTTCTCTTAAGTCCAACCCTTATTTTCACTTTTTCGGCAATTGTGCGTCCTTAACTCTACCTGGTAGAGTTTTAATCTCCCAATAACATGGGCCAACACATGTACTAGCTTCTTTATATATTATTTGCAACATTCCATATATTTTTCATATATGTTAAATTAAGACATTACTTTGATCGTTAATATCTCCAATTATATAAAAGTAAAAATTATAAAAAGTTGATATTGCGAAAGTATTTAATGAGACAAACCTAATAACATCTAACTTAGTTATTCTTTTTTATTATGTGTAAAGTTAGAATTTTGGTCAAAGTATATGATATGAACAGTGCAAAAATGTACATGATTGTTGCAAATAATATGTAACAAATGTAGTATAATTTTATATAAGTGGGCTTTTTATGCGATTATTGACTTTTTTAAAATGTTGCAATGCGTGAATAATATTTTATAACAAGCTAGACTTCATCCTGTTCTCTCTCTCTCTCTCTCTCTTGATCTGGTAAGTTAATTAGTTCACTCGCCAATTTATGCTAGGTTACTATTATGCAGGGATGTCGGTCCGTTGGCTTGTAAGAGCTAACTAAGACGTATAATTTTCTAGCTTATGTTGGAATAAACTTCAACCTCAAATTTCAAAAATCCGAGGTTAAAATACCATGCCAAGCCTTATGCTCCTATTCTCTCTGCTTGAAATATTTCTTTTTTCCTTCAAAACTATTTATTGTTAGATGTTTAGAACACACATTTAACATTAATGAGGCTAAACTTTGTCAAGAATTATTACTTTATCCTTTCTTTGTCTTTGCCTTGTGTTTCTTTTTGAATTATCCTTATTTCCTTTTTTTTTTTTGTTAATTTCCTTGTTTGAAGAATTTACTTCTAGGTTTGGAAGTAAGAAAAGAATCTCTTTTTTTTACCTTACCCCATCTCCATTCTCCATTCTCCATTGTCAAAATTTACAAATTTTTGAGGTGAAGAAATTCTTACCCAAACAAGAAAATGGTCAAACTCTCAAGGGAAAGAAAGAAAAAGGCTAACAAAACCAAGGTGAAATCTCATAATATACAAACTTACACAATTGCAGACTTCTAGTTATAAGTTATACAAGTAACAACCAATCAACAAATAAATTTAATTCACTTCAAAATAAATAAAAAACTCACATAAAGCCAACTCACTAGTGCTCCCACATGGTGAACCCCACCTTTCTTCATCACACTTCACTTGTGTAGGAATCAATACAAGTTTGTAGTTTGTAGTTTGTGTTTAATTGGTAATTTCTTAAGCATTTTTCCCATATTTGAGTTTAAAAGCTTCTAATATTAGGATGCAAACCAAAAAGAATGTTGTCATGTCTAAGTGGCATAGAAGGGAAAAGTCTAGATATAATTGATGGTAAGAAAGTACATTGCAACTACATATGTATGTGATGCAAGTTTTATACTCCCTCCATCCAAAAAAATGCTCAATTTGTTATTTCACATCTTTTATGAAACAATTTTAAAAATTAATATCTCTAATTATATATAACAAAAAATTATAAAATTTATATATTTGAAAAGTGGATTTCGAGACGAATCAAACGAGATCCACATTACTATATAAAATAGGGTCAAAGTTACAATATGAATAATACCAAAAGTCAAAATGAATCAGTTTTTTGGGGACGAGGGACATAATAGTAATTAAAGTTTAGTTTAGAAAGGTTGATATTAGATTTAATAAGTTTTATGCAATTCAATAATTTTTAAAAATTACGACTAATCAAAACTGTGAGGCTAGTGCCCCTATGTTGGGGAACCTCCAGATTATAGGGATTTTTAGAAAAGAAAGGGGGAATAAGTTTTTTTAGAGTGGTGATTTTGGTACCCAAAATCATTTTTCGTTTTTTTTATGTTTAAACCATTTTTAACAAGTTCAGTTAAGTTTAACTTACTGAAAATTTAATAGACCAGAGAGAATGTACTCTTATTACTCAATTTACACATAAAATAAAATCGTATTCAGTATGGGATTTGATTCAATTCATTGCGCAACATTTATTTTATTAATTTCTAATTTTTATAATCATTACTAATTAAAATATAATTATGATATTAACCGCCAAACTGCCAAAGTGATCCATTAGCAAGCGTAAAAGTTAATATATATGTTCCTTTTAAAAATAAACGAATGCAGTAAATGTTTTACTTAATTAGGGGGAATCTTCCAAGTGCTCCAACAACACATTTTTAACAACGATTTGTGGGAAAATGATTTTGGCACCCCAAAATTATTTTGGCACTCCTTCCTCTCTCACATGAATAGTGTTCATGGTTATTATTTATGTGAGAGGAGGGGTGCCAAAATGATTTTTAGGGTGCCAAAATGATTTTTAGGGTGCCAAAATCACCACCTCGATTTATGAGCTAATACTAGAGGTGACAACTAACACATACTTAGATCAGCTGGCAAGGGAATTGTTCTAACTTAACTAGAGGTCTCAGGTTCGAGCCTTGGAAAGACCACAATGTGTGTTGGGAGAGCTTTCCCTCTAATTGGGCCCTGATCCGTCTAAAATGGATTTGGAAACCGGATAAGTTGACCTTAAAAAAGTAGTTGTGACAAAAGTGACACATATCTGAATAACCGAACTATATGACCCTACCCGAAAACAACCCAAAATTGTTTGATATTATTGACCCGACCATTAACTTGTGTAATATTGATTATTTTGCCCTTTAAATCTATTTAGAAAAACCTGAATCTAACCCGGCCTGACAACAAAAGCCCATAGATTCAAAGCAATCTGACGTGCACCTGACAAGAACGACCCGATTACCACTTGTTTTTCCTGTTTGACTTAAGGGGGGAAATGTCACTTGCACAGTATTTTTTTCATTTGTAAGAAAAAATAGCCCACGAAATTGGATTATTTGGAGGAATAAGAAAGTGGATAGTGAGGATTGGTGAGGAAAAAAAATATTAGCTGCTGAAGGTGCTCTTAAATTGCTGGTTATTTTTTTATTGATTTTTTTATAACCCATCCATATACTTTATACTATATTAAAAGTATATTAGAAGTTTTAGAATGATGAAGCTTTCACTAACATTCATTTGTTATCTTTATTTCCTTTACTAATATTTAACCATATATTGGCTTTCTTCCAATTTTCTTTTAAACCAAAGATGAGAAAGTATTCCTTTCCACTTGAATATAATTGTATTTGGAATATACTAGTTATGTTGTGATGCTACTGCAAATTGTTATTGAAAATATATAATTGTGCTCATGACTTTTTTTGGTTTTTAGATTATGATTCAATATATGACTTAATCTTGGGTCTCAACTATCTACTTGAGCTTTTAGTTGAGATGGTCCTTTGAAATGATATCAGAGCCAATATAACACTGAGGTCACGGGTTCGAATCTTCCCCTCGTCTCCCTTTAAAGTGGAATTAATTAGCACATGATATGGTGGGTCTGTGTTACATCCACATTTCAAGCCCCAACGGTCTTTCATGTGAGGGGGAGTGATAAAGTACGTAACTTAATCTTGGTCCTCAACTATTCACCTTTTTATTACCCGAAAAGGCGGGTATTTGCTAATGCACATCGCTACTTGTATTTTCTATACTTTCTTTTCCACTCTCAAATGAAGTCAACAGTTAATGGTTTGTTCCGCATAGTTTTTGTTTTTTAGTTACTTGATTCTTTAAAAATTGAAAACAACTTTCATGTTTTCACTTCCCACTTTTTTCAAAATTATTTTCATTTTGTTTTGAAATTTGAGTTTAAATAAACTAATATATTTTGTATCATCTATAAGTTTTTACTTGTTATTATATTATTGGTGATGGCGGCGGCTACGGGTTGGGGGTAGCAACCGAAATGGGGGTGGGATGGTGGCGGGTAGGGTGGGGGTGGGTGGCATTGGTGATGGCAAGTGTGGTAGTGGTGGCGGTAGCGGCGGTGAAGGTGGCAATGATGTTGGTGGTGGTGAGACTTTTTAATGAGATAAGAATGCGAAAGCCTCAATTTAAAAACAAAACCTAAAAAATATCTTTTTATAGTTTTCTTTAAAGTGATTCTATTTTCTTAAAATTGTTGAACAGTTGTTTTTTATACTATTGTACCAAACATCGTTTTATTTTATTTTGGGATAAAAAAATAAAAATAAAAACCACAACAATGGCAAACACATTTTTAGATGGAGAACGCAATCAAAATCATTTTAACAAAAACTTTGAAGCCTTCAAAAGGTTTTTTTAACAATAAAGATTACATTATGAAGGTCCCCCTTGGTACTCAAGAGGGGCGGGGTGAATTAAGTACCTCTTAAAAAAATTCTAAACTTTAAAACTGTTCTAGTTTGATAACTAGTAAACTGGTTTAGTAGCGGAATTATATATAATTGTACAAATAGAAATAATGCAATCAAGAAACACATAGATTTAACGAGTTTTGACAACTATGCGTACGTCCTCCTATCCTACTTACTTTCTATTGATCACCTCAGAAAAACAAAAGGCAGTACAGTTACTGCTTTGAACTCACATACTAGACTTCCCCACTCTCAAACCAATAGTGCTATTTTCGCACTTGAACTCACAAGTACTCGCAACTGACCTGTCAATTTCTACTCAATCACTAACTCCTCTGTTAGTGACGAATTTAGAAAATTTTCTCTCAAAAGGTGCTTTCTTGAAAGCTTACAAGAGATGAAATGAAGAGTTGAGATGAATGCTCTTGTAATCAGTGGACTGTGTCGCTTGATCTTTTGGAACTCTCAAAAATTCGCTCAATAAAATGCTGGAGAGTCTTAAAGAGAGTTTGTGATTAAGTGCTTTTATTTATAGAACTCAGGAACCTTAACTACTCCAGCCAAAATGATTACTTAGGCTGCAGTATTTGTTCCTACATTTTTAGGAAAGTTTTCAATCAGAGGTTCAATGATCAAAGATCCTAGAATATTTGTTTGTTATTCCTAAAGTATTTAGAAAGATTAATTACTTAATATACTTGCCATACTGACTTGTACTTGATTAAAAGTGAAGGAATTCAAAGATGAATTCTTTCAATACTTTATTTTACGAGTCAGTCTGTCAAGGTGTTGGTCTTCTGAACTGTTCTAGAAACTGTTCATCAAACCAGTTGCAATCATTAAATACTGGTCTAGTGTTTGCAACATACCAAAAATTAATTATTACAAGTCTACTATCATACTTAAGCATTCTTTACAACACAAAGATGGAAATTAAAAACCTTAAGGCTAAAACTCTTGCCTTCATGTTATTCAATACTTGGGACACATTGATTCTCCATTCTGGTTCACTTCAATCTTCTTTAAAGAAGTTCTTCATGCCTCAAGTACAGGGATACATGTATATGTCAAACATGTAAACAACATAAAAGTATTGTTACTCAAACTGAGTGACTGAGGAACGGTGCTCTTTCGATGTTTCAGGACAACTGCATAAAACTTATTAGTATCACATGTTCCTGTGTACTGTTTGTCATCACTCAACACACTAAGGGACTTAACACATTACAAATTATAGAGTAAGTTTTTTAAAATATAGTAATATGGATGGCATTAGGCCTTAAGCCGGGCCCCGTTGCTCAAATATGGAGTAAGTTAGCTAGCTATTCACATGTATAATTTGCATTGCAATAGGTGGAACTGGGAAGTGTGAAATTAGGGTGAGCAAAAAATTTGCGTACCGTTTTCGTAACGACCCAACTTAATGCAACGTCGATTTCGGAATAATCAACAAGTCGGACCGTCGCTACTTACATACTTAGATATTGAAATTATTCAAAGACAACTTGTTAATGAAAATAGTCTAAATAAATTAGTCAAAACATTATTCATAAATCCGAACTAGGTAAACCAAACAAGGATTATAATACTGAACTAAAGTTAGTGAAACAGTCTAGCTAATATTAGTACTTCATGCATTTCCTAAAAAATCTCCATACTAATATTGTTTCATAACAGAAATGTATTGACTTTTGGTTCTAATATATTGAGATCCTTGTTCATATATATTTCGATTGTGTCATGCAGTCATACTAAAATTTTTTAACGTGTTATTATTCTTAGAGTTCTGTATGTGCTTAAACAGATTGTTCCCCCACCATAGAAATATGATGATTTTTCGATGGCAGAACCCTTTTGATTGATTAAATGTTCCCTTTCCCTCCCTCCGTTCACTAAAGACTAGTGTTACGTAATTCACTATTTGATTAGCTTCTACAATTTACAATTTCCCCAAAATGGGCAAAAAAATTAAATTCGCTTAGTTCGCAATTCTCAGGGAGTTTATGGAATTAGGCAACATTGCTAAAGATCTTCATACTTGCTAGTTTGGCTGAAACTAAAGAAACGAAGATAGAGTATAATTTTTCCACAGTAGGGAGAATGTGCTATCCAAAATAAGGGAAGAAGGTATTAGTTATGTTGGAAGTTACTATTCATTAGCATGACAAGTGATAGTATATCGTTGTATGAAAGTGAAACTGTGACATATGAATAGTGAGAGATGCAAGTCTTGTGTATCAATCTCTTCCGATCCATACATCCTATTGTTTGGTTTTCAGTTTTGGAGCATAATTAGGCTTTTGTCTACTGGGCATCTATTGCACCTGCTTTATTTGTTGGTCTGTTGTTGGGATACGTTATGTATGATACTACTCATTATTATTTTATTTGCACCATGGGCAACCATTCTCAGGATTTCCCAAAAAGCTTAAGGTAATAATGTGTTAAAATATTAGAGGTCCTTGCTATGCAATGGCAGAAGTTTGAGCAATATGAATAATAATAATAATAATGTGGTCTAAGAACTTGTGTTACTGCAGAAATATCACTTGAATCATCATTTCCGTGCGCAAACGAATGGGTTTGGAATCACTTCCTCCTTATGGGATCATGTGTTTGGAACATATCCCCATCCCAAAGCCAAAACTGTATGATAAGCCAGGTTAAGTACTACTGGATCGGAGCTCCATGATATCTCTTACTACAAATGAAAACCTAATTTTACTCCTAGTAGGTTTAGCCGTTTAGGTTTAGGTTTAGGGCTAGGAAATATATAATCTCAAAATACAATTCTTACTTACTTCGGTATCGGCCGGTATGATGGTGCGAATCATGGGTACTTTTGCTGATTTGGCGGTATGGTGGTGGTGGTGGTGGTGGTGGTAGATAAAGTGTGGCTATTTGCTTTGACAATGTTCGTTGTTATTCACATCTAGTGTTGTCACAATTTTCTAAAAGGATGTTTCCCTTTGGATTTTGTGGTAACATAAAAATATAATTTGTATATGAGATTTGGATTTCCTTTTAAAAAAAGGCAAAAAAAAAGAAAAAAAGAATGTCATAATAAATAGTGCAAGCACAAAATTTCAGGGATTTTACCCCTTTTTTTTTTTTTTTTATAAAAAAAACTCAGTTATAGATAAATGCTAATGCTATTTACCTAGTGATATAATTGGAATAACTTGAGCTAGGTTTAGGAACATAGATTTTATATGAATTTGGAGAATTGAAAGGTAAATATCAATTGTTGAACTCGAATTTCTAATCATGTGTTTGACAAACACTAATGGTTTTTAATTCCAAAGTTTCAATTCCGCTAAATGTTTCCTTGGAATACCTTTAATCATTTGAGTACCATCCACTAACTTTTTTTAGCATGTATTAATGAATTATTTAAACTAATTTCCAACTTGGAATTTTAATAAAAAGGATTTGCAAATCACGAAAAGATTCATACATTTTTTTCATTAAAAAAAAGGTATGCAAGCCAAAATATATTTCCCCATGAAATGCTACCTGGGTCATGCCGCACAAATTCAGGGCCTTTTCAAATCTTAAAACATAGGCCCCTAATCAATAAACAATTATGATATTCTAATTTTATTCCAAAACAATGTCATATTATTAAGTGAAAGTATTGGGTCATATCGTCTGATCGTCAGACGACTGATCCAATATACCCATTATAATAGTAAAAAGTTTCGCAAAGCTATAACTTTACGCTCGGATGTC
The DNA here is from genome assembly GCA_951394345.1 of Salicornia ramosissima. Lineage (NCBI taxonomy): Eukaryota > Viridiplantae > Streptophyta > Magnoliopsida > Caryophyllales > Amaranthaceae > Salicornia > Salicornia ramosissima. The sequence goes on along the minus strand of OX596240.1, from coordinate 38,207,657 downwards.
TGATCAGGGCATATAATATGTCGAAATTGATTAATTTTTCGAGACAAATGTAGCTGCAAATCCCGAGGATTTGGCAACGGGAAAATGCCAAATGAGGCCTCTAAAGGCCTCAAAATGCCAAAAAAGTCTAAAATATGACATATTACTGATATATAGACCAAATACGTCTAAGTGTTCCTTTTTTTTGTCTAGGTGCTCATATATTCTGTCAAGATCTTTTTTTTTTGTCCAGGTTAGTTACATTTGTCCAGGTTTACTAATGTCACCAGGTTTCTAAATATGTTTCCAGGTTCAACAATGTGTCCAGGTTAAACAAATATGTGTTCAGGTTTAACAATATGTGTCCAGGGTTAACAATATGTGTCCAGATTAAACAAGTTTTCAGTAGGTTTACAAATATGTGTCCAGGTTCAACAATATATATCCAAATTTAACACTATGTGTCCGGTTTAACAATATGTGTCCAGGTTTAACAAGTTTTCACCAGGTTTACAAATGTGTCCAGATTCAACAATATGTGTCCAGGTTCAATAATATATGTCCAGATTTAACAAAAGGTGTCCAGGTGTAACAATATGTGTCCAGGTTTTAAAAGTTTCACTAGGTTTACAAATGTGTCCAGGGTTACAAATATGTGTTCAGGTTTAACAAACGATGTCCATGTTCAACAATATGTGTCCAGGTTTAACAAGTCTTCAGCAGGTTTACAAATATGTGTCCAGGTCTAACAATACATGTCCAGGTCTAACAACATGTGTCCAGGTTTAACACATATGTGTCCAGATTCAACAATATGTGTCCAGGTTCAGTTGGACTTGTCTGACAGTAACCTTACTGTCAGACCAGTCTCACACAATACCTTCTCTATTATTAATTACTAATATTTATATATAGAAAAAGTAGTGTCATATTAAAGCAATTTCATGTAAATTCATCAAGCCAAGTTTAAAAAAGTTTATCTTCTCCCACTTTTGGAAGCAAATTCATCAACCAAAGTCTTAACATTGCAGCATTTCCAAAGGATCACTCTCGGTTGCTATGAATGCTAATCCATTAAGCCCTTCTGAAGACATGATAGGCTGCATGTAACTTTTCAATAACTTCAATTTTGAGTAAATTTTGTAGGAAACATTGAAATTGGTTTGAAATTTATCAAAGGTGAAATATTAGCTGTTTGATGATAAACAAAAATCAAATAATTTAATTGTGAATAATGAGAAATTAAATCTTCCATTGAAAATAATTAACGGGAAAATAGTTAGATATTAAATAGTGGGGAGTTTCTTGTTGAGCATGCGTATGGAAAATTGGTTTGAGAGAATCAGACAAGAAATAAAAAGAATGAAGGGGTGAAATTTGGAAATTAGGAAATTACGGAGAGTCCCATGTGAAATTATGACAATTGCTTTGGTTTTTTTTTTTAATTTTTTTATTTCGGAAGTGGCGATGGTGTCCAAGTGAATTACAATTATACCCTTTCCTTTCACAAATTAACACACAAGCGATTGGAATTTATTCTTCAAAGTTATGCAAACGAATTCAGTCAAATAAACTAAGTTTTTTTTTAAGTCAAATAAATTGACATATTATTAGGATGTTGTTAGTGGGTCTGATCTTTAATCAATAAAAAGACTCACATTTGTTAGTGGAACAGTGGGTTTAGATAGCTTAAAGTTAGGAATTAGTTATCTATTATTATGCTTAGGTGTTGTTTGGTTGTTAAAAAATTTAATGGGCATTCAAAATTCCAATTTTGATTTCCCACAAATCATAGGAAATAAATTAACAAGCCCCCTCTTGGTTAATGAAAATTCATGGGAATTACAACTTCTCACATTGCTAACCAAACAAATTTTGAAAATTCCTAGGAATTTGATTAGGTAAATAAATTCCTATGAATTGCTATTTCCTATGGGAATTAAGTTACTACATCAACCAAACAATTAATGTTAGCCTATTTAAAAGATAGAGTTCTATTCTTTGTACTTCAGTTTTTTAAAAAGATAAAAATATAATTCCATTTGAGTATGTAGTTGTTTTCCTTTTTTATATTACGTTTTCCTTCTTTGCATATACATCTAAAATAACTAGTACAAACAACACCTAAATCAAATCATACAAATCACATACATAAAAAATCCTTACAAAAAATAACAAAGAAATCAATCAACACAATTAAATCAAGCAAATAATTGATTAGAACAAAATCACGGTAAGGTTAATAAAAATATTTATGTATGTTAAAAATATTCATTCAAACCATAAAATTGCATAATTCTTTAAAAAAATTACACAAACAATAAAATTTCATAATTTCAACTACCCCAATACAATTTTTGTTGTACTATTTTATTAAGTAAAAATCTTAAACAAAATATCACTGCACACAAAGCGTGGATATAAATCTACTTTTATATAAACTGGGCTTCCCATTCAAATTTGGCAGTTTAAATTTGAAGCCATGAGCAAAAATTTGGAATTCACAATTCATTCTCACACGCAATTGTAGGTTATGGAAAATGTGCGGAGGAACATTTGGTTTTTCCAATTTTTTTCCTAGCTAATTTTATTAAGAGATGGTATTGTGTCAGACACGTCTAACATAATACCATTGTCGGATGAAAGGCTTCAACCCAAATAACTCCTCGCATTACGAGTCCAAATAAACACGGGCCCAAAATCACATGTGCGTCACAAACCTGGACACACATATATTTTAGCTGGACACATACACCTGGACATTTGACCTGGACATATATCCGTAAAATCTGGACACATATTTGTAAACCTAGATACATATTTGTTAAACTTGGTGAAACTCTTTGGTTAAACCTAGACACAGTTACTGGTAAACCTAGACACGCATATGTTTTTACCTGAACTTATTTAGTTAAGCCTAGACTTTTTTATTAAACCTGGACACATGTTTTAAACCTGGATTTCTTTTGTTAAACCTGGGCACATACATGCTTACTCCTGGACTTATTTGGTTAAACTGGACTTTTTTATTAAACCTGGTCACCTTCTTTAAACATGGATTTCTTTTGTTAAACCTGGATGCACATATGCTTACACCTGGATTATTTCGTTAAACCTGGACTTTTTTTTTTATTAAACCCGGACACTTTCTTTAAATCTGGATTTCTTTTAAACCTGAACATAAATATGCTTAGAGCTGGACTTGTTTGGCTAAACCTAGACTTTTATTTTTATTAAACCTAAACATCTTGACTTTGACCTGGACACATTTAAACCTTGATTTCTTTTGTTAAATCTGAACACAATATGCTTAGACCTGGACTTATTTAATTAAACCTGGACTTTTTATTTATTAAACCTGAACATATTGACTTTAACTCGGACACATTCTTTAAACCTCATTCTCATCCTCAACCTCATCCTCATCGTCAGATTGCAGTGTCAAGTATTAACATTGTGAGGTTCGAATTCATTAATAGAAATTCGAAAATTCATTAATGAAGGTTCGAATTCACTAGATTCATCAATGGAGGTTTGAACTTGCTAGATTCATCAATGGAGGTATGAACTCGCTAGATTAATCAATGGAGGTTCAAACTCGCTAGATTCATCAATGGAGGTTCGAACTTTTGTCGACATCACGAAGCTCGAGTTGAATAGAAGCCCTGCCACGCTGCAAGGTCTTCCGACCAAATATTATCGTCAGACCGTCTGACACAATACTTTCACTTTTATTAAATGCCCCCTGGTTCTCATATTATTTCCAATTCAAATGCTCGCTATTTTTTTTTTTTTTGGTTGGAAAGGTAAACTGGAAATTAGGTTTGTCTTCTCACAAGACTAAACCTAATTTATCTAAATGTAAGAAATAAGAAAATTTAGAGTCAAGAAAGGGATCGATATTTTCATGAGATGGTGTCTAATGGCCTAAAGAAGCTAGATAGTCCGCTGCATAATTTGCCTCGTGGTAGACATGGCTAGAGGTAGTTGAATCAAACTAGCGAAGAAGTTGCTCGATGTCTTTAAAGAGGTGTTGAATCTTCCATGGGGCTGTAGACTTACCCTGCAAGATACGAATAACTAATAAATTTGCCTTCAATATGAATATTTTTGAAACCAAAGTTTATAGCAAGAATTAATCCGTTGCGGAGAGCCAAAGCTTCGAAAATTATAGAGGAGTTGTGGCCTAGGTTGTAGCTGCGGGCAGCTAGACAATCACCAGAATGCTCGCTATAGTTAGGATCAGAGCAATATGACTTTTGAAAATTGGATATGTTTTCTTTAGTAGCTTAATAGATCAAATCTTTACATTTTATTTCAAATGTACAGACTTTGTGATCATACAAGAAAAATTATACTTCCTCCTTTTTTTAGATGCAACACTTTTTTTCACGCGTATCAAGAGAGCGATTTAGGGTTTATTACAAGTAAATATGTGATTATATATGAGATCTCTTAAAATTTCATTGATTAATTTGCTCATTTACACCGTTAAATCACTTCCTTGATATGCATGACAAAAAAAATATTGCATCTAAAAAAATGGAGAAAGTACAAAATAGGGTCATTTTCTATTCATTATTTTAGGGGGAAAAAACAAGTTCTAAATATGAGTAGTGCTAGTCAAGTATAATATATTCATAAAAATCAAAGTAAGTTGAATAAATTAAAACACATCCTCAAAATATCCTCAACAAATGCTACGTTAATAAAGTTATCTTTCCTCAAAATAATTTAAAACATATTTTTTCCAAAACTACCGTAGTTATACTACATTTTGCGAGAAACATCCTTATTTACAAAATTTTGTGAAAAATTACCTTAGTTACACCACATTTTGTGAGAAACTACTTTATTTAACAAATTTTTTTAAAAAACCTCTTTTTATCCATTTGATTGTTGACCACTACTACTCATCACTTTTAGATGTTGACCTCTTTTTATAGGAATGGTTACATTGGGCATGAAATCTTCTTGGTGTTTAGTGCATAATTAATCCCTATTATTTCTAATTTTATGAAGCTTTGATGGAGGTTTTAATCATCTTTGACAGCTAATTTCTTTTTGTAATTGAGCCTATAAATAGGCTTGCATGCATGTTCAATTGAGGACACAAGAAAACTTAGAAATTCTATACACTCAAAGCAACTTGTTAGCACTTGGTAATTTCTAACTAATTCTACAAAGTGTGCATAAACACATTATAGACACAAATCCTTTAGTTTACACTCTTATGATAAAAAAGAGTGTAGGTTTTCTCCATTGTATCTCACTAATCACTTCGTGGTAACCCTGTGATCTATAAGGAGCGAATTAGATTAGTAGGAAAGTGTAGTTTCCACGCCTTAGAGGGTATTCACCACTTTTCTTACAACCCTTTCCACCAACAAGCTACTAGTCTAATTACAAGATGTCTACCCTCAAAGACTTAACCATGAATATCCAACAATTGGAGAAGTTTGAAGGCGTTGGGTTCTAGCATTGGCAAAAGAAAGGCAATTTTCTATTGACAACTTTGAATGTGGTGTATGTACTTACCACACCTGTACCACCGTATCCCAAGGATAACGAGGAGGAACCGTCGGAAACCACACGGAAGAGAACAAAATGGGAGAACGAGAAGTACATATGCCGTGGGCATATTGTCAACACACTTTCCGACCCGCTTTTCGATCTCTACCAAAATGTAGAGAGCACGAAGGACCTTTGGGGCGCTTTGGAGGCGAAGTACATCGCCGGGGACGCTTCAAGTAAGAAATTTTTAGTTAGTAATTTTAATGCATTTAAAATAACTAATGATCGTCCGGTGGTGGAACAATTCCACGAAATTCATCACATTTTAAATCAAATTCGAGCACATGGAATGGTGATGGATGAGGCCATTGCGGTTGCATCCATCATTAATAAACTACCACCCTCTTGGAAAAATACAAAAAATTTATTAAAACATAAAAGGAAGACATTACCATGGAATAATTGGGTACTCACCTCTTAATTAAGGAGACTATTCAGGTTCAAGATGCTAAGGACCAACCCAAAGTTGATTCTAGCCAAGATATGGTTGCACATGTAACTTCAAATGAGCTTATGCATTTTGTTGCTATGATATATGAAATCAATATTGTGCATGTTGATGACTCTTGGTGGTTAGATTCTGGAGCCTCTAAACATGTGTGCAAGGATAGGTATTTGTTCAAGTCTTTTCAAGAATTGAATGATGGACCAACATTATACATGGAAAATGATTCTACGGTAAAGGCCAAGGTTTTAGGCCAAGTAGAATAGAATTTAACTTTGGGAAAAATACTTACTCTTAGAGATTTTTTTGTACCAGCAGTTAGGAAAAATCTAGTGTCCGGGGGTTTCTTGAATAAATTTGGTTTTAGAGTTGTTTTTGAGTCCGATAAATTTGTAATTTTTAAAGTTGGTGTTTATGTTGGACAAGGATATTATTGTAATGGAATGTTTAAATTTCATATTAATAATAAATTAAAGTTGATGATTCTATTTATATACTTGATGTTTCTTCTCTATGGCACAATCGGTTATGTCATGTGAATTATCATCGTTTATATGACATATCTAAATTGGGGTTAATCCCACTATTTGATTTAAATATAGAGAAGTGTAAGACATGCATGTTAAATAAAATCACAAGGACTCCTTTCCAAAATGTGACAAGACAAACTAATTTGTTTGATTTGGTGCATAGTGATCTATGTGATTTTCATAGTTCTCCATCTTTGGATAATAAGAAATATGTTGTAACTTTTATTGATGATACATCAAGGTTATGTTACTTTTTTTGTTATCATCCAAAGATGAGTCCCTTGATAAATTTAAGGTTTATAAAACCGAAGTAGAATTACAACTTAATTTAAAAGTTAAAATACTTTGGGTTGATAGAGGTGGAGAGCATTATGACCCTAATTATTTTAACTCCATTGGCATAATTCATGAAACGAGTGCACCTTACTCACCTCAAAGTAATGGTGTGGTGGAAAGGAAAAATAGGACATTAAAATGGTTAATTCTATGCTATCTAACTCGAGTCTAAATGAAAGATTTTGGGGAGAGGCAATGCTAACCGTATGTTATGTCTTGAATCGGGTTCCTAATAAAAGGAACAAGGATACTCCATATGAACTTTGGTTTGAAAGAAAGCCTAATCTCACATACCTTATGGTATAGGGCTGTAGGGCGGTCGTCAAATTAACGGAATCTAAACGTAAAACGTTAGGTGAAAAAGGGATTGATTGCATTTTTATAGGCTATGCGGAAAATAGCAATGCCTATAGGTTTTATGTTCTTGAACATAATGAGTTTGTCTCTATCCACAATGCGATAGAGTTAAGGGATGCAATATTTGATGAAACTCGTTTTTCATCGATTCCTAAACCAAAGGACATGGTACCTAGTACTAGTTCCGGAAATGTAGATGACATTACTAAAGATCATGATACTACAATTTCGGAAATTAGGAAAAGTAAAAGAGTTAGAAAAGAGAAATCTTTTGGACTGGATTTTCAACTATATTTAGTTGAAGGGTGAAGAGAGTCCATTGTGACTCAATTTTCATATGTTTATCATATGGAGGAGGATCCTAAGTCCTTTGATGAGGCTATGAAGTCTCATGATTCCGCTTTTTGGAAAGAAGCAGTGAATGATGAAATGGATTCAATAATGGGTAATAATACTTGGGTTTTATCGGACTTACCTCCGGGTTGTAAACCTCTTAGTTGTAAATGGATCTTCGTTATGAAGAAAAGGGTCGATGGAACCATATTAAAACATAAGGCCCGGTTAGTGGCCCAAGGTTTTAGTCAAAAGTATGGTATCAACTACTTTGACTTATGCTCCGGTAGCTAGAATAGCTACTATAAGACTCTTGATAGCGTTATCTGCGATTCATGGTCTTGAAATTCACCAAATGGATGTCAAAGTCGCATTCCTTTATGGTGATTGGAGGAGGAAGTGTACATGAATCAACTGGAAGGCTTTGTTGTCAAAGGACAAGAAAACAAAGTGTGTAAGTTAGTTAAATCTTTGTATGGGCTTAAGCAAGCACCAAAGCAATGGCATCAAAAATTTGATGATGTTGTCTTGGTGAATGGATTTAAAATAAATCAATCCGATAAGTGTGTATATAGTAAGTTTGATAATGGAAAAGGTGTCATAATTTGCTTATATGTTAACGATATACTTATTTTTGGGACGGACTTGGATGAGGTTAATAAAACCAAAGCGTTTCTCTCAAGGAGCTTCTCAATGAACGATTTGGGTCAAGCGGATGTGATTCTTGGCATAAGAATTGTGAGAGGTAAAGGTACAGTTTCTTTGTCACAATCTCATTATATTAAGAAAGTGGTGAAGAAGTTTAATGAGTCAGTATCGAGTCATTTTGCTACTCCTATGGTACCTAATGTTAAGTTGGTTCCGAGTAATGGTACTCCAATTTCACAATTGGAGTATACAAGTTTGGTTGGTATCTTGATATATGCGATGACTAGTACCTGACCGATTATAGCTTATGCTGTTGGAAAGTTAAGTCGATTTACTAGTAATCCTATTATGGAACATTGGCGGGCTTTGAGACGGGTGTTGAGGTATTTGAAGAAAACCATGAATTATGGTTTGACATATACCAGTAAGCCTTCTATTTTAGAAGGGTATACGAATGCAAGTTGGATCTTTAATAAGGAGGATTTTTCATCCACTAGTGGATGGGTGTTTCTTCTTGGAGGAGGTGCCATTTCATGAGCCTCTAAGGAGCAAACATGTGTTACCTATTCCACTATGGCATCGGAATTTATTGCTCTTGCTTCATGTTGTCAAGAAGCAGAGTGGCTTAGGAATGTGTTGAGTGAGGTTGACTTATGGGTAAAAACGATGTCACCTCTAACTATCCATTGTGATAATGCGGCAACAATAGCTAAGGCATATAGCTTTGTCTACAATGGCAAGTCAAGGCACATTGGAGTTAGACATAGCTATGTTCGTGAGATGATCAAGGATGGTTGTATAACCATTGATTTTGTTCGGTCACAAATGAACTTGGCGGATACATTCACAAAACCGTTGCCAAGAGATTTGTTGAATAAAATGAATATAGGGATGGATTTAAAGCCTATTGTACAATCTCAATTCGACGTCCAATACAACGTTGGATCTCGAATTCAATGAGGATAGAATCTCATGGATGATTGTGAGCACTTGGAATATAACATCCCGATGTAAGTGCTAAAACTACTGCAATGATAAAGGAGGGTGAATTTTTTTTTTAAAAAATCTTAATAGACCTTTGTTACGTTATTGGCTTAATTGCAGGAGCATGTGCATAAAGATCTACCCATGTGAGCTAAAAGTTTGGCCGCTTCATCAAGTCTAGGTTTTACTTGAAACGTTCATGAATAGATACGTACACCACGGCGACATAGGTGTAGAGGGTTAAAGTACACTTGTTAGTGTTCATGTGTATCGTATCTTCAATAATTCGTAGTGATTGTATGATTCAAAGCTTAGTCTATCATTTCAATTGGAATTGTTGTAAAGTATATATATACTAAGTGGAAATAAATTTAATCTTTACTATATCTCTATTATGCATGAACATGTTATTTTGTGTTGGTCTATCGCAAGTTGTGATTTAAGCTTGTCAACATTTATGTCATAAATGGGAGGAGGATCGTTGGAACATTTATGCATAAATGTGATTGAACAATAGAACAAATGAAGAAGAATTAAGGCAAAAGGAGAAACTGGGGCAGTAGCCATGTCGCGGCTCGTGACCCATGTTGCGACTCGTGATTTGCTACTGGATCCTGCTGCGGTATTTTTGTGTTTCTCAGATACTTTTGCTTTGGATACCTCTACATATTGTGCCTTGTTTATGAGTCTTTATTGCTGTATTAAGATGAGTTTAAAGAGGATTAAAATCAGAAGTTAGGAATGGTTACATTGGGCATGACATCTTCTTGGTGTTTAATGCATAATTAATCACTATTATTTCTAATTTTATGAAGCTTTAATGGAGGTTGTAATCATCTTTGACAGCTGATTTCTTTTTGTAATTGAGCCTATAAATAGGCTTGCATGTTCAATTGTTGAGGACACAAAGAAAACTTAGAAATTCTATACACTCAAATCAACGTACTTGTTAGCACTTGGTAGTTTTCTAGCTGATTCTACAAAGTGTGCATAAACACATTATAGACACAAGTCCTTTGGTTTACACTATTAGGATCACAAAGAGTGTAGGTTTTCTCCATTGTATCTCACTAATCACTTCGTGGTAACCCGGTGATCTATCAGGGGAGAATTAGATTAGTAGGAAAGTGTAATTTCCACGCCTTGAGGGTATTCACCACTTTTCTTACAACCCTTTCCACCAACTAGGTATTATTGGAAGCATTATAATATAATGTAGCTTTAAGAAATCAACTATTTATAATTTTTATAAATACATACTTAAATTAAAAAATTATGGGGAAAGGTACTTCAATTCTTCCAAAAACACACAAAAGCAAAGGCAAACAATTAAAATTGCATAATTAGGGTATTTACTATTCATTTTCTTTCTGCTTAAAGTAATTAAAATACGTGCCTGGATGAGTCCATGTCTCTATGTATATAGCCATGTCTATGTATATAGCCATATAGGTACATATGTGAATTGTTCACCCAATGGCATGAGTGCACAACGAACACAAAGTACATGCACTAAAATTAGAACAATATTATGTTATGCATTTAGATTGAACATTCATGTTTACATTTATAACGTTTGTTTTATAAAGTTATTGTTCCGAATGCAACACATCGCTCTAAATGCATAATATAAATATTTTAAACACATAATGTGAATGTTATATTGTAAGTGTAAGTGCAAGGTAATCAACTAATCATCACTGTGCACTTGAGTGCATGTAAAAAGAAGTTTTCAATATAGATACTAAGATACGTTTTAGACACTTTTAAACCACTTTGAGATCTAAAATAATCACATAATATAAAATTTCAATTACGCTGGTAAAATATGTTTAAAATAAAATTAAAATGAATCATGAACATTGTGTTATTACAATTAAAAATAAAGACAATGTATGAATTAAGGGAAGAATTGAATAATTATTGCCTAATATATAATTTATATTATTATTTGAATAATAAATATATATTTTAGTATTATTTTAACATTTGCCTATGTCTTTAAATTTCGAGTTTGCGTTTTGCTGCGTCCGTAAAGCATCTGCTCAACCCAAGAAGAAATTAGGATTTTTTTTAACCACCTTGAACTTTAAAAAAACGGGTAAATTGTCGCTTTGAACGAAAATATGCACTTCATTTGTCCTTAGATTTCATTGACCCTTCCTTGTAAATCTTTCAAATTGTAAAACTTGCTTGGTGATATGACGTGCATAGAGTCATTAAAAGGGAAAACTTTGTTTGATTTTCTAAATCTTAATATGTAAACAGAAAAAGTTGGTAAATAAAAAAAAATCTAAAACAAACAAGACTTGGCTAATTCATAAGTATGTAGTATGTTTTAACCATGTACAATGACATTTTGGTAATTTTATATGTCAAAATCACACCTCTGTTTATGACATATGTCATTTGTATTTGCTTTTATTTATAAAAATTGTCATTGTGCGTTGCTTATAAATACGACACAGTTATGAATTAGTCATTAGCCAAAACAAAATTCAATAAAATAATTTAAGAAATTATGCCGAATGTGCATAATACTAAGGTTGCACAAAAAATGAACACGGTACGAGTACGAACACAAAACGGGTACAAAAAAACATCACTGAAAAAATTCAGGATGTAGATATGTGAAAGAAAACAATAAGAGAATATATAAATTTCTATATAATTTCAATAAAACACTGAGGTAAATATCAAATTATGATATAGTTATTCACTATATAAATAGAGAGTGAGAGTAAAATGGGAGTGAATGAAAGTGAAAGTGATGCTAGCATTCCTCTTATTCAAAACCTAAAAGGTATCTATAATCTATAACTCTCTATATACTAAAACAAACCAATGCTTAAGTCATCGTGTACATGTGTCAACTTCACATTTAAAATTTTCCCTCCAAAACTTTTTGATGATATCATTTTTTTCTAATTTATATACTTGAACAAATTCCAAAATTAAGTATAAATATAATGTGAAAATGACTAGACAATTTCTCAACTTTTTTTAAAAAAATAAAATTACTCCGTACTATACTCCAAAATTAAGCATATAAATATTTGGATCATGCAACGCAGGATAGCATTTAAACTATCACGATATATTTTAACGATAAAAATTATGATGACTACCCCACGTCTATTCTCTCATACCGCTTAAATTTATCATAACATAAATAAATTTCACTAAATTATTTTGTTAAATCCGTGCATCGTACGGACACTAACCTAGTAAACATCTAAAATGACATAAATAATTAAAATGTTATAGGGTACTTGACTACTTAAGTAAGCTTAATCAATGTTTTTAATACAGCAGGTTACGGGTGTGATGTCTAACATGTGTTGGTATCATGTCCGGTGTTGGATACGAAATACTGCAATCTGTGCACGTAGTACAATTACAATTTACAAGCCTATCCAAAATTGGGGGTTTCATTTTATCATCACCCCCACTCATCCATCCACTCCCAAGTTCCAAAAAAGAGTTGGGCAAAACTCATTTGTGACTGATAATCAAACAAACAAACATGGCATCTGCAACTCATCCATCCACTTCAACCACTGTTCTTGCACTTTCTCCTGTTGAAGCTCTTCACAATCTCCACAAATCAATTGCTTCAAATGCCGATAATTTTCTCCATTCTCTTCACTTTTCTGCTACCCAGAATCCACTTTTCAACAAGATTCTTTCCTTCTCTTCCTATATTCACAATTTCTCACAGGTAAGATCAATGCTTTCTTCATCTTTTTTTTTTTTTTTTGTAATTTGTACTGTGTATGATAGAAATTATTTTTGCTCTTTTGTAACGTGTATACTGCTGATCTTTCAATTCAATTGTATAATTAAGTGTTCTTATTTGTTGAAGTATCTGCTTTTGAAGTAATTTTTTATGTAATGAATACAGTAAATTGTACCTTAGTGGATTTGAATTTTTAATTTGTTGATGATTGGTGTTTGGTAGAGTTAGGTTTGTGTTTAATTTTGTCTTTCTCAATTATTCTGCCATGCCAATCAAATGCATTCGTATCACAATTACCAATTTTTTTTATCCTAATTGTTGGTTGAATATGATGATAAGTTAACCTACTACTCGTATATGCTAACGGTAATTACTATTTATGTTTTGTTATGTTGCAAACAAGTTTTTTTTTGGAAAATTTAATCTAGGTATTGCTTGATTTTATAAGCTTGTGTGTGTGTGTGTGTGTGTGGGGTGGTGGTGGTGGTGGCGGGGGGGGGGGGGGAGGGGAGGGGGACTAGCTGATGTAGGAAGATGGTGCATAGCATTAAAGTCCACAAAAATGCCTTGAGTTGTTGTGGTTGGAAGGTGTAGTGAAGTAAATTTACCAATCCAGAAAATTTAAATGGGTTTCATTAAGTAAGGTAATGATGGTGATTGATCTCCTGATTCTCATGGGGTAATTTGAATGATCTTGTGGCCCGTTTGGTAGCCGATCATAAATAGAAGTAATGGTAATGAATTTATTTGTAAATTATCCATTCCCATGGTGGTGCTAGCTTAACTTTAATTTATTTAATTTTCTCACAAATATTTATTCCCATCTAATATCACCCTCCCTAATGATAATGGATGGTAATAGAAAATATGAAGAAATTCAAATTTAGGAATGAAAATATGTTTATGGGGATCATAAGGTTCTTCATTAACAAAATTGTACTTTAAATACATTGCCAATACCACAATTTATTACCAACAATCAAACTAGTTGTTAAGGTCTAAGGATATAGGATGCCCATCCCTCATAATAGTTGTAGACTTGTAGGCCTGTGAAATCTCTCCATGCCCTGAATTTCAAGATGGACGGCCTCGTACTAAACTCTTGTGTAGAAACTTGCTCATATCATGTATTCGCGTGTGCAAGTTCATATACAGTTTCTTCATGAAAAATTATAAAACCAAAGTATCAAGTAGATGAAAACCCATTATATACATGAAAAATATTAGGCAAAATAAAAATGAAGCATATATTGCTACTGAATATTCTCCAGAGGAGTTTGCTAACGTGCACTTGGAGAGTGGGAGGATGTTGTTACATGCACCATCACTCGTAGATATAAGCTGTCATAGGAGTTGTTAGGTTTTTGTTGACATATTTGTTGGCTTGTTATCAGAGAAAATAGCTTAACAGTGTTTTTTGATACAATCACTGAAAAATTCAAACACTATTATACTAAATGTCACCTTTCACCTTTAGTGGGGTATTGAATAAGGTATTGGAATGTCCATATTTTATTAATGAAGCTACTGGCATCAAATAGTGATAAGAATAAAGTTAAGTTAAAGAGGGTGCTGATGGAATCTTTAGAAAAAGAGATTCAATATCACTAGATTATTGGGCTATTGATTTTCTCTTGGGAGTCTGATTTTGTATGGGTTTTACATGTTTGAAGAGTAAGCAATATTATTTAGCTTTGCCTGCATTGCCCAAATGGGATTTTATTCTTATCTTCTTACACGAGTAAACGATGAAGGGAAATCGTATTGATTGAATTATAATAATATTCACAAGGATGGAAATGAACAGTTATAAAAATTTGTAATTGCATACAAAATTTCAAATACCATTTTTATGCTCTTTAGTCTTAGATATACTATAGTAATGGCAGCACATTGTTTTAGCAAGAACAAAGGATTTTCCTATAAATGCAATTTTAACATGCAAAACCAAGCAAAAAAAGGTTAAGTGGCTAACCTTCTAAAATACTAGTGCAACTGGCTCGCTTGAATCTCCCTATTCTTGTTATAAAAGGTATATCCATCTCTTTCAAATCTATTCCATTATTAAGGCTCCGTTTATTTGGGCGTAAAACATTTTCAATATAAATTGATTTTCATGGAAAACACATTTGCAAATAAGTTCTTCATTGTTTACTATCGTGTAAGAAACATGATTGAAAATAAGGATAATGAAAGAAAAAGTGAAGAGGTGGTAAGGAAAATAGTTTTCCTTTATTTTAAAGGGAAAATAGTTTTCCATCATTGTAAAAAATATTTTACTCTTAGGAAAAATAATTTTACAGTGTTTTGCAAAGCAATGTAAAATTGAAAAAAGAGGGAAATAGTTTTATAGAAAAATGTTTTATGCCATAATAAACGGAGCCTAAGTAAAAAAATGATACGAAAATCATTTGTGGTAACCATGTTTTGTTTGTCATCACCAAAATGACCTCGCTAAGGAAGTTACTTTAGGGTTACCATATACTTAGTTCCTAGATGTTTGCCCTAATATTCTTTTTGTGGCTTCTCCAAGATTCCAACCTAAAAGTTTTCTAACTTCCATATGAGAAGTTATTTCCCTCATTTTTTTCCTTTATAACTCTGGATCCCACACTTACCTTGCATAAGTAACGAACTTGTCAGTTGTCACTATGGTTTTTCTGGCTTTGTGGTGGAGCTTTGAAACCTCCCAAGTCCCAACATCCATTTGTAGCATGTTGAGCTTTTAGAATGACCAAACTTTTTTTCAGGTTCACTGCAGAAACTACAGAAGCTTAAATTCTTCGTCTTGTCACAACTTTGCTGCTGTTTTACCTGGTGATTCAATCGCTTCAGTTGTGGTTTCAAATGGTGTTATGAATTTTCTGAATATCTACAATACTTTGCTAGTTGTCAGGCTTGTTTTGACATGGTTCCCAAGTGCTCCACCCCAAATTGTTAGTCCCCTCAGGTATGATTGCAATGAATTTCTCATCTAGATAGATTCTTAACTGCGATTTCTAAATAATACCCCCTCCTGAAAAAGGAAAAAAAAATTAAAATTTTAAAATAGGGCCTGTTATATGCTGTAAGTCTGTAACCCTGTACTATAATTTGTTACTCGAACTCTTTATTTCACCTCAAGTACACTCGACCATTGGACATTGGTATACACTTGGACACTTGATTTTGAACCACAAACATTCATATTTTTCATAAATTTTTCGTGTCCATGTCCCGATACTTTAAACAAAGTTTGAGTAACGTAGGTACTATCACCATCTTCTAATATATTCATATTTTTCATAAAATTTTCGTGTCGATACTCCTAACAAAGTCCGAGTAACATAGGTACTCCCTCCGTAACCAAAAGATTTAAACAATTGTACTTTTCGTGGACTCCTAGGCAAAATTTCATAATACAAATTTAAGTCATTAATATGACTCTAAGGGTCCGTTTACATTTGCTGAATACAGCTGAATTGAAATGAACTGAATGAAATATTTAACTTTTGGATTAATGATTTTAAATAGTGATTAACAATATATATGGTTAATTATTGATTAAAACTATTATTATTATTATTATTATTATTATTATTATTATTATTATTATTACTACTACTACTATTATTATTATTATTACTATTATTATTGTTGTTGTTGTTGATTGTTATTACTTTAATACTGTTATCATCATCACCTAAGAAGTCATATGGAATGAGTTCTTATAATTTATTTTGGTTTTTCCATTTCTTTATTACTATCCTTTTAATGAAACACTTTAATTGTTGACTTAATTAAATACTATAATAATAATAATAATAATAATATTAAACACTTTAATTCTATTATTATTATCCCTTGATCATAAATTAAAGTATATTATCCCTAATAATATTATCCCTTGTTGTTGTTGTTGTTGTTGTTGTTGGTGGTGGTGGTGGTGGTGTTGCTGTTGCTGCTGCTGCTGCTGCTATCATTCTTACTGTTATCATTTTTATCATTATCATTATTGAACTGAACTGAAAAAACCTGAACTAATATAATATAATAGAAAGTAATTAGCAAGTAATTAGCAATTATTGAAA
This sequence comes from Salicornia ramosissima, assembly GCA_951394345.1. NCBI lineage: Eukaryota > Viridiplantae > Streptophyta > Magnoliopsida > Caryophyllales > Amaranthaceae > Salicornia > Salicornia ramosissima. The sequence goes on along the minus strand of OX596240.1, from coordinate 38,190,662 downwards.
AAACCCGAACTGAACTGAACTGAACTGAATAGAACTGAAATGAAATGAACTGAACGGAATAGAACTGAACTGAAATGAACTGGACTGAATAGAACTGAACTGAATTTAAGCTGAAGTAAACAGGCCCTAAACCAAACACTAATCAGCCCTAAACCAAACCACTAAAAATACATCAACCACCCCCAAACACCAAGACCACCATTGTCTGCCAATCACCATTCACCACCACCGCTACACCATCAACACCACCGTTCACCACCGCAGCACTGCAAACCAACACAACGTTCACCACCGCAACACCACAAACCAACACCATCATTCACCATCGCAGCACCCATTCGAAGCCATCACCAACATCAATTCGAAGCCACCAAAACCATCGTTCACCACTACAACACCCAATTCAAAGCCACCTACCAATTCGAAGCCATCACCAACACTGTGCACCACCCAATTCGAAGCTACCATCAATTGAAGAACCCACAAATCGAGTTAGGGTTTTTGATTTTTATTTGGGGAATTTTAAAATTGTAGTTGCTTGTAGTTGTTGTTGATCGTTCTGGGTGGTTTTCAGTGCTTTAGGGTTGATGTCGATTGTTGAATGATGATTTTGGGTTGATAACGGTGTTTCAGCGGTGGTTTATAGGGACGATTTCAGACGGCGGCTGGGTTAGGTTTGAAAGGTGGTGGCTGGGGCTGGGTTAGGGTCGTTGGTAGGTGGTGGTAGGTGATGATTAAGTTAATTAGGGGATGGTTTAATTTTGCTAATGATTGAGTGTTAATGTTTAGTAAAACTTATGTTTGATTTTAAGGTATTAAACCAATGTCATTTCTGTAAATAATTGGACTTTTTTTACTAAAATAGAAAAAAATTGAATTGTTGAAATCTTTGTGTTACACCCAAAAAAGGAAACGGTTGAAATTTTATGTTACGGAGGGATTACTATACACCATCTTCTAATATAGCTCCCACTTATGTGACATTTTCAAAAACAACCTTGAAGCTTGAAGTTATAGCTTATAAGGCATGTAGGGAATTGCGCTCATTTTAGAAAATGAACTAATGTTCCGCATAGATAATTTATCCCATAAATGTTTGGAAAAAAACCCCATCTTGAGTATCTTATTGATAACAGACAAATTCTTGATTTTCAGCACGTTATGTGATCCCTACTTGAACATATTCCGAGGAATCATCCCCCCGGTTGGAGGAACCTTGGATTTGTCTCCTATACTGGCATTTCTTGCTCTGAATGCTATTACAAGCGCAGCTGCTGCTCTCCCTGCTGAACTTCCACCTACCTCGGCATCTCATGACAGTTCACAACAACAGCTGCCAGGATTATCAGATCTTACTACCTCACAGAAGATGTGGCAGAGAAGACTCCAAAGTAAGAGTTCAGCTACTTCTAATGGTCCTAATTAACCTACAAATAATACCCACAGCAACCTTTATATATTACTAATATCAACTTAGGCACGCAGGCAGGCATCTATAGAGTTCGTTATGCTTGACGATAAGCTATTTCCCTGATATTAGCCGAACCTTATTTTGATTCGATCTATTTCCCTCTTTTTTGGATTTCTGAATGCTCAAATTTCATACTAGTGATATATTCTGTACATTATGCGCGCTAGATATTGAAGATAGTCAATTATTTACCTGTAATTCCACTTTCTTCAAGCCTTTTTCTTTTAAATTATTCTTCTGTGAATCATGTTGCTTGATCTGAGTATGGTGTTTGGAAGTTTTCATCAAAGGAATCTGATTCCATTATGTGATAACTTCAAGAGTATCTTGCTTTACTGCAATTTTGTTTAGAAAAAGCTTCCTGAATAAGCTCTCAAGTGAAGAATATCAGTAGATTTTTCTACCAGGATGTTATATGACTAGGAGTGTGTTACTTTGAGATCTTCACGTGTCGTAGGTTCCTGTATAAGGATCTTTTGTTGTTGTTGGTTTTTTTTTTTTTTTTTCCTTACGGTAATAAAGCCTAACATAGCTCTGAGATATGTGAAAAAACATATTTAGTGGCATTTTAGTAAATATAATCAAAATTTCAAAACACATGTCACACACTATTTGTGATTTTGGCATGCAAAATACAAAAATGCCGATATGCTATTAAAATGCCTATGTACTACAATTTATTTTTTTTTTGCTAAGGGGGCCTATATACTATATGTCAGGCATTGCTCCAAAGTCCAAACAAACTTATGCCAAAGGTGAGTCCAGAAATATGCAAATTCACAATAGTGACTAAAATAGACCAAAAAAACTAGAATCTATAGTATGATATCATATGGACACTAGGGGGGCAAAAAATATTCGCCCTTTAATGTCGGATAAATTTGGATTGATACTAACATGATTAGTCTAAATCTTTTTAACAAAAATAACACAATAATTAATACATGAACCAAATCTTGCTTAGCAAGTATATCGTTTTTTTATACGGAAATATCAAATCCGTTTCTAGATTTCTCAATGATAACTTCGAATTTTAAAATTGTTATAACTATGTATTTTCAAAATCTTCCAAAGGTGTTCTTCGATTGTGTATGATTAAATTTGTATTTTATGATTTGCATGGCTTAAGGGCTTGTTTACGTTTACTGAATGTGAAAGTATTGTGTCGGACGGTCCGACCGTCGGACCGTTCAACACAGACTTTCACTCATTATAGAAATACGCTCCGCCATCTGTCAAACAACAATATCACTGCTATCACTAATTGAATACAACACTGCCATCTCAAACAACACCGCCATCTTTGAGAAAATTAGGTTTAATTTTGGTTCTAGGTTTAATTGAATACAACACTGCCATCTCAAACAACACCACCATCTTTGAGAAAGTTAGGCTTAATTTTGGGTCCAGGTTTAATAACATGTGTTCAGGCACCATCACTAATTGAATACAACACTGCCATCTCAAACAACACCGCCATCTTTGAGAAAATTAGGTTTAATTTTGGGTCTAGGTTTAATTGAATACAACACTGCCATCTCAAACAACACCGCCATATTTGAGAAAGTTAGGCTTAATTTTGGGTCCAGGTTTAATAACATGTGTCCAGGCACCATCACTAATTGAATACAACACTGCCATCTCAAACAACACCGCCATCTTTGAGAAAATTAGGTTTAATTTTGGGTCTAGGTTTAATAACATGTGTCCAGGTTCACTAATATATATCCAGATTCAATAATATGTGTCCAGGTTTAACTATTTGTGTCCAGGTTTAACTATTTGTCCAGATTTACAAATAAGTGTCCAAGTTTGCAAATATGTGTTCAGGTTCAACACATAATGTCCAGGTTCAACAAATAGTGTCCAGGTTCAACAAATAGTGTCCAGGTTTAACAAGTATTCATCAGGTTTACAAAATGTGTCCAGGGTTACAAATATGTGTCCAGGTTTAACAAATAGTGTTCAGGTTCAACAAGTCTTTACCAGGTTTACACATATGTGTCCAAGTTTACAAATATGTGTCCAGGTTTAACAGCATGTGTCCAGGGTAAACACATAGTTGTCCAGGCTCAACATAATGTGTCCAGGTTCAGTGGACTGGTCTGACAGTAACCTTACTGTCAAACTAGTCCGACACAATACCTTCTCTTACTGAATACAACTGAACTGAATTGAACTGAATTTAAGCTGAAGTAAACAGACCCTAACTATGATTTATTTTATACTAAACTGTAACCAAACCTCAAGAATCGTAAAAGCTTATGGTTCATTCGGTATCATTTTGGCTTTTTATTTTTATATAACACTATATGATCTATGTCATATAAGGAACAAAAATATAGTTAAACCTATTAATAAATTCACCAAAATTTTGAAACTGACAATAGAAGAGTATGAACTACTTTTTCTTGTTTGTTGTTTTTGATTTTTTATTTGAAAAAAAAAAAACAGAAAACTGCAAATAAAAAACAGTGCCAAACAAAAAATCAGTTTTATCTTCCATTAAGTTCTATGTTTTAATGTTTAGATTTTATCTTTAGGCTTTTGCTACTTTGATTTCATGGGTTTCATTGTAATATATATCGTATAAAATAAAACACGATTAAGCCATGGTAATTGAAAAACATTTATTTATCACCATCATGAAATTTTGAAAACCTAGAGTTATTTGTGATATTTTTAAATCAACAACAAGAACTTGAAATTTAAAGGTTACTAATTAGAATTTTCTTTTTTATTTTATTGTTCTTTTCAGAAAAAGCTTATTAGTATAATTCTAAACTTTCCTTGTACTTGAGAGAAACACCTTTAGCTCCAAGTGGTTAGAGCTAAGAGACATGAGATTTGAATTCTCATGTTCAACTCTCCTTTGCAAGAGTTTTCTGTTTCTTCCTCTTCCAATGCAAAGATGTTTATTTTTTGGACTAGTAGTCCTATATCAGCCAATAAACGGATGGTTTCTTTACCAATAAAAAAACAATTTCCTTGTTCTCAACAAAAAGGAGATTTTTTAGCAGTAAAGTAATTTCCTAAGGTACTGCTGATGCCCACTATTAACGCAGCACAACATAAGCATATATTCCCAACTCAAGTAGTCAAATAGTGTGTTATTTTCACAAGAAAGCAAAAAAAAAAAAAAAAAAAAAAAAAAAACCCTAAGAGAAATGGAGTCATCAGTTTGTGGAAGAAGAAATGGGCAATCATGTTCATATGAGAGGATTGCAGCCATCATCTTCACCATTATTGCAGTCATCTCCCCTCTTTACATCGATAGAGCGAGCGAGGTGGAAGAAGAAGAAGAAGGCACACTCATCAGCTTAGCATTTGTGTTGCCTGTTTTAATGTTGGTTGTGATTTTGGCCATTTTCATCTCCTGCAACCTGGATAATAGAAGGTTTGACCCTTACTGGATTCACAGAGTTTGGGGTTCTTCTGGTGGCATTATTCTTCTTCTTAGTATTCTTCTTCTTGTTTTAAGGTGCAAGTCTTCATGTTGTTAATACATACTTCTGATCAATGTGTGGAAATCAAGGTTTTGTAGTTTTGATGTATGTTTACTTTGAACCTTTTTACTAAGAAAAAAGACTACAAGTTCATATTGTTTAAATGTTGGATTTGTATGTAATATGATTCAATGTGATTGTTTTCTTGTAGTTGAACTTGCATTGCATACCTAAGGCCTGTTCTTTTAGACTTAATTTTTGAAATTTCAGTTCAATTAGGACAAATTTCGATTAAGTTGAGCTCCTGATGATTTTAGGGTTTATTTTAATTTATTTCAATTATGTTAAGAAGAATTCAGATTAATTCAGTCCAAAGGAACAAGGGCTAAATCTTGTACTCCCTTTGTCCACATTTATTTGCTCCAAATTGATTTTAGCACTATTTACATTGTTACCTTGACCCTGTTTAATTTGATATAAGTAATGAAAAATATAGTCATGTGTGATCTCGTTGGATTCGTCTAGGAGTGTACTTTCCAAATATATAGTTTTTATAATTTTTTGTTATGTATAACCAGAGATATTAATATTTAAAATTATGCCTTGGGAGGTGTGGAAAAGCAAATAGAGCAATTAAATATGGACGGAGGGAGTAATATGTAACTTTCGCTAGGAACAGAGGGGGTAAAGCTCTGTTCTTTTGGACTTAATTTTTGAAATTTCAGTTCAAACAAATTTATTTAAAAGTTCAAATTAAGTCAGTCCAAAAAAAAAGGACCTTAGAAGTCATTTTCTTAAGAGAAGTCATGGTAAAAGCAACAAGCCAACAATAATGGTAATTTTTTATTTAAAAAAAAAAAAACCCTTAGAATTTGTAGAGATAAATATTCCTCAGACCATTATCACTAATGAGGAAAAAAAAACTTCCTCACCACTCTCTCTACTACTTTCTCTCTCTTCCCACCCAATTTTTTCTCATGAAAAACTTTTTCATCACACCAATGGTTAAAAAAAAAATTCCTCGACACTCTCTCTTCTACTATTTCCTATACCCCACCATACTACACATCATCTTTTAATATTTTCACACAACTATACTTTTAATATTAAGGTTTTTGAAGTAGAATTTGAGATTAATGTTAGATTATTAGGATATTTGAGATTTTTGAAGTGTGTCAAAATATATCAAAATGGATGTCTATTTATAGAGAAAAAAAAAGACCGTTGGTTTTTTTTTTTAAAAAAAATTAATTTCGGGGTCGAAATAGCCGTTACAAAAATAGATCTGTTGAGATAAAGTGCACTCTAGTTGGGCCCCACGCTGCACTATTCACCACCATTTCTCCTCAACTCATATAAACTAAAAATTATATACACTAAAATTATAAACTAAAAATTATATAAACTAAATTATATACACTAAAATTATATAAAATAAAAATTATATAAACTAAAATCAGCATATAAACTAAAAATTATATAAACTAAAATCAGCATATAAATTAAAAATATATACACTAAAATCAGCATATAAACTAAGGTTCAACTTGAAACAATTTCACTACCCATCAAACAAAATTAAAAAACCTAAAACCATATAAACTAAAATCCAAATTAATCATGAAATAGGCACAACAACCATATTTAGTGATGAATTTATTGATAAAAAAAGGGGGACGCATGACTTATGCACCTGAACCTAGGTCCAGGCGCATGAGCTATGCGCCTCTACCTGGTCCAAGCATATAGTTGCGCCTCTACCTAGGTACAGGCGCATGAATTATGCGCCTAGACCTAGGTTTAGCGCATAACTCATGCGCCCCCTATTTTGGAACAAAAAAAAACTCATTTCCAGCCGCCTGGACCTCCGCCGCTAGCTAGTGCCGCTTCGTCCTCCGCTATCATGTGCTCCTTTCCTGACCGATGGGACATCTTGGCTTGAGAATACCACTAATGATTTAGGGTGGAGGGAGTGTGAGGGAAGGTGAGTTGAGAGAGTGTGGGAGTGGTTTAGGGTGAAGGGAGTGTGAGGGAAGGTGGGTGGGGTGAGATCTAGTAGTCAAATGTTTTGTTTTTAGGACAAGGGCAATATTGTCCAAAATGGGTCTTTAGTAAGTAAAATTGGGGGTTCGTTTAGCAGTTCACTTAAAGTTTCCACAAAAAAATAAAATCCAAATAAAATAAATAAAAAGGGAAAAAATATTAAATAATGGAAAAAACTCCCAATTTAACAAAAATAGTTGATCAAGGATATTTTTCAATTTTACTACCTCCCAAAAATAGTTGATCATCTTCCAAAAAAAAGAATATAGTTGATCAATTTAACAAATTATTTTCCGATTTATAATTTATATAATATTTACATGTATGTAAGGAAATGTACAACTTATCAAATATCATTTCTATTTTTAAAAAAAAAAAATCTTTTAATGAATTATAAATTAAATTATTCTTGGATTTTGTTACACATTATTATTAGTTTAAAACTAATATTATTGATAAATGACATTTGTCATATCAGTTTTTTTACACTTCCATTTTGACTATTAAATATTTCCTTAGGGCGCGTTCATTTCATCTAAAATTTTCTGATTTGATCTTGATTTTTCTAATCTGATATGAGCTGAAATTTTCGTATCTTATTATGTCGAAACAAAATCGAACCCAATCGAATGAAATATTGTAGACACCTTCAATGATGATATGTACACACGTTGCAATTGGTCCAATTCCAGAAGAATTATGACTAGAGGACGAGAAACGAACACTTTTAGCAAGAAATGAAATGAAAATAAACTCAAAACCATGCCCCGTAGGTCTTATCTAAGGAAAAAAACATTTTTCTAAAATCATTTTCTGCTATGTAATATTATTATGTGGATGTCCATTATGCCCTTGCATTATTGTATTCTAGAATGTTCTGTACCTTATGATTTATTTTCCTCCAAGAAAACCCTACCAATTGTATGTATGTACAGGGGCGGACCCACACTTGGACAAGGGGGGACAGCTTGTAATACCCCATAATTTTGTACATTTATATATGTATTTTTATACGTATTTTATAACCTATACACGTATTTTGTACGCCTAAAAGAATATTTTTAGTTGTTTTACGAATTAAAAGTAATAAAATGGTTTAAAGTAAATATTTACGAAAATGTTATTATTTGAGTATTTAAATAATTTGCTTATATATTTATAAAGGGAATTTATAAAATCATATTTGAAATAATATTAAAGGTTTTAAGTATATGTTTTGGGACGTAGCTTATATAATAAAATATTCGGTTTGAAAAAGGTAAAAGTATTTATTCGTATTGTCGCAACCCAACCCAGCGGTAAAACCAAATTGGACCCAAGCGGTATATATACCTGTAACGTAAAATAAAACAGGTCAAAACCCTAAATCAGAATAAAATAAAACCCTTGCTTTTCTCCTCCTTCACGTTGGGTTCAAACAGAGGGGGAAAAAAAACACCATGAACACTTCTTCTTCACAGCACCAGCCACGGCAACCCCCACTCCATCACCGTCGGATCCACGCTTCCACCTCCGTCGGGCTGGCTACTGCCGCCGCTTGACCAACTACTGCTTGGTGTCTCCTGTTGTCGTGGTGTTGTATATTTTTAAACCTTTGCCTTCCTCCCTCACGCACCATAGCCACCACCACCGGTCTCTCTTGCCTCACCGGACCTTTCTCTAGCCTACCGCCGGTCTGCCTCCCTGCTCGCTGGAGTCGGCCGCCCTGCTACGGTCCCCTACTGGTGCGTGAGTCTTCTTGTTAAAAAAAAAAAAAAAAACTTTTCTTTTTATTAATTTTAATTCTTGATGTTTATAATTTATTAATTGTTATACTTAATTAATTTTGATTTAATGTTGTTGTTTAATCATATTTTGGACTCAAGATTTTGATTTAAATCTCAGATTTCATAAAGTATGTTTAAACCCTAATTAAACCTTGTTAATTGAATTATTATTTTATTTTGAATATTAGGACCTAAGTATGGGTTGTATAGAATGATTTCTTGAAATTTTAGGGCTTAAATGTTGATTAAATGATGTTTGTGGATGTTTAAAGTTTGTTTTTATATTCTGAAATTTTGTGAAAATTAATATATTTTATTAGGTTTTGATTATGTTTGATTAAATCTTGTTTTTATGTATGCCCTTATGCATAATATATAAAAGTTGGATTTAAAAACATGTTTTGGAATGATTTTAAAGGGTTTTTATTTATTATTATGCTGCTGAAATTTTTATAAAATATCCTAACTCAATGATTTTTAACTTTTAATAATCTATAGTTGATGGGGATGATTTGATATTAAGTACATAGTTTCTGGGGCTTAAAGGAATAATTTTTATGGAGCTTTAATATGTTTTTAAAAGGCTGAAATTTTAGTTTTAATACACTAAGACGATATTTAAAATGTTTAAATTAGTATCCGCCTAGTATTTTATTTAGAGAGCACAATTTCGGAATTTTTAAATTAAATTAAGGAGTCGGAAATGATTTTTGAAATTTATTTAGAGGCTGGAATATTGTAATATGTATTTAGGTTAGTTGTAGTGTTGAAGGGATATTGATTAATCTCATATTTTATTGTAGGGGACTTTGAGTGCGGAGAATTCCGTTAATTGTGGCTAGTCAAGTGTATTATACCAGGTACGTGTGTACGCAAGTCTTATTTTCTAAAGTAGTAACATGATTAGGAAATTGTGTGGACTGTGATGAAATGTTGTGCATATATATGTATGGATGCATATAGTTTGGAAAAGGAAATTTATTTATTTATATAATCCTTCACGTTGTGAGGAAAGAATTTATTATCAAGTAGAGTGACTTCCCCAGTGTGGATTGTTTATTATAGTTATGGAAAAAGAAAGGTATGTTGCAATTTAGGCAAGGAGTATGTTGTTACTCACCTGTGAGTCTAGGTAGTATTTTTACTCACTCCCTTTGGGAGATTGAGACAAGGATAAAGGTTTAACCCAACCACATTGTTGGATTGGGCATAGGCAAGCTCAGATAATTAAAAATTGGTTATGTGATCGCCTAGTCATAGGGAATCTTAAAAACGGAAAATGTGTTGTTTGATTTATCAGGTTGTGTAATGTCTGGTATGGGGTGAGTCTTCACGATTATTAAATAAACATGATAAATCACGTAAAGCGAAAGAGGATTCACACCAAAACTCTTGGAACGTATACACCTTGAGTATGAACATATGGGGGGAGCTAAATAGCTTCTACCAAGGGGTACAAGACGTTGTACATCCTTGTTTAGTTTTATTTATTTTGGCCTGGGATCCCGTCACTTTAAAAGTGGCACAGTTTTACCACTCGACTTGCAACCGAGTGGGGCCCTAGAGGGCATAGTTACTTATCTTTAGAAACCCGTTCGATGTTGAATCCAAATCTCCTTATAAATTGATAGAGTCTAAGAATGTATGGAAATTGTTCATGTAGAGTGTTTAGCAGGTTATCATTTGCATCACTTAATCTTGTTACATTATATGTGCATATCTTGTTGTATATATGTACTCAGCTTTTGCTGATTACGTGCTTTTGTATGTGTTTTCTTTGGTCATGGCCCTCGCCTTAATGACCCTGTGATGAACCAATTTATACACTTGTATTATTGGGGAGCAGAACTGCACAGGTTAACTTGATGATGTGAAGTTCAAGATTTCAGCATACGCATGGTCTTGGGATTGGTGTGAAGAGAGAGGTTTACGATTATTGTATTTGAGCTTGTTTTAAAATGTATTTCATTTAATTTATTTGGTTTAAATAATTGTTAAAGTTTTTCCGCTGCAAAATTCTGAATAAGCCGAAACGTTTTTACACGTGGCGGTAATGCTTTGGAAATTTCCTTTCAAATATTTTTTTTATGTTATAATTTTAAATAATGTTTAGAGTTTTCAAGTAGGGAATTTTCAGGGTGTTACATTTATACATGTATTTTTATACGTATTTTATAGCCTATACACATATTTTAGAATCACTTAAACAAGCATGGGCTAGTGGTAGTGACACAAACTCCTAGACAGGTTTTGTTTACTCCTACATACCTTAGTCTAAGGTTCAATCCTTACTCCATACAATTTCATTTTTCATATAATTATTCCTTGTTATATTTTTTTCCCAAATAGATTGCTTATTTGCTTGTGACAAGTTTTAAAAAGAGATATCAGACAAAAACTATAGTTGAATGAGTTAAATGATGTGATTTCACCCCTTCCCATCCTTCCTGTTTCGATAGCGATTGATCAGGTGAAAATGTGGCAGCATCAACCAAATCACCGGTTAATACGTTGAAGAAGAACTCTGCCTCACGCACGAAGAACCGACCCTTAGTTTTGAAAACATGTAATTGAGGTCGGAAGGTGAACAGAGCCGTCAACTGTACTTCCAAAACACTACCACTGATGCCCTTCCAAAAATTGCCAAGCTTGTCAGTATTTACGGCACAATGTTGGTGACGTTACCTGCAAAATATAAAATACAGAAATAAATAAATAAATGTTACAGAAATGCCTTGCAAAACTTGGTTCACTTATTTAGTTATTTCAGTTCCTTTCAACAAAAAAAAAATAGGTGTAAGATTCATGACCAATGGGAGGCTCACAGCTACTCGAAAACACACACAAGATCACTATTATACTACCAAAAGGGCTTTCGATACCATGTGAAAACCCAGAAGTCCACAATCAACTTAATCACTCTCAAGCACCAGATTTCATACACCGTTCACAAAAGAGGGATAGAAAGATATACTCGTCTCACAGCTCTACAAAAGCCAGCCAGTGCCGGCGCCAAAAGAATTACAGCCAAATTGACATCGTACTTTTCAATTACAGAGTTCAGGATGTAGAGTTTATGTTGTCAAAGTAATAGAGCAACCACCATTAATGCAATTTAAAACCACATTATGAACTATTAAATACCTATGTATTGACCTATAAAAAAATCAGGATTGCAGTGGTATATGATGGTTCACAGCTACTTGAAAGCTGCTACTATACTAAAAACAAAAGCTGCTTGTGTATTATTGTCAAAAAAAAAAAAAAACTTACCAATATTGCTTAGATTCTCTCTCATTTGTATCGCCCTAAATTTTCCCACTGTAAATAGCACTGCCTCTTGTGCAGAGTTGAACCAAGATATGAACTTGCCATGCTTTTGAATTTCTCCATTGACGTAGTAAACATCAATATTCAAATCCTCTTTTTTGTAATCCTTTACCTTCAGAGGGACGATTGTATACCAATCACCATTCAGCATACTCTTGTGGTCATTAGTGAGAAAATTGAAATGACGCTGTACCAAACGGGATTTCAGAGATTTATCAGGTTGGGGTTCGGGAAAGACGTAGTGGATGCACCAATCGTTTACATCTCTACCACGACTCACATGAGCAACAGACTCCGACTTAGCATGTAATGACCCGAATTTTTGGGCCGTAAAATTTCGTGAGAAATTAAGCCTTAAAGCCTAAATATTCTAAATTGGGCCAAAAGACTTAATTTGAATTCTGAAAGACCAAGCCTAAAACCCCTATGTTTTTATTTTATTTTTTTACCAATCCTAAACTACAAATAAAACTAAACTACAAATAAAAACTAAACTACAAATAAAAACTCTTCCTTTTCCCCTTTATTTCTCCTTATATTTCTTTCCTTATCTAATTCCTAAACACTAGTAAACCTTATACATAAAAATTCCCTTTTTAAACCCTTAACTATTATTGATCAAAACAACAAGAACAATTATCGCTTTCCCCTCAAAGAACTCACGGCCCCCTACATAAGCCCTTACAAAAATTCAACTTCCAATCTTTCCAACCAATCTAAAGGTAACTAGCTTTTCTACTTAAGAATAGAATTAGATTACATAGGATAATAGGATTAGATTGGTGTTTGAATATTATTTTTGTTGATAATATGCGTGTAGAACCGATTGGTATATGATGATTGTTTCGTTTTCCTTCTTTTTATTGTTCTTGATGATTTGATATGATTATATGCTAAGATTCATGACCAATGGGAGGCTCATCAAAAGCCAGCCAGTGCCGGCGCCAAAAGAATAACAGCCAAATTGACATCGTACTTTTCAATTACAGAGTTCAGGATGTAGAGTTTATGTTGTCAAAGTAATAGAGCAACCACCATTAATGCAATTTAAAACAACCTTATGAACTATTAAATACCTATGTATTGACCTATAAAAAATCAGGATTGCAGTGGCATATGATGGTTCACAGCTACTTGAAAGCTGCTACTGTACTAAAAATAAAAGCTGCTTGTGTATTATTGTCAAAAAAAAAAAACAAAACTTACCAATATTGCTTAGATTCTCTCTCATTTGTATCGCCCTAAATTTGCCCACTGTAAATAGCACTGCCTCTTGTGCAGAGTTGAACCAAGATATGAACTTGCCATGCTTTTGAATTTCTCCATTGACGTAGTAAACATCAATATTCAAATCCTCTTTTTTGTAATCCTTTACCTTCGGAGGGACGATTGCATACCAATCACCATTCAGCATACTCTTGTGGTCATTAATGAGAAAATTGAAATGACGCTGTACCAAACGGGATTTCAGATATTTATCAGGTTGGGGTTCGGGAAAGACGTAGTGGATGCACCAATCGTTTACATCTCTACCACGACTCACATGAGCAATAGAGTCCGACTTAGCATGTAACGACCCGAATTTTTGGGCCGTAAAATTTCGTGAGAAATTAAGCCTTAAAGTCTAAATATTCTAAATTGGGCCAAAAGACTTAATTTGAATTCTGAAAGACCAAGCCCAAAACCCCTATGTTTTTATTTTATTTTTTTACCAATCCTAAACTACAAATAAAACTAAACTACAAATAAAAACTCCTCCTTTTCCCTTTTATTTCTCCTTATATTTCTTTCCTTATCTAATTCCTAATCACTAGTAAATCTTATATATAAAAATCCCCTTTTTAAACCCTTAACTATTATTGATCAAAACAACAAGAACAATTATCAATTTCCCCTCAAAGAACTCACGGCCCCCTACATAAACCCTTACAAAAATTCAACTTCCAATCTTTCCAATCAATCTAAAAGTAACTAGCTTTTCTACTTAAGAATAGGATTAGATTACATAGGATAATAGGATTAGATTGGTGTTTGAATATTATTTTTGTTGATAATATGTGTGTAGAACCGATTGGTATATGATGATTGTTTCGTTTTCCTTCTATTTATTGTTCTTGATTATTTGATATGATTATATACTAAGATTCATGACCAATGGGAGGCTCACAGCTACTTGAAAACACACACAAGATCACTATTATACTACCAAAAGGGCTTTCGATACCATGTGAAAACCCAGAAGTCCACAATCAACTTAATCACTCTCAAGCACCAGATTTCATACACCGTTCACAAAAGAGGGATAGAAAGATATACTCGTCTCACAGCTCTACAAAAGCCAGCCAGTGCCGGCGCCAAAAGAATTACAGCCAAATTGACATCGTACTTTTCAATTACAGAGTTCAGGATGTAGAGTTTATGTTGTCAAAGTAATAGAGCAACCACCATTAATGCAATTTAAAACCACATTATGAACTATTAAATACCTATGTATTGACCTATAAAAAATCAGGATTGCAGTGGCATATGATGGTTTACAGCTACTTGAAAGCTGCTACTGTAATAAAAACAAAAGCTAAGTATGTCAGAAGGGGTTACTGTACTTGAATTTAAATGGGATTACTTACCATATAACAGGGGTTGCTAAGAATATATATGGGGTTACTAAGTATGTCAGAAGGGGTTACTAAGTATGTCAGAAGGGGTTACTAAAGAATTTAAATGGGGTTACTAAGAATTTAAATGGGGGTACTAAGAATTTGAATGGGGGTACTAAAAAATTTAAATGGGGTTGCTAACTATATTTTAAGGGGTTACTTATGATATTTCAGAGATTACTTATTATATTTCAGGACTAACTTATCATTTTTAAGGGTTACACATATGTGTTAAACTGGGATTACGTATCATGTTTGAGGGGTACTTATCATATTTCTTGGGTTATAGATATGTGTTTAAGTGTGATTACTTACCATGTTTATCATCTTTTTATTAATGTATGCGCCTCTTAATTATTAATGCATACTTGTTTGTTATTAACATTTGCGTTGTTTATTCTCTTTTGTGTTGTAGATAATATTGCAAATGATCATGATGAGGATGTTTCAAATTTAGGTACTCCAGATGTTCTTTTAGTGTCTGAACGTGAATATAGAACATATGTTAGAAAAAAAAGACATTCTGATTATAAACAAGAAAAGAAGGAAAAGATGTTTAACATTTTGAAGGAGAACCAAGGAAAAGATCTTGAAGTCAACAACAAAAGAAAGTCTACAACTGAGACAAGTGGAGATATTGTAAATAAGAAAGCAAAGTGTATAGATGAGAAAAGTGAAAATGATATGAAAGAAGCAGAGAAAAATGACACTAAAGTTCATGATGATGATGAAACAGAAGAGGCATCTGATTTAAAATCAAAAATGTAAGTTTTTGTTGTTTACATATTTCCAATATTTGTCTTTATATTTTTTTAATAAATTAATTAGTTTAATAAGTCCTTTTGAATATAATTACAAAAAATTTCTTCATATTCTTTTCATTAACATAGTAGTGATTAAAGGTAGCAATAATTACTCAACATAGTAACCCCTATTTAATATACCTAGTAACCCTAATGGAACTTATCTAATAACCCCAATATAATGTAATTAGTAACTCTTGTTTGGTATGGATTTACTAGTAATGTTTGTGATTAATTGATTTATTTTTTATTTTTATTTTATTTACAATTGGTTTCTTATGGGAATTATAATTTTTTCAGCTCAAAACCAATAGACATTAATTAAAATCAGATGTAGCCCGTCTAGTGTTGTCAATTTGATTGAGAAGTTGAATGATAAGCAAAAGACGGCAGTAAAGGATATTGGTTTTGAGGGTTTGTTTGAAATAAAGCTGAAAGAGATTCCTCGACAAATGCTTCGCTGGTTATGTAGTAAATTCAACTGCACAGGCTGGGTTTTATACATTGGAAGAGGCAAAGAGATTCAGTTGACAGCAGGCGATGTCCATGATGTTTTTGGTATTCCAATGGGAACTAAGAGAGTTCCTATTTCTGGTCCTACTGAAGATAAAGAATTGAAACGAATTTGGAAGTTGAAATGGAGTATTCAAGCATCTAACAATGTTTCTGTGAATTCTTTAGAATATCATATTTTGAATGATGCTGCTTTGCTTGAGGGCAATGACGATTTCAAGAGATTGTTTGTTGCATTTGCGATGATAAGCATGCTCGCAGCAACACCAAATCGAGTATTTGATTTCAAGTTTTTGCGTGCTTTAGACAATGTTGAAGAAATTAAAAACTTCAATTGGTGTGAGTTTGTAATGGAAACATTGTCTTTTAGGTTGAAGAATTACAATAAGTCACAGCGGTATGTTGGTGGCTGTGTTTTATTGCTTCAAATTTGTTACTTTCAAAGGTTGATGTTCAGAGGTATGAAAATGCTTAGGAGTTTACCTTTGATAAAAAGTTGGACAAATGAGAAAGTACGCAAGAGAATAAAAGATGAAGGTGGACAGTATGGAGTTGGAGAATTGAATAAGGATTATCCAATTACTAAACCTCATCAAAATTCTGAAAATTTGACAGCCAATAATGAAAAGTTAGAGGGTGAAACGTCCAAGATGGATGATTTGCAGGGTAAGGCAATAAACTTGGATAGTGATAAAACATAATTCCTTCACATGAGACTGAAGATGAAGAAATTCATGTGACTGAGAATCAAGTGCAACAATGTAGACGTGCAGATGCTTCCAAGTCTAATGTTGAATGTCGTTCTGTCACTTTTCTTCTAACCGACGATATAATGACTGATGATGAAATCAAAACTGCTACAAAAAATGTAAGTATAAATATTGAATTTTATAAGCTTTGTGTGTATTAAGTAACCCCCTTAAATATATGAACTACTATGAATGAGTAACCCCTCTAATATGAATGAGTAACCCTGTCAAACATGAACTAGTAATCCCAAAACATATATCAGTAATCGCACAACATGAACTAGTAAGTGGTATGATTCTGTAGTTCTTACTTAGTAACCCTTTATTAGTCATAGTTAGTAACCACTAACCATTAATTTGGTAATTCCTATTGAAAATATACAGCAACCCCTAGTCAATGTAATACTCATTTTATAATTGTTTAGTAACTCCTATTAGACCTACATAGTAACCCTTTTTATACCCAGTTTATAACCCTTTTATAATGAGTGTTATATTGATAGTAACCCCAATTCTATTGTTAGTAACCCCTCTTATATTGATTACTAACCCCTCTTATATAGTTACTAACCCCTCCTATATATATAGTAATCCCTATATTATAATTAGTAACTCCTATTATATTCTCAGTAACCCCTATTATATTGTTAGTAACTCCTATTTAAATTGTTAGTAACCCCTGTTATATACTTAGTATCCCCATTTATAAATTCAATGCTTAATATTTTTTGAAAGAATACTGATTTTTCTTTCTTTCTTTATTTATTAATTTTGTAGGAATGTGAGAGAAAACTTTTGACATTGAAGAGAAATATGAAATTGTTTGCTTTTCAATGTCAAACTGATATTGAGAGTATGAAGCAGAATACTGATAATGATACAAATATGAGTAATGCATCTTTTTGGCATCACATTGATATCATTAAAAACAAACAGTTGGAGCTCGAAACTTTGCTGCAATCTGTACCAAATTTTCAAACTAAGAATAGTAGTTCAGCTCAAGAAGCACCAAGTGTTCCTGACATTTTCAAGGATATTCATGTGGAAACTATGAGTGAATTTAAACTTCCAAACATAGATGATGATGTTGTTTTAGATGATGTACGATCTATGGATACAAATATTGAGTCTGGAAGTTTACATCAGGGTGTAGTAGCAGCTCAAGTTGTAAATCCAATTGCAAAAGGTGATGAAAATGAAGAAAACAAAGTGTGTCATGTTGTTCAAAGTGAGATGGATAGTGAAACAAATGAATATTGTTCTAGTGAAAAGAGAATTGTTCTGTCTGATAGTGAAGTGCAAGAAAGTATTGAAGAAAATCAACTATTGGATAGTGAAGACAATCATGAGAGTTTCAATGTTGATAATTTTTTCACAACTGAAAAAGTGGCACATGAAGGAGTTCTGTCAGAAGAAAAGGAAAACAAGAGTGAAAAAAAGAATGAATCTGAAGAATGTCGAACTGACATTAATGAGAACCAAAACAGTACTCAAGGTTTTATTCAACGGAAGAAAGCAATGTCTTTTAATGCACATAATACTAGAAATTATAGGACTCAAGGATCATTGTTTAAATCTATATTTTCTAACAAGTCTCGTACATCATCAGCAATGATATCTTCTGATGTTGGTTCCGATGAGTTAGATCTTTTTTTTTTGATGAATCATTTTGTGCTTCATACATAAGTTGTGACATTGCAGTTGGTGTTCCACGAGGAAACAACATACCTGTTGTTTCAGAAACATTTCGAAAGAATAACAAGTTGTTTTCAGAAATGAAAACATTGAGAAACCAAGTTGCCGATTACTGCTTTGTTGAAGATCAAGACTTCAGTCAATCGTAAGTTTAAAAAATACTTCTATTTTATTTTGGTAATTATTCAAAGTTGCTAAAGTTCAGCTTTACTGAACTTAATTTTTTGCAAGTAAAAGTTACTAAATTGCATAATTAGCATGCAATTTTATTTTTATTTTTATTTTTTCAGCGAAATGTTGGTGGTGTACACTGATTTCTACTCTCTACCTAGAGAAGACTTGTTAACATTAATGCCTTCAAAGATGATCACAAGTCGTGTGGTAGATTGTTTTTTATTACTATTGAATGATTTTGAGTTTCAAAATATTGAATCACAAGATGAATCAAATTCAACCCGATTCTTTTTCGGGTTGTCATATATGGTATTTAGTTTCATTCTTTTCTATTAATATTTATTTGTTCATATTATTTTTATGTCTATATAAACTAATATTTTTTTTAAAGAAAAATTTGTATCATTTTAAACAATCACTTTTAAGAGTTATTATGGAAGGTGATGATTCATTCCATAAAGAAGAATTATTTGACTGTTGGGACATGTGGGTTGAACATCAACTTGTTGATATAAGAATGGACAACTGTGGATTGGTAAGTTGTTATAATGATGAATTATCATGTTATTGATCTTCAATGTTTTTCTGACTTGATTTTGTTTTTTTTTTTTTTTTTTGCAGATTTTTATACCTATTGTCTTTGAAAATCATTTTTCATGTGTTGTATTCAATTTTGAAAAAGAAACAGTGGATTACTTGGACAATCGCCTATATTTTGTCAAGCAAGGAAGGGTTAATGATTATCGATTTGAAGCACATGTTACTAGATTCTACACTATTGCTTACTTTTTGGTGAGTACTACATGTTTTTTATTATATATTATTAATTATTGAATAGTTAGCAAGATGTTAATAATTCTTTAATATGTAGTTTATAAACCTTGTTATAGAGAAAAAGTAGCGTTGCTTTTTCTTAGTAACCCCTTTTCTGTGTTTTAGTAACCCATTTAATTCGTAGTAAGTAACCCCTATACATCTCAGATTTAGAAATCCCTGTAATTCTTAGTCAGTATACCTTTTCTGTTTTTATTAACCCCTGTAATTGCTAGTAAGTAACCCCTATAATTCTCATACTTAAAGATCCCTGTAATTCTTAGTCACTAACCCCTATACATCTTAATCAAGCCACTTCAATACCATCTTAATTCTTAGTCCCTATAATTCGTGCTTAGATTTTAATTTTATGTTTTCAGAGGAGATATTTTGCTATGTATTTGGCAACAAAACAATGTCAGCATGCTTTTGCTCTGTTTTCATACCCTATCAAGCCACTTCGATTTACTTGGCAGAGTATGAAGTCTAATTTGGATTGTGGTGTGTTTCTTTTATACCATTGTTTTATATATCAAGGAACCACCTTTCAATCTGCAAGTTTGCACAAGGTTTGCTTTCAATTTCATTACAATTTTCATATTTTATATGTTAGCGCGCATTTTTATGATCAAAAAAATTTAATTTATTTTTTCCCTATTATGTAGGCCACACAACGTCACATATATCGTGCTGAAATATGTGCATCATTAGTTTTATCTGACCGGAATACAATCCGTAATTATGTGCTAGAATCTGTAGCAAAATTTAATGACGAAAGGTCATCTATTCTAAAATCAGTGGTTCAACATGAAGATGAAGAAATTGAAAAAAAAAAGAGTGAACACATGAAATGAATATGTGTCATTAGTACTTATAACATGTAGAAGAAGTTTAGTGGGTATTATTTTGTTAGCTATATTGGTATACAATATTTTTTGTAATTAATTGATGGAAGCACTTACTTTGGCATTCAAATTAGAATTAAATGTATATACTTTATGTTATATAAATCTATATTATTCTGTTATATAGTTAGTAATACCAATTAAATTCTGTAGTAACCCCATTTAAATTCTTTAGTAACCCCATTTTAATTTTTAGTAAGCCCATTTAATTTCTTGTGTTATATGCATAGTAACCCCAATTAAATTCTTTTGTAACCGCAATTAAATTCCTAGTAACTCTTGTTATATGAAATACTCCAATTAAATTCTTTAGTAACCCCATTTAAATACTTACTAACGTTATTTAAATTCTTTAGTAACCCTATTTAAATTCTTAGTAACCCTTGTTATATAGTTCGTACCCCATTCAAATTCTCAGTAATCCCATTTAAATTCTTAGTAACTCTTGTTATATATGAAGTACCCTAATTAAATTCTTTAGTAACCCCATTTAAATTTTTAGAAACCAATACCCCATCCAAATAAATACAATCCGAGTTAAGCAGAGTTTATGTGTTGTAATTTAAAGAAATGTACTCCGTAGTAAATAAATACACTATGTGGGGTCACATCACCCCATTTTGCTCCACTATATTCGCGCGTGTATTAGGCAGTTTTTTTCATTTAAACTACCATTTAAAACAAACTGACATTTTCATATCATGCTCAACCGTCATATTTGCAACCTATAACTTGTCATTTCACTTTCTCTCTCTACTCAACTGTTTTCCATTTGAATTTTTTTGTTCCATTTTCAGAATCTCTTAACTTCTCACCATTTTTACTTGTTAATTGAGGTCCTGAAATTTTAATTCACTTTTAAGTCATCTATAACAGATTTTAGTTGTGAAAATGGTTCGAGTGAAGAGGAGTGCTCGAAGAATCCTTAGATCAAATGGTAATTCTTCTTCTAATGGTATATTTTGATTCATTTTTAGTATTATTCAATTGATAACTTTATTTCTCTTTTTTTTTTCAACTTTAATTTTTGTTTTCTTTTTTTTTTTTTTTGAATTGATAATTTTAGTTTTGTTTAGTTTTTCGTTTTTAGGATTTGTAAATTTTTTTAATTATTTCTTAATTTTTGTTTATGTTTTGATTTTTCTACTTAATGAATATGTTTCGTATTTTACTATGGTTTTTTATGTTTTAATTGAACATATTTTTGTGTTTTTATGTGATATTGTTTCTAAATTTTGATACAACTTTATGCTAGATTATTATATATGCAGATGATATTTTTTTTGAGTTTTGATAAGTGTGTTGTTTTTTATATTTTGTTTTGGTTTGATGATTTTAATGTTGATTAATTTTATGTATTAATATGTAGTTTTTTTTATATATTAATAGTTGTTGTATGACAATTTCATTTTACATATAAGGTGTTTGATTATGCTGTTGTATGACAATGTATTAAACAATACATTTATTTTTCTAAGTCATATTTTTGTTGTAGATGATGTGGATCCAAATTTATCTACAAATGATAGCGGTTCTGACAATGCTGCTGCTGATAATACTGGTACTAATTTCGTTCATCAATAAAATTAGTTGTATTTAGTTTTTTTATTGTTTTTATAGTTAGTTCACACATATTTTAATTAGAATAATTTTGTTTTTGCAATGCTTGTATATGCTTGTATACTTTAACACTGGTACTAATTTTTTTTTTTTTTTTTTTTTTTTTGCATTTTGATTGTAATTCATGTTGACAAAATCTGTTGCTATGCTTTTATGGGTTGCGATTATGTATGATTTTTTTCAGCTTCGATCATTTATGGTTTTCTATGTCTTTTTTAGCTTCGATGACCAAACAGAGTGTGTGTTTGTGTTTGTATTGTTGTTGTTGTAAAGCTAAGTTTATATTTAGCTTGCTTATGATTGTTTAACATATTTAATCATCCTTATATAGGTTTTTTATTAAACCTTGTATGTTGTATTTGGTAATCAATTTTAGAAAGAGCCGGTATCAGTTGTGTAATTCTGATTTTATAAGTTAGTATGTATTGAATGTACTTAGTAACACTTAATCTATTGAACATAGTTAGTATGTATATTGAATATACTTAGTATTACTTGTTTAATGTATAGTAATCCCTATTCAATAGAATTAGTAACCCATATTTAGTAAACATAGTAACCCCCTGACACGTATTTAGTAATCATTCTTGATGATACTCAGTAACCCCTGTTGGTGATACTCAGTAACCCCTCTTGTTGATACTAAGTACCCCCTCTTGTTGATACCTATTACATCCTCATGTTGATGCTTACTCAGCCCTCTAGTTGATATTTAGTCATCATTGTATAGGCTATATTACTAAACTTTGTATTTTTGTATTTGCTAATGAATTTTCAAAAGAGTTAGTATCAATTGTTTAATTTTGATTTTAAATGTTAGTATGTATTGAATGTACTTAGTAACAGCTAGTCCATTGAACTATTTGAAGAAATTTACCATGCATATTGATACTTAATAACCCCTGTCATTAATACTTAGTACCCCCTAATATTGATACTTAATAACCCTTGTTGTTGATATTTAGTAAACCCTCTCACAACTATTTTGTAAAGTTGTTATATTTATGTATAATTTCACAATAGGGTTTGATTTCACAACCCTCATATTAAGCCATAGTATTAACAAATTTACCATGCATATTGAATATAGTTAGTATTGCTTGTTTAATGTATTTAATTAACTCTTTAAAATAGCTTAGTAATATCTATTCAATATACTTAGTACCCCCTCATGTTGATATTTAGTATCCTCTCATGTTGATACTTAGTAATCCCTATCATTGATATTTAATACCCACCTGTTGTTGATATTTAGTAAGACCTCTAGTTGATAGTTTGCCATCCTCATAGAGGCTATACAAGTATGATTTTTAATATCATACAAATGATAATACTTACTAACTCCTATCATTGATACTTAGTACCCCCTCATGTTGATACTTAGTAACCCTGTCATTAATACTTAGTACCCCCTCATATTGATACTTAGTAACTCTTGTTGATATTTAGTAAACCCTCTCTTAACTATTTTGTAACCCCTCTTGTTGATACTCAGTAACCCCTCTTGGTGATACTCAGTAACCCCTCTTGTTGATACTTAGTACATCCTCATGTTGATGCTTACTCAGCCCTCTAGTTGATATTTAGTCATCATTGTATAGGTTATATTACTAACCTTTGTATTTTTGTATTTGCTAATGAATTTTCAAAAGAGTTAGTATCAATTGTATTTGCTAATGAATTTTCAAAAGAATTAGTATTTTGTTGTTGATATTTAGTAAACCCTCTCACAACTATTTTGTAAAGTTGTTATATTTATGTATAATTTCACAATAGGGTTTGATTTCACAACCCTCATATTAAGCCATAGTATTAACAAATTTATCATGCATATTGAATATAGTTAGTGTTGCTTGTTTAATGTATTTAATTAACTCTTTAAAATTGCTTGGTAATATCTATTCAATATACTTAGTACCCCCTCATGTTGATATTTAGTACCCTCTCATGTTGATAATTAGTAACCCCTATCATTGATACTTAATACCCCTTGTTGTTGATATTTAGTAAGACCTCTAGTTGGTAGTTAGTCATCCTCATATAGGCTATAAAAGTATGATATTTAATATCATACAGATGATAATACTTAGTAACTCCTATCATACAGATGATATTTAATATCATTGTTTTCATCATAGTATGATTACAGTAGGTTGTTCATTTTATACTTTATGGTTTTGTTAATTAATATGTTATACAAGACATTTATGTTTATAACTGTTTTTTTTTTTTTTTTTTTTGTTGTAGATAATGTTGATCCAAATTTATCTAAAAATGATGGAGATTCTGAAAATCCTGCTGATGATAATACTGGTAGTAATTTCCTTCACACATATTTTAATTAGAATAATTTTGTTTTTCAAATAGAGTTCGTAACCCCTGATGTTGACACTTAGTACCCCCCCTTTGTTGATAATTAGTAACCCTTGTTATTGATATTTAGTAAACCCTCTCACACCTATTTTGTAAAGTTGTATAATTTAACAATAGGTTTTGATTTTTATTTTTTTGTTTTCATTATACTATAATTACAGTAGGTTGTTGATTATATCACTTTATGGTTTTAGATGATAGTTAGTAACCCCTGCTGATTTTTTTTTTTAGATCACATCATAAGTAACCCCTTACATTATATTGATAGTTAGTAACCCCTGCTGATTTTTTTTTTAGATGATGCTAATGCAAAGTTGATGGACAAAGTTGAACAATCTACAAAACCCAAACGTTCTGCTAAAGCAATATTAGCCATGTTGAGGAGGGTATCACAAGAAGAATATCCCAAACATACTAATTTGAAGAGAAAGAAGGAAGATGATGGCAATTCAAAAAGTAAAAGAAAGTGTACTGTTGATTCAAATGTTGATGTCACTACTGTTTCGAATTCTATAAATGAAGTTCATGATGATGCTGAAACAGAGGAGGAAGATGACATAAAACCAAAAATGTAAGTTTTTCTTGTTTATATATTTTGAATATTCTTATTGATACTTTTTTTATAAATTAAATACTTTAGTAAGCCCTCTTGAATATACATAATAGGAGCTTTGAATATAGTTTCCAACCCTATTTAATATTATTTTCATTAACAGAGTGTGTGTTTGTGTTTGTATTGTTGTTGTTGTAAAGCTAAGTTTATATTTAGCTTGCTCATGATTGTTTAACATATTTAATCATTCTTATATAGGTTTTTTTATTAGCCCTTGTATGTTGTATTTGGTAATCAATTTTAGAAAGAGCTGGTATCAGTTGTGTAATTCTGATTTTATAAGTTAGTATGTATTGAATGTACTTAGTAACACCTAATCTATTGAACATAGTTAGTATGTATATTGAATATACTTAGTATTACTTGTTTAATGTATAGTAATCCCTACTCAATAGAATTAGTAACCCATATTTTATTAACATAGTAACCCCTCTGACAAGTATTTAGTAATCATTCTTGATGATACTCAGTAACCCCTGTTGTTCATACTTAGCACCACCTCATGTTGATACTTAGCACCTCCTCATGTTGATACATAGTAATCCCTATTCAATAGAGTTAGTAACCCATATTTAGTAAACATAGTAACCACTTGACACGTATTTAGTAATCATTCTTGATGATACTCAGTAACCCCTGTTGGTGATACTCAGTAACCCCTCTTGTTGATACTAAGTACCCCCTCTTGTTGATACCTATTACATCCTCATGTTGATGCTTACTCAGCCCTCTAGTTGATATTTAGTCATCATTGTATAGGCTATATTACTAACCTTTGTATTTTTGTATTTGCTAATGAATTTTCAAAAGAGTTAGTATTAATTGTTTAATTTTGATTTTAAATGTAAGTATGTTTTGAATGTACTTAGTAACAGCTAGTTCATTGAACTATTTGAAGAAATTTACCATGCATATTGATCCTTAGTAACCCCTTTCATTAGTACTTAGTACCCACTAATATTGATACTTAGTAACCCTTGTTGTTGATATTTAGTAAACTCTCTCACAACTATTTTGTAAAGTTGTTATATTTATGTATAATTTCACAATAGGGTTTGATTTCACAACCCTCATATTAAGCCATAGTATTAACAAATTTACCATGCATATTGAATATAGTTAGTATTGCTTGTTTAATGTATTTAATTAACTCTTTAAAATAGCTTAGTAATATCTATTCAATATACTTAGTACCCCCTCATGTTGATATTTAGTATCCTCTCATGTTGATACTTAGTAATCCCTATCATTGATATTTAATACCCACCTGTTGTTGATATTTAGTAAGACCTCTAGTTGATAGTTTGCCATCCTCATAGAGGCTATACAAGTATGATTTTTAATATCATACAAATGATAATACTTACTAACTCCTATCATTGATACTTAGTACCCTCTCATGTTGATACTTAGTAACCCTGTCATTAATACTTAGTACCCCCTCATGTTGTTATTTAGTACCCTCTCATGTTGATACTTAGTAACCCCTATCATTGATACTTAATACACCCTGTTGTTGATAATACTAGTAACTCATTATAACAATGCAATGATTTTAGTAACCCCAATTGAATATAGTTAGTAACTCATTTTAATGTGCCAGTAACTCTTTTGTACAGTGGACTTACTAGTAATATTTGTGATTGATTGATTTATTTTTTACTTTTATTTTATTTACAATTGGTTTCTTATGGAAATTATAATTTTTTCAGCTCAAAACCAATAGACATTAAAATCAGATGTAGCCCGTCTAGTGTTGTCAATTTGATTGAGAAGTTGAATGATAAGCAAAAGACGGCAGTGAAGGATATTGGTTTTGAGGGTTTGTTTGAAATAAAGCTGAAAGAGATTCCTCGACAAATGCTTCGCTGGTTATATAGTAAATTCAACTGCACAGGCTGGGTTTTATACATTGGAAGAGGCAAAGAGATTCAGTTGACAGCAGCCGATGTCCATGATGTTTTTGGTATTCCAATGGGAACTAAGAGAGTTCCTATTTCTGGTCCTACCGAAGATAAAGAATTGAAACAAATTTGGAAGTCGAAATGGAGTATTCAAGCATGTAACAATGTTTCTGTGAATACTTTAGAATATCATATTTTGAATGATGCTGCTTTGCTTGAGGGCAATGACGATTTCAAGAGATTGTTTGTTGCATTTGCGATGATAAGCATGCTCGCAGCAACACCAAATCGAGTATTTGATTTCAAGTTTTTGCGTGCTTTAGACAATGTTGAAGAAATTAAAAACTTCAATTGGTGTGAGTTTGTAATGGAAACATTGTCTTTTAGGTTGAAGAATTACAATAAATCACAGCGGTATGTTGGTGGCTGTGTTTTATTGCTTCAAATTTGTTACTTTCAAAGGTTGATGTTCAGAGGTATGAAAATGCCTAGGAGTTTACCTTTGATAAAAAGTTGGACAAATGAGAAAGTACGCAAGAGAATAAAAGATGAAGGTGGACAGTATGGAGTTGGAGAATTGGATAAGGATTATCCAATTTCTAAACCTCATCAAAATTCTGAAAATTTGACAGCCAATAATGAAAAGTTAGAGGGTGAAACGTCCAAGATGGATGATTTGCAAGGTAAGGCAATAAACTTGGATAGTGATAAAACACAATTTCCTTCACATGAGACTGAAGATGAAGAAATTCATGTGATTGAGAATCAAGCGCAACAATGTAGACGTGCAGATGCTTCCAAGTCTAATGTTGAATGTCGTTCTGTCACTTTTCTTCTACCGGATGATATAATGACTGATGATGAAATCAAAACTGCTGCAAAAAATGTAAGTATAAATACTGAAATTCATATGCCTTATTAGTTTTATTTGTATACATTATAACTAAAATTTTTATGTATATTACTAAACCCCTAAAATATGTTAAGTAACCCCTAAAATATGTTAAGTAACCCTGTCAAACATTTATCTGTACCCCCTCAAATACGAATGAGTAACCCTTCAAACATGAAGAAGTAACCCCACAAACATGAATCAGTAATCCTGTAAAACATGATAAGTCCTTAACATGATAAACAACCCTCACAAATTATAACTAATCCCTGAAGTAACATCTGATCATGTTAAGTAACCCTGAAGTAACCCCTGAAACATTATAAGTACCCTCAAAGTAACCCCTGAAAATTAAAACTGCCCACTAAGTAACTCCTGAAATCAAAACTCATGCTGACTTTGCTGACTTTGCTTAGTAACCTCTAATGAACTATCTTAGTAACCCATTTTCATCATAAGAGTAACCCCTTCATTAAGAGTAACATCTGTTCAACTTCGCTTAGTAACCTGTATAAAAATATATTATTAAGCCATACTTTTAATAACAGTAACCCTATTTACCTTGTTTAATTATATCTATAAAAGTTAGTAACTAAATAAAATACAACTAATATTGTTACAAAAATGTGTTATTTGTAATTTATAAATTTGGTTAAACCATATATGAAGAGTTTCTAAACTTAATTAAGTGCAATATTTTTTTGTGATTCATCATTTTTTATGTTTTTACTAACGTGAATATTGTATTTTAGTTTTATTTTAGTTAGTAACCCCTGAAATATGTTCGATAACCCCCTTAAACATGTATTTGTAACATTTCAAATCTGAATCAGTAACTCCTAAAACATGAAGCAGTAACCTCACAAACATGAATGAGTAACCCCCTAAAAAATGATAAATAAGTCCTAAACATGTTAAATAATCCCTCATACATTTATGAGTAACCCTTAAAACATGAAATTGTAACTCTTGAAACATGATAAGTAACCCCCAAGTAACACCTGAAACATTTTTAGTATGCAAGTAACACCTGAAATCAAAACTGTTGGCAAAATGTAGTTATAAAATCTGAAAAGCCAAGAATATATTTTTAGTCTATAAGTATAAATGGTTTATAGTAGAAAATAAAGAATTCATGATAACAATAACTGCAGATGACCTTTTGCTTAGTAACCTCTATGAAAATATATTATTCAGCCATACTATTAACAACAGTAACCCTATTTTCTTTATTTAATAATATCTATTAAAGTTAGTATATTGAGTGTTTCTAAATTTAATTAAGCACAAAATTTTGTTTGATTCATTAAGTTTTTTTTCTATTTTTACTAACATGAATATTTTATTATATTTTTATTTATCATTTTTTTAGGATATTGAAAGGAACTTTTTGACATTGAAAAGAAACATGAAGTTGTTTTCATTTCAATGTCAAAATGATGTTGACAAAGTGAGAACAAATTCTGATTTTGGTGGAAATGATTCAAAAGAGACAGAAGATTTGGCAGCTGATTCCCAATTAAGTGATTTGGATCCTATATTCAATGAGCCATCATTTTGGGAACATATAGATCGCATCACAGAAGAATACATCAAGTTAAATGAGCTGGCCGAATCATTTCCAAGAATTCCGGTAGTTGACACTCAGCGTTTATATTCTGCAGAAGTGTCAATTGGGGCAAGTGACTTGTTGAAGAAAGTCGATATGATACATGTTAGTCAATCTGGTCTTCTAGATTTTGATGCTAATGTTCGTATTGAGACTGTGCTAAATGACTTGAAAACTATGGAGGTTGATACTGAAACTGTAAATTTTGAGCAACCTATTAGAGTACCAGAATTTGAAAAACAAACTGATAAACTGCAAGGAGATGATCCACAATCTACTGTAAGAGGAGTGGATGATGCAGTGACAGCTGAAACTCAAGCTAGTCAAACTCAAACTGATTCTCAACAAGAGGAAGATAAGGGTGATGGTGAACACAAGAAAAGTGTAAGAAGCGAAGTGTACAAAAGAGAGCTCAAGTTGATGGTGAGCCTAATGATTCACAGCTTTTTTATGATGAGGACGATTGCTTTTGTGGATCATATGTGAGTTGTTCTATTGCAGTCGGTGTTCCTGGCGGAAACAAATTACAAGTAATTTCTGACATGTTTAGAAAGAACAAGAAATTGCTTTCTCAAATGAAAACTTTAAGGAACCAAACTGCCGATTATTGTCTTGTTGAAGACAAGGACTTCAAGCAATCGTAAGTAAAAAAAAACATATATTCTTTCTTTACAGTATGCTAAATTTTTTACATTATTGATGTGACGTGGTAATTACATTATAAATTTGTTATTTAGTACAACACTTACTAACCACTATTTCATAATGTATTTATTTTTTTGTTTATTTATTTTGTTAGGGAAGTGCTTGTCCAATTCACTGAATTCTACTTCTTACCAAGAGAAGATTTGTTGACATTAGTTCCATGTAGAATGATTACAAGCCGTGTTATAGACTGTTTTCTATTATTGTTGAACGATTTTGAGTTCGACAATATTGAATCTCAAGATGAATCACAACGGAGTCTTACTATTTTGGATTCTCTTATATGGTATGTAATCTTTTACATTTTGGTTTTTTTTTATTTTTTTATACCTGTAATAAATTATTATTTTCTAAACATTTTTTTGTTTTTTTTGTTTAAAGCATTCTCTATTAACAGTTATTGAAGAAGGTGATGGATCATCTCATGAGGAAGAATTATATGGCAGTTGGGATTTGTGGATTAACCATCAACTTTCAAATTTAAAAATGGAAGACTGTGATTTGGTAAGTTAAAACAATGAAACATGTTAAGTAAGCCTTTAAACATGTATCTGTAACGTCTCAAAATGAATTAGTAACCCCTTAAAATGAATTAGTAACCCTTCAAACTGAATTAGTAACCCCTCAAAATGAATTAGTAACCCCTCAAATTGAATTTAGTAACCCCTCCAAATGAATTAGTAACCCCTCAAATTGAATTTAATAACCCCTCAAAAAGAATTAGTAACCCCTGAAAATGAATTAGTAACCCCTCAAAATGAATTAGTAACCCCTTAAAATGACACTGACATATGGTAAATAACACTTTTCAATATGTTTAGAAAATTCTACATACATTACATGGTAACTCTTTGTAAATACATTTTTTCAATTGTTGTGAAAAATAATTAGTAATTCTTATTCAGTAACCCCTGCTTATTTTGTTTTGTAACTCCAAAAAAGAGCTTTTTTTTTATTGTGTTTTATGAAGTTTGATTCAAAATATTTTAGATTTTCAAAGTTTGATTGTGTTTTGATATTTCGTTTTTTTTTTCAACTCAAGATTTTCATACCTATTGCATTTGAAGATCACTTTTCATGTGTTGCAATCAACTTCAAGAATGAGAGTGTTGACTACTTGGATAATAGGCTTTATTTTGTGAAGGATGGAAAATATAATGATTATCGGTTTGATGAAGATACTACAAATTTCTGGACAGTTGTATATCATTTGGTTAGTATTATCTGTCTATTCTATTGTGCTAGTATAATTTGGTTAATAACTTAATATGTATATCCTGCTTACTAGTTCTTGTTATGAAATTTTTTTATTTTATAAACAGAGAAATTACTTTGCTAAATACTTGGAGAGAAGAAGGCATAAGCGAGCATCTGAAGTAGCTCTGTATGAAATTAGACAAATTCGATTTGATTGGCAAAGCACTCGAAGTAATTTGGATTGTGGTGTTTTTCTTTTATACCACTGTTGTCTATACCAAGGACAAAGCTTTCAATCCGCCAATTTGCATAAGGTTTGTTTTTATCTTATGATATAAGTTTAATATTCCAAATTTTTTACATTCTTCAATCCTTAAAATTAATTATCATTTTTTTAAATGTAGGCTCTACAACGTCGCATTTATCGTGCTGAAATCTGTGCTTCCTTAGTTTTGTCTGATCGCAATGTTATTCGTGAACGTGTGTTGCAATGTGTTGCAACATTTAATGCAAATAGGACACTTATTCATAAATTAGTGATGGAACATGAGCTACAAGAACTTGAAGAACTTAGGAAGCAATAACAAAAGAAGTAAATGCAATTACAATATCTTTTACTAATCTAACATTTTTTAGAATGGAGAAGTTTTTTTGTAAACAATTAATAGTTTTATTCTCCAGTTACATTTAAGTATTTATAATTGTATTTGTTAGGTGTGATATATTTTCACTATTGATTATGACTATATTACTGACTCCTCTTTATTATGTTATAAAAAATGTTTACTAATATAATCTTTAGTAATCTGTAAAACTTTTTTATTATGTTAGTAAGTTGTGTTTTGAATTATTATGTTAGTAACTTGTGTTTTGAATTATTAGTATTACCTTATAAAAATTGAAATAAAAATACAAAAATACAATGAAACATGTTAAGTAACTCCTCAAAATGAATTAGTAACCCCTCAAAATGAATTAGTAACCCCCTCAAAACAAATTGGTAACTCCCTCTACATGAATTAGTAACCCCTCAAAATGAATTAGTAACCCTCAAAATGAATTAGTAACTCCTCAAAATGAATTAGTAACCCCCTCAAAATAAATTGGTAACCCCCTATACATGAATTAGTAACCCCCTCAAAATAAATTACTAACCCCCTCAAAATGAATTAGTAACCCCTCAAAATGAATAAGTAACCCCTCAAAATGAATTAGTAACCCCCTCAAAATGAATAAGTAACCCCCTCTACATAATTTAGTAACCCCTCTACATGAATTACTAACTCCTCAAAATGAATTAGTAACCCCTCAAAATGAATTAGTAACCCCTCAAAATGAATTACTAACCCCCTCAAAATGAACTGGTAACCATCTCAACATGAATTAGTAACCACACAACATGAATTAGTAACCCCTCAAAATGAATTAGTAACCCCCTCAAAATGAATTCGTAACCCCCTCAATATGAATTACTAGCCCCTCAAAATGAAGCTATAAGCAAGCCCAAAAAATGTTTACTAAAATAATATTTAGGATACTTATATTAGTAACCCCTTTTTATAGTAATTTTAGTAACCCCATATGATCAAATTACTAACAATCCTGGTTATCAATATATTATTAACACATATTTACTATATTATATTAAGTATATATCACAGATCATAAGCATTAGTAACATTAGTACTGCCTATTGATTACAGTACTAACCGCTTGCTGATTACATTATTAAACCCTGTTCAAATTTGGTAACCTCTGAATTTTAGTAAGTGTTTTGAAAAACAGTTAATAAGAATTGTTTATGACATATAGTAACAACTGGTAAACCATATAAATAATGCAGTAACCCTTATATAGTGCATTTTTCAAATGCTTTTTTATTTAAAAACATTTTGTAAACCCTGCTCAATGTTGGTAATCCCTGCATTTTAGTAAGTCTTCTGAAAAACAGTTAATAACAACCCTTTATAACATTTAGTAAATCATGCTAAATAATGCAAAAGTATAAAAATGTTGTAATATATTGTAATGTTGCATAAAATATATATTTTTATAATAAATATAAACATTGTAATTAAATTAAAGTTTCCTTTTGGACTGGAGTTTTTGAACCAAATTCTCTCCCTTGTGCCTGTGCTATCATTGCTTTTGTCTTCTTTTGTGTTGGTTGCTTTCCTTTTTCAAAATGACTCTTTACCCTTTTGCTTCTCCCTTTTGTGTTGGCTCTTTCTGGATCAAACACCATTGGAATATCTTGAATGTTGTCTTGGTTGTTTTGATTGTTTTCCTCTTTATCATTTTCTTGTTGCTCTTGTTCAGCAATTATTTTCTCTAGTGTGACATCAATCTCATCAGATAAGGATTTAAACCTTTCTTCAAATATTGTCCTTGTTTTAGGATGTGCTTGGCTCTTCAAAACTAAGTTGTAATTTTTCCTTGCCATTAAAGTACGCCAAGGTTTGAACCTTTCTTCACCCTTTTCAGTATCTTTTTTGCTTTCTTCCTTTTTTTTCCAAAATTCTGCTTTTGCTAGTTTTGTCCATCGTTTCTTGATGTAATCATTTGGAATTGTAGTAACTGAGTGCAACATCAATACTCGAATACAATGGTAACAAAGCCATCCAATTTCTTCAAAATTTTTGCATGTACAATCAACAAATTTCCTTTCACTGTCAAATGTCACAGAGTGTGTTGTTTCTTGCTTGTTTTCAATCCAAACATGATACATAAACCACTTTTGTGCAACTTCTTCAACACATGTTGACAAACATCCTATTGCATATTGAAACTCAGCTTCAAATTCTTTGAAAATTGTTTGAGTGTAAACTTCTGAAGCATGTTTCATCAGCCCATACATAGGCATATTTGAGCATGGTTCTGAATTTGCACATATGAAATCAGCATTGGATTCTCTTCTTCTCCACCTTTCAATTGTTTGGTCAAAAATCTTGAAAAAATCGGTCAACCTTGTTGTTTTTTTTGCCTTAAATCCAATAGCATTGTTAGTGCTTTCACTTCTTTGTGAAGATAGCACTCCAGCTGAAAAGAAATCTTTACTTAGTGTTGTGCACCACTTTTCTTTTAAGTTATACAACCTCTTGAACCAATTTTTTTTTTCCAAACTGTATTTCAAAATCATATTTTCCCAGCATTCCTCGAATTCGAAAGGTGTAACACAGCCACGTAAACATTTGTTGAAAGTATTCTTGAAGTCCGCATTCTTTTTCAAAGATCCAAATCTTGACATAGCATTTTTAATTATGTGTCAAATACATAGGCGATGCCTTGTTTGTGGAAAAAACTGTTGAATATTTATCATTAAATTACTAAGTCTTTAAAATTGTTAGTAAGACCTATTCAATATAGTGAGTAACCATTTTGAAACATAACTAGTAACCCTAATTCAATAATATCAGTAACCTATAAATTATAATCAGTAACACCTGTTAGATTTAGTTATTAACGCCTGTTTAATGATTTTGATAACCCCCATGTTGAATATAATCAGTAAGTCCTACTGATTTTATTTATTGTTTAGTAACCCCCATTACACTTACTTGATAACAATTATTGAATATAATTAGTAACCTCTACTCCATGTATTACCTACTTTTATATTTGTTTAGTAACCACTATTACAACTACTAAGTAACCCCTATTGAATATAATCAGTAAAACCTATAATTGTTTAATTATTCCTATTACACCTACTTAGTAAGCCCTATAAAATGTAGTCGCTGTTAGAACTACTTATTAACGCCTGTTTAAAGTGTTTAACAAACTTCGTAACATGTATTGTATATAATTAGTAACCTCTACTGAATGTAATACTAAACATACTGAACATATTAAGTAAATTATATTAAACAAAGTTATAAAATAAGAAATTACCTTTTCAATTGCCTTTGCCATAGCCAAATCTTGGTCAGTAAATATTGTCGTTGGGTCCACATTTCCCATCGATTTCTTAAATGTTTCCAATACCCACTCAAATGTTTCTTTGGTCTCATTCGCAATGAATGCGCAACCAAACATAACATTTTGCCAATGGTTGTTTATTCCAACTATTGGTGCACATATCAAATTGTACTTGTTTGTGCGGAATGTAGTATCAAAAACAACTACATCTCCAAAGATTTTATAATCTTCAAACATCAGAGAATCCCTCCAAAAAAATGCTGTCAATTTATTTTGTTTCTCACCTCCTCCAAGTTGAAATCTGAAAAAATAGTCTGGGTCATGATATTGTCTTTGATACATATCCTCAATCACATTTTGTGCATCTCCACCTTCAATTTCTTTCATTTTTCTTCTAGAAATGTAATTGTAGTGATCCTTGATTGTGTGTCCTATTGCCTGTATGTGACCCGCTTCATGAGCCATCAAATTGAAGATTTGTGCTGGTCTTAATCCACTGTCCAACATCAAGTCTATGGCATGAGCTTTTTCTGCAGTCATCTTCCTTTCTGATCTTTGGAAATGTTGTAAGTCACTTCTTGTCATTTCATGATTGCGTTTGGTGATGTGTAAATCAACTTCCCAAATACCATTCTTAAATTTTGCCCTTAGACAAGCAGTGCAACCAGTTCTTGTTAGTGGTACTTGCTTCTTTTTTTGGGTTTTCTTCTTTTGTATGTTTTTTGTTAATGCTGGTGTAGCAGTAATGCCTTTTTCCAGTACATCAAAAACCTTCTTTTGCACACACCCATTCTTTTGACCTTATTCTTCTTTCACCTCCTTGCGTCCATCTGGTTGTTGATTTTCTTACACCAAAACCTTGAACATGAGCATGTTTCTTATATGCCTCATATATCTCTTCCCATGAGTCTGCTTTATATCCCATTAAACTGCCATTAAAGTCTTCTGCATCTTCATTTTCTTCATTCATAGTATGTTTTTGTTGTTCTTCTATTTCATGTATATCGTCAACTAAAGATTCTCCTGTTACTATTCATACACAAAACAGTAAGTGAGCAATGTATAATTACTGTTCAAAATAAAATAAAATAAATATAATTAGTATCCATTATTTGGTCTAGTTAGTAAACATTATAATTAGTATCCATTTAAATTCTTAGTAACCCCATTGAAATTCTTTAGTAACACCTTCTTACAAACTTAGTAACCCATATATATTCTCTAGCAACCCCTGTTATATGGTTAGTAACCACATTTAAATTCTTAGTAAACCCTTTTATATAGTCAGTAACTCCATTCAAATTCTTAGTAACCCCATTTAAATTCTTGCTAAACCCTTTTATAAAGTTAGTAACTACATTTAAATTCTTAGTAAAGCCTTTTATATAGTTAGTAACCCCATTTAAATTCTTTAGTATCCCCATTTAAATTCTTAGTAACCCCATTTAAATTCTTAGTAACCCCAATTAAATTTTTTAGCAACCCAATTTAAATTCTTTAGTACCCCCATTCAAATCCTTAGTAACCCCGTTTAAATTCTTAGTAACCCCATTTAAATTCTTTAGTAACCCCCTTACATACTTAGTAACCCCATATATATTCTTAGCAACCCCTGTTATTTATCAAGTACACCAATTCAATTCTTTAGTACCCCCATTCAAATTCTTAGTAAACCCATTTAAATTCTTAGTAACCCCATTTAAATACTTTAGTAACCTCCTTACATACTTAGTAACCCCATATATATTATTAGCAATCCCTGTTATTTATCAAGTACCCCAATTAAATTCTTTAGGAACGCAATTTAAATTCTTACTAACCCTTCGTATATAATTAGTACACCATTCAAATTCTTAATAACCCCAATAAAATTTTCTTTAGTAACGTCTGTTATAAAGTTACTACACCATTCGAATTCTTAGTAACCTCTATTTATATATTTAGTAACACCATTTAAAATTTCTAGTAACCCCTGTTACATAGTTAGTAACACCATTTATATTATTAGTAACCCCTCTAGTATATATCAAGCACCCCATTTATATTCTTTAGTAACCCAATTTAAATTCTTAGTAACACCTTGTTATATAAATCAGTTCAAACCACAAAATGAAGTTGC
The DNA here is from genome assembly GCA_951394345.1 of Salicornia ramosissima. Classification (NCBI taxonomy): domain Eukaryota; kingdom Viridiplantae; phylum Streptophyta; class Magnoliopsida; order Caryophyllales; family Amaranthaceae; genus Salicornia; species Salicornia ramosissima. Next base: position 38,153,347 of record OX596240.1, on the reverse strand, counting down.
AGAACACTTTAATGTCAGTTTATTGGGGTACAAACCAGACTCAAAATTATATAAATCAGGCTTAAAATGCATATGATCTACTTAGTAAACCATATCACATTTAACATTTACCAAGCATTGTTATATCACAGTAACTCCTATGAATCATATTTAAAAGTTAGTAACAATTAAAAAGATACATTACAAATTCATAAAAAATTTGTAAATAAATTACCGTTTATTAAAAAAGAGTTGATTATATCTTCTTCTTCATTCTGTTCATATACTTTTGTTTGCAACTCCAAATTTTGTAACGAATCTTCAATTTCATCTACATCCATTGATTCTTGGGAAATTGAAGTAATTTGGCAAATCCATTTGTCTTCCAAATCAAGAGAGTTCAAATCCATGATTTTTTTTGCAACGCAAGTTTTTTGAAGTTCAACAGAGATGTAGAAAGTGAGAAGAAAATTAAATTGTGATTTTATTCGAAAATTTCTATGCAATCATACTCAAATGAAGGTTGTTTTAATGGAGGTTTTCATCAAATGAATGAAAAAACGAGATTTCAATGTCGAAGAAAATGAAATTGTCGATTTAAATCGAGCGAGTAAAGAGGATTAGAGGAGTATGTTTCAATGGAGGTTGCTGCAGCTTTTGAAAATGCGAAAAAAAAAAACATGTAGGGATTAGGACAAGCATTTTGTCTTTTTCACACTCAGAAAAAATAAACAGCCACACGCACACGTTCTGTGTGGCCGGCCACGCGCAAGACCAACTCTTGTCCTTATCATCTAAAACTATCTATAATCTAGATGTAACCACCTTCCACAAATATAGGATCATAAATGCAGTCAAACACAGTTTCTAATAATAATTTAACAGATTACAATATTATCCTCAACAATAATAATATTAACCACAATTTACAGCAACAATATCTTTAATACTTAAACAACAATTGTTCATCAAAGGGTCACGTGAAATTGAACATATTAAATCCTTTAAGCTTAATCAATTAGTTCATATGGTCAAATCTTAAACTTATCAAATCTCAATTAATTTCATAAATTATTTACGTGTTATATCATCTTAATATTCAATAGATTTTTACCAACACATATAGAATATCAAATTAATCCAACTTAAGCCTAAAAATATTTGCCTTTTCTTCCCTAAACCATTCGACCATCATCAATTGTTAACCAAGATTTTATTTCCTTTAATTCTTAACTCCTAATTATTAAACCATATTTTTGTTAGACCTTATTAACTTTGATATTGCTAAAAATTCCTTCTTCTTATGGGTAATACTCTACATTTATTCGACCAACACATAGAATAAGTTAAACGTGATCAATCTTCGACCAAGAACCATTTTTTTTTAATTTAAAGGACCATTAAAATAAGTCTAATAATACTAAAGTTACAATCTTTTTTTAATTAAAACAATTAGTCAAGAATTCATACTTGTTGATACCTACTCGCCTATCATTATAGGATCAAAGAAATTATTTTTATTCATCTTTCATCACATTATTATTACTAGTTTTTCGGCGCATGCAATGCACGCGATCTGAAAATATTCATTAACGATATTAACTTAATCTTTAGCTACTAATGTGTGTCCTTAATGCTTATTGATTTTTTGTATTGATTACACTATATGCGTCTATTTTCTAGCATCATCGGTCAGGTTGTTCTAGATACCCCATTATCTCCAAAGTAGTAATTGTTGTAGAATTTGATTTCTAATTTTTACTAGCTTTTGATAATGCAGATGTCTGCTTGTTTACTTTTATTACTCCTTTATTCTAAACAATCAGAGCATGAAATGGATTTTTGTAACTCCCAATAAAAAAAGGATTTTGTAGGCATTTTGCATTATTTTTTTAACTCCCAATAAAAAAGGATTTTGTAGGCATTTTGTATTGTTGCCTAATGTTGTGAGGAATATAAAATCCCCAATTATTTTATTTTATTTTATATATTTTTTGGTGTATCCACCCGGTTGGTTCACCCTTTGGGCTAATCCGGATTCGGAGCGCGTCCTGGGGTTAAGGTTTTAAACTCCTCCCAACGTGCTTGCGGGGGATCGAACCGTGGTTCTCCCTACCAAGTCTAGCCCCTGGCACCACTAGACCAAGACAACGTTGGTATATAAAATCCCCAATTAAATATAAAACCAACCTACTTTCACTCTAAACACTTAATTAGGATCTCAATATTGCATAAGTTGGTTGGCCCCTGCATGATTTTGATCATTATTAAATGAAAAATATCTAAGAAAATAATTTAATGATCTGAGTATTCTCAAGTTCTCGACTATCATTGATGAGTCATCACACTAAAAGACATTATGTATAGTATTACTAGATATGGTATACTCGATTTTCCTTTCCTTGTAAAAAAATAGATATGATATACTAATATCTTTTGTATCTATAAAATTAAATTACATTTAAATAATTAATCTTTTAAATTGAATTTGTATAAGTTTTACAACTTTAGCATATAATTACTCATAAGAATGTTCATATTGCTGAATGTTTTGGTTATAGTGTTATACTATCCTTATGTAACAAATTCCATTATTTTAGTCTTCTCAAAAGGTAAATCATGCCCCGTCAAAAAAAGGGCAAATCATGTGTTTCATTGGTGTTGGTGGCATGCAACAACCTTCTAAAGACCTGTTTACATGCTTCTGACTGATCACCTATTACTGTTTATTTAGCTCCTTTATTCTAGATACATGCCTGTGTTTTCATCCTTTTCCCTCAGGTTATGGTGCTTGTAATGTAAGTATAATGAACTCACCATCACTAATTTCTTCATTGGTTATTAGATAATTTATCTTCTTTTCTGTTATTGTTAATTGGTTTTATGAAGCACTAATGTCGCTCTTATTTGATGCTTTTCCCATGTGTCTAATTGGTTTTGTCACACACTAATGTCTCTCTCTTTTTTTTGGTAAGTCATTAATGTCTCTCTTATTTGATTCTTTTTCTAAATTTGTGTCTCATTCGGGAAGTGAACAATTGTTAGTTATATGTATCTTTCAAATTAAATTTTCTTATCTTGCTTTGCCTAATGGTAGAGCTAACCTATTCTTAGGTCAACTATGTGAAACGTAATTCAATATCTATTTATTGTTAAGACTTGCATAAGTTAAAATTAATGTAGGCAAAACAAGGACTTGGACTTACAACGCATATTATTTACCACTACAAATTGAAACTCAAATATGCTGAAGGCAGTAATAGCACATGGGTAAATCTCTTATACCTCCCTACCCCCAAAAATAGTGAAATTGTTTAATTTAGAATGTATGATGTTTGTATATGGATGAGATGATTGGCATTTAGCTATATTGCAGTTAGCAATCTTAATTTCCTTGCTTTCATTAATCTTTAACTTAGATACTTTTTGTTGCTATTAGGGGATAAGGGAGAGCATTTTTTATTTTTTTTTTCGTTTTTTCTCGTTTGGCTCAAACCCCCCCCCCCCCCCCCTATTTCACTCCCTTTATTTCATTCAAACCCTCTTTGCTTCACTTCCTTTGTTTCATTCAAATCCCCCTCTATTTCACTCTCTCTGTTTCACTCAACCAAAAAAAACATCTGTCTCCATCAACCTCTATTTCACTCTCATGTTTTCAATTTTAGTTAATTTTTCATATTTATCTGTTGTGTTCTTATTGATTTATTTGGTGAATAATTTAATTCAGAGCTAGAAACTTAGTTTAATTTCGAACTAATATAGGCATATGTATTGGTGATGATAGAAAGAGCTTGAGGTGTAGAAGATATTTTAGAAAGTCGGCATGTTGAAGTTTTAATCAATTAACTTTAAAATTGTACGATTAATTTTGCTATCATTTTATTACTTCATATGCTCCTTTGGTTTGTTGTGTGGATGTTTTGGTATGATCTCGCAATGACCCTCTTGTTTGTGTGTAGTGTTAGTTCCCTTGGTGCAGGTCCTGACTGGTTTGGGTTATGTAGCCATTTTAAAATCCAGTCCTTGAAAACCTGAAAGTTATATGCTGAAAGAAAACTAGAAAGTTATGTAACTATATACTCTTTTCTCCACCATGGCTGCAGCAACAACGTAGCAGAAACAGGAGAGTTTTTTCCCTATAGTATGGAGTAGAATTCCACATTTGTGAAGACGTTTTTTTTTTTGGTTACATTTTTTTTGGAAGAAAACTATACCAACAATGTAATGTTCGCTAGAGAGGGGGGGGGGGTGGAGGGAGTCAGGATGTAATGTTGGTTGAAGAATTGAATTTTGATTGTGTAAAAAGTTTGGACGAAGTGTAATCCTCTATGCTTGTCGCATCGGTACGCTGTGGCTTTTCATCCGGCCGGAAGTTTTTGTTTTACATGGGGAACCAAAATTTGGCTACCAAACATTTCCCGCCTTTTGCAATAAAATAAGTTTAGTTTTTACAATTCTCAATGTCTAAACCATCATCATGTTTACAATATATGTAGTAATTCTCAATAATTCTTATCACATTGTATTACCCTATTATGAGTTGTAAAAAAATCTATACATATTAAAAAGAATAAGATGGTTACACCTATAGAAATACTCCACCCGATGATGTTGTCAATGTACTTGAGTTTAACCTATTAGTGTGGCTAGCAATTCAGCAAATGTCCACTATCTCAAATATATATCGTTATTGTACTATGTTATAAATATATCTATTCAATTTAGGGACATAGATTAAATATTTATTCAGTTTTATAAATCTCTTACCCTTTTAAATTTATTGTGTACAATCACCCTTATGAACGATTTTCAAATAAGTTCCCAATACATTAAAATGTTAAAAAAAGGTGAGTTAGACAACATTTTGTATACTACACAACCACCTTATCAATCTAAGATGTATGTTTCTCAAGCTAATTAGTTCACTTGAAGTTATATGATTAGATTACAACCTACCACCAACTACTCGCGTCCATAACACATAATTTTGCAAATAATTTACTTTCTACAGCGTGTAAAAAGAATAACCAAACAATTACCCGATACAACAAAGGAATACATAAAAGCGTTAGATGATAAAATGTTGGACACGGCGCGCATCGCGCGCCGTGGACAACTAGTAATTTTAAAACATGTATGATTAATGTTCATTTAAAGTATGTAATTTTTGGTAGTTAAATAAATGAGTTTGAGAGGTTTTGGAAATTTTGATAAGGCTGGAATTTTCTTTAAATTAGCCTAAAGTAATGAATTTTAGTAATTCTTAATATTTGGTCACATGCGATAATGTTTTAGACGGATACCTTTGGGACGTTAAATGACCCGTCTAGAACCTTTTAAGAACGTTCTTGGTAATTTTCAAAGTGCTGGAATTTTATAAAAAAATATTTGGGGTGTCGTTGTAAATAATTCGGATAAGTGAATGGTAGTAAATCAATTAGAGGGCACAAGTATATGGATTTTGGATTTAAAATAACCTTTCTTTTTTAAGGGCTGGAAATTTAGTAACACTTACTTGGTAAGAAGTTGTTTGGTAGGCATACTTATTAGCCTTATTGGTTTATGTGCAGGAGACTTTGAATTCAGAGAATTCAGTTAATTATGGCTAGCAATATTTTATTTAATTTCTTTTATCGTCGAAGTTTAATACTTATTAATTTTAAAGAACTCTTTTAGAAAAAATTTCCGCTGCGTAACTTTGATAAAATGCCGTAGTCGTTTGAACACGATGGTGGTAATACTTTGGAAATCCTTTCTAAGGAAATTTTACAGTTGCTAAATTGTGTTATTTGATAAGTTTAAAAATTAGGAATTTCCAGGGTATTACAGTAATGGTTCCAACATGTAATAATCATTTAGTTTTGAAATACAACAAATTAAAGACATTTTGGTTTGAAACTTCCGCTGTGCGACTTTGAAAAAAAAATGACGTGGTCGTTTGAACACGATGGCGGTAATTTTGGAAAATACTTTAAACTTTGTATTTTCTATTTTTAGTTCCGTGTTATTTAATGTCATAAAATAGGGAATTTCCAGGGTATTACACTTAAAATTCGTGTTCGGGACGTTTTGAAAGGCCTTTGGACAATTTTATAAAGGCTGAAATTTTAATTTAAATACGCTAAAACGGTATTTCAAATATTTAATTTAGTGTTTGTTTGGTATTCTAATTAGAGGGCACAAAAGTGAAATTTTTGAGTTAAAAGTAAAATGTTAAAAGCAGTTTTGAATTTAGTATAGGGGCTGGAATTTAGTAACACATACTTAGGTGTTTTGAGTAATACGAGGGTGTTCATTGGTCTCGTTTTATATATTTGTAGGAGATTTCGAATTCAGAGAATTTAACTAACAATGGCTAGTTGTGTTTACTATATGAGGTACGTATGTACACAAGAAATTTTGGGTATTGTAGTATCATGTTTAGGGTATTGTTTGAACTTTGTGTTGAATTCTGTTGTGATTATTTGGACAAAGTTATGTGAATGATATGATTGATTGGTTGGATAAAAGTTATGGTTTATATTGTTATCTTAAGAGCTATGCTCATTTCTATATTCAAACTGAATACATTTTATATCCATTTATTATAAGGAAGTAGCAAGAAGGTTAATTGCTCATATGTTGAGTTGGAACTTATTCAGTTGTATATTACCACCTTTGTGTGGGGCCATGGGCACTATTTGTATGTTACCACCTTCGTGTGGGGCCATGAGCACTATTTGTAATTTGTTTACCACCGCTGTGTGAGGCCATGGGCACTAAAGGACTAATCACTTATTCATTAATCACCCTCACTTAGACTTTATAGTAATAGTAATAGTAATTTAGAAAAAGTTGTTATATACCCCTTCTCAAATAGAAAAACCATATCAATATTTTCCTTGCAGGGATTATTGTATTCTTTAACTTTCCATAGGCTGCAGACAATTCGTACCATGATCTTCCAATTTTTTTATGGGTGTAATTTCTTTAATGGGATTGAATTTTGATGCCATAAGTATGGTGTATTTTTGTTGCGAGCCACATTTTTTTTGGTTTTGTTTTGTTTTGCAGATTTGTTTGCCTCATGCCATTTGATATTCTTATAAATAGAGTGAAGGTGAATGGAGACTACTTAAGAAAAAATAGGAGGGAAAACTAAATAGTTAAAAGAGAAAGCAATTAATGTTATGAAATCTGAACTGAGGTGTTAATCCATGCTGTAATTCCCCAAAGACCAACTCATTGGACTGACTTCATTTAGCACCTCCTAAGTTCAAGCGCTTTTATTTTTATTTTTTTTCCCAAAACAAAGGATAATAATTTTAATTCCCAAAAGATGAACTCATTGGACTGAGTTATTACTACACTTCCCATGTTCAGACGTTTGTATTTTTATTTTTCTTTAATTTTTCCCAAAACACAGAATAATAATTGTAATTGATGATGTGATTTTAGAAAATTGGAGATGCAAAAATTTGGTGTTTGAGAAAAAATTATTTTTTAGAACTTTAGTACATAGTATAGAATAGAATAGAAAGATTGATTGATACACTCTTTACACAACTCCTTAAGCTCAGCGTAAATGTAATAAGTTTTGATGAATACTAATCAGAATTCCTCTCCTTTGATCCTTAGTGAACCACCGTCCTTTGTAGATTTTTAAAAGACGTGATTAATGTTATTTTTTTTTTCAATTAATCCTATATCAATTTACTCCATCTTTTTTTGCCAAAGTTATATTTTCATATTTGTGATTAATGTTTGTCTCAATTTAATAAATACACTTTTTCTTAAAAAATTATTGTAATAAATATACTTTCCCTATTTCATACAAGAAAACAAATTGATGGTATCAAATTAAATTAAAAAATTTTGAAAATGCTTGACCAAACCAAGGGAAAGATTCTTGTTCTTGCTATACAATTCCGAAATTAGAGGGAGTTTTACAGTTTTAAACCTTTTAATTTATGTCCTTTTTTTTTTAACACTCATTTATTCCAGTCAAAGAAATTCAAAACCCCAAATCAAACTAAATCATTATCATATGACAAAATTCACCATCAATCATCATCATATTACAAAATCATAATCATACACGCTCTCTTCCAAAAATTTGAGCGCCAACTTAAACCCTAGAGAGAGAAAAACCACAGAAAGAAAGAAAGAAAGAAAGAAAGAGAGAGAAACTACAGAGGTAGCAGAAGTACCTCTTCAATCATCACTACGCATCTTCATCACTTTCTTCATAAATTATTGATTCCTTTTTTGGGTTTTATTATTATTAATTTTTTTTCTAAAAAAAGAGCTTTCATTTTTATAGGAAAAAAACTGTTTAAGATCTGCTTAGCCATTACTTCGCCATTATCCCATATCTTCCTCTCAATCCCACTTTCTTAATGCTGCTCTATTATTAGAAAGAGAGGATTCTTTGCCATATACTTTGTGATTTGAGTCCAAAAAGTCAAAAACCCAAAAAGTGGGGTCGTTTTTTTTTGTTTGAAATTGAAATGGGCAGTGTTTAAATTGCATGTAAATGCTAATCCCTTTTCTGGGTACTTTGTGAAAAAGCTCGTTTCAATGATGGTAATGGCGGGGTCATTTTTTGTTTGAAGAAGGGTCTAGAAGAAGAAGAAGAAGAAGATGTCTGGAAGTAGCAGAGTATATGATCCAAGTAAGCTGCATTTGAAGAGGGAGTTGACGCAAATTCGGAAAGCAGCACGAGTATTGCGTGATCCTGGTACAACTTCTACTTGGAAATCTCCTTTAAGTTCATCTAGATCTGTGGCTCCATCTAATTTCAATAACAATAATAGTTTGCATTATCTTTATCATAATAATAATCATGAACATTTAACTGCTAAAAATGATGATAATGGTGCTCATTTGAAACAAGGGGTTGAGGATTATAACGGTAATGTGGGGGAAAAGGAGAAGGAAAAAGAAAAAGAAAAAGAAAGAAGGGTTTTTCTGTACAATTGGAGGAATAATAGGTCTTGTAGTGAGAAGAGTTTGGGGAAGTTTGATTTGGGTGTTGGTGGTGTGAATAACAGTAACAATAATGTTAATGAGGGATCTGGGTTTCGTGGGAGTGATAGTGTTGGTGATAGTTTGAGTGATGCTCGAAATGGGGGTGGTGATTCCAAGAGTGATACTTGTATAGGGGATCATCGTCGTGGTCGGAGCAGTCGACATCACCAACGCCGTTATTCTACCACATTTAGATGTGGGGATACGAAGCTTGCGTCAATGGCGTCGCCTGTGATGGTTAGGAGGGGTGTTGGTAAGAAAAAGTCTAGGAAGAATGCATCATCTGGTGTTTTAAGACAACAGTTGCAAAAACATAAGCAGAAAAGACCACAATGTGTAGTTAACAGAAGCTCGAAATGGGGATTGAATGGTTTGGATTTGAGTCAGGATGATTCGGCTAGCTTGATTGATCAGTCTGATGACACAGAGGATTACTGTGCATCTGATGATCTGCCTCAAGGGTCAGCTGAACCCCCTTTGCTTTCAAGGCTTAAGCAGAAGCATAGATTTTTGCGAAGTAGGAGAGATGATTCCTCGTATAGTCTTAGTACTCCTGCCTTGTCAACGAGCTCCTTTAATAGGTTCATGTTGGCGAATTGCAAGAACCCTAGTACTGTAGGATCGTGGGATGGGACAACAAATTCTTTTAATGAAGTGGATGATGATGATGGAGATGCTTTAGATTTGCCGGGGCGTCAAGGATGTGGGATTCCATGTTATTGGTCAAAGAAGATACCTAAACATAAAGGAGCTTGTGGAAGTTGTTATTCTCCTTCTCTTTCTGATACTTTGAGGAGAAAAGGTGGTAGGTTATTATGTGGTAGTCAAAAAGATAATCACAAGCAACCCAGATCTTCATCCCGCTCAAAGAAACGCAAGATCCCTTCTCAAAAGGGTCAAGGTCATCTTCCATTGCTGAGTAATAGAAGTGACGGTGGAGGAGAATCGTCTCTAGGAACAGGGAATAGTGATGATGAGCTATCTACTAATTTTGGGGAGCTCAATTTGGAAGGTTTAAGCCGGCTGGATGGGAAAAGGTGGTCAGCTAGTTGTAGGAGTCAGGAAGGGATGGACATCACTTCTGTTGGTGGGGAAGAAGGTGAAGAGGGTGATTCACCGGAAAATATTAGGAGCTTAAGTCAGAGATACCGGCCTATATTTTTTGACGAATTGGTTGGACAAAATATTGTAGTCCAGTCTCTTATGAATTCTATATCAAGGGGAAGAGTTGCTCCTGTGTATCTTTTCCAGGGTCCTCGTGGAACTGGAAAAACATCATCTGCAAAGATTTTTGCAGCTGCTTTGAATTGTTTGGCCACTGAGGGAACAAAACCTTGTGGATTCTGTAATGACTGCACTGATTTTATCACTGGTAGTAGCAAGGATCTGTTGGAGATTGATGGCTCAGATAAGAAGGCAATTGATCGAGTGCGGTACCTCTTGAAAAGCTTGCTGGCTGCTCCTTCATCAGCTTTCTCGAGGTACAAAATTTTGTTAATCGATGACTGCCACTTGCTGCCTTCAAAGGCATGGTTAGCTTTTTTGAAGTTTCTTGAAGAGCCACCTCCTCGAGTTGTATTCATATTCATAACAACTGATCTTGATAATGTGCCACGCACTGTGTTGTCACGTTGTCAGAAGTATCTCTTCAACAAGATCAAAGATGGTGAAGTTGTTAGCAGATTGAGAAAAATAGCAACTGAAGAGAATTTGGATGTTGATTCTGATGCCTTGGAATTGATTGCTTCAAATGCTGATGGTTCACTTCGGGATGCAGAAACTATGCTAGACCAGTTGAGCTTGCTTGGGAAAAGGATTACTACAACTCTTGTTAATGAACTTGTAAGTTACTATCCGGTATCTCCTTGCTGTTCTATGTGTCTTCGATGTGTCTCCAAGCCTAAGTTTTTTATTTATGTATGTCAACTTGTAAAGCAGACTGTTTCACGCTCTTTCTCTAGATTTGTATAGGAATAATTATGTATTATGAATATATGTGTGCGTATTTGGAATTTCAAAAGTTTTTGTCAATCATTGTTGTTTGATTGTTTTATGATAATAATCGTGAAAAATATTAAAATGGTTCTTTCTATTCTACAGGTGGGCGTTGTTTCAGATGACAAACTTCTTGAACTCTTGGAGTTGGCTATGTCATCAAATACTTCTGAGACAGTAAAAAGAGCTAGAGAGTTGATGGATTCTGGAATTGATCCATTAGTGTTGATGTCTCAGCTGGCTAGTCTTATAATGGACATCATTGCTGGGTCGTACCAAATCGCTGACGCCAAATGTAGTAACTCATCCTTGAGTGCCCGAAGTTGTGAGTGCTATCATCCATTCTTTTCTAATTTTCAAAATGTAGCATCCTTATAGTTTTGAACTTGACAAAATTTCAGCCATGAGTTAAACACTTGCATTTTAATTGCTTGGACATTTTTGCAGTGTCAGAAACAGAGCTGGAGAAATTAAAGCATGCGCTGAAGCTTCTTTCTGACTCTGAAAAGCAATTGAGAATTTCCAGTGAACGTTCAACGTGGTTTACAGCTACTTTGCTGCAACTTGGCTCAGTTACTTCACCAGAATTCACTTTATCAGGAAGTAGTAAGAAGCAGAGCTCAAAAACAACTGAGGAGGATCCATCTACTGCTTCTAGAGATGCTTCTGGTCGAAAGCAAGATTCCCTGTATAAGAACCGAAGATCACCCTCTCCTCCCTTATTTTCCGCAGAGGGTAATCAAAACTCAGGCTTTCCAGGAGGGTATTCGAATTCTAAAGCCACACACAAGCGCTCTGTAAATAGTATAGATAGCACAGGTTCACATGGTGATTTTATAGGTAGAAGTATGAATATGGGACAAGCAAATATGGATGGCCTGGATGATCTGTGGTTACAGTGTATTGAGAAATGCCATTCTAAGACCTTAAGGCAGCTGCTGCATAGACATGCAAGACTACTATCAATAGCCGAAGCTGAAGCCAAATCCGAAGGTGTGTCTATTATTTCCATTTTTTTCATGTTCAATATGCTGAATTGAGCGCTGTCTAAATTTGGCTTTATATGATAGTTTTCGGACTTATAATTGGCATGCAATGACTATCAGTTATATGGAGATTCCAATGCCGCTAGATTCTCAATTTGTCTTTCAGTATAGTTTACTGTTAAAGACAAATAAAACCTAATAAACTCATGGAGAATAAAATGGTGGATTACTAGCGTTGAATGTTCGACCAACAATGGAATTAGTTCTTTCTTTGGTTTATTCTAGCTTTAGTTGCCTTGAAAAAGCTTTGAACAAAACATGAGAACTACTATGAAATTTTGCTTATTGTTTGAGGTCTGAAAGATAATTTTTCTCTTGAACTAACTATATGTAGAATTTCTCAAATTTGTCCTTTTGATACACTCCCTTTGTTATTATATATTTTTTTAATTGGTTTTTTTAAGCTATGCCCCTAAGATATTTAACTTTATAAGTTATGCCCATGTTTTTTGAAACTTCTAAGTTGTGCCCTTAGATCTATTTCTTCAACAAGCAGTAATGAATGCATTTGATGACATAATTGTAGAGGACTTCATGATGTTAATTATTTTTAGTTAGCAATTCAAAACATTGGAAATGTTTGCTTTATTTTTGTTTTAGGGGTTATTTTTATCCCTTAAGAGTTAGTCTTAAGTCAAAATTGAGAAAAATATGACCATAAATATCTCAATTTGCATTCCCGAAATCACTTCGGCTTATGTGATGTCTTATTTATGTTTACATGTGGAGAAAATCACTCATATCTAGTTTTAAGGGTCAATTAAGTTCTTAATGGATGATTCCAAGGTCGAAATTGAAAAAAAAAAACATGAATCGTCTTGTTTTTTGTGTCAAGTAACTCATTGATTTCTATTTGCATATCATGAAAGTTATCCAACTTAGATTTTAGGGTTAATTTTAGCTCTTATGGGCTTTCCATGAAAACGTTTGTCTTGAAATTGACAAAAATAACAAAAAAAGCCTCATTTTGCGTGACAAATAAAGCTTTGGTTTGGTTCTTGACTTAGAAATTAAGTTAAAAAATGATTCTAATTAGCTTAAACAACAATTAACATAAGATATTAACATCAAGTTGACGACAAGGTCACGCCGTCATGACTTATTAAAAACACTCCCTTCAAGGGCACAACATAAAAATTTCAAAACGCATGGACATATCTTGGAAACTCTAATTCCTCATGGGCATTAAAACCCTTAGTATTTCTTCTCTCTTTTCCATACTCTTCCGTTTACTTTTGTACACAACTTTTAATCATCATTTATGACTTTATGATATGGACTACAATAGGACATATTAGTGCTTGTAGAGTATTGGTTGTAGGTGAGATAGTAATGTAAAAAAGATGTGTTTTTTGAATAATATGGAATGTTGTAAAGATAATAATTCAATGAAGAGATGGTGTTGCAACGAAATGGTGGAATATTACAAAATTAGCTTTTCGAGTAGCATACACTTCCACTAATAATACAATACATAAGCACAATAATGCGTTTCATCATTCATCAACATACCCTCCCTTTAACCTTTGGTCTAATATATATAGGAAATACCTATTTAACAACTCTAGAACATTCTAGAAACTTCTAGATATCTAACTTATTATAAAATTCCTAAATCACCCTTATCCTATTAATATTGTATCATTACTGTTTCGTAGTTTTGATAAAATCCCAAGTGAGTAAATTAGTAAAAACAAAGGTATTATTATTATTAACAGTAGTTCATGACATTCCTAAGTGCTCTTATCCCTAATTTATTTTGCATCTCAAATGCAAAATAGGGAAGTTGGTTGAGCTTAATCATGATCATTACACGCTGTCACGCCGAAAAGGGAGTAGATTGTCTTACTTTGTTGTGAATTTCAAGTGTTTGTCATGATCCAGAGTTTTTCAAGTGTCCCTTCAATATCTTGATTGTGTCAATCAGGCCAGATGGTGTAGATCATGAGTCTATTATCAGATTTGGTCAACCAGCCAGGTTGCAGAATGGAGTACTTGGTGATTTACAAAGTAGATTTAAATAATAGCAACAGGCAGGTTTCAGAATGTAGTACTAAGCAGTTAGAGTTCCCTGTCTTCTACTAAAGGTATTTCTTTAAGTGGAATGTTTAGTGCTTCAGTCGGTTTTCATCTATTAGATTTATATATTTGGAAAGGATGTCATGCCTGAGACTAAAATTGAATGACAAGTGGAGTGCATGTAGTGTATGATACAATGACCTACATTATCCTTTAAGAAATGACTGGATCTGCTCACAAGTTTTGCTTGGCTTAAGAAAATTCCTTAGTATCAAATTAGATTTTCGAAAAAATGGTTAAACAATGTTGTGAACTAAGGTGCTTTGGAGTAATTAGGAAAGGTACCTGAAACATTTCTTAGAATACATGGTTTTCTCGCATTTGAGCTCAGTGAAGAACATTAGAAACTATAGGTTCTGTCAAAACCTTGAACCACAAGTTATTGGTATTTAGGAGCTCATGTTGGGATATAGGGTTTTCTGATCTCTCCATTGTCTATATATTATCACATTTTATGGTGACAGTATAGACTGGAGAAAACTCCGTAAGCATATTAGGAACTAGGTGAAGCCTAGTATTGTGATGATTGCAATTCTCATGTTTCAATTAATTCCATTGAGTTTTAATCTTTTTATGTTTGATAATGAATGTGGGTTTTATTTTATCACATAAGCAATTGAACTTCAATGCCTAGTCAGATTCGTTCCACTTCTTACTTCATTTGACCATCTGAAATCTTGTTTTCTTTTTACATGTATTGAGATTTGAGAATGTGCATATTGATTGCCAAATTTTCCTTTCTATATGCTTCGGCCACTACTTTGACTTTTCAAGCTATTGATTAAGGTGACTGCATATATTATCTTAGAGATGATTTCTTCCGACACTGGGTTTTGTTTGTAGGTAATCTCATTGTGTATATTGCATTCCGGGACAAAAGTGTCAAATCCAGAGCTGAGCATTTTCTAATTAGTATCACTAATTCAATAGAGATGGTTCTCGAACGAAGTATCGAGGTCAGAATGATCCTATTACCAGATGGTGAACCGCATCTAAATAATGCAGAGATCGTTGGATCACCATATATGTCAGGACAAAAGCAAATCAAACAAGGAGCAGCTGTCAATATGGAGGGAGAAGGATTTGCTGAATCAAACTCACATCGGGAGTTTGCTAAAGTTTCTAGAGAAAACATGAATGGAGGCTCAAATATGTCATTGGTATTGGATGAGAGATCGTCGAGCATTTTGGACCAGTCAACTGATAATAAAGGGAATGTGAGGAGACAGGAGATTCCTATGCAGAGAATAGAATCTATTATACGTGAGCAGAGGCTGGAATCAGCTTGGTTGCAAGCTGCTGAAAGAAGCACGCCCCGGTCAATGAGTCGTCTACGCCCTGAGAAAAACCAGGTTTTGCCTCAAGAGGGCATTTACTGCCAAAATCAAACGGAAACGGCGAATCCCTCAGATTTGACCGTGAACCATTGGGATGATGAACTCAACCATGAAATTAAGGCTTTGAAGGTTACTGACAAAAAGGCCTTTCAGAAAGAACAGATCAGTAAAAGGGTTGATCATCATCCCATATCCCCAAGCTTGCTGCATCAAAGTGGCTTTGCATCCCATCTAAGCAAGGATTACCAGTGAGTATTCTTCCCTCCTTGATTTTGCCTTGTACAAGTCTTTGCTTTCTTCATACCTATTCCATGGTCTATTCTATCCGCTTCATTATATTTTCCATGATTAGCATTGACCTTTCTTTTGCTCCCATTAACATTATAGAGGTGGATAATCAAATACCGAGGAGTGGTGTTGGAATATAATGTCATTGAGATTCGGATCTTATTTTGGGTTGATATGGGCCAATAGAATTGAAATTGAGCTATGTGAATGTGTGATCAAATCATTTATTAATCATATTCTAAAAAAAATTTAGGATCATTCTAATCAAACTGCTCTCTTGCTAAAATTCTGTTTCTGGGGTTGGTGTAACAGGGGGTATGAATCGGGGCCAGGGGCAGGTGCTGGTTGTAACATGCTATTCTGTTGGAACACAAGACACCCAAGAAAAGGAAAGGTAAGTTGCACTTTCAGATTTAATTTCTTTTTGGCTGCACTTGTTGGATATACATATATCTGTACTAGTTAACCCCAAGTGATGCTCGGTTTTTGTAACTAATATAGCCCAAAGAACTAATTTTTGATATAATTTTTATTCATTAATGCTCATTAGTGAATCATGTTTAGATTCCAAATTCTACTATAGAATAAGAATGCATGGTAGTATCAACATTGCCTTAATATAGTAAATATAAAGAGTTCAATAATGAGTACATCACTCGGCAGGTTTAAGATTTGTGAGGGAAAAAGTTGAGTTTTGGAGGGAAAATATTAACCCGTGGTTATTTTTTAAGTAGATGGTATAGATAGATTGCCTCATTCATCTTTCTGGGGTGTGATTGATTTCATCAAGTTGAGTCATATATGTTGCTTTTACCATCCTTGTAGGTTAACCAAGGGACTCCAATTCGATCACGAAAAGGAGGACGATTCCCATGTTTTGGTGAGCGAAGGAAGTCAAGGCAGAGCAAAGCAGCGAGATAAATTACTTTCTCAAACTCAATTTTTTCTGTATTTATTTCTTAATTTATCTTGTATTTCTCATTTTAGGCCATTCTTGAGGGGGAGGGTGGGTGAATCAGGTAAAAACCACAGTAGCTGGCTGGCTATGTGATTCTTATGTTATTTTGCCTGGGAAAGGGGTGCGCCTTGTGCGTTTGTTCGATTTAATAAAAGCAATGAGGTGAAAAATGCAAACACTTCACCCTATTTTTATACTATCTTTTTTTCACCTTAAACATTTTAAATTTTTTTTTTTTTTTTTTGACATAACCTGGTTCTGATAAAAACAATTTGATGTCTATCATTGTGTCAATTCCCTGTTCTGTTAGACTGCAAGACTTATGCATCATGCTGGGATATGTAGCAGTGTGACTGAGTTCCGAAACGGCTCTGGCTTGCTCAAAAATTTTGAGGCGCCCATCTGGGTTGACTTCAGCAATTCTGAATGTCTAAAAGCAAACTAAAATCAACAAAACAAGTAAAAACACAAAGTCAAAATACAACCAAAAGTGGTTCGGAAAAGATCTTAAACTAGCAGCGGTTCGGAAAGAACTTAAACAAGCAGCGGTTCGGAAAGAACTTAAACAAGCAGCGGTCCGAAAAGATCTTAAACTACCACTGGTCTGGAAATGACCCTAAAACTAGATATGATCCGTAAAGACTCTAAAACTACACAATCTACAGAGACTATAAAAACACAGCTTAAGTAGTTTGCTATGACTCAAAACTATAACGATCTTAAACCAGTAATACTTCGAAAACGACTCTAAAAGTAATCAAACACAAAGCAAAACATTTAAGACATAATCAAAGCGTCCAACAACGACCTTCAACAACAAACGGTCCAACAATAACCTTAAACCAACAATTGTCTCAAAAGACGTTAAAACTACCTTCTATCCGCAACAAGCATTAAAATTAAACCTATTTGACATTGGACTCTAAAAATTCCAAGTATCATCCCTTCACATCCAATATGACAGAAAACTACTACCTGTCTGATTTCAGTTGCAAATCACCCAATTGGAGCCAAATTAAAGCTTTTTCAAATAATGTCAAGAACGATATCAAACTACTTTTCCCATCTTAGCAAATTCTAAATCTTTTGAATTTATACTACTCTCTCTATTCTATTTTATTTTTCTTGTTTGAATGAATCTTTAATTATGAGTGGTAATTAATATAATAAGGTTCCTACTCGAAAAAATAGTTATTGAATTTTTTATTCAATATAATGGGAAGATGTCATAAATGTGTGTTGGAAAGTGAATTTTGAAGAATAATTTAGATGGTGAGTAAACATTTATTAAATGTAATGAAAGAATAGTAATAAATATAGGTCATTTAACTATAAAAAAAATGGATGAAGTTAGAGTTAAAAATAGAGAGGATTTCAAACAAGAGAAGCATTTTGGAATTCCATTTCGAAAAATAAGGTAAACAAAAGGTAATGGAGGGAGTAATGGTTATGCTCAAATTTTTTTTTAACACGGTTTAACTTTTCTAATGATTTTTTTTTTAAAAAAAAAAAACAATAATAATATTTCAAAAAAGATATATTTTTGTGATATTCTATTTTATTCTTGAATATCCATATAAAACCACATATCTCTTTTTTTAATACCTTTAGTTGCAAATTTTATGCTACAAAGGGAGTAGATTTAAAATAAATTTTGTAGCTTGCCAATTATGTAAACTAATTAAGACTTAATATTATTATATACTCATGTTTGTTTATAATAGGTAAAATTTTAAACTAAATATTTTAATTTTTAAAGTAAATTGAGTATTGCTCAGACAAAAATTAATTTCGTTCTAAAAATAATTGGATTTATTGACAAGATTAATAACTAATTAGCAAGAAAGAAAGTCCTCATTTGATCTAATGCATTCTTTTTTCTTTTTTTTTCTAATCTACTTTATTGGGGCCATGTTTGTTATTTTACACTAGGTCTCTAAAATCTTAGGAACGACCCTACCTACGACTATTATTGTTCTCATGGAGTGTAACAAATTTTTGAAGCATTTGGTTTAAATACGATTAAGAAGAAAATTCTAAATTGTTTAACCTAAATTTAAAGCCTCATTATTTGATTGAAAATATTTTTCCAACTTAGGGGGGGGGGGTAAAAAGGAAATAAGTTGACAAAATTTTATGTTATAACTTGATCCCCATTTATGATAGTATATCTCTATTATACAAGTGAAGGGGAGCAATGGTGTCCCCCCCTCAAAAATTCTAATATACCTCTAAAATTTTCTAAATATAAAACTACATCAATGTTAACTAAAAAGGAAAGTTTTTGTGTTTTTAAGATGAAAATATTATAAAATAAATAATTCAAAAAAATAAAATAAAAATACCAAAATTTATATTTTTGAATTCTCTACAAATAGACATCCTGATATAATTTAGGGTTATTCTCACTGGTACACCTAAAAATTTAACAAATCCCATTGTTACACCTAAGTTTTTTAAATTCCCAATAACAAACCTGAGTTTTTGACAATTCACAAACGTGACATTTTAGAAGGAATATTCCGTTTAAAAACATAATATTCCGTTAAATTACTATTCATTTTAGTTTTTAGCACGCATTTGAAGATGAATAATATTGTCGTTTTTTGCAAATTTTGACCTCAAATTTAACCCGTTAAGGGCTAAAATGACCCCAAAGCCATTAATTGTGTAATTTATTCGTCACACAAATAGATTGCACATAAATCGAGGCAAGTAGTTAACGGTTTTGGTTAATAATTGTCACATTTGGGAATTGTCAAAAACTCAGGTTTATTATTAGGAATTTAAAAAACTTAGGTGTACCAGTGAGAATAACCCTATAATTTATAAAAGTTATGGGTATGTATATAATTTTAATTTTTCCTGTTTTCACGTATGAACTTTCATTTTAAAACCTAAGATTATATTATTGTAAACATTAAAATAAATTAATAAACAAATTTGTTCCCTAAAAAAAACCAAATTTGTTCGTTTTTTTGCTAATTATTTACTATTGCAAAATGGATGTGAATTCTAACCTTCAATTCGTTTGTGGTTTTTATTTTAATTGTGAAAGACTTTGCCAAAATTGTTACCTCACACATAACATGCATTAAGTTAAATTAAATCGGGAGGCTGTGATTATAATAGTCAATTTTATTATTTATACTTCTAACTAACGTGTTTTTAATTACTATTTATATGGACAATTTTTTTTCCAATCGTAAAATAGATGTCAACTTATGTAATACTCCATATTTTTGTACATTTATACATGTATTTTTGTACGTATTTTAGAACTTATACACGTATTTTATACGCCTAAAAGAATACTTGTATACTTACGAATTAGGATTAATAAAATAGTTTAAAGTCAATATTTACAAAATATTATTTATTGGGTATTTAAATAACTTATATACGTTTATAAAGGAATTTTATAAAATCATATTTGGAAATAATATTAAAGGTTTTAATTATGTATTTTGGGCGTCGTTTACAAAAATAAAATATTCCGATTTGAAAAAGGTAAAAGTTTTTATAACAATTGTCACAAGTCCAACCCAACTGAAAGTTCAAATCGGACCCAAGCTGTATAAATACCCGTAGCCTAAACCCAAAACAGGTCAGAACCCTAAATTAGAAAAAAAAAATTAAAAAATAGCCAACTCTCTCTCATTATACTCCTCACGTAACTTCAAAGAAGAAAAAAAAAAAAAAAAATTCAGATTCACTCCTTCGTGAATCAAAAACATCAACAGCATTCAACCCCTACTTCACCACCACCAAGCGCCGTCGGGTCTGTCGACGCGCCACCGGCGTCCAGCCATCCCTGTCGTCGCCTGCTGCCGTATGCCGCCGTGACCGGTGCCGCCGTCTCCTTCTTCTGCTGCTTCTGCCGGTACTGTTTTTTAAAAAAAAAAAATTCTTTCTTTTAATTAATTTATATCTTGGACTAATCTTGTTTAATCAGCTTTAAATCTGAATTTATACTATGATTCTTGTATGGATTTAAATATGTTTTGATGTTATAAAATTCTGACTTTTGTTTATAATAATTAGGGTTAGATTTCAAATTTTTGTATATGTTGTTTAAACCCTAAAATTCTGATTTTATATATATATATATATATATATGTTCTTATACATGTTTTAATCCTAGTTTTAGATTTGTTTAGGGGTAATTAAAATTCTGATTTTATGGGTTGTTAAGAATAAATTTCAGATTTTAAATATTTTTGTTGCACTTTGTATAAACATGTCAAATTTTGGTATTTTATGAATTTATGTATAAAACTTGATTCATATGTAATAAGGTTTGATTTATAAGGATTTTTGAGTTTGAAAAATGAGTTTATGATGTTTTAATAATGTTTAAACATATTTTATTACGCTGGAATTTTTATGAAAAATGATTAAGTAGGTTATTTTTGATATTTTTACGCTAGGGTTGTGTTAGGCAATTTTAATACGAAAATATTTTGTTGTAGGGCTTAAAGTGTTGATTTTATGAGTTTTATTTTATTTTAATATTGCTGTGATTTTTGTAAAAATAATATGGTTTCAAATATTTTAATTGTTAGTTGCGTATAAGGGTTTCCGGTAGTGTTAGGAACATATCCGGTGTTGATAGAACTTTAAACATTAATTTTCGGGACGTTTCGGAAGGGTTTTAAATGTTTTATCGGGGCTGAATTTTTTTTATTAATCACACTTACTCAATATTTTATTTATTTATCTAATCGTCGACTTGGTATTTTAATTAGAGGGCACAATTTCGAAATTTTAAATTAAATGAAGGAGTCGGAAATGAGTTTTGAAATTTATTTAAAGGCTGGAATATTGTAATATGTATTTAGGTTAGTTGTGGTGTTGAAGGGATATTAGTTAGTCCCATATTTTATTGTAGGATACTTTGAATTCAGAAAATTCAATTAACTGTGGCTAGTAGAGTATACTACTCCTGGTACGTATGTACTCAGCAAACTGTTTGTATGTAGTAGCATGTCTAGGGCATGATTTGAACTGTGATGACTGGTTATATGTTATATCTGTGGTTATGGAAGAGGAAATTATATATATTAACATAGCATGTTGTCCTTGATTGAGTATTTTATCACAGTTTGAAATATGAGTTCAATTATGAACCTTTATACCACGTAATGTGGGGCCAGTAGGTATCAATATTATTTTACCACTATTGTGTAAGGCCATGGGCATTAAAGGACTTGGTAATTATGTGATCGCTAAATGAAAAGATAAATAAACCTGCAATTGTGTGATTTCAAGTGTGATGGTTTATGTTGTAGATTTTAGGGAAATTGAATTAAATCAGAGTCTTCATAACATTGTAAACCACGTAAAGTGAAAGAGGATTCGCACCAAAACTCTTGGAACGTATACACCTTGAGTATGAACATATGGGGGAGACTATCTAACTTCCTACAAGAGGTACAAGACGTTGTACACTCTTGTTTTATTTTCTTTTTAAAATTCTTTTGGGATCCCGTCCACCTTATGGTGGACCTTTTTCCGCTCGACTTACAGTCGGGTGTGTGGCCTGAGGCGTCTTGACAGACAATGATTTATAAACTTTGGAAACCCATTTGATGTGAATCCAATCTCTTAATAAAACAAATAGATAATATGCATCTCACAGTTGTTTAATCTGACCACTATATTTAATTTGTCTGATCATGGAGTCCATAGTCTTAGCTCAATCACAATAATTTATTTATTTATTTATAAATTTACTTGTTTATTTATTTATTTATTCCTCGTCCTGTTGTATATATGTACTCAGCTTTTGCTGATTACGTGCTTTTGTATGTGTCTTCTTTGGTCATGGCCCTCGCCTTAATGACCCTGTGATGAACCAATATATACACTTGTATTATTGGGGAGCAGAATTGCACAGGTTAACTTGATGATGTGAAGTTCAAGTTTTTAGCATACACATGGTCTTGGGATTGGTGTGAAGGGAGAGTTTACGATTATTGTATTTGAGCTTACTTTAAAATGTTATTTCGTTTATTTCAAATACAGTTGATTTCTAACTAAGGGATTTAAAATTGTACTAGACTGTAAGCTTTAATTAGTTAGGATTATTTCGAGATTAAGTTCGCTTAAAGTTTTCTTCCGCTGTAAAATTCTGAATAAGCCGAAACGTTTTCACACGTAGCGGTAATGCTTTGGAAATTTCCTTTCAAATCTATTTTTATACCTTGAGTTTTAGAATTGTTACGGATTTAAAAGTAGGAAATTTTCAGGGTTACATAGTTTTTGTTTTGATTTTTTACTACTAAATAACATTTAAGCTCAAAATACACGCACGCATAGCGTGCATAGAAAGCTAGTTTGAAATATAATTAAGCTTATTTTGTTGATATTTTTATCAAGACATTGAGCGTAATGCCATAATAATTTAAGTGAAAGTATTGTGTCAGAAGGTCGATGGTCAGACCGTCGTGCACTTGTAATTTCTGTCAAACCACGACGAGAACCAGGTTTAACAATATGTGTTCAGATTAAACAAATGTGTCTAGGTTCAACAATATGTATCCAGGTTAAACAAATTTTCACTAGTTTACAAATGTATCCAGATTTACAAATAGGTGTCCAAGTTTAACAATATATGTCCAGGTTAAATAAATATGTGTCAAGGTTTACTAATATGTGTCCAAATTAAACAAGTTTTCACCAGGTTTACTAATATGTGTCCAAATTAAACAAGTTTTCACCATGTTTACAAATATGTGTTCAGGTTTAACAACATGTATCAAGGTTATAGAGTTTTCACTAGATTACAAATGTATCCAAGTTTACAAATAGGTGTCCAGGTTTAACAATATATATTCAGGTTAAACAAATATGTGTCCATGTTTAATTATGTGTCCAGGTTTTACAAGTTTTCACCAGATTTACAAATATGTGTCTAGGTTTAACAAATAGGTATCCAGGTTTAACAAATATGTGTTCGGATTTACAAATAATACCTGGTGAAGACTTGTTAAACCTAAATACCAAATCAAATTCAAAATGACTATAAAAAAAATATAGTTGGAGAACTAACTTCAAATTACAGGTATCGTAGTAGATAGTTAAGATCGCACGATTATCTTTAATTTCTAAATCTGATTTAAAATCCTTTTAAAAAACTTCAATTAGATTTCTTATTTTAGGAAAAGAATTTCTATTTCTTTAAGAATAAAACCGATTAAAAGAAAAATCAGAAATTATTTTACTAAAATAAGAAATCTAATTAAAGTATTTTTAAAAAGTTTTTTTTAATTAGATTTAGGAATTAAAAATAAATCAAAATCGTGCAATCCTAACCGTCCACTATGATAGTCAATAGTGAAAGGAATCATGATTCCTCCATTGAATGGGTAGGGGGAGCGTAAGAGTACTCATTATTTGCGTTTGGTACATTGTTTATATCATGCCATCACCTGCAACTATAATTTTCTATTTCCTTACTAACTCATCCCTCTACTTTCACCACTTCTACTAAAAATACTACAATTGCTTCCATATGTTATCCAGTTATCGTAGTAACCACCGCAATCGTTATTGATCAATTCCCACCATTCATTTTTTTCCCTTGGCTTTCAGTTAGTCCAATCGAACCATGAAAGGGCAATATGTTACCAATATTTCATATCAAACAATAAGTAATGTAAATGTCTATTTGATTCCACTTCCAATACTAAACAATAACAATATCAAATATGTTAAAAAATGGGAAACAAAAAGAGTAAAAATACAAAACAAACACCAGTAAGGGAATCAACAGTCCCAAGTTCCCTTTCCCTTTCCGCATCCCTAAAATCATTTGCAGTATGGAAGTCAGAAGAGCCTTCTTAGTTGTCTAATTGAGAAAACCAGGCAGAACAAGTTCACATAACAACAGCATATCTAAAGTGTTTTCTGATGCGATATTTACATGCTTCGACATATAGCAAGCATATTCAATGGAGTTTTGATCCAAATGAGTTATGATATGACACATTCATTAATGAATGAGAATGGTACACAAGTAAATCAACTGAGGAAAACCTAGATAGATATTTCAATTTATCAGTTACCTAATGACTTGAATTGGGATTCAATATTCTCTCAGCAAGTAGTAAATCATCAGGAGTTGTGACCTGTTTCAACAAGGCTTTGTATTAACTTAAAATTCCAGCACAACCGAATATTCCATATGCCTCGAATACTCACTCTGTCTTTTTTTACTTGCTACATTTTCCTTTTTTGGGCGTCCTAATTTACTTACTACATTTCCTTTTTTGATATGTGAGACTCACTTAATTTTTTCCAATAATACCCTTTTTTTGTCATTTACCATCTTTATTCAACCTTTTTTACCCCATTTTTGTCATCATCTTCATAAATACCTCTACTTTTTAATAGTCTCTGCCACTTTACATATTTCTCCTAAAAAATTATGCTATATGGAATGTAGCAAGTAATTAATGACGGAGGGAGTATATAATGAAATGAATCACGAATGTGAATGTAAGTAGAGACAAGTTTTTATTGATTTAATAAAACGATAAGGGAATTACGATACCTTGATGTTGGTATAAGAACCTTCCGTAATGTACACCGGATGTCCAAGATGTTCCACAATAGACACATCGTCAGTGACCTCAAGTCTTCTTCTGATGATATCATGACATCAATTCTTAATATAAAGTCTTTAAAAAGCTAGAGAAACAAAAACTAAATTCATACAGGTAAAGTTAGCATTTTACAAGGAAAAAAACTGTGCTCAACAATTTTGTTAATCACAAAGCTAGTTGCTACCATGAAATATTAATCACTATTCTCTTTCACCAAACATAGTGCGATGTTGAGGTAAAAGAACCAGAAGTTGGGCTAAGTTAGGATAATGAACTTTACAAGAAAAAAATGAAGATCATTGATGTACATACTATGCTTTAGTGCCATTTATATCAGATTAAAAAGCCCATGCGATGAATAAAGATAGATGAAAACTCCTGTTCTAATTCAAATGTAGATATATGATATGATAAAAGACATTGCTAATGGGTAATACTAGAGGCATCAAGGTACCTATTCACAAGATCAAAACCATCCTTGAGCAATGAAGGCTTGATGACCTGAATATTAACATGAAGATGCAGGGAGTAATGTTATGCAAGGGAGAGAAGTGATTTAGTAAGTGAAAAAAAATTGCTACGAGCTATTCATTTCGACATAATTTCAAGCAGCAATACCTGAGGAGTTTGCATTTCCCAAAGTGCTTTCCTGTCCAGAGTTTTCACAACAAAGCTCTCATTGTTGGCCTGAAAAACCATCAAAAATCACCAACCAGAAAGAGTGCGCTCACATAGCTGTTTCTGATTTCCAAACAGAAGCCACATAAAGATGACAAAGTAGCGATTCAGGGAAAGTGATTCATAGGACTTGTAGCTATCAAAGAAAGACATGTTTCTTTAATCAACCCTGCCTGCTTTTTTCGTCGACGTGCACAAGTTGGTAATTAGATGTGATTAAACTAAAGAGCATGATAAGCAAGATCCATAAACGATGTATATCAAATTAAACCACCAAGAATTAGTTCTAGTCAGTGGACATGTGCTGAGTTATCATAACCAAATGTTTAAATGTGAACTCAAATTGTTGGTAAAGGAAATTTCAACCCTAACCCATTGGCAGCAAATTTAGAACAAGGTAAGAGAATTTATTTATCATAAGCGATTCAAGTTCAACTTTATTGTTTTGTATTAAAAGCATTTGAACCCACATGCTAAAATTTCTGGATACGCCACTGTCTTTAAGGAAAATTTATTGCACCCTAGGGCTCCGTTTGTTTTGGAGGAAAACATTTTCCTTTCCACCTCTATTCATTTTCCTTTTTTTATTTGTTATGGGGAGTAAAATGATTTTCTCAAAGGTGAAAATTTTCTCTTTTAAAAAGGAAAACCATTTTCCTTCCCTAATCAAGGTATGCCACATTTTCCACATTATTTTTGCTTTGTTCTTTACTCCCATTTTCCATTCTTTTTTGCTTCTATTTTCTAGTTCCTCTTTGTTCTCTACTCCAATTTTTCCATTAAAAATAGTTTTCCATCGAAACAAACGGACCCTAAATTCCAGTGCCAAAAAATAGATAAACTTTTGCATAGAAGAACTGAACATAAATCTGTTGCCAACTTGCACAGATTTACCATGAGACGAATTCAATTTGACAATCTGAGTTCAATATAAAATCAATTTGTGGTTTGAACTTTTAACACAGATAAACAAGCTGAAGTTTGCATAACCTACATGCCAGAAGTAACAAGTAACCACCACATTACACAGACAGAATAGGAAAGAAAACCTAGGAGTTGTCTACTCAACTTACTATTGTAACCAAAATTATTCCTAAGCCCATGCAAATAAATCACAAGTATAATCATCCTTTCCATTAATAAACTGATTGTAAACACCACACATATATTCAGTTGAACAATAATTCACCTCCTTGATTGTAGCTTTAACAGGCACACCAAGTACAGCAGCTCCATGCAGCCACGCATCTTTGAGAACCTAGGAGTAACAATTTGAAACATAGCAGAAGCCATCGAATCATCATCCAAAACCAAGTACAAGAAGAATACCAGAGAGAGGAATATAGAATTATAGACAAAGCAAATTAAAAAGATTGCTTCAACTAGAATACTTCCTTCAATGACTTTAGTTATTACCACAGATAATCATTTCTGCTGTTTCAACATAAAACAGTTTTCGCTTTTAAGGTCACTTCCTCTTAAAATGACAACCTATATCAATGTATCTCTAAAATATTAAAATATTACTTCTCCAAATCAGAAAAAATCAGATTAGATCAAAAAATTTCAGATTATATCAGAAAAATTCAAATTAGATCAGAAAGATTTAGATCATATAAAAAAAAATATCAAATCAGAAATATTCCTTCAAAAAAAAATCACATCAGATCAGAAAGTTTCAAATCGGATCAGAAAGTTTCAAATCAGATCATAAAAGTTCAGACGAACTGAACACAACCTTACTCCCTCCATTTCAAAAATATTGTTACATTTGGAATCTAGCGCAAAGTTGTAGTAAAGTATAAAAACACTGGAAAGTAGCATGAGGTAGTAACTGCAATTAATATTTATTTGTTTTTTGATTTAAAAAAAGTTACAATTAATTATAAAAGAGAGTGAATGCAATGGAAAGTAAGTAAAGTCGCATTGAAAAGTGACATAGGGTAGTAATTGCAACCAATGAAACGATAATTATAAAAGGAAAGTTTCAAATGTAACAAAAAAAAATGAAACACTATAACTGGAAATTGGAATACTTAACAAACATTATGAAATGGAGGGAGTAGTTCAAATAAAATAAAATCCAAATTAAACTATGGACAGCTTATGATGTGAATAACCTAATAGCCAAAAACTTTGAAGTTCAAACCTTTTCAATATCTTGAGACAAGACCAATGGTCTGGCAGAATCATGGATGCAGACAAGTTCAGCATTCGAATCGATAACCTGCACTGAAGGAATAGTATTAGTCTTCATTGGAACCGCCAGCAGCTTGCCGGCTTCAGTAACAAGAAATGAACATCTTTGCTAGATTATATAAATAAATAAATAAAGAGCTACATATGATAAATTACATGGCTAGCACAAATTCCCAAACTTGTATTCAATATTCTGATTTTCATCAAATTATGTTCTAAAAAATATCAGAAGGAACAAGAGCTACACTCGGTCAATCTCAGCCAAATAAACCCCTAAAATGGAGTAGTCCGACCATTAACATCTTCATCTAGAAAAATTGCAACATTCCTTCAAGCAAATGTCTTCAAAAACCAAAAAATGAACAAGAAATGATAATACATGGAAATTGAAATCATCTTTATCACTATAAAATTCCATGTACCATTGCAGTCACACTTAGAAACCATCAACACACAGACAAGAAGTTGCCAATAACTAGAGATACCAAATGGTAGAATCAGGGAATGACATAATTGATAGCTTTACTCAAAGCTCAAAATACCCAAAACTTTATAGTCACTTGATCATTTTTAGTTCAGCTCAAAATTAATAGCACATAAAAACACACCAATCACCCATAAACTTCAATGTTCACTACAATCAGAAACTTCTGAAAGGGTGACAGTATATATACAAAGCTTGAAATAAATCAGATATAGGCTTGTATTCTAGCCTTCTAGGTGTATCTCCACATGTTTTCCCTATAGGATGAAGAATAACCTAAGATATGCATATGTCTGGCACTAGAACATACAGAGATCTTCAAGTGTACATCCACATGTTTCCCATAGAGGATAAATTATAACGAGGCCTATATACGGGGGCATAAAAATCTAGTATTCATTAAGCTTAAAAATTTTGAAAAAGAAAAAGAATACTGGGAATCTGGGATCCATCATTTGCACCTGAAATCCATTGTAGACAGAGTCTTGTCTCTCCTTCCCAGGTTCAGTAAATCTGAGGTCCACTTGTATCTGGTCCTTGGTTTCTGGAAGAAACAATAAACTTTTATTTTCTATCATCCAACAACAACAAAAGAAAAATAAGGAAAAAACAAAACAGGATGAAGAAACGGGACCTTCAAAAATGTCCTTGTAAGATGGATCGCAAACTACTACAATTTCTTTCACTTCGACCATTTTCGAAAAAGTGTACAAGCTGCAAAACGTAAGTTATTGTTAATTAACTCCAAACAGATGTAAGAACAAGCGTACAAAATATACCAGTAATTAATGCAGGATAAAACTATAAAAGTCTGCTGCATCACAGAGGTTACTATGCTAGAATTGATGGATTGAGGGAGTTTTGAGAATACTTGTGCCTCAAGAATTCAACGGTTATTTGGCAGCAGAGACTTGTAATTTTGCATATAGATGACATAAAAGAAATAAAACATTTATACTTCTGTAATTTGAATATTAATTACAAAGGAGGAACCAATATCCTTACGCCATCACATCCACCTCATTTTACACCCTCTAAAGAAAGGGTAGTTCTAAAGGGAGTTGAGTCTTGCATTCCCCTTGAATTCTTCTCTCTCTGCTGTCCACTTTCCAGCAATAATACCCAGGTTAACCTACAAGACAGTGCTATTGTGTGCAAAACTTCCTATGAGAACCCTGCTCTCCTTATCATAGGTTTCTTACTACATTTCTATGCCTAAGGCCTAGTTCTTTTGGACTTAAATCCAGTTCACTTTCGTTCAGCTCATCTCCTGCTAAGTGTACTATTCTGTTCAATTTAGTTCCGTTCAGATTAATCCAATGCAAAATGGACTTAATTCCAGACAAATTTAGTTCAGCTGCTGCTGAGTGAGCCTGGGATTCAGTTCAATTTCGTTCATATTGATCCAGTCCAAAAGAACAAGGCCTAACTTGTATAAGGATTGTGCATATTATAGCTAAATTGCTGAGCCAATCTAGTAGAATCACAATATCATTCTAATCAGCAGCATCCACTGACCACTAGCCAACAAACTTGACAACTGTAATACAGTAATTTACACAGAACTGTAAAATCTTGTGAACTCTAAAACAAACCTTTCTACCTCAAGTACTCACAGGAAATGTTGACACTCGCATAATACTTCATAATATGGTACAAGCACTGAGACAATCTATGATTTGAAAATGATCTCTGTTCAAACTTCAAACTAATTAAGAGACATTTCAATTGAATTCAATGGATCTCAAAGGGATTTAAAAAAAAAACATTAATTTGGTTTTGACGGATGGTTGAACATCTAGTTCTAAATTTCTAATACTAGTCACTTCACCCTTCATGTATTGACACAAATTTTACATTTCATGGTATACAAGCCATGATGTCTTACACAGTAGCATCAAATGGCCACGATCCTTGCACATTATGCATGTTTTAAGATACCTATACAATGCAATTGGTTGGCCCAGAAGTGGAAGGTACTGCTTCGGCATACTCGCCTGTTTGGAAAAGAAAAAAAATACAATCATAAGACTATAAGAGCAAGGAAGATTACTGATTATTGAGCTAAATAAGAAGCTAAAAGTTGAATTACATATAGAAGATATAGCTGAAAGAGAAAATTGCAAAAACCTGAAGAGACATGTATTTCAGATGAGCATTGAAATAAATACTTAATAGAGTGGTCTTATCTAGTCAAGTGGTTATAATAAAGAGAAGGTATTGTGTCAGACTGGTCTGACAGTAACGTTTTTGTTAGACCAGTCCCCTAGACCTAGATACATATGGTTGAATCTGGACTCATATGTGTTTAACCTGAACACATGTTGTTAAACCTGGACATGTATTGGTAGACCTGGTTATATATTTGTAAACCTGGACACATATTGTTAGACCTGGACACATATTGTTAAATCTGGACACATATTGTTGAACCTGGACACATATTGTTGAACCTGGACATGTATGGGTAGACCTAGACACATATCTGTAAACTTGGACACAAATTTGTAACCCTGGAAACATATTTGTAAACCTGGAAACATATTTGTAAACTTGGACACATATTGTTGGACCTGGACACATATTGTTAAATCTAGACGTATATTGTTGAACCTGGACACAAATTGTTGAACCTGGACAAAAATTTGTACACCTGATGAAAAATTGTTTAACCTGGACACATATTATTAATACTGGACATATTGTGTTACCCCTGGACACATATTGTTAAACCTGGACACATATCTGTCTAACTTGGACATATATTGTTAAACCTGGAAATCTATTTATAAACCTGATGACATTTGTAAATCCGGTGAAACTTGTTTAGCCTGGAAAAATATTGTTAAACCTGGACAAATGTTGTTGGACCTTGGACACTATTTCTTTGACCTGGACACATATTACTAAACCTGGATCCCCTCGTGAATTGTTAAAAAAAAAATAAGTGTTGGACGGCCCAACGGTCGGACCGTCCGACACAATACTTTCACTATAATAAATTATAAACTTGTTGGTGAATATACATATTGGATTCACATAACATTTTGAAAATCCGAACAAAGTATGATGACATAAAGAGAAGACGTCTCTAGAAATTAAAAAAAATTACAGAAAATGCTTTTCTTAGTGTAATAGTGTATGCTTCAACAAAAAAGGTTAATACCATGCCATCGTATCAAGATTGGGAAATGTTTTCCCAAAGATGTGCAAAGAAGATACTTGTACAAGAAATAAATAAATGTCAGATTGCCCAAGCTATGATAAAGAGTATAGAAAAGCAAATGAGAACTTTCCACTTAGGCTGTTTATACAACAATTTTCACTAACCATAATGAATGAACACAAGGAAGAGCAGCAAATCAATAAATTATTGAGTTTATGGCCTTAGTAAATTCAGCACAACTGCATAGCTTTCGTTCCAGTAGATCATCATATATTCTTTTTAGTTTTTGACAGAAAATGCAGAATAGCAACAATTCCCACTAACCAGAACCATGCACTCCAGATACATTTCATCTCAATAGCAACAAATTCCAAAAATGTGAAGCAACTTCAAGGACATTATATATATATATATATAGAAGTAGGCTCATGTGAGAAATGTAGTTTTGGTGAGAAGGGTGAGAAGCAATCTCAACCCTTTGATCAACAAATGAATGGCTAAGATTAAATTTGAATTTCCCTCCTTACTCCTTCTATAATTTAGAGTCAATGTATATATGGCATAAAGTCAATGTATTTTTAGTATATGTTAAATGTACCTATAGTTGGTGGCCAATGTACCTCTAGGTATTAGTTAATGTATTTATCTCTTCTCACATTTCTCACGATAAGAAATTTCTCACCGGAACCTAACCCTATATATATATATATATATTAAAAAAAAAAAGGTTTTCCCTGATTGAATCTGATAGTTTTATTATTATTATTATAACTAAGATTTAGTGATTAATAATGTATTTTGTTACA
Organism: Salicornia ramosissima; assembly: GCA_951394345.1. Lineage (NCBI taxonomy): Eukaryota > Viridiplantae > Streptophyta > Magnoliopsida > Caryophyllales > Amaranthaceae > Salicornia > Salicornia ramosissima. The sequence continues at coordinate 38,120,714 of OX596240.1, read as the reverse complement.
CTGTATGAAGTTAATGTGTTTTTACTTATTGAAAACTTAGAATAATTTTTACAGAATTTTTTTTAGTTGCAACTTGCAAATAACAAGGTTAAAATCTGTTTTCCTGATGTTTGACAGAAATCATACAGGTATTTTGAAATCATAAACCAAGGGCGGTTCTAGGAATGTCGTAGATGGGCGATCTGAACCAAAGGGCTTCAAATGGTATATTATGTTCTTTTTTAAAAATAAAAATAAAGACAAAATGAATCCGAATAGCCCATTAATAAGGGCAAATCTGTGTTCCCTCCATATTACTCAGCCATTAAAAGCTAAATTTGATGGCATATGTTTAGCCTCCTTTTCCATATCTCAATATAACATCTTTCACTGAAAATTTCACAATTCCAACAATCATTCTATTTATTCCTCAATTACAAATTTTATTCCCCAAAATTAAAAAGCCCTTTTGAAGAGAAGTTGAAATTTTAATATTAATCATCAGTCCAAAGTGTTGTAGATGATTTTTTTTTTTTCAAAACATTCAAGGAAGACATCACTTTTTAAGGGAAAATGTTATTTCTTTGTGTTTATTTTGTAATTTGAAATTTTAATATATAAAGAATGACTTGTTTTGTTGATAAAAATTGGTCTTTTGCCACTGTTGATGATGTTGTTAGCATTGTTCTTTATGTAGGGATTTATTATTTTCCAAAGGGACCATTTTTTAGATTTTGCACGGGGCCTCCATAACACTAGCTCCACCATATCATAAATTACCAAGGCATAATTTAACAGGGTAGAAAAGCACATAAACAACTCCAAAAAATATAAAGAAAAATAAATTTCATAAACTCATAAACAAAATGAAAAACCTTAAAAGAGCTCCAAAAACAAAATTAGTAAGATTAGGAGCAAATACATACACCCATTCGCTTGCCTTTGCCACCAGCAAGAAGAATAACAGAAACACTTTTCTCCTTCACAACTGCATTTTCCTGCAAAACCCCATCAAATAACAATTACAATTATAAAACTAAAACTCAAATAAAACCCATGAAGTGTATAGTGACAATTTGAGGTAAAAAAAAAAGATAAAAATGAAGATCAAACCTCACTAATAATGACATTATTTGCCGAACAATGGATTCTTAAAGCAGGCCATTTTGACTTTCCCAGTAGTTGAATTTTGTGAAACTTCAAGGTGGAATTGGTGGAAGATAAAATGGGAAGTTTTTTTGTAGTGAAATTGAGAGAATTGGAGTGAATTCTGGGGTCAGATGAAGACCCATAGCCAGAACAAGATATCTGCTTTACTCCCACAAGAGCCATGTTTCGGTTTCTCTCTCCCTTCTGGTGCGTTCTCTTCAGCTTAAAAAATTGCAGGTTTAATAAGTTCAGATAAGTTCTAATAAGTTATATCAGGTCTAATAAGTTTAATAAGGTCTAGTAAGTTGCAATAAGGTCCAATAAGGTTTAATAAGTTCTAATCAGGTCTAGTAAGTTTCAATCAGGTCTAATAAGTTCAAATCAGGTCTAGATTAATATTTTTAATTATTGATCAAATAAAATTAATTAAATTAATAATTAACTTAAAGCACTCTTACACAACATAAACCAATTTTATTTTATCATTCTTGTTTTATAATTTTTTTAGAGAAACCAATCAGAGTTAGATTGAATTAAACTATTTTTTTATATTATAAAATAAAACTTATTTTTTATTTTGGGTTTGATTTAATTTTGGTCCAAATTAAAACTTTACCCATCCTCCATATTATTACTAGCCTTATATGCACGTTTTGCGTACGATAGTATGTTAAATACATCTATTAATCTGTCTAAATAAACTTTTTTAATTTTTTTTTTAAAACTTTTTTCCTTTCATTCGGTTATCCCACAACAATGAACGAAAGAAAAGTTTTATCTACCATATTCTATTGGCTACCAAATTTCTACGATGATCAAAATGTAATTTTTTTTATGAAATATATCAATATGGATGTCTATTTATAGAGAATTTAAAAATATTAATTTTGAAATTTTTGTTTTATTTTTTTGAATTTTATATTTTGTACTATTTTCATTTAAAAAAGTTAAAAAAACTGTAATAACTTTCTGTAATAAATAGAGGTGATAAAAATTAAGATTTTTGAAAGTTTTGAGGGGGTACATTAGACATTTCGAGGGGGGACACCATTGCTCCCCCCTTGGCTTATATAATAGAGATTATTCAATCCGTTCTAATTTTTTAGTTTTACTACAAGTGAATTAAGAAAAAATAAATATGTAGATAAGTTGTTATTGGAATTGATAATATTAATTAATAATGGGTTTGAAAAAAGATATACTAATTATTATTACCTTCTTGAACGTAATTCAACAATAAAAAAAAAAAAACATAGGTTCAAATGTATAGAATATTAACATCATCATTATTATTATTATTATTAATTTATTTTATTCAATCATATAAAATACGTTCCAATAAGTTTCAATCAGGTTTAATAAGTTCCAATAAGGTCTAATAAGTTCCAATAAGGTCTAATAAGTTCTAATAAGGCCTAATAAGTTCCAACAAGGTCTAATAAGGTCCAATAAGGCCTAATAAGGCCTAATAAGGTCCAATAAGGCCTAATAAGGTCCAATAAGGTCTAATAAGTTCTAATAAGGTCTAATAAGTTCCAATAAGGTCTAATAAGTTAAATAAGGTCTAATAAGTTAATTCAGGTCAGATAAGTTCAGGTCTAATAAGTTGAAGAGAACACACCCTTAATTTCTTAATATTCTGAGTGATTAGCAATTTAGCATACTACCTCAAAGTAGCCAAGTAGGTACTACTACTAGGTAGGTGAAAGACTATATGAAAACAAAAAAAGAAACAAAAAAAAAAATTAAATTAATAGGCCTGTGTTATAAATAATTATGGATGTCCGTGAAACCATGTACCTTCGGAATTATTATAACCTTTAGATATGTGTATATATATATATATATACATATATGTGTGTGTGTGAGTATGTGACAACCTATGGAATAATACATAGTTGTATTTGGTTTTCCTCTCCACATTCTCTCCTTATTGTCTCTACTTTTTCCCCTTATTTATAACATGTTATCGGCACGATTGTTCTTCCCATTCACTGGATACAAATTCAAGGATATCAGGAGAAGTTGCAAGCCATTTTCGATTTTTCATGAAAAGATTCTTCTCCTTTAACGATTTTTGGATATGGTGCATATTCAAGGATAAAGTTTAATTAAAGACATTCAAGTAAGAGTTTCTTATTTATGTTATTAAATAATTTCAAGATGTTTATTTTGGTTATCAGAGGTTATTGGTGATTTCTGTTTTCGGGCCATTTACTTTTAGTTGCTGGAATCAAGTCATTAATAAAAGCTTCCCCTATGACTTTCCTAGTGATGCTTTGCATTGCTTTCACCTCAATTGTTCGCGCCTTTCTGTTTTTGCTATTTCTAATAGTTGCAACATCTTCAACAAATGGAAAAAATTCGTATGGCCTGACAACAGTAGAAAGGTTTAACATTATGTTGGGTATGAATCTTTTTTATTGACAATGTTTGTCTGGATCTTCTTCACTAGGCAAGAGGTAATATCTTTGAGTAAGTTTACTCATGAAAAAACATGAAAAGTGATGTATATTGGTATATAAAGTGTTTTTGGACATATAACCATGTATTTTATCACTAATTATTGTGATTTACTTCAAATTTATATCAGTTGGTAATCATGTATATAATGGAATCATATATATATGTGCGACAATTTTTGTATATATGATTTTCTATAACATGGGGTCGCAATGATTTATGCACTTTAATTTGTTTTAACTTGGGTGAATATTTATCTAAATATTATTAAGTTAAAATAGCATAAAACATGAATAAAATGACGGGTTTAAACATATTGGACAACGTAAATGAAAGAAAACCCAATTTGACGTCTAATACAAGGTTATATCTCAAATTCAATTAATATAAAATTTCGTTTGATAAGTTGTGAAACACTTGGTTTGATTTTAATTTCAAGGTATGTGGCAATCTACGGAGTACATGAAATTTATCTTTCATGATTTTCATTATTTAATTAGGGAAAAAAATTGTTATTCTTGAAAATCATGATGAATAAGATAAATTGATATTGTTTATTGTTTTTGAGTATCACATTTGGTAGTGGAAATAATAATTTTTCTAAGCTATTAAGGGGTGTGACAAGAAATTTTAAAGAATATGTTTGAACTTATTTATTTAATTATTATTATTATTTTATGTTTGATGTTCAGTCGTTGTAATATAATCTTTGTACTTGTGGAGTTCATTTTATTTTATTACCAAGTAAAAGGTGATGGTTTGAATGCATATTTATTTTATAATAGTCTTGTTTTTTATTCTAAAAAGATAGACTTCATAAATGGTTTCCTAATATGATAGTTAAGTAGTACTCTAAGTTATAATTAGAGTATGTTATGCATTTGTAATTTATACTCATATTTATATGCAGGTGTTACATTTCAAATTGTGTATACGGAATCTTGCATAGCAGCATATGGTCGTAATTTGAGTATGGAGTATGGCGGTTTGTCGTCATGTATAATTTTATTCATAATAAGAAATTATGGTTGTATATATAATACAAAGTGAAATATGATGTTCATGTTTAAAAAATGAAGTCATGATCGATAAAGCATTATAAGTGTGTGTGTGTGTGTGTGTGTGTTTGTGTATCAAATTTACAGACATATAATAATAATGTGTCCAAATTTGTATATATGAGGATGAAATCTTATACTTGGATTGATTTATGATAGAATGATTCCATGATTATTAATTTTATACTTATTATTATTATTGGTATAAAGGAGATGGAAGATTTAGTTATTTTTCATGGTTATTAATTTTATATTTATTATTAGTATAAAGGGTTGACTTTTATATTCTAGATACTATTTAATAGATGGATATCATCATAAGATTCTTTGGTATATAAAAGAATTTTTATGCAAAATGTTTAATGTTTTAAGGAATTATTATTTCTATAAAGATGATTTAATTTCTTTATGGAGCATTTTCATAAAAGGCACATAGTCTTTATGAAAATTGGTTTTGTTCTACATACATAAAGATTAGATGATATATCTTTATGGAGGAGGTTTGATTCTTCATACATAAAGATGTTATATTTTTATGGAGGAGGTTTATTTTTCATAAAAATATTATGTCTTTATGATGGAGGTTATTTGTTCATAATGATAGTATTTCTTTATGAATGGTGTTTTAATTCCTTGGAATCTAATGAGTTAAACTTGCATGATATTTTATATTTTTAATATATAAATATAAAAGGATATGTGACATATTATCTTGTAACTAAATAGATGGTGGAATGATGGTAATAATTTCTTTTGAGATTAATTCCATGGTTTTAATCACTAGTTTGTGATATGTTACATGGTAATTATATTGTTAAGAATGTAGGATTATATTTATAATGTTAATTCACGATTCATGTGCGACTTTTTTATGGGCGGGCGTGATTTTATAAATATAATTAAAGTCGTGATTAAGAATTTTGTATCTTATAATTTAATTTAGAAAAATCTTTGGCCAAAGTGTTGTCAAGTTAAGAATATAGAATTCTGAAGGGATGGTAATAAGCCTGAATTAAGTTACTAGTAAAGAAAACTCAATTCACGCCTAGTACAATGCTAGATCTTGAATTCAATAAGGATCCAACTTTGCTTAGTGATTTGGAACACTACAAATTTAGTTCATCCCAAGGGTAGTGTTTGTTACTGCAATGATACAGGAGGGTGAACTAAGATTCTTAATAAATCATTGATATTGGCTCAATTGCAGGAGTATGTGCATAAAGATTTACCTATATGAGTTAGAAATTTGGCCACTTCGTCAAGTTTTGGGCTTAACTTGAAATGCTCATGATCAGATACAGACACCATGGCTTCTAAGATGCAGAGGACTAAAAGACCTTTGTTAGTGCTTGTGTGTATTGTATCTTCGGTTATTTGTAATGATTGTATGATTCCAAGCTTAGTCTATCATTGCAATTGGAATTAATGTAAAGTATACATATACTAAGTAGTAAGTAGAAATTAAATCTTTACCATATTTCTATGTATGCATACACATGTTATTTTGTGTTCATTTTTGCAAGTTGTGGTTTTAAGCTTGTCAACATTTATGTCATAAATAAGAGGAGGATTTTTTGAACATTTATGCATAAATGGGCTTGGCAGTTGAACAAAGGAAGAAGAAATAAGACAAAAGGGGAATCGAGGCAGGACCAGGTTGCACCTCGCGACCAGTGAGGTCTCGACTCGCGATTTCTCACAGAGGTAATATATTACTCACTCCGTCCCAGTTTAGTTGCTACTTGCTACATTCACTTTTTCACATCTCACGAGACACAACTTTAAATAAAAATATCTTAAACTATACATTATAAAAATTATATATTTGAAAAGTACTTGTAAAAGATCACATGTGAATAATGCTACAAGTCAAAATGTAACAATTAAATTTGGAAAGAGGTAGTATTTTTTTTGATGTAGGAAAGAGGTAGTATTAGGGCTTGTTTACTTCAGATTATATTCAGTTCAGTTCAGTTAATCTCTATTCAGTTCAGTTCATCTATATTTAGTTCAATTAATACACTTCTATTCAATTCAATTCATCTTTTTTCAGCTAATGTAAACGAGGCCTTAATCTATTAGATATCTACATGTACGGGAATGATTGGTAATATTGAGAGTGACTCAAATATTTGGGAAATGATTTTACACTTCCCAAATTGATTTTATCACCCTCCGCTTCTCACATGAATATTAAAGGGGTGGAGTGACAAAATATCACCCAAATATTTTCCCTCGTTTTAGTTTTATTTAACTGCAGAGTATCTTTTTTATTGGGAAGTGTTCTTCTGAAATTTTGGAAAAGTGACCGATAGAGGAGGGAGAAAGAAGAGAGAGAGAGAGAAAAAGGAGATGGAAAACGTTAAAGTGTTCTTGAAGAAATGCGAAGAATCAGGCGATGCAGCTTACAGTGCATTACGATCAGTGCTTGACAAGCTTGAAAATCCGATTACTAGAGTTGATGCTCGTCGTTTTTTATCTGATCTTCAGAATCATTTCGATTCTTCTCCTCTTTCTTCTGATGATTGCTTCTCTACTTATCACTTCAAAATCAATGACATTCAATTGGAGCATTCTTCAGGTCTTTTTCTTTTTGCTGCTTTTGATTTGAGTTTTTGATGTTGCTTATTTGTTTTTGATTCGGCTTATTTTTTGATGTTGCTTATTTGTTTTTGGAAATTCTTATAATCTTATTGATGTGAAATTGTTGTCACTTACTTCATCAGATGGATAGATTGAGTGGATGAAAAATAAAGATGGATTTTTGTGTGTAAATGAGCTTAAATTGATAATATAATTGATGAAATTTATTTAGGACCTATGCACGGTTTTAAAAAAAATATAATTGGTGAAATTTGTTTCACTATAATGATAATATATGCTGTGCAAATAAAAGATGACATTGGAAAAGAAAAATACTCGTAGTAGTTTTGTTAATTTGAAATATAGTGGTAAAAATAGATACCAGCTTGTGATCACAATTTCAATGTTTGAATGTGTCGTGATTCAGTGTTTTTTTTCCTTATTCTATTTAACAACGTTTTTTTTTTTGTTAGAATAAAGAAATGTGAAATTTTAACTATGTACTACTTGGATGGGAAAGATATTTTTTGTTTCAAATATGAAAATAAATAAACATGTACTATTTGGATGAAAAAATGGATAAACAACTAGGTGTACATATTGTTTTTAGAGGCTTTTGTTTTATTCTATAGTACGGAGTATATGTTTACACTTGGCAATGTACTCCCTGCATTTTGAAAATACTTGTATTTGTTATGTTTGAAAGTTTGGGTACTAAAAGTGGGAAACTTTAACCATGAAAACTTTATTATATATAAAAAACAACATATTCTTATAGGATCTTGTTAGATCTATCTAGACACATACTTTTTTTAGGTATGAACGTTTATAATTTTTATGGGGCATAGTGGAAGATGTATATATGTTAAAAAAGGGCATTGTGTGTGACAAACATTTTTAGACGAAGGGAGTGCAATTTTGACGAAAAAATTACATTTAAGTATTACCTTTATATAATTTTGTATTAATGAAACACAAGCAGTACAAATGCCAATCTTACATGTTTGGCTTGGAGCTCTAGATTTTGCTTGTATTTAATCTTTAACTTTAGCATGTTATGCTGAATCTTCAGGATTCCAGCAGAGGAAAAAGTTGACGATGCTGGTGATTCCTAGCATTTTTATGCCAGAAGACTGGTCTTTCACATTTTATGAAGGTTTGAATAGGCATCCTGAATCCATATTCAAAGATAAGGTAGTTGCTGAGCTGGGTTGTGGAAATGGATGGATAACTATTGCTGTTGCTGAGAAGTGGTTGCCGTCAAAGGTTAATTGCACTTTCCTAACAATAGTACTTGAACTTTCTAATAATTATTTTTTTTTGTTTTCGAGTGGCTCTTTTTTTCTTGCTAAAAATAATTTAACTTCAGCTATTTCATGGTTTGAGCTGTTCAGATTTTTTTCCTTTTTTTTTCCAGTTTTCCCTCTGTCATTGGGACGTAAGAACGTTGACAAGATTAGTTGTTTTTTGGTGAAGGCTGAATTAATACTTAATTCTATTTGCTAACAGGTGTATGGCCTTGATATAAATCCCAGAGCTGTAAAGATTTCTTGGATTAATTTATATTTAAATGCTTTGGATGAGAATGGTGAACTCATTTATGATGAAGAGAAGAAGACTCTGCTAGACAGAGTTGAATTTCATGAATCTGACCTTCTAGCTTACTGTAGAGACAATAACATTATGCTTGAAAGGATTGTTGGCTGCATACCACAGGTAACATATGTATTAATATCTAAAATCTTGGCCTTGTTTTCCCACAGTGATCATTGTTTCAACTTTTGTTATGGGATTTTAGCTTATATGATCTAGTCGGTTCAATGATTTTCACCTACAGATCCTTAATCCTAATCCAGATGCAATGACCAAGATGATCACAGAAAATGCGAGTGAGGAGTTCCTCCATTCTCTCAGCAACTATTGTGCACTACAGGTGAATTTAGATTACTCATTGCCATGTTCATCCTAGGTGTTCTCTGTGCATTAATTTATCAGGTGTCTCAAGCATACATATAGTCACATCTATATCCACACTGATTAGAATTGAGTTGGTACTACTGCAATGATGATTGTGAACTGTGGTTGGTAAGATATATGAATGTTTTACAAAATTGGGTGAGTTTCTAATTCAAAGTTGAGAATAAGACTGTTGATTTGTTGATGGATATGGAAATTATGCTTGTTATAATTTGTGATGGGATTTTGGAGAGAATATTCCAATCTTCCATGTACACTCTAAAACTGTCCATGTCATCTCCAATTATACAGAAGCTTTTTTCTTAATTAACAGACATGTCCTCAATTCTATCAAACCTGACCTCTCAGGCTCTCATAACTAACTGCTTCACCTAGTTTATCAAAAAAATTAAGAAAATAAACCAGAAAATACAATTATGTTATTATTCTAATTAATTGTTGATATCTAGTGAATATCTATAAAATTATTTCTGTATAGAGATATTCGTTTTCTTGTTTCTGCTTTTGTTTACACGTGATTCAAAATATTTCTTATATTGTGTACAATTTTGTTCATTGATTGTCTTGGTTAATTTGAGAATATGGTGGCTTGTGCCATTTTCTTCCTTCGGTCTGGATCTAGGGATTTGTTGAAGATCAATTTGGCTTAGGTTTAATAGCAAGGGCTGTTGAAGAGGGGATTGCAGTCATAAAACCCACTGGGATTATGATTTTTAATATGGGAGGCCGCCCAGGGCAAGCTGTCTGCAGACGCCTGTTTGAGCGTCGTGGTTTCCGTGTTAATAAGATCTGGCAAACAAAAGTTATTCAGGCAAGTTAAACACTGTGTAGCTGTAAATATTTTTACAATTTTGAGCCATGGATTTGTCTTGAGCTCTCTTTTACAGGCTTCTGATACAGATATTACAGCATTAGTTGAGATTGAAAAGAACAGCCCACACCGTTTTGAGTTCTTCATGGGGCTAACAGGAGATCGGCCTATTTGTGCTCGAACAGCTTGGGCATATGGCAATGCTGGAGGTTCTATCTCTCATTCTATTTCAGTTTACAGTTGTGAACTTCGTCAACCTAATCAGGTGCAAGTTCTTTCCCTTTTTTCACGTTGATGATGATATTTAAGCATATGGGACATAGTAATCATTGTATTTGACAATATATTAACAGGTTAAGACGATATGTGACTTTTTGAGGGATGGCTTTAAAGAGATCAACAATTCTTTGGATTTATCCTTTGATGATGAATCCGTGGCTGATGAAAAAATTCCATTCTTGGCATATCTTGCTAGTGTTCTTAAAAAAAATTCTTACCTCCCTTTTGAGTCACCTACTGGAAGTAGACGCTTTCGTGACCTTGTAGCAAGGTTCATGAAAACATACCATCATGTTCCACTCACTGCCAAGGTACCATTTGAGGCCCTTGTTTGTAGTGGTCATAGGAGTTTCTGTTTGTAACCTTTTGTGCCTCTTTGTTTTCCTTATTATATTTAGCTGCTGCTATTATTTATTTTAATGATGTGAATTGTTTTATAATGTGATTTTTTATTGAAAAGAAGCTCATATTATTTGTTTCATCATTCTCTAATGGCTTGGTTGAAGTTAAAAGATAAAATTTTGCATTGCATGACTTGCGAACATGTGAAGCTGTAATTGCTGTATAGTTTGTTCATATTCTATATTATGCAAGTGGTATCTGAAGCTTTTGTGGTCTTGTGGTGGTGTTTACATTGCTTTTGGAGCAACGACTACTGATGCTTATTGCATATCTGGCTTTCTCTGTATTTCAGAATGTTGTTGTATTCCCTTCAAGGACTGCAGCAATTGAGAATGCTCTACGATTGTTCTCACCAAAGCTGGCCATTGTTGATGAGCAATTGACCCGGCACCTCCCTAGGCAATGGATGACATCTTTGGCTATTGAGGTATAGTCTGTTTCTGATGATGCATCTTACAACTTGTAATTTTGATAGTTGATTGACATTTATGCTATGTATTTTTTAAACTTTTAAACTGTTCCATGGTCTGCAAATTATATATATATATATATATATATATATATACATATACATTTTTTTTCTTTCCGCTTAACTTTCTATTCTGTGTTGTTTCTTTGTTATTCCCCCTCCCCCCAAAGAGGAATAAGAAGAGAATGGGAGGGTGGCAGAAGGAGGTTTTTTTTTGGTCAAGGGGATGGCTTGCTGTTTCTGTTGGTTTGGCAAAACTATTGGCTCTCTGCAGTGCCTGCTTCATATAATAAATACATCACATGTATTTTTTTTTCAAATGAAAGTTGCTTGTGATGTGCATCATGTTGGAAGTCTTGGAACATTCATGGATAAATGGATTTATATTCCATATGTGATGGATTCATAAGAAAAATGGTAAAATGGTGGAAAACGTCAAGGGAACCCGCCCAGGCTGGTGTGCAATAGCTCAGACAGGATGAAGAAGGATAGTGAAGGGTTTGGGGGGTGACCCGCCTAGTTGCTGTCTACACTAACCCTGCCGGATTGCTCTCCGAACAAATCTTTTCGCTTGTGTTGTTTTTTAAGTTTCTCGGTTATTTAACATGTAATGAATGGATAGACATGTCCATTCTGTAGAGACCTGTTAACTTATGACGGGATGGGTTGAAAGTTGAGACAACGCATCCATTCATGCTTACTCATATTTCTCCATAAATAGAGATCTTTGGGTGACATATGAGGAGACGGAGCCACCGAGTTATAAGATAGAATCTCCATACACAAACTCTTTGTATTGATTATCTTTGGACCATTTTGAGTAGGCCACCGAAAGGTGGGAGTATTAGAATCAAAAATTTTCTTTTATTTAGGTGTTTTCCAAATATCCATGCATAAACTCGTTGCATTGATTATCTTTGCTGAACACCAAAGATAATTGTGTCTTCTTTTAATCTGAATAGCAGTATCGTGTAACGGTGTAACCTGATGTTCTATAGAGGGTTGATATTATATAATTAGGCATGTGCACCATTCCGCGCCTTGGAGATACTTATCCGGCCCTTTATACTTAATCTCTCCATGTTCTAACACATCAGTCTACAGTTAAAACATCGAATCAGCAACAGGGGATGGCAGATGTGTCTCTGTTGCATGACCCATAATTATGTGATGCATAAATGGATGATCATACATATTACTGGACGGAATTGCAAAACTGAAGGATGGGCATAGAATTGGGCTTAAAGACGTTTGAGTTTTTGGAAGCGAAGTAATGAAGGCAAAAAAATTGTGGAAAAGAGTATGCTGGAGGCACTCAGACGTCTGCTTAGAACTGTACAACCATATGTTGTCAATGTTGTGGCTTCAAGCATTATTTATGGCTTAGTGGTTCAAGCCACCAGGGCACAAGGCCTTGTGGTCTGGCTCTTCTGAGTTTTTATTCTATTCGTGTTGTCCACACTCCACTATATGTCTCCATATCCTAGTTGTTCAGGATTATATTAGTTACCTCTCTTTGTTAGTTGAAATTAGACTAAATTATATTATTGTAGTTTCCTGTTCCCAGTACGATCTCAGATCTTGTTAAAAGTCTAGGATATATCTTTCTTAGAGGAGTGGTAGGATTCTTAACATACTAAGGGAGTAGGCTCAATGTTATTATTTACTTTAATAGGAATGCAAAATGTTTGTATTTCACAGGCTGAAAATTAATACTATTTTTTTAATTGAATAGCGACAGTTTGATGGTTTTTCTCTCCTACTCGAACAAGGGATGTTTTCCATGTTAATTTTTTTTGCCTATTACCATGGTCTCTTTGTTTTTTCTCCTTATGATTAGTGCTTTTCGATGATTTTTATTACTGTGTATCTATATATTGTTTCTGCTTAAGTTCAGTTTCATATAATTTTCATGTTTGTGCTTTCATTGATCCTTGCCGTCACCATCGCACTAGTATGGTTGTCTTTGATACATGTTGATGCTCTATACCACATTGGCACTCTGTGTGTTTATGGATTAGATGGCTGGAAAAAATAGCAAAGCTTTCTTTGGTGTATTTCATCACTGTGAATATGGAAGTTTCACTATTGCTTCCCTTTGCTTACTTCTAATATGTTTATGCCAAAGTAGTTTGTAGGTGATGTTTGTGTCTCATTCTGATGTAATTATATTTTAAACATATTTTAGCAGAATATTAAAATGAAATATTCTATTAAAATATGGACAATTCTGAACAAGCTCTGTTATGATGTTGCAGAAGAGAGATTCTAGTGAGACTTCAGATGTGGTTACAGTCATAGAAGCTCCTCGTCAGTCTGACTTGATGATTGAGCTTATTAAGAAGCTGAGTCCTCAAGTTGTAGTTACCGGCATTGCTAATTTTGAGGCTGTTACTAGTGCAGCGTTTGTGAATCTTCTGGATGTTACTAGAGAAATTGGTTCACGTCTTCTCTTAGACATTTCTGACCACTTTGAGTTGTCAAGCCTTCCTAGTTCCAATGGAGTCCTAAAGTATCTTGCAGCAAACTCTCTACCACCACATGCTGCTGTTGTTTGTGGTCTTCTGAAGAATCAGGTGCTTGTCATTTTTCATATGGAATGCCAAATTGGATGCCAGCTTTTAATCAGAAAACCTTTGCAGATGAAAAAGTTGGATAACATTTTGATAATATCCTTAATTCCTTCCCTCTGAATCTGTTTGTTTATTTTCATAACATGATGCTTGTTGTGTCTCCACTCTCCAGGTTTATACAGATCTTGAAGTAGCATTTGTGATTTCAGAAGATGATGCCATTTTTCAAGCTCTGGCAAGAACGGTTGAACTTCTTGAAGGGAATACTTCATTGATTAGTCAATACTATTATGGCTGTCTCTTCCATGAGCTTCTTTCCTTCCAGCTTGCTGATCGACACCCACCTTCAATGGTTTGTTACTCTACCTTAGTTTCCTAGCATGGAAATTGATGGGCCTATCTATTTTATGAGCAAAACTGAGATTTTTTTTGTTTACTGAAATTGATGGGCCTATCAACTTATTATTATTTTTTTCAACATCGTACTATTGAACCTGTTACTTGATTTTATAAGCAAATAACTATGATGCTTAAAAGCCAAATAATTTGAATTGTTGAAATCATCCAAATAAACTTAAGGAAAAAAAATTAAATAATAAATAAATTATATGAATTGTTCGAGTCAGCTAGTAATTGCTGCATTTGCAAGGAATATATTCATGTCTTTCTAGTAAAATCAGATTAATTTAGTTTTTACTTTCGGCTTCTCTATCTTTGAAAAGAAGTGATAATAATTACAAGATATAGTTTTGATAGTTATGCTCTAGATTTATGGATAAGTTCTCTTTACATTTTAACATGTGATTTCTATACTGCAGAGAGAATGTGATAAGAAGAGTTCCACTAAGTTGATTGGGTTTGCTAGTTCTGCTATCTCAGTCTTCAGCAATTCTGAGCTGTCTATAAGCGAAGGAAACAATGACTCTTCCCTGATCCACATGGATGTTGATCAAAGCTTCTTGCCATTACCCTCACCTGCAAAGGCTGCAATTTTTGAAAGTTTTGCTAGACAAAATTTATCTGAGTCCGAGACAGATGTAACAATTGACATCAGACAGTTTATTAAGACCAGATATGGTTTCCCGACAAACAACAACACAGAGTTCTTATACTCTGACTATTCACTGGGTCTTTTTAACAAGCTTCTACTTTGCTGTATTCAAGAAGGTGGCACATTCTGCTTTCCTGCTGGATGTAATGGGAACTATATGTCTGCTGCAAAATTTATGAAAGCAGACATTGTTAACATTCCTACACAGGCTGATGTTGGGTTTAAATTAACTGCTGATGTACTAACTCCGGTGCTGGAGTCTGTTAAAAAGCCATGGTTGTATATTTCTGGTCCTACTATTAACCCAACAGGCTTGCTTTACAGTAACAAGGAGATGGAAGATATATTATCAGTGTGCGCAAGATTTGGTGTAAGGGTTCTGATTGATACCTCCTTCTCAGGTTTAGAATATGACATTGAAAATTGGGATGCCTGGAATTTGGAGTCCGCTTTAACAAAAATCTCAAGCTTTGCCCGTTCAACCTTTTGCGTTTCCCTGCTTGGAAGTCTTTCATTGGACATGCTTACTGGAGGCCTGACCTTTGCATTTCTTGCTGTGCATCAGTCTCTACTTGCTGTTACAAGTAATGGTTTTGCTGGTCTTACCAAACCTCACAGTACTACCAGATATGCTATGAAGAAATTATTGGCTCAGGCTGAACAAGAAGCTGGTAACCTTTCTGAATTTGTTTCAGAACACAAGGGCATTTTGAAAAATAGGTCACAGCACTTGAAGGAGGTAATAACTGAACAGCCTCTTTTTTTCCCCTTATCTTTGTCCCTTGCATTATGTACGCATGCATCTTTGTTTTCCTCTTGAATCTGCTGAAAAAACTCTATTAGCTTGGGTATGTCTGTATCTGTCCTTGTCTCTTTATCTGCCAATTGTATGTTGAAGCTACTTTGTGTTTCCTCAAGCAGAATCAACCGCTGTTGAGGTTGAATTTGGGCCTTTAATGATTTGATCTTAGCATTACCAATTTACCACAACTATTCCCCCTGCATTTGACCCTCATATTCTGTGATTGTTTGACATCTGAATTCCCTCTGGTTTACTTTTCATCGTCATGGGCATAACATTACCAATTCACCACAAACCCCCCACCCCCACCCCCTATATGCCATATTTTGGGATTTCCGATTTTTCTTACATCTAATAATGATGCCTCTCAATTTCCCATGTAACAGGCGTTGCAAACATGTGGATGGGATGTGCTTCCATCCCAGGGTGGTGTCTCCATGGTGGCAAGGCCATCTTATTATCTTGGGAAGCATGTTACAGTCAAGGGTGCTGGCAAACGAACGATTGAACTACAAGACTCTACTATTCGAGAAGCATTTTTGTCCGCCACAGGCTTATGCATCAATAGTGGTTCATGGACTGGAATTCCTGGTTATTGTCGCTTCAGTATCGCTTTACAAGAAGATGAATTTAAGCAGGCGTTGGAATGCATTGCACGATTCAAGGATCTCGTTGAATAATGGGGTTTTGCGCATTATATATTGTGCTCAATCTTATACTTATCCTGCAATAATACCTATTGATACATGACTTAGGTGTCATGCTCATTTTTTCTGCGTTCAAACACTATGGCCTAAAGGTTTCGTCTTTCACTTGGTTTTCAGAACGATTATCTACAGATATGAATTTCTGTAACTTATATTGTTATGGTCAAGTGCTTGTCCTATTTGGCTTACTGAATACTCAAAGGAAAAAGTCACAAGGATAATTACAAATCTTCTCAAAAATAATCTTAGCTTTTTTATTATTCTAGAATAATCTCAACTTTAAGGTAATTATTCGCAAAATAATCTGAAGTGTTATTTTTATTGCTTTTGATCTATGCCGGGACCAGAAAATAGCCACAAAAGTTAGGATCATTTTAAAATAATTAATAGTTGAAATTCTATTGGAAAAATGATTGAAAGTTTGGAATATTTTCAATAGTTAAATGGACATTATCATAGCAATATCATTATGTGTTTTAAAAAGAAATGGGATTCATATCTAGTGAGAACATCATTTTTTTTTAATTGAGAACATCGATTTTATATACGTGGATATCTTTATATATAAAAAAGTTTAAAAACTTGAACTTATGCAATTTTTTTAGAACACCAAATACAAATCTTAAAACATGAAGTCAAAGGCTTCTAAAATAATAATCTCTACTCCCTCCGTTTTTTTAGATGTAACACTTTAATTTTGGTACTATTCATCTGTCTCACTTTGACCATTAATTGTTACTTATATATAAAGAAAAATATATTCATGTGAGATCTTGTTGGATTCACCTTGGAATATACTTTTCAAATATATAATTTTTATGATTTTTACACTTATATATTTAGAGATATTACGAGTACAAGTTGTGTCTCGACAAGTGTGAAAAGTGAAGTGTTACATCTAAAAAAACAAAGGAAGTATTATACTATTATACAAGAAAAAGGGAGCTATAACGTCCCCTAAAAATGCCTATACTATCCTCTCAAATGTTTCTGAAAAATTAACATTACTCATAATAAATAATGAAAAGTTATTACAATTTTTTAACCTTTTAAAATCGAAATATTACAAAATAAATAATTCGTAAAACTAAAATAATAATACCAAAATTCGTATTTTTAAATTCTCTACAAATAGGCACCCATATTGATATAGCGGATATAATATATTCGGAAAATACACATTTTCTTTTATTCATTGCTATGGAATGACCGGATGAAAAAAGAATAGTTTGTTTATGATTGGTGAATGAGTGTGAATTCGACAAATATATTAATTTTTCGAACAAACAACCTTCATTTTTGTAAAAGATACATTACAAATATCATCGCACACAAAACGTGTATACAAATTACAAAGGCTAGTACTATTACTAAAGCAACAACCGCCTTCCAATTTTTTCCTCCAAAATGTCCCTCCCAACAACACTACTTTATTAATTGTATTGCATAAAAAATATATAAAAAACATTTAATGCATGTTAATAAATGTGTTTTGTTTAAAACTTTAGACATTTATTAATTAATACTCCTATAAATAACTATATATATTTTTTTATCATAAAATAAATAAAACAAAATTTTAAAATAAATACAATTAAAAAAAGATAAAAATGTGATTTAATTAAGAATATTTATTTAAAAATCAAGCATCTACTCGGGATTTTCTATGATCTAGTTACTTATGATACAAAGCCGTGGAAACTGGAGAGTGGAGAAAAGAGATGAGACCATAAGCCTGTTTGGTTTAATATTAAACTAGATTAGCACATGTGCGTTGCACAGATTATACAAAATAATAATAATAATTAATTTACAATATAAAGTGTTATTAAATCAATGTTAATTTAGAAAATCTTAACATAATCGAGCTACATAAAACTCAACGTAAGATTAGATGCATGGTTGAAAATATATTTTAAAATTAGAATAATCCATAGCCAAACGTATTATTTAAATGATAGAGGGATAATAAAGTTGTAATATTTATTTTGTACATTTTCAAGCAAGATAAACAATAAAGGAAACAATCAAACCAATTGAACTACTGTAGTTTTATTGTTTAACTTTACTTAAAATTTAATATACTAACAATTTTAAGCCAAGGCCCTCGCCAACTCTCCCTTAGCTCCCCCTGAAAGGAAGAGATGGGAACGGAAAGGAGTAGATGTTAAGTTTATTCATTTTTCAAATAAATTTTCTAAACAGTCACTAATATTGGTGTTTTTCATTTTTTATGGGAATAAATTCTTAAGAAAAGAATAACACTCAATTAGTTACAATTGGTGAAATTTGTTTAAATTACAATTTAAAACAACGCACGAGTACATACAACTGAAAATACTGTGTTGATTATAAAATTATTAAATTGTCATAAGTGAAAATACGATATAATGAAAATTGACCAAGTATTTATACATAATTACATATGCATCCCAAACAATGTGTTTGACAAACTTGTCTCGAATCTCGCCAATTTCTGTAACGGTAAATGACCCTTTTTGAAACAATGATGTTGTGGATAAAACTTAATGAAAACAAGTTAAATCAGCTAGATTATATAATTATCTTGTTGAGTTCGAAAAATAGATTCACATACGCATATATATAGATTACGAAGATAAATACATTTATTTACTCATAAAAAGGGTTAAAAAAAAGTAAAATAAATCATCATTTTGGCTCGTTTTGGGTGTTTTTGTTCCCATCTTCACACTAATCAACTTAATTATTCCATGTTTTTAAGGTTCATTCATGTCCTATGATATTCATGTAAACATTCTATAACTTATTTGCATGATTTTGGATAAAAATATAGCTTTTTGGGACTAAAGCGAGCTAAATAGGTCTTTTTGGGTGTTTTCATTCCTATCTTCGCACAAATTAGCCTATTTCATTTTTTAAGGTTCATTCATGTCCTATAAAATTTATGTAAACATTCTATGACTTATCTACATTATTTTGGTTAAAATAAGGCGTTTTGGAATCATTCTGTAACACCCATAAGATTGCTTTAAGAGGACTTGATAAGTTACTCATGTCAACAAGATGCATCTTCTTTTAGGGAGCTCATATGCTAAGATACTCCACAATTAAGCGTGCTCAGCTGGGAGTAGTCTTAGGAGTGAGGACAAAATGCGCCGAAAGGACTCGTGTTGGCTTGTGAGGTCAGGTTATTAGTCCAGAGTGCTCTTTGGTGACAATATACCCGACCCAGTATGGGACCGGGGTGTTACACATTTCTTTTTACTAAGGTTGCAATTACATTTATCATTTCATTTTTATTACTTTTTAATTATTAATGTATTCAAAGGTGGGTTAATAGTCAATTAAAATAACAAAAATATTGAAATACGTCCAAAAAATAAAAATGTAAACTTTTTGGTTCTCCTAACTTAATAAAAATATAATTAAATCTTTTGACAAATTTTTGAAAATTGATATTAAAAAAATAAAAGTTTTACACTTTAAAAAATATTAAAAGTGTATGAAAAATGAGTATCATGTACGAATTAAGGAAAACAGAGGATTTTATGGGAATACATTTAATTTTAAAGAATAGAACAACACCAAAATTAGTTGTAATTTAGCAAACAAAAGTATATATACCACAAGGGAGTTGTTATTCATCGCTCACAAATTACTTAAAATCGCCCACCTAATATTTTGAAATTACTTTATTGCCCCTAACAATACATATCACTCCATCCACCCCAACTCACCTCACCATCCACTTTATCGCAACTCACCATCAACACCAACACCACCACCACCATTACCACCACAACCATTCCTACCACAATCACTAACCACGACCACCAGCAGCAGCACCACCACCACCACCACTAGCGGCACCACCACCACCAAATTAAAAAAAAAATAAAATGAGAGGCCCACGCCATGGCTGGGACGTCTGGCCATTATCTGCCATATTTGATGTTATTGATGCAAGTGGCTTCGCGACGAACATTATCTGCCATCATCTGCTTTGTTCTTCCCCCTCCTTTCCTGTTCTTTTCCCCCTTCCCTTGTTCAATGCAATGTCCATTATCTGACATCATTGATCGGTGTCGTTCGAAGCTAAATTGATGTCGACTTGCCATTCTTCCACCATTCTTCTACAAATGCTCCCAATTAAATACAAACTCCTTTTTGAAAAGCAAGATGATTGGAGCTTGGATGGTTGCAATGTGGAAAAATAGAAAATTGTGAGGCATGTTCCTTTAAAACTCATCACATTCGTATTTTGTGATTATTGAACCAAGATGATTTGAAGAAATAATCTATTTTTTTGGAGTTGCAATGGCGTTAGCAAATTGGTCTTCCAATTGAGTAATTCAGGTCATGTTATTTTTTGTGAAAGTATTGGGTCAGACGGTCTGACCAAACAATCTGGTCAGACGGCTGACCCATACCCATTTATAATAGTGAAAAATTTTGGAGGCTATAATTTTGCGCTCGGGTGTCGGATCGGGGCATATAATATGTCGAAATTGATTAATTTTTCGAGACGAACGCAAGGCCACCCGAAATCGCCAAACGAGGCCTCTAAAGGCCTCAAAATGCAAAAAAAGTATTCAGGTTATATTTTGTCCAAGTTAGTTACAAAATGTGTCCAAGTTTTACAATATGTGTTCATGTTTAAACAATATGTGTCCAGGTTAAAAATAGGTGTCTAGGTTTACAAATAAGTATCTAGGGTTAACAATATATATCCAGGTTTGTCCAGGTGTGTTCAGATTTGTTCAGATTTGTCCATATTTGTTCAGGTTTGTCCACATTTGTCCAGGTTTGTCAACATTTGTCCAGGTTTGTCAACATTTGTCCAGGTTTGTCCAGGTGTATCCAGGTTTGTCCATATTTGTCCAGGTGTATCCAGGTTTGTCCATATTTGTCCAGGTTTGTTCAGATTTGTCCAAATTTGTTCAGATTTGTCCAGGTTTGTCCAAGTTTGTTCAGATTTGTCCAGGTTTGTCCATATTTGTCCAGGTGTATCCAGGTTTGTCCAGGTTTGTTCAGATTTGTCCAAGTTTGTTCAGATTTGTCCAGGTTTGTCCAAGTTTGTTCAGATTTGTCCAGGTTTGTCCATATTTGTCCAGGTTTGTCCATATTGTCAACATTAGTCCTGGTTTGTCCAGGTGTGTCCAGATTTGTCCATATTTATCCACATTTGTCCAGGTTTATCAACATTAGTCCAGGTTTGTCCAGATGTGTCCAGATTTGTCCATGTTTGTCTAGATTTGTCCAGGTTTGTCCATATTTGTCCAGGTTTGTCCATATTTGTCCAGGCTTGTCCACATTTGTCCAGGTTTAACAACTTTTCATCAGGTTTACAAATTGTTTCCAGGTTTCAAATGTGTCCAGTTTTGTTTCCAAATTTACAAATGTGTCCAGGCCTACTAGTACATGTCCAGGTTTAACAGCATGTGTCCAGGTTAAACACATATGTGTTCAGATTCAACACTATGTGGCCAGGTCCAGTGAACTAGTCTGACAGAAACATTACTGTTAGACCGGTCTAACACAATACCTTCTCTCTATATATAGGGTTGGGTTCCGATGAAAAAAGCTCTTATTGTGAGAAGGTGAAAAAGATATAGATACATTATATACAAGATATAGATACATTGACTAGAACTATAAATACATTGAATATGTAATATAAATACATTATTTTATTGTATAGTCAGATACATCAATAAGTTCTAACAAGTACATCTAGTAAATACATTAGATACACCAAACACCTAAATTTTAATTAGAGTACATTTAAACAAATTAATCTACAATTAACAAAAAAAATGCTCATAGACCATATGAAGCCAAGAACACTGACCATTGATGTGCCGAAATTTTTTTTGTACGAACTTTTAATATTCAAATAATTCAGGAAGAGTGCTAAAAACACTCAAAAATCTACAACCAAAGTAATATTTTTAAGCATCGAACTCAAGACGCCATTGGAGGAGCTTGAAGCCATTGAATGGCAAATCAACTATAACAGAATAAATATCAAATCAATTGGTAACCCCCCTCAAAGTGGAGATTTATTTTTAAAAAAATGGCCAATCTACTCTGAAAATTGACGAAAAAAAGAATTTAGGTGAAATTTTGTTTTAATTTGCTACTAAGGATGATTTAACTGGTGATGAGTTTGTTCAGATGAAAAGTAATTGATGAATTTAAACAGTTTGGACTCTTGGATGTAGCTAGAGGAAGAAGAAAGAGCAGGGAAGTATAAAACAGAGGAGCAAATCTGTTTTTTCTATCTTGACCGTTCATGCTTAAATCCAAGGGTTAAAATTGTTTCTCATCCTTTTCACCAAATATACATTTCTCACATGAACCTAATTATATATATATATGTATATGTTAATTTTATTAATTGTTTGGTTTAATAGTGTAATGGAAGTAATTAAGGGCAGGGAAAATAAATGGGAGATCCCTTGAAAACGGTAAATGTTACTTAATGAACAAACAAATTAAAATGTAACCAAACACTTGCTTAGGTGAATATGTATCTGACGCTTAAAATTTATACCAAACATCCACTTAATAGACTAAAATGCACTCTCATCAACCTATCATCCTTTTGGCCTATGTGCTTCCTCTTAGACTGAAAAGTAGAGTCATGAGAAACTACAAAAAAAAAAAAAAAAAAAGAAGAGTACAACATATTGAGAATGTAGTACATGATTATTCATGGTTGTCATTAAAAAATGGATATAGAGTTCTTGAAAGCATAATAATTAAGATCAAAGTGTTTGCAATCAATACATGAAATGATGGTTTTTTAGAGAAACATGATAATTATACAAAATATATATTCTGAGAATTTTCTCCTCAGTCTAGATTACACTAACATTTGAAAAGAAGGGATGAAAGCATGATGAAGTTGCTTCGTAAGATAATACTCAATAACATATTATTGTTAGTTTGTTACGTTGTTGAAACCTGCTATGATGAATAGTATCATGAATGTCAAGAGAGTTATTTGTAATTAACATGATAGTGAGCTTGTGAGTTGAATATGAAGAAACAACCCTCAGAAAGAGGTAGACAAAAGGTCGCTAGGGTTTAGGGTTTAGGATTAGCGTGGAAATTTTGAAGGCCACATGCCCACAACAGTCCTAAAAGCCATGATGGACTCATGTACAAATACTACTAGAAGATATTTGATAGAGCTAGTATAAAATGACACGTGGTAGATAGATGTTTGTTTTGCAAAATTCAAGATTAAATGAGGGAGAGACACCTAGGATGAATAGTGGTGTGTTATGGTATAGATTACAAATATTTCCTTGTTGGTGAGTAGAATTGTGTTTCATATAACTTGCAGATGTAACTCATGTAAGGTTTCTGTGTTAGTATGTTACCTTACTTGTTAAGATAGGTGGGTTCACCTCTAATAGCCCTCCCTTTCCTTGTATTATTTTTTTTTGGTAATTAATTTTTGCCAAAAAAATATTGACCTAAAAAAAAAAAAATAACATGGAAAAAATAAAATTGGCTTGGAAAAAAATAGAATTAACTTGAAAAATAGAATTGACCTGAGAAAATAAAATTGACTTTAAAAAAATAGAAATTGCCTTGCATTGTAAAAAATAAAACTGATCCACCGAAGTAAAATTTAGTCATTTTTTAAATAACTTTTCTAATAAATAGCCACTAATAGAGGTGTTTTTCATTTTTTGAATAGTTGTTAACAATAATAATATTGTAGCAATTCAAAAAAAGAAATCATCATTCTTTTTTTTTTTTGAATACAACTTTTCTAAATATTTTGAATAGGTAGAGATTAAAATAGGAAAAATTACAAACAAGTACATTATAATATTAGAATTAACCATAACAACATTGCGCTTAATTACAAATTCACGTTTCTTTGTTCTTACAAATAAATCAAGTCATTATATATATGAAATAATAGAATAAGAAAAAAAAATTCACAACACATTTAAATATTAAAATTGTGATGATAACTTTACATGCATCTATTCTTATATCTATATTTCAAGGTAATACAAACTATTATTATTATTTACGATTTTGTCTTTTACTTACAAAATATATATTATCATTGGCACAAATTGCACTAATTATTTTTAAAAAAACCGTGCATTACACGGGTGCTAACCTACTTAAAATATATGAAAAGTGCTCCTAATGTGTGTCTTAAGTAGATCAACGTGACTTTAATGTCTTTATAATTTTATCCCTATAACTAAACATAAGTAATTTCAACCTTCAAATGAATACTGTTTTTCCTATTGAAAACCACTATATTGGAGATTGGATCCTTACAGGGGTATAAGTGTGATATTAATGGTGTGTATAAATATATTTATAAGTTTACTAGTTTAATTTTTTTTGTATAATTTTAATAAGTAATTTCCTATAAATCAAATAATAATGATATAATTAAATTTATAATTTATTTAATTTATATAATATATATAATTTTAATAGTTAGAATTCTTTGTTATAATTTACTAAATAATACTCCGTAATGATTTAATTTATACTACTATTATAAATAAATCAATATCTGGAATAGTTTGCATTATATTTATAAAATAAAAACATATTTGATCTGGAATAATTGGTTAAAATTAGATTCGGGGAGAATTAGAGCTGATAAAATTAGATTTTTGGCAGGTTAGAAAGCAAGTAGACAGATCGGTTTAGAACAAGTTGGTTTAAAACAGGTCAGTTTCAAAATATGTTTGCTACTAATTAA
Source organism: Salicornia ramosissima (assembly GCA_951394345.1). Classification (NCBI taxonomy): domain Eukaryota; kingdom Viridiplantae; phylum Streptophyta; class Magnoliopsida; order Caryophyllales; family Amaranthaceae; genus Salicornia; species Salicornia ramosissima. Next base: position 38,095,674 of record OX596240.1, on the reverse strand, counting down.
ATAGGTTGGTACAAAATAGGCCCGGTTCAAAAAGGATTAAGCACAATACAAAATGGTTCAAAATAGTTTTTTAGCTGTTTGAAAATAAGTTTGGTACTGGTCGGATTCAGTATGTTTAAAACAAGAGTCGAAAACAGTTTAATAGGGTTTAAAATAGGTTTGGTAACAATCGAATTTGATGTGCGTAAACCAGGTCGAAAATGGTTTCAATCTAAATTCTGATTCAGTACTGCTCTATATTTAGTCACTTTTATTCAGGCAATTTGGGGTACCCATAATAAAGTAATAATCAACTTCCTTCAGGAATAATTGAGAATGCTTAGAAATTTGTTAAGGAATAATACCTTCGTATCGCAATGCTAGTTACATAAGTATGCGATACAGACTCCTAGGCAAAACAATAAAATAAATTAATTAGTATTTGTAAGAGGATGGATTTAAAGAGAGAGAGTGAAAATGAATAATTAATTAGGCCCACAACAAAAGCAAAGTTTTAAAAAATGCTACACATGTGTAATTGTTTTTACCAAATATAGTAAAAAAATAATTTATTGCAAGTATTGTGTTATAGTCAAAAATTGTGAGTATTGCGATACAGGGTGTAACATAACACCCCGACTTTTACATAGTAAATTAATACAAATATAAAGACGAAATGCCACTCAAAATAGCAAAATATTAAAACTTAAACATAAAAACCAAATCACTATTATTAAAACTCCAAAGTCAACATAGGTCAATCGCATCTACATCCCAAATGTTCATACACCAACATCAGCTAAAGTACTACTAAAAATACTAATCAGCTAAACTACTACTAAAACATCCTCGCAACCACACACGCCCGAGCCCGACAAAACAGTAAACCAGCTACTCAGTATCGTCAGCTGAAAATAAAGTTTCACCATCAGTGGTGAGTAACCAGACTGTCCCATTTAAATATGGAACTCAAGCACATAGCATAAGATATGAAAGCCATGTGAATAACACACAAATCACATATTTACATGCAACAAAAATCAACACACATAAATGCATACCTGGCATCCTTCGCAACGGAGACAAAACAACATCAAAACACAACGAAATGAACAGACTTGCTCAAAACCATCAAAACATGCTTTCTAAAACAAAACGAATACGAAGATAATAGAAGTACTAGGTGTCCGCAACCGGAACTGCAATATCAGAACCGACCACTTTGTGTCCTTTCCTCCAAAACCACTTTCCGAAAACCAAAACCAAATTCAAACCAACTAACCACACAAATCCAATCGACACAACCAAAACGATACGCTTAAGACTCAAAATAAGCAACAGTACCGTCCATGCTCGTTTGTCAACCTATGCGTTTCCCAACTTTTCTAAATACATGTCGGGTCAAACCAATGCGTTTTTCCCATAGTGCACCAATGCAAGGACTATGCAATCAAGTTTAAAAGAATCTGAAATATTTTTTATATAAAAAAAATAATTGATTGCAATTCGAAACTTAATAAAAATAAATCAATGTTACAAGCAACTTAGTGGATATAATTTTTACATGAGGTTTTGGGTTCAATTCCTGAGTTTTTTTTTTTCACTTTTCTTTTTATTTGTTAGATTTTGGGTTAATATTGCTTGGTGAATTTGCTTCTCTCCTAAATGTTTGATTCTATTTCTAATTTGTTCTCACTTTTTGTTTGCTTGTGTTTTTGTTAAATATTCTTCCATTTTCAATTTGTTTTTTTTTTTGTTTTTTTTGTTTCTGTTTGTTTGTATTTTTTTTTTTTTTTTAATCTTTACAATTTGCTAAATTTGGTCATTTGAAACCTATTCTCAGTTTAACATTTCTATGGGATTTTTGGTTTTACTTGTGAAGTTGATTTTGATTATTAATTTTGAATTAATTTGTATACTTTATTATGTTTGATTCAATTTGATGTTTAGAGCTATGTAAAAAGAGGGTTCTTAAGTTAATATGTATTATAATGAATGCATGTTTTATAAAGATATTATCTTAATAGTTGATGTAAGTAATTATAATCGTATCCCTTTTTTTTTCAAAACCTACTAAATGATAACATTCGGATTTCGAAATCCAATGTACGGCCAAGACAAAGCACTTAGAACCAAGAAAAATGACTATTATGAGCAATAAAAGCAAATGAAAATTTTCCAACAATCCGTGTGGAGTGTCCGCTCAAAACTATGGAGTATTTGTTTCATAATTCAAAGAATTCGCTTAAACCTCTTGGCAAACCTTTATTTTCAAAACGTTATAACTTTTTCATTTCCTATCACAACATATGATCTACAATTAGAAAAAGAATTTTTTACCCAAATAATGCTAAGGCCCTAATTATTTACATGTTTGCGTTGGAATCCAAACTATTTACGTGAATACCGTCCACGTAGGCTTGGACGTAGGTTCGCCTTTTTTTGTTGGCAGTAGTAAATCGCCAATAGCAATTTTGCTAGGTAAATCGCTACTGCCAATAGCGATATACCAAGGCAAAATCTATACTGGCAGTAGCGATTTACCTAGCAAAATCGCTATTGCCAGTAGCGATTTATGCTGCTTATGCCAAATAGTGTAATATTTTCTTTTATGATTTATCAAGACAAAATAGCTATTAGTGGTAGCGATTTTGCCAGATAAATCGCAACTACCAGTAGCGATTTTGCCTTGGTAGATCGCTATCGGCAGTAGCGATTTACCAAGCAAAATCGCTATTGCCAATAGCGATTTACTGTTGCAAAAAAAAAAAAAAAAAGAAAACGCGAACCTACATCCAAGCCTACATGGACGGACGGTATTCACGTAAATAGTTTAGATTGCAACGCAAACTGATAATTAGTTTGGGCCTCAACATTATTTGGGTAAAAAATTCTTAGAAAAATCTTAAACTCTACAACTTAATTTCCAACACAATTTTACGTTTTTACTCCAACTTTACCCGTATTTCAAGAGAATAGAAAAGAACATTCGTTGTTTGTGAGAATCAAACTTCGTACTTCAAAGATATGATTGAGCCCAAAAGAGGATAACACATTTTTATATATCGGAGTATTTTTTTTGATGGATTTGTTATGTTAATATGCTATCCAGTCATTCCCTTCAGCGAAGCACATGGCATACCACACTACACTACCACCAATAAATGACAAACTACTTAATAATATATATTGTACTTCTATTGAAGAGCAAACACATTCATCACCAAAAGCTCCAGTATGGACAATAATACACCTAATAATTTAACCATATGTCCATATCAATAGATATGTAGCTTCCATAATGAATTAATGACCATAAATGCAAATATAATTTGTCCCAAATGCATATGTCAACATATATATGCATACCCGATTACAGGAAATTGATTTCCGCACCCCATATTTTCAGTATTAACGCGGGTTAATTAATACTATAAGTGTGGGATGAGGAAATCAATTTTTGGGGTGCGGAAATCACCAGCCCCTATCGCACCAATCAATAGATCTGTTCAACTAGTCAGGTCGAGTCTGTGTAAGATAGTTAGGTGTTCGGATTATAACGGGTCGGGTGTCAACTGGTTCGGATCGATATTAGCTTTTTTTTATAACCCAAAGTCTTCAAATTCGGGTTAACCCAATGTGTTAAGAAATATTATAATGCCCTTTAGTTTTTCATTTTTTAATGTAATATATGTACTAAAATGTACTTTAAACACTCATTAATAGACAATTTAGGGCAAATAATTGATGTTGTAGTCTAATAAAAATAATGTTGAATTCAAATTTTTAACTAGTGTTTTTCCCGAGCGACGCTTCAAGTTGGTTACAATAATTATAAATAATTTTCCGTATTGTTCTCATAAACTTTGTAATTGAATTCATTATTATTCTATTTTTTTTTTACTATTGCGAATTAATATCAAATATGGCTAGCTATAATGTGATTATTAATAATAATTTTGAAAGACTCTTTAAGATAGAACAATGTTAATAGAATAGATATACATGATGAAACACTACTTTTTCGTATGATAAGATAAATCGGATCCTATTCCAAGACTCTTATCTAATGCATACCCATTTAGCATTGTAGGTAAGGGAGGAATGACAACGAAAACCAAACTTATAGGGTTCAAACATTGCTTCCTTTATAAAAGAATGCATATGGTATTATTGTAAATTTGTACAAATTGACCAAATAACAGTGCTAAAACACTGTTCGCCTTCTCCTTCCCTCGTCCTCTTTCAACCATTGAAGCACGCCTCACCTCCTCTTTCTCCTTCAACACTGCTCATCTCCTTCTTCCTTCTCCAATTATCACAACGATGACTATTCTTCACGGCTTCACCGTCGAACTAAACTAAAACCCTAGATTAATGAGTATTAACTAGCTAGAAAATGAATCAACCCTATGGGAAAGGAATCAAACCTCATGGTGATTAAGTTCTTCATGGTTATGATTGATTTCCACATTCTTGCAATGGTGTTCAACTGTTCGCGGTAGTCAACTCTAACAGGTGTTAGTTTGACTACTTAGTACGGAGTCCAAAATTTACTTTATTTACCAGATTATCATGTACCACTATATTTTTTCACACAATACAATGTAATGTTAAGTTGTATTCAATTCTTTTAAAATTTTCTGATATGATCAATTTGAATTTTTCTAATCCAATTTAACATTTTTAAATCTATTTTTTTAATAAGCAATAGAGTACTTAAATAATTTCACCAGAACAGAAACCCACTCATTATCCAAAACAATTCCAAAAAAACAACAACAACCCATTTGCGGAAAATCATACACATAAACACACATGTACTTTCTTCAACCTTTTTTCTCCCATGTTCACAATTCAGAACATCACACATCCATTATTGTTAATTATTATTCTTCAATCCAAAAAAACCAAAAAAAATTATTGCAAAAGTTGTTTGTTAGTTAGTTGTACATTGAATTACGTAAATACTCATTGAAATTCGAGGAAGAGGAGTATTATTGACGTGAGCATCTCCATCTTCGCATTTTTGCGCTTCTTACAAGCCAACTCAATTCTCTCTCTGTCTCTCTTCTTTAATCTTGATTCCGCTTCCCAATGAAATACGAGTATTATCATTTTCAGAGCAATTTTTTTGTTATTAAATTCACTTTTGTATTGTAATTGCACTGTTTCATTTATGTCCATTTAGTGTTCTAGATTTTCGTGATTTTTTATATATTATGTAATCGTGTAATTTCACTTTTTACTTTTCTTCTTCGTCTATTCTCTCTCTTATTGAATTGGTGATTTAATTCAATTCAATTCAATTGTGATATGAAGTTCGGCGGTGATTGTTTTTGTATCTTCTCCCTCTACTGTTCTTGCAATTCCATTTTTGAATCCTCTGGTAAGTTTTTATTTATTTATTGTTTATTTTAAAATTTTGATGAAATCTTTAATTATTTGGGTTGAATTTTGGTTTAATTTGGCAGCAGTGATTGTTCTTGAATTGTCTTTATATCCGGAAGAGAATAATCGGTTCGTGAGTTGTGATCATAATGGCTAATCATGATAAGGGGCGCTGTATTTACCCTTTGACAAGCTTACAAATTGGGTATTTTACTAATTTTGCGATTCTTAGTTTTGGTGATGTTGTTCTTAATTTTCTGTTTCCAGATGAATTTTGAGTTGTGGTTATATTGTTTGCATATTCAGTGGCTTCAACTGTAGTAGCTACTAGCTAGTAAGTTTGCATTGCACCGATTCTTTATTTTAGATTATCATCCTGTCTTAAAAAATTGCTGTTGTGAGTAGGTGCATGTCATGATGGTCAGGATTACAGAGGGTAAGCATTTCAACTTTCAAGAGGAAAGCATAAACATTATTGTTTGGACACCTAATTTTCACCAAAATTACAGGAGATTGACAATTGATATGCCAAAGTTTTGAGGAACCTGGCATTGCTCCAAACAAAGTGGAAGAGAAAATTTAAATGAAAATACGTAGTATTAAAATATGGATCCCCTTGATAAAATAAGCATTAGGGTAAAAATCTAAGAAAGGTGAAAATTGGTTAAAATTTTAAAATTAAGGGTGCAATTGTGCAAACAAGCCGAGCCTAGTACTTGCTTTTTCAAGCTAAGCTTGATAAGATTAACATGTGTTTGAGCATGGCTGAGTTCAAGCTGATTTTTTTTAGTGTTGTTCAAGCTCGACTCGTTAAGTAGCAGCCTAGTTCGAGCTCGGCTCATTATGTAGCAGCCTAGCTCGAGCTCGACTCTAGCTTGCTAGTTTGGGTGCCTAGCTTATGCTTGAGCTTGAACGAGCGAGCTATATTCGAGCTAAATTTCAATAAATGAGCAACGCAAGAAAAAAATTCCAATTTCAATACTCCATGGTTCTATTGATGTTTCCTTCTTTTCTTTTTATTGGTTGTTCATCTAAATGTGCATGCATTGGCTAGTAGACTAGGGACAATCGGCTAATGTGATTTGGTCATGTGAGATGGAGACTGATTAATGCGCCAATAAGAAACTTGCGGAGTGGCAAATAAATGGGAAGGTAAGAGGTATAGGAAGATCAAACCAAACCTGGATAAGGGTTGTTATTGGAGATATGAGGCTATTGCGGCTGGACTGCTGGAGGAGGAGTTGGCATCATATAAGGAAGCATTGAGGGAGAAAATTTGGGCAAATGACTTGTAATTCCATATATTGATTCATGTCTATTCGACCCAAAATTATTTTGGGACTAAGGTTTTGTTGTTGTTGTACCTAAATATGTATGCAATTGTTGAGTCATTTCTGGTTTCTACTAGTCAATGCATTTGATTTATCACTGGAGGTTTTGCCTGTGTACTTAATAGGTTATTGTTGTCAACTATTCTTTACCTGTGACAAAACTTAAAGCCGCAAGCAAACCATAAACTTGGTTGGTTTAACTTTAAATGGAAAGGCCAATGTTATCTTGTTGTGACATTTGTTTTTATTTTGAATTGCAGTGACCTGCAGTCTTATCTTTCCCATATTAATATTTTTCTGGCTGCTGAGAGCAATACATTCTATATTTTAGTGGACAATAGACCATGGCTCGAAGGACTAGGATCACGTCGTGCACAATTGTGGCAGTTGATGGTTACCAAGGTATTCCACATTCTTGGCCTTTTTTCCCCTCTCATATACTAATTGACCCAAAAATGATAGATCTGAATTGTCCTTACTTTGATGCAGTCAAGGTTGTCTCCTTTTGCAAATAGTGGAGCTCGTAAAGGGAGAAGTATTAGTAAAGAGAAATCAGAGAAAAAGGCTAGCAACAAACCACCTTATTCAAACAAATGCACTAAGTCTTCTAAATCTAAGATTTCAGAGAGATGGTATTCACTGATTGATGCTGCTACATTATCACAAAAGAGGGGTCTGTTGCCAGTAAATAAGCTTAAATACTCTTTACAATTAAATCGGGAACTCCACAGTACTTTGTTTGGTTTGATTATATTTGAAGTCTCTTGGGATGATGTCCGTGGCATCAATTATTTGAATGAACTTCAGGTTTTTCTCTTTTCTGTTACCTGCTGTTTGGTTGCCTCTGCGGATTTATATGTTATAATTGAGGCATTGAGCTTGGAATATGTTCATTGATTGCGTATTTTTGCAGACTGACACGTCTCTGGCTTTAGAATCCAAATTTATGAGAAGATGGGAATTCGACAGTATTGCCCAAGCAGTAGGCTGCATTTCTTCCTGGTTCTCAGGGACAGATCATGAGCAGAATATCTTGAGCGATTTTCTCCTATCTACTCAAGGTAAAGTTTTCAGCCAAATGTTTTCTGATTGGAAGGCCTATTCTGTTTTTATACTCCTAAGTTGTGGTTTTCTTTGTTTGAATTATACTGTAGTTGTGTGGCTAATAAGTAAATATAAGAAAAACAATGTTGCAGATGTGTTCTTAAAGGTTAAGATGGTGGCATTAAATGACATTATTTCTCCCACTCTATAGGTCTGCACCATAGTGTGGGATACATAATAAGATGCATAATCTTGTATTGTGCCTTCTGCTCATTGCACCTTTAACATTGACATCCATTGAAACTTGAGAATATTGTTAAAGCAGACATAGATGAGTTGTGCACTTGTGCTACCGGGAAAGAAAATTTTATTAGAAGAGTTGGTGTTTAATTTAAATTTGGTTTCTGTAATTCCAGAAATGTGCTTAAATTTTGTTTTAGGCAACTTGAGTATTGTCTTGGTATTAGTCTAAAAAAGTGTTTACCTGGCAATTATGAATGGCTGTTTTAAACTTTTAATGCCTTGCTGATTTGTTTGGTATTTTTTGTAACCCACTTTTGATATGGCATTAGATCATTCTATGTGACAGTAAGGATACTGAGAGATCTATCACTACTTGAATAATTTAGTTATATAGATCGTTGACCATTTAGGGTAAAGATGTCCACGTATAATGTTATGAACTAGCTATTTGGAAGGGGTATTTTTGGAATGCACAATAAGTTGTTACTAGAAACTAATAGGCTCTAATGAGGTTAGTTAGAGGTAGTTTCTATAAATAACATCATGTTAGAGAGGAAGGGAGTATGCTGAATATTGAGTGTCTTACTTTGTTTAGTGGGAGAGAGTGAGCCTCTCGAAAGCTCATACTTAGGAGAGAATCCACTTCTCGAAAGTGGAATCATCAATCTTTTTACTGTAAACTGCAATTTAGTAATACAACTATCATCTTCTCTAGATTTTCTGCCATTAATGATGCTAAAGCTATGATAATTCATAGCATAGAACTATACAAGCCTTAAGAATTCTTTTCTCTTAGGGATTCATGTAGGATGGTTGCTTTTGTTGTTTTTTGATTGCTAAAAAGTGGCTGCTGCACACTGTGTTGAGTTAGTGGACCGTTTACATTCAATGATTGTATGCAGTCATGTAGCAATATTATCAAATTCATTAGTATGAGATTCTGTTTGGGCTTGCAATTCGTCACCTAATTTCTTAAATTGGGTAAAAAAAACCAATTTTCTGGCAGTGAAGGAGAATTAGGTAGCACTAATATGTAGCAAAAGTGCTTTACTTCATAGATGTACCACAGTACTTGAAACATCCCTATATGAATTACCCGGTTTTGAATGCGTGCAACCTAATGACAAACTTGAAGAAATCTGCGATGAGTGACACAAACTTTCTTTCATAAGTAAGTGAGAAAATTCATTGCAAAATAAAAACAGCCACCATTTACCAACACAAACTACCCATAGGTAAGTGTTAAACCTATAAAAAAAATCTATACATCTGTATATAAGAAATTCTAACAAATGAGTATCCCTCCTAGCCACTTTCGTTGCATGACACTTCTTTGTACAACATTGAATCTAATCAAACAAATAACTTGATCCTGTGGCAGATCATTTTGACTCCAAAATTTCATATTTCTTGCTTGCCATATGAAATATATGGCATCAATATGAGCAGCATTTATCACACCTCTTCTAAACTTTGATCCACCCTTTCTGTTAAACCAAGAAATCAAGTTGTAAAGGGTCAGCCTTCTAACACCAATCTGTAGTCACTGTCATATGTTCTCCCATATAGTTTGACTGAAACCACAGTGGAAGAATAGGTGCCCATGGTCTTCCTTACTGCCCCACACAGCTCATTACCCATGACCGGTGACCCTATCTAGCTTTGAAAAAAATCTAGTCTCAGTGTCCTGCTTGTTACTCGATGTATAAAAGTGACCACATGCTTTAATATCCAGCATACCACATCTCTTCATATAGCTACTCCCAGGCAACATTTCCCACTACCTTACAGCAGCTCCTAACCATTCATCAACACTCATCACACAGTTTAGATCCCCCATGAAGACCCAAGCGTCAGCATAGTTATCCATCCCAGAGTTTCTTCAAATTCGACAAACAAAACCATCAAAAACTTGGGTAGGACTCATAGGATGGTTAGTACCCACAACATAGCAAACAACAGAGGACTTCCAAAATTCAATCTCTGGTTGGATATCATTCATGTCTATATTAGCACAATTCTCTTCCATAAGCACATGATCATTCATAGAAGCATTTACATTTATTCGATCCCTCCCTAGTCTCATTTAATTGCAAAATAGGTATCAAATTACCTTCCACTTCCTGGGCCTAATTCAGTCAAGAGACAAGGTGTTTTATATGAATAATCGATATCCACCCCGAGAAGCTCATCCACAACTCCGATTGCTGCTGCAAATGTTCCATTGATTATCGCGAAGTCAAAATCTTCCCTGCATCCTCCAATTGATCTATACCCTCATTTTCATTGGTTAACAAAACAGATGCAGATTTTGCATTCAAAAGCTGCTTCACAGATTGCAGTGCAGATTGAGCTTGCTGATTGGCGTCCTTCCGAATGTTCCTCTTAGCTCTAGAGTTTCTGGACATGGCTGATCACTCAGTCAAGCAGAGCTCTTGTGAGAAAAATTGTAGATAGAGACCCGCCAAAACATTTTTTTTCTTTTGGTTTTATAGTGACATAAACTTGAAAACTAAAGACATAAATTTTTTTATTGGAAAGGTACTCTGGCCAGCCCTTGGATCCTATCTCAGCAATACAAAGCGGGCATTGTCCTGGGTTTGGGGAAGGGGACTTGTCATTGATGAGAATTGAATCCTGCACCTCGCGGATTTGACGCGAGTCAGCAACCTTCCTTGCCATTGAAGTCGATCTTCTATTGAAGACATATAGTAGCATTTTAATTACTGGGTTCCTTGTCAAAAAAGTACAATTTTGTACTTTGATCTAATATCAATTTTAATTGTTTTAAAAACATGAAAAACAATTTGGTCATTTGATATTTTAGGTTTCAATAGTAATTTTCTTGTTTTAAAAACAATGTAAGTTTATGTATATTAATAATGTAACATTTTGATTAACTATATGTACTTTCCGTCATTCCGGGTTTGGCAATTTGAATTTTCATGTCTGTCTTTAGTTGCCAACTGTTTGTCAGTATTATCATTGTGACAAGATTGTGTCATTTCTATCAAAATTACCAAAAGTTTGTGTCAATGAATTATGTGTGCATTTTCAGAAATCTCTTTAAGTTATCCAGCAGTTAGTTTCCTGTTTCACAAGCAAAATAAATAATCTTGTGTTACTGGAAACCTGCAATTTTTCCCTGCCCAATGCAATAACTGTTGCAGTTTATCTGATTGCCTTTTGAACGTTTTACAGACGAAGTGTTCTACGATGCCAATGAGGATTTCTCGGAGGAAGAGGCTACTTGCTTCTATGATGTTGCAGTGGAGAATGCATCTTCCTGTGGGATCCCAGTTGGTTTCGGTGTATCTCCCACAGATTTGGAAAGTGATATTAGTATCTTGCATACGCCACCATCTCCTAACGTGCCTTATAAAAGAAGAAAAGTCACACGGTCTAGTAGCTCTGGTGTGGAAGCCGAGACCTACTCTGAAGAAACTCCTAAGACTCCCAATAGGACTTTTGACCCATTTGCACATTGTGAGGTTACCATTGAAGCGACTGAATACAAAGATGTCTTAATTTTATTTAGATTTAATGACAGTGATCTTCCTTTTAAGCTAAAAGACATAATTATGTGCAATCTGCGTTTGCTTACTCTTTTAGAATATGGGCTTCCCTCTTGGGTGATATTCCTCCAGTCATATCCTGTCTTTTGCCATCTTTATCGTCCATGGATGTGTCCTCTAGCAAGAACATTATATGTGATAATTTCAGTTACCACTGTTGTTATTGGGTTTTATGACTTGTACAAAAATGTGCCACTTCTTAAGGCAACCGCATCTGGTTTGCTTGGACCTCTTTTTGATTGGATAGAAACTTGGGAAATGGTGTCAAGGGTCAAGTATTTGGGAACAATGCTTTTCTTACATAATTGTGAGAAGGCTGTTAAGTGGCTTCTGATGATCACACGTACAATGAGATCTTTCTTTTCTGTTCTTGCTCGTCCAGTTATTGAGCCACTTATAGATCTCGCTAAATTCTTTCTTCCATTATGGACTGTGTGTATTCAAATGTATGAGAGCTTTTTATCATTCATCAGCATTGTTCTTGGGTCTTCATGGAATTTTGTTGGTGATATAGTTGAGATAGTATTGTTGCCGATCTGGTTGATCATGTCATTTATATGGACCAGTGGTAATTCATCAGCCTATATTAGGTTCCTTTTTTCCTGTTGATTCTTGTTAAGGTTACTTATTTGAAGATGTAATGAATAGCAGCATTGACTGTGTTTTGGGATTTTTACAGCAATGTGCATGTTATTGCCAATTTTTTGGGCCTGCTGGGAAATCTTATATGCGCCAGTTCGCTTGGTCCTTTCCCTGTTCAGTTGCATAGCGTTTGTCTCTACTCTTGTATATGAAATGCTTGGAGAATTGTGGGCATCTGCTCTTAGTATAATCCAGATTGCATCAGCTACTGAGGCGACTGTGACAACATATGAGGTCTCAGTGTGGCGGTCACTTTGGAATGACCTGTTCTCAAAGGTCTTTGATATGCCAAAATATTATTCTCTTTATTGCTTGAATTTTCTGATCATTGTTTTTTCCTTATTGCTTCGTTAACAGTTATTTTCTTCTTGCTGCTAGGTGTTTCGTGCTGTTAGGAGCATTTTGAATGGTTTTGTTGCTTTCTTCACCACTTGCAACAGGCATCGACTTAGGTAAGTCAGGTGGAATCTTTTCTATTCCAAAACGTAATTCTAATTTCCATTCTACTTTGTGGTGATAACATAGCATTAAAAGCAGTATGCCAGTTTATATACCTTTAAGAAAACAACACCATGTCCTAATATAACTAAATTGCTGTCCGGCCTGTCCAAGGACCATGAATAATGACTATGTTGCTTGGGTGTGGCAACGTTTAAAGAAGTATATGAAAAGCACTCCTTGTCTTAATTTACTTTTGGAAATCAAAAGTTACTGCAAAAACGATGAATGCATTTACTAGCACAGTTTTGTTTGGTAAACTCAATAATTATAAGAAGCTGCTGATTCTCTGATCATGTATCATCTAGTCTTGTTATGTGTTATGGACATAGGCATTGTGAGTTTGAGAATTTCTTGTGTAATAGGCTCTTTGAATAGTAGACATAAAGTTTACAGTATTTACACACGGCTCCCCATGATACAGGATAATTTGAAGTGGTACTTTTAGCAGACTTCATTGTTCCAAGAACTGTGTAGTTTTTAATTTTTAAAATAATTCAACTTCTTCAGTTTTTTGTATCTGCTATGCCACATTAGCACTGTCCTTATCACTCTTCAACTTAATTGGAGGATTCTTGGCAGGCTATCAGCATCCTCATTTAAGAAAATTTGGGTACTTTGTGGTATTCATTCTAAATCGTGTTGGTGTTACAAATTTACAATATTTTATTGCAGAAGGGGGTTTCATCTCCTAGTTGCTTCTTTTGTGGCGATCCTATTTATAATTTTTAATTCATTTATTACTTTGTCCTATTCCCTCAACCCCAGTTAAAACAACAATAACCGAGGTTGTTTAATGAGATATACTTAGTCTAAGTAAGACTGCCTCCCAATGATTTGATGAGATTAAACAGCTTGTTGCATGAGTATGCCACCATTCTTTAAGTAGTTCTTCCTGTTTGTTATGTTTTCATGTTTATCTCTGCTGGAAAATGTGAAAAAACTATGGTCATGTGCAGTATATATAACCACTTGAAGGAGTTCATCCGAAAACTATCTTGCCAAAACTGCCAACCACAGCATGTAAATCTTCAGCACAGAAATAAGCATGTGGATCGACAGACACAGTTATATAGAACCCAAAAACTGGTGAGTTTCTTATATATGTTAGCTGTTTGTCTTGTATAATGATATAAGTTATCTAATGTTTTTAGTATGGACATCTTCAGCTTTATAAGATTTTATTCTATAATGGAAAGTTTGGATTGCAACAATAGAGGGCGGGAAAGAAGAGGGAAAGGAGAGCATAGGAAGGTTAGGGAGGGAATGATATTCAATTTGGTTTTTTCACGGGGTGCCCCTGAGGTTTCAGGAAACTCACAACCTAATCCTATTGTTTCAAGAATGTACCAAACCCTCAAGGTTAGAAACAAATACACCATATCCTCTTTAATGACAAAAAAAAATTGTTAGATTTTTTATGTTGTTATCAATTATCTATAATCAAGTTGTATTTTCTCTATTAAAGCATCATTATGACGTCTAATCTTATTCGAATACATTAAAATAACATCGAAAAGCTAATTTTTTTTAGTCATAGAGGGGCATTTGGTACATTTGTTTAAAACCTTAGCGGCCCGTTTGGTACCCGTCATAAATGAAGGTAATGAGAATGATTTGTGTATAAATTTGGAAGGAAAATCTAAATTCATTTCCATGGACCATGGTAGTGCTACTTTACCCCCATATCCCCTAATTTACTTCAAAAATTTTCATTCTTATCCAATACCACATTTTCAAGTGGTAATGGATGATAATAAAAACTAAGGAAAATAGTAGTTTGGGAATGAGATTATGTTTCCATGTAGATAAGTAGTTTTCCTTGCCAAATTATACTTATCTTTCATTTTTATTACCAACTACCAAACAGGTGATAGGGATGCATTCTTGGGGTACCTCTTGAACTTTTTAAAACCTTAGGGAGTTAGGGATACTTGTGAAAAAACCGGATTCAATTTTCTTCCCAAAACTTACCTTAGTTTTATTTGGGCCTTTTTAATTAATATCAAATACAATCAAAGAAAAAAAAAAATCTGAAGTAAATAAATCAATATGTGCCTTACTGCCTTGCCTACAAAATGAGCACACCTTTGCCTTGCGACTAGGCTTGAGGGATCATTTGTGCCTCGTGACTTTTCAAACTAAGGCTGTCACTGTTCTTGTTCAGTGTTAGTGTATGATTTTCATGCACATAATGTTATTACTGACACAATGCCTACAGGAAGATGGCCGCTATACAGCAACATTTCCTTAGATTCTATTGAATTAATGCTTTGCAACTATTATTCCACTAGATGCTACTTCCTGTCTCCTTCCTAGCTCAGGATTGATTGAGTTGGGGCGCAGTGATTGAGGGGCTAAAATTAAAGAAATAATGTAGGTAAGTTATGAGCCCCAACATTAGAGAATATTAGGTGGAAAAAAAGTGAGTAAAAAAAGAATATTAAGTCCGAGCTGGCACTTCTTTTTCGGGTAAATAGTAACCTTGTCTTGTTGAGATAGGACTTTGGGTGAATCAACACTATTAAGTGCCAGCAACTTTAGGCTGCGCTTCATTCTGAGGCGAGGATTTTGGTGCTCTGCTTCATTTTGTTTTCCGTGGACACATGCTGCATGTTCTTTCTTGTCTGTTCTCAATGCAACTATCGTGGGTGGATGATTACGTTTATGCCTCAAGTAGTTTTATTTTCTCTTCAATTTCCGCATCCTATATTTTTTACAATTTACAATGTCGCATATGGTTTTACCACTGGAGGATAAAAAAAGTGTCGCACATTGTTCCCTTGTGACACTTCTGGATCCTATTGTTAAAATATGCTATGCTTAAGAGGGACCCCTCTATGAGTCTATTCCATATATATGTGGTTTCATAGTATTACTGTATAATTATGATTAGTAAAAATTTGATACATTTGCAGGTTGAGGCTGCCAATAGAGAGCCTCGACATGTAGAGAGATAAGTGCTGATGGCTGATGATGTATAGTCAATTTGTGTGCAGAGAGTTGAGCGTATTCAGCGACGTACATATCTCAGGCAGTCGAGCGCCATCTTTTTGCTAATCTGTCTTCTGTAATCACTGAGAATTTTTCATTTTTCTTTTAATTATTTTATTCTTTTCATGTTTCCACTCTTGTACACTAACATTTTACTAATTTAGTTAGTGTAGATATCTAGGTTCTAGGATGAGATGTAAATATGCACATGTTTTTGCCTTGACGGCGAATTTGTCTGCCTGTAATAGCGAGAGTATCCTGATATATATATCATATATGAAAGTTGTGTTTATCTGTCAAGATTATTTTCTGAGATAAGAAGCCTTATGCGGGTCTTGTATTCCTTTTATAAAAAAAAAAAGTTGTGTAGAGCAAAGTGTTACATGTGTAGTTGCTTTAGTTTATTGGAATTTCTAAATTGTTTCCTCTAAACTTTAGTAGTGAATTTAGCATAATCATTTGTGGTCTAGAAATTGCTCCCAAATGCACCGAGACCTCAATTATTATAAAAAATTCGATTATTAAGTTGCGATTGTTCCTTGTATTTGATTTTCCCTAACATACTTTAATGGGGGTTTTATTTGGTCAAAAGGACGCAACGCCCTTGTTTCAAATTGGGGCATTTTTTTTTAACGAGGAAATAAATTTTACCTTATTTTAGCTATACATTTAGGGGGAGGAGATGCAAATAATAAGGCTCGAACTTGCATAACAAGAATACGAGGTGAGAGTGGACATCACTTTGCCACTCTTTTTGACCTTATCAAATCGGTTCCATTGACGGGGAACACAATTGATTTATTTTTTAGTGGATAAAAATAGTTGTCTATTATGGCTCAAAGATCAGAACTCAGAAGGAAGGTAATTAATATGGGTGCAGCTGCTACTTTATATAGTATTTGGCAAACTAGGAATAAATAATGTTACTGGCAGGCTAAGAATGTGGATGAGGATGAAATCATAGCCCAATGGTTAGGGCTTCAGAATTTCAGGCACGAGGTCCTGGGTTTGATTCTCACCGCACGCATTTGCAAGGATTCCTTATTATCCCTCCTTACAGATGCGTGTGTTGGCTAAAATTGGGCCGGGTGACCTGCAGTAGGGCCCGGTTCCAAGGCCTGATATCCCACACAGTATCCTATTAAAAAAAAAGAAAAAAAGGCTGAGAATGTGGATGTAAAAATGATTTTCTAATTATTGTAAAAGATATTTTACTCTTAGACGGGGAAAATAATTTTTTATTACTTTGCTAAGTAAACAATGCAAAATTTGAAATAGTGGAAAATAATTTTGTAAGAAAAATATTTTACGTTGTAGTAAACGAAGCCCTAGTAAAAATGATTTGCATACTAAACAATGTAAAATTAAAAATATATATTAAAAAAAATCTCCTTCAAAAAAATACATAATTTTTTTAATAGAAATATGTTTTACAAACTTTACTAAAAGGAGTTTAAATCCTAGATAATTATAACTTACAAAATGTTTAAGTATGTTAGAATGTTAGGCGCAAATTTTCATATCTTTTTTAAGTGAACCTATCCTCTCTTCTCTATTGATATTCGACAAAAAATGAAAAGGGATCACGAATCAAGATTAGAATATTTGTAGGACTCTTCTGACCCAAATAAAAAAAATATTCTCAAAAGTATTTTAAATATGTTCAAATGTCATTTAGAAGTGTTTAAGATATTATTTGAAATTCACAACATAAATTAATTTTCAATAGGAGTAATACACTAGTACTTATGTACAAATGGAAGTCCATCAATTAGAGGGTCATGTATATGCCATGTGTTTATCTTGATGTGAAACTTTTTCAACATGTGGTTTAGTAGTTTAATGCATGTAAAACACTTCTTTTCTACTTCTACTTAGATTAGGAATTAGGAAGACAGGGGGTAGTTGTCCTAACTCCCCTGTGATTCTTTGTTTGATAACTATTACTTATTCCGTCCTTAAATAATTGCTACATTTTTTTTGACGTCCTAAAAAGGTTGTTACATTTTTTAAAGTAAATGATCGCACACAAGTGACACAACTTCTTTACTTTTTACTCTTATCCCACTACTACCTAATCATATGGGACAGAAGTAGTAGTATAATACTATATATAACTTGTAAAATTCCCTTTGCCACCTTAGGTATACCGTATGAGGATGAGCTCTTGGCTTGGCGATCCTATCAAAGCCTTATAATTTTAGGCAAGAGATATTGGGTTCGATTCTCATAACAGGTATTTATGAGGATTCCTTATCTTCTTCCTTAAATTGGGTCTGGTAACATGCAGCAAGGCCCAACTCAAGGCCTTGTACTGCCCACATTATAAAAAAAAAAAATTAGGTATACCGTATAAGCAAAGGGTTTGGGTAATGACTTTAGTTCGATCTTCGTCCCCTGGTATTGTTTGAGATAGGAGCTTTAAGTGTGGTCCGTACACATTTCCATCATCATCGACGAGTCGTGCCATGCTTTCAGGTGCCGAGCCAACTCTTAGTGTGTGTTCTTCTCGCGTGATTAAAATGAATTAGATTGGATTCAATGAGATTAAATTGGATTAGAATGGATGAGTGAGCTTAAAATGGATTGGAATGGATAAGAATGAATGAATGAGATTAAAATGAATTGGAATGGATTGAATTGTATTGGATTAAAGAGATGAGATCGAAGGGATGCAAATAGATCAAAATAAATTGAAGGGATAAAATTGAAAGGACGAGAATGGATTATAATGAATTGAAGAGATTGAATTGGACAGGAATAAATTGAATTGTATTGGATTGAAGGCATGAGAATGAATTAGAAATGTAAAATGAAGGGTTGAAATCGAATTAAAATAGATTAGAAAAGATTGAAGAAATTAAAATAGATTAGAATAAATTGGATTAAATTGAATTGGATTGAGATTGTAACGATACGAAAAGAAAACACAAAACCTACTTCTTAAAATCCATAGGGTAGTACTACCAAACTACCAACTTGTGCAGCTTCAAGTAGACAAGTAATGCTGATTAGAGATACACTTGCAAACCTCCAACCAACTTCAGAAAACCATACAAACATACAAAAACAAGTTTTCTTAAGTGGGTCCCAATTCCATGTGTCATACAACTTCATTGAGCCTCACGGTTACTCACCCACACAAACACAAACACAAACACAAACACAAAGACAAAATATAATGAAAATTGTAAGGTACTTTTATGACTGATTATAGACTACCGTAATGGATGATTAGAATTGCGTGATTTTTGATTTATTTTTAATTTTTAAATTTAATTAAAACTCTTTTTAAAATATTTTAATAGGATCTCTTATTTTAGGATGATAAAATATGATTTTAAGCAAAAAATATTTTTCTAAAATGAAAAATCTAATTAAAATATTTATAAAAGATTTTTAATTAGATATGGAAAATAAAAATAAATAAAAAATCAAGCAATAATAGCCATCTATTATACTTTCTCCGTTCCAAAAAAAACGCAATAAACAATTTTGCACGCATTTTAAGGAAGTGATTTAAGGGTGTAAATGAACAAATTAATCAAAATAATTTTAGCACAAGTAAGAATGATATTATAGGTTACTTGTCTTATAATTACATATATTAATTTGATCATTTAGACCTTTAAATCTCTTCCTTAAATTGCATGTAAATAAGTTTGTTGCGTTTTTTTTGGAACGGAAGAAGTATATTAATTTGATCGTTTAGACCTTTAAATCTCTTCCTTAAAATGCGTGCAAATAAGTTTGTTGTGTTTTTTTTTAGCGGAGGAAGTACTAGATTACTAGCGCTAGTCAGTAGTTAGGAGACTACACTAATATTATCCCATACATACATAAACATAAGATTTTTTTTGTCAAAAATTAAGTACCTTATTTTTTTGTCAGGAGACTACACCATATTTTGCGAGAAACTACCTTATTTACCAAAATTTTGTGAAAAACTAATGTATTTTTCTACCCCCTCATAACATAATTCTGACAACAAGTTTTTTTACACGCATTTCAAAGAAGCGATTTAAGGGTGTAAACGAATAAATTAATCAAAATGGTTTTTTTTTATCAATTTATTCGTTAACATCCTTAAATTGCTAAAATATATTGTATAGTTTTGGACAAAAAATGGTAAGCATAAAATCCCCACGCTAACATATTTACAAATTACACACTTTGTTCTCTCTCTCTAAACCTCCCTCCACCTCGTCCATGGCGCCTATGAAACTCCGCCAGTCATCTTCATCCTCTTCGCCGTCAACAACAACAACCACATCAGCTACCGCACAAACCCTAACTTCATCATCACAGGATGCTCGTATTCTCGTTCGTGAAACTATGCGAATCAGCGCTAATTTAGCCTCTGCTCCTCCTTCTTCTCCGCACATTCCGCCTACTACGCCTGTTTCTTTTCCGGAAAGTAAGAATTTGAGACTTGGCCTTGTTGAAGATGACTACATTGATTCCAGTTTGAGGTTGATTTGTTGCGAAGAGATCGATGGTCGTAGATGGAAGTATGTTGCTGAGAATGATTCTTTTGGCAATTTTAGAAAGGGCTCTGTTCGTTCTATTTCTTTGCAAACTCCTCAAGCTCCTATTGATGTACGATCTCATTTTTGTGAATTCTCTTTCTGATTTTGTTTATATGTGCATGCAATGCTGGAATTTGTTTAATGATGAATTCAATTGCTTCTTTGCTTCATATTAATTCCAGATGTTTGAATGGTAATCTACACTAGAAAGTTCTTCTAATTTGTGAATTTTGTGGTTTTGTTTTGCGCTGCTTTTGCTTTTGTGTGTCATGCATTGTATTTTTTTTTGGTTTATCCACCCAGTTCACTTTTTGGGCTAATCCGGAGCGCGTCCTGGGGCTAAGGTTTTAATCTCCTCCCAATGTGCTTGCGGGGGATCGAACCGTGGTTCTCCCTACCAAGTCTAGCCCCTGGCACCACTAGACCCCTGGCACCACTAGACCAATACAGCGTTGGTTGTATTTTTTTTTTTTCAATGAATGAATAGAATGATAATGTAGTCCATATGTAGTGATTTAAATGTTATAGGCTACTAGCAGATGTTATGTAAATATACCTAATGATATAACTCATACAACCTTACCACTTAACATCATGAATATCTTTGATTACATATTCATAAAAAATTATAAAAACTTGAAATTCGTATGGTACTTGTTGAGACAAATGATTTAAGACCCAGCTTGGCTATATTTTCTTATATATATTGAGAATAATTTAGATGATTCCCTTGAATTCTAAATTGTTGTAAGGTTTCAAGCAAGAAAAACCTATAGAATTGGAGGAAGTACAATATAGATTTGTAGTAAAAAGAAGCTGGAGTATTGACATGTTTATGAGAATAAAATACATATCTTGGCCAGCTGTAAGTAGTTGTTTGCTGCAAAATCATGCAGTATTACCTATGCTACTATGGGATTTGAAGGGTTTGCAATTGATCTATCTTATTTGTTAAATGAAGCCAAAAGTTACTGATTCTCTAGTATAATTTACTTTTTGGATCATGATTTTCTGGAGTAATGGAGAATCAGACAACACTGGTATTCAGTGACAAGATTGCACTTAACTTCTCATTTTCTCTTATCTCTTCCTCATTTGTTTAAATGGTTTGCTGTTACTGACTAATTGGAGCAATGAAGCATGTACAATTTTAAGATGTGATATCTTTCAGGATGTTGAGGATTGCCTTTTCAATTGTACTAGATAAACTTCCATCTTTTCCATTTTACTACTTTATACTCATGTCCTAAGTCCCTCTTTTGTAATTTCTTACGACTTGAGCATATCACCTAGCTTTTCCCTCAAAGGAATGGGCAGGTGATTTTCCTTTTTAGCTGCAAGGGAAATTTTGATTACTGCGTGGAATGGTTTATTGGTTTTATACATTAGTGGATTGCATCTGGTATGTGTATGCTGCTGTTTCCAACTGAGTGTTTCATCCCAACTTTTTATGTGCAGGAATTAACGTCATTTATACGATCCTATGTTGTTCCCGAAGGCTTTCCTGACAGTGTCTCGACTTCATATGTGCCATACATGACATGGAGGGCATTGAAGGTACTTGAAATTTACAGAGTTTCTAAATTTGCTTGGATTTATATTGAATTTAGAGGCTTTTGTTGGCTGTGAAGATTTTGAATCTCTAGCACTTACTTCAAAGCCCCCATTATTACGAATCCACGATATTGCCAGTTTGCATTTTTCATTAACACACACATCCCAATTTTATTGAATTTTTGTTCATATCATAAAGCTCAGATCAACCACAAAAGGGTTTAAGAATTATCTTAACAAGGTAGTAGCTACTATACTTTATGATTTTTGTTGTTGTTGTTTTTGTTGAAGGATAGAAGGGGTCTCGCTGTTCTTTTGTTGGCTGTAAATTGTGCTTCTTATATGCAAATAAATTCTTCTTTGAGGGCCCCAATCGGGGGTTCCTAATTTCCTATTTAGTGATAGATGCAAGTCCTATTTGGGATGATGGGGGAACCAGTTATAATGCATTCATTGTTAAATGATGCTGTCATTATAGTCAATGCATTTATGCTGTGTATTTTTAACTGGGCCATATTGGATAGATCACTGAAAACACTTTAATATCACTTAACTTTTCTTGTATACCCTATAGCACTTTTTCGGTGGAGCTATGGGTGTCTTTACAACGCAAACACTGTTGACTTCTGTTGGAGTATCTAGAAACAGAGCTACCCCTGGTGCTGTTGCTATTAATTGGATCCTCAAGGTAAATATACTTAAATGATTTGAGTTTATAGTTTAGAACTTGGCTAATTTGTATCTTCATTATACATGATTAATTCTAGTTTTCTGGTCTGCCAAAAACTGTATTTTTTTTTAACTTAACTCTATGATGTATATTTGTTCAAACATTCTATATACGCTTGATTTTCTGAATCTTCCCTTCAGCAACCATGTTTTTCAAAATTGTGTTATATTGTATTTTATATCTTTTATATAAAGGCCGAGAGGGAGGCTTTTATACAGTTTTTGAGGCCATAGCATGTTGTTTGAGCATCATCGTCATTGTTAATCTTTTTGTTGGTGTATGATAGAAAAGAATTCAAAAGATAGGTTGTCTCTGGTTCCTATGAGCTATTCCTTTGCATTGTACTTGCCTTTTTATTTTTAAAATTTTAATCATGCTGTAATGGCTAATGAAATATGAGCTACCATTGCTCCTTTTGTTTCTGTTTTGTGAAAACCTTTGTTGATACAATTGCGATGTGCAGGATGGTGCTGGTCGAGTTGGGAAGATGCTCTTTGCTCGACAAGGAAAGAAATTTGACTATGATTTGAAACAAGTAGGTATTTCTTTCTCTTTATGTTTGTTCTTCTTGTGAAGGAATTTGACACTAATCTTGTTGCATTCTTTTGATTAATTATCCTTTCAGCTTAGGTTTGCTGGTGACTTATTAATGGAGTTGGGTGCTGGGGTAGAGCTGGCTACTGCAGCGTTGCCGAACTTGTTTCTACCATTGGCTTGTGCTGCCAACGTTGCTAAGGTTATATTGCTACTTGGAGTCCTGACAACACTTGCATCTAAGTGTAATTTGTGAATAGGCTAAACAATATTGGCAATCTATGTCGTCCTTGGTGCTTTGCATGTAGATACTGCTAAAACATATAGAACAGTGAAGAAAAATTATCAAACTGTATTCCCTTATGATTATACAAAAGATTTGCTACTCCCGCCCCAAAATTTAATGGCAATAACTTCCTAAAATAGAAACTTCAAATTAATTGCAACAAATCTTTTCTCTTTAATAAGTAATTATTTCTCTCTATCCCTCTTCTTATCACTTGTTTTTTTTTTTTTCTCTCTCTATTTATTTAACACTCACAAAAAAAATTTGTATAGGAGTTCACACTCATCCATTTGCCCTAATTAATTTGGGGTGGAGGTAGTATATGGAATCCTATTGTTGGTTGCATTGAATAAGCTCATGCATAGATGTCTGATCTTCAATCAATATTATATTTCTGTATTTGTTTATATGTTTCATGTATATTGACTATCTGCATGCTTCGAATATTCACTATCATGCCTTGTACCTTGCTATGGCCTATTTGACAAAATAGAGGATAAGAGATGAAAATGCTGATTAATGGAAGATAATGGTGATGAATATGATTGATTAGAAAATGTAAACACTAAGGTAACTTAACTACCAAGCATTCAAGAGACAAGAGGCTTGATGCTCTCCCAATACAAGCATTCGAGAGGCTTGCTCATTCCCAAAGTGATTACTCTCTAAGGGTCAGTTTGGTAGGATGTAAAACATTTTTCCTGAAAGTTGTTTTCCCATTTTATATTGTTTTTGGTTTGGAGTAAAACATTAAAATGTGAAACTTTGGGTGAAAAACCACTTTCCAACTTATTGAAAACATCCCCAAATTAGAAGGAAAACATTTTACATCACAAAACATTTCTTGTCACAATTGAAGTAATTGATTTTCAGTTCAACCAAACAATGAAAAATGCTTAAAATAGAGAATCATTTTACGTGCAACCAAACAACGTAAAAACTTTGTGAAAATGAACTTTCCAACTTAAAAGGTTTTTCATGGAAAACCATTTTCGTCCGAAAACGTTTTACACCCCACCAAACTGACCCTAAATACATTGAAAATTCAACACTCTCATCTTTAACATTCTCTTATTTATACAAAATATCCTTAAAAAACTCTCTAAATCTTTCTCCTAGTTACTAATACTACAATTTCTGAACTTCCCTTTACCTACACATCAATTCTTAGCATTACTGCCCCCTTAAACTTCCACCTTATCCTCAAGGTGGATGCTAATCAACACTGAATTTCTTTCCACTATAGTGATGGATATTGTTGTCTTCAAAACTTTGCATGCTTGTTGTTGGCTTTTTAAAGGAATAAAAATCCAGCAATTTTCTTGGGAAAGCGTTGAGGAATGGATGGAACTGGTGAAATTGATGTTTGAGTAGATGAAACTATGCACTGGAAAACATCCGCAACATTCCTTGGTTTTGGATGAGCCAAGGAAACAAGGATGGTTTGTCTTAAGTGAACAGGAGCTATTTAAACTTGGGCTAGGTTGGTATGTGGGTAGGTTAACAAAATAGGGAAAAAAGATTGATGGATTGGTAAGGGTTGAGAAGTGAGGGTTTGAAAATCGGGGCTTGGAATTAGGTTTGGGCATGTATGTATTTTTTTGAGAAGGGTTGGAAGTTAATGAGTGAATTACAGGTGTCATATTTTGATGGATGGATGGGGTTATCAGATTGATTGTTGGGCTTATATTGGAGCAGTTGTGCTGGGAAGGTAACGTCAAGGAATTAGGTCTTGAGATAAGAAGCCCATAAAAGTATCTCATCGCATTAAAAAGAAAGATGGGTCCTAAGTTGGTAGGTTTAACATGATGTCTTATGAAATGTGT
This sequence comes from Salicornia ramosissima, assembly GCA_951394345.1. Taxonomy (NCBI): domain Eukaryota; kingdom Viridiplantae; phylum Streptophyta; class Magnoliopsida; order Caryophyllales; family Amaranthaceae; genus Salicornia; species Salicornia ramosissima. The sequence continues at coordinate 38,070,518 of OX596240.1, read as the reverse complement.
GATATCTATATGAAAATCATGTGCCACCAACAACCTCCCCTTATCCTTGATATCATCTTATAGAGTGTCCTCTAAGAATGTACAATCTTCAAGGTTGCCATAGTTAGTTGAAGCAGCTGTCACCCGCCAATTCATTTGCAGGACCACCATGACAACAATCGGTGCCCAGTCCCACAAAACAAATTACTTGAAAAGTTTTCCATTCCTGACGCCGGATTCATTTGTGCTGAACCTACCTATCGAGATGCTCTTCCTTCCACCTTTCGAGCAACCATTAAAATGGCCCCGAACCTCCGCCCTTCTTGATGTTTCAACGCCTTCATGACCAAGTCGACCACCAAATTCACCTTCAAAACCACCTCGAGTTTTGGTGAAAAGACTCAAACCGTCGCTAGAATTGCATCTTGTTCCACCAGCAAGATCCAATTGATAGTTTGGCACTACCATGGACCATCTCCGAATCCGCAACCCCTTCTTTGTCTCCTTTTCGTCTTTCATTCAACTGCAAATAGTTAATTTGTTAGTGGATTAGTATTTCAAGAAACTTTTGCATAGTATGAAATTGGCGTTGGAGATCAATCTAGATAACCAAGAAAAAGGCACAACATTTTGAGCATGGATTACCGATGAGAATCCAAATGTAGCGTGCCCTAATTTTTGTGTGTTTTGCATTGCCTGTTGTTGATTTCCTTTGACGACCATGTGATGACTCATGTTGGACTTGCCAATGTTGTTGATCATTTTGAGATTACATGTTATCAAATTTGCATGGGTTGAGGGGTACTGTGAGTAAGGTTAAAAGCATTTTCATTGCATTCATAATTTTTTAGATAAGTGTTAAATTGGGCCAAATTGGTTTCAACTTGTATATGTAATTTGTAAATAACATTTTTAAAGTTATGTTATAGAAGTCTTCCGCAGTGTTTACTATGATGTTTTTGAATAATTTTTGTATGTGGCAGTAACAGTGTTTGAAAAGGCACGCCTGAGGCGCGCTGAGGTGCTAGGTGATAGGGGGAAGGCGCCTAACATGGCCAAGGCGAGGCGCTTGTGGCTAGGCGCAGGTGAGGCGCACTGAGGCGCACCCTGAGGCGCACTTTAGCTTTTTCCCAATTTTTTTTTCCAGATTTTCCCCATGCCTTCTTAGGTTCGCCTCACTTCAATGAGGCGCACTGAGGCGCGCCTAAGGCTCTAGGAATTTCAATCGCCCTTGAGCCTTTTTATACATTGGGTAGTAATGTTCCCATAATTCGCTCGTTTTCTACAAAGTATAGTACTTTTTGGGAGCAGATTATGGAGTTGTTAAGGAGTGTGTTATAATGGTATCAGAGCTAGGACCCATTTCAATGTCATGTAGGGCTTTCAGGGATGTTGGCTCCTTAAAGGAGGGGAGAAAGTGCCTAAGATCTTTGTTATCCCGCATTAAAAGTTGAGGACAACGAACCCTTCTTTATATAGAGATGGTTATCTCAAGTCTCAACCTATTAGAGGCCTTTTGGGTAGGACTTAAGTCCTATACTGAAGCAAATCCTTATGACCTATGTCGTAGAGAGGAAAATATCTACTAGTAGGTTCATGTTCCTCCAAGGATAGGGGTGTTTTTTCTTCTAGTGAATTCTATAATTTTTTCAGTATGTATAGACTATAGAGCCACATTTATGTCATATTTGTAGGGATTCAAACTTTTGAGTTGAGAGCGTACCAAAATACCGAGATCGTTTTTCTCTTTGGTTGTAGGTCTCAGGCTTGGGCTTTTGAGTTGAGAGCGTACCAAAATCTTGAAGTTGTTTTTTCTATTAGGTTGCAGGTCTCACTAGGATGTTAGATGGTTTACTTTTTTCACTAGCCTGTGATTGCTAGTGAAAGGCTTGGAACAGGAACAATAAGTTGGGGGCCTAATGACTTCTTGGTCTGTTCTGAGCAATGTTTGTTCTATTCTTCTTTTTCTCTTATTCCTTTTTGCATTTGGTCTTCTCTGGTCATCGTGGTGGTAGTCCTATGTGTCTATAGGCTTTTGAGTATGTATGTTATTGCTCTTCATTGTTCATTCTATAGCTAAACTGTTTCATATTCTTGGCTACTTCACAGAATGTGGCTGCTGTTACGTCAACATCTACTCGTACGCCAATTTACAAAGCATTTGCTAAGGGCGAGAATATTGGAGATGTTACTGCAAAAGGAGAATGTGTTGGCAACCTTGCAGATCTGGTATTGTTTGTTCTATGAATCAGTTTTTTCTAATGCATCTTGTTTCAAAATTTACTGTAGCATGAGTGATCTCTTGTTCCTTTTTAGAGGAATGAATATATATATATATATATATATATATATATATATAGAGGGTTGGGTTCCAGTGAGAAATTTCTTATCGTGAGAAATGTGAGAAGAGATAAATACATTAACTATGACCTAGAGGTACATTGACTAACAATTATTGATACATTCAACATATACTATAAATACATTGAGTAAAGATACATTGCTTTTATGCGATAGATACATTGACTCCAAACTATAGAAGGAGTAAGGAGGGAAAATCAAATTTAATCTTAGCCATCTATTTGTTGATTAAAGGGTTGTGGTTGTTTCTCACCCTTCTCACCAAAACTACATTTCTCACATGAACCTACTTCTATATATAATGTGCCTAGATTGTTGTTGTCTATTCTATCTTTTGACAGTTTTTTTTTTATTTTTTTAATTTGTATAATTAATTTTTTGATTGAAAACTATAACCTAAAATGATGTGCATATTGATCTATTATGTGCCTCTTTGTCTAGTATTGGATGTACTTAAATTGTATTCATCTCATAAGATACTACTCAGAGGACCAAACCTTATATTAAAATCATGTATAAAAACTTAATTTGTATCTTTGCTGTGCTTCTATTCGGTAAAGCAGCTGTTGCAATACTTCTGATTATATGTGCTGGAGCCAAGATGGAGCTTTCATTTCCTGCAGACAAGTCGATGGATAGTCTTAAAATAAAATAAATTGTTACAAGAATTTGTCATTCCTGGAGTAAGTACATATGGGATTTAATAACTTAAATTCACTTGATGTCAAAGATCTTGGGCTTGACCATTGCCAAGCTGTCAAACATAAGCTTTATTGTGATTCCTTCCTTTTGTATTCTTCCCTTTCTTTTGCAGCAATCAAATTGCTAACAATTTTTAACTTTCAGATTACAAAAACATAATGGTAAGACATTCAGTTGGATGTAGCTGCATTTTAGAGTGCCTTATGATACAAACAAGAGTAAGGTGATTGGCTCCTAGGGTGTCGTGGCCCTAGTTGCCTAACAAATATACAATTTATTAAGCCTAACAAACTAATACGTAGTATTAGTGTAGTTACTAATACGGAATTAGTTGTACTATAATTGATCCAAGGGTCTAGTTATTTGGTTTAGAGAATATGAAATCCAATTAAAATCTAGAATCAAATTGATTAGCAAAAGACTAAAATTCTAAGGATTAGACTCCCTAATGTTACTTTAATCGGAGGAATTACAATCATTGAATAAATCCATGTTCGATTATCTCAATTGCAAAGTAAATATTCAAAAAGCACTAACGAACTCAATCCCAAACCCTCTCTCGATTAGGCAATAGGAAATTCTAGGAGATGCTAAATTAACCTCTCTCAAATAGCCAAAGTAGCAAAACCTAAAATCGAGTTCGTCAAAATATTTTTATCAATTCACAATCCTAATTATTATCTCTAGCAATTAAGAAATTCTCATAGAAATCTTGAAAGCAATCATGAAAACTATCAACAATCACCAAAACTCAACATGAACTCTTCACTAAGATATCATGCAAGCTTCAAGAAATCTAGAGAAAATACAATCAAGATAATTCAAACACTAAATCAATCCAATGATTAACCTCCAAAATCAATAACATCAAGTTATCTAATCCCTAGAAAAGGAACTACTCACTCATAGAAGCCATTAAAACAATCTCATGAACTACAATTAATTCTATTCTAATGAAGCAAAACCAAACTCAATCAAAATCTAAAATAGCAACATGAATTAAAGAGATTTTAAACTAAAACTTCAATGAAAAATCTACTAATACCTGGATTGGAAATCAAATCATACCATAGGAAAGTTGAGATTGGATAGAGACTAAAGATTTGAAGAACAAGAGCAAAATCTAACTATTGATTAACAAAATTTGAGAGTTTAATGTGGGTTTTTTTACACTTTCTTTGAGAGCTAAACTACAAACTAGGAGAGAGAATGTCTGAGTTAATTCTTCTCACTAAAGCTTAACTTCTAAAATTAATCTCTAGAGCTGAATTAATTACACGGCCAAAACAAAATTTAACGAGCTTCAGGTCGTGCACGACTGTGTAGTTGAACCTTGCACGGTCGTGGCGAAACGAAGGAGGGAGTTGCACGACCGTGCAAGGTTTGCCTGCACGGTCGTGTACTCATCATAGGGCTCTCTCATCTCGACTGTGCAGTTGAACCTTGCACGGTCGTGGTCAAAAGGAGGGGGCTGCACGACCGTGTAGAGTTTGCCTGCATGTTCGTGTGCTCATCAGGACTCTTTCTGATCTCTACACGACCGTGCACGGTCAGCCTGCACGGTCGTGTGGCTTCAGAACTTGGCTCCTTGCTTCCTAAGTGCTTCCAAACCCGGAGATTGGTCTCGGTGCTATTTACGAGCTCCTCGGGATCCATTCGGGACCTCTCAAGACCCGTACCAAACCCGAAATTACCTGAACAAAACACGAGACAACTCAAACAAATATATTTTGGCCGAATTATTAAGAAATAGAACAAATCTAATACTAAAACACACAAAACTTAAGAAAATACAAAACTAAGCTAAAACACCCTAAAATACGTAAAATAATGACGAAAATGCTCATAATACAAGCTAAAAAGAAGCTAGGAAATAGGTCCTAAATGGACCGATCATAAAGGCATATTCTTCATATCCTTCCGTTGATGAGTTATAACAGTGGGGTTCCTGTGGAAGTGCATCGACTCCTTAAAGCCACAAAATCAGCCGGCTAATACTCTATCCTCATTCTTCGGGCTTGCTGCTTGAAGGATGGCAGATTGCAGAGTTGTTTTTGGTGTCCGTCCACATGTTTGGATATATACCCAATTGTTAGTAATGTAAGGATTGGATCGAAATTTTGACATATTGGAAGCACACTGCATGTGACTTTGTGAACGACATTTCTGATTGTCAAAGTTTATTGTATGTGCTTCTCGTATTACAACTTACAATCAATCAATCAAAGCCTTAGTCCTATAAGTGGGGTCGGCTACATGAACCAATAGTGATTATTTCATGTGGTCATCCACAAAGATTTTCCTCCACCCCCTATGATCAAGGACCTCATTTTCCAGCAGATCCATCTGCTTCATATATTTTCACTCTTTCCAACCAAGTCATTTTTGGTCTCCCCCTACCTCGTTTGAAATTTTCGTGATCCCACTCTTTGTACTGGTGCCCCACGCGGTCTCCGTCTTACGTGCCCTAACCAACCCAAGCGATTTTCCCTTGGCTTATTGGCAATCTCTGCAACACCAACTTTTTTGTGGATAACTTCATTTCTAATTCTACCCCTTAAAATGTTCCCGCACATCCATCTCAACATCCGCATCTATGTGACCCTTACCTTTTGAATGTGTTGCTTCTTAGAAGCCCAACATTACCATAGAGCATCACTGTTCTTATATAGTTCTGTAGAATTTCCCCTTCAACTTTAAAGGGATGCTTAAATCACACAACACTCCCGTGGCCGCTCTCCATTTAAGCCATCCCGATGTAATCCTATAAGCCATATCTTGGTCAATATCGCCATTCTTTTGTATGATTGACCCTAGATATATTTAAAGCACTCACTCATAGCGATCCTTTCCACTTCACCACAAAATCGTTTTCCCCCTCTGTCCCAAAACAACATTCCAAATACTTAGTTTTATTATGACTTAGCTTAAACCCTCTAGATTCCAACCTTTACCTCCATTGCTCCAATTTGACATTAACCCTTGTTTTAGTTTCATCCATGAATACAATATCTTACGCAAACAACATACACCACGGTACCTCATCCAATACAATATACTCCCTCTGTAACATATTAATTGCAATGATTTGATATAAAGTTGAGAAAAAATCCCAAATCGTTGCAATTAATATGTTACGGAGGGAATACCTATTTTTTCTTTTATGTTTCTTTCGCTTCGTGTTGAAAGATGGTGAAAGTGAGTTTTTGAAATAGACGTCAAAGCTTTTCCCAACTATGGTGTATTTCTTCTACTATGGTCAATTTTTGACATCAATATTCTGATTTTTCTCTTTATGATATTGGCAACAACACTTTTTAAATCTCCAAACTATGGACGCTATTAACACGAAGGATGTTCACACTGATATATTCTTTCACAAACTGTCTTTGGTGTTAACCAATTATTTGTTATGCAGTTGGGAACTGGACTAAGCATCATGCTTTCGAAAAGGAACCCATCCTTGGTTACAACATTTACGTTTCTTTCTTGTGGTTATGTTCTGAGTTCTTACAAAGAGGTTTGGTTGAACTCCTAGCTTAAATTTGTACTGCTATTGTGTAACACACGTAGCTGGCATCTTGCTCACAGTATAGATTGGCTTTCTGACAGGTGAAGTCGGTCGTACTGCATACGCTTAACCGAGCAAGATTTACTGTGGCAGTGGACTCTTTTCTTAAAACTGGTATGTCTTGTTCATGGATATATTGGCTTTATTAGTATATATGTAAGTTGCTGATATTTTGCAGCTTTTGATAATTGATAAAAATAAATTATGATGAACTTTTCTATCCCCCTCTTCTCCTGTAACATTACAGTGGAAATATAATTTTGATCATATATATTGTTCCTTGTAGGACGAGTTCCTTCGTTGAAAGAGGGGAATCTAAAGGAAAGTGTATTTGCTTTTCCATGGGTACAGGATATCTCTGTTCAACTTGGTATGTTGATTCTTATTTTATTTAATGGTTTATGATTATTTTCTCTAAAATTTGTCCAATGGTAACTTTAATTACTTAATTTGACAGGCTGTAGATTCAAGGATGCATTTCAAGACCCAGGTGTATATTTTGCATTAGAGCCGCTCTTTGAGGTACTGTTGCTAGCAAATTGATCACTGCTGGAATACATTCCATAATTCATGTCACTGAGAATGCATATTTGGACACTATCATTGATTGTAAGAACTCATTAGCCTTTGAAACTTAATTTTGAATTTTCTTCCATGCTTTTTTTGTGCAGAGAGAGAGATACATAGTGACATACAATCCCATCAAAAATAGAGTTTGTGCATTGCTCAAGGATCATGCAAAGCCTGAAGACATCTTGAAAGCTGCATTCCATGTAAGTGACAATGAGTGTTGTTTCTCTTTTGTTACACTTTTTCAGCCATTCAAGTATAACCTAACTAATCTGCTAGGTGTTAATTTTTTCAGGGTCATGTACTCAATCATTTTATTCGATCATCAGTCAAAAAGCAGTCCGGGATGTATAATGAGCATGATAAAATAGGTCCTATAGCCATGCCTCTAAATATTGAGAGTCTTGTGGCTGAGTCCTGCAAGATGGTTTCATCAACATATGGCCTGTTCAAATATAAAGCTGGTGAACAGGTAATTTGAAGGCAAAATGCCAAAATCTGAATATCCTCTACCAATTATTATCATGGAATTCAATTATTTGTTTAGGGTTAGGGGTATCTTATGCTATTACTTTACAATGCTGTTGGGATCATATTTTTCTTTACTTGTGTTGAATTTCTATGCTGTTTTTTGATATATATAAAAAATAAACACTCCAAAAGTTGTTTCTCCAACAAGTAAATAATCCGTGTGAAATTTGCCTTTTGGTTTCTCTTATGATACATGGTCTCATTTATGCCTTTACGCTTTGAGACCTATGTCTTGTATGAATCCTATAATTTGTTTTCTTTTGTATTTCCTACCATTGAATATATAAAGAAACTGGTCATGGTTGGTTAGGCGAGAGGCCAGTGTTGAAACTGTAGAATATCAAGATTGTGATTTTTAGTTTTTAGCTATGATTTTCATTTCATGAAGATTTAGTGTGGTATGGGAGTAGCTTGTTTATCTGTGTTTTCTATTATATCATGGGAGTTTCTGGTCTAGCAGTCTTTTTGTTTGTGATTTGGTTCTTATGGTCTAGGCAAGGAATGGGAGGGAGGGCTCTGATGGTTGCTTGGTTTGTGCATCAATATGTTGATAACGTTTTGACCCTGCATCAAATCATAAACTGATACAAGGCTTGAAATGTGCATCTCCATGGCATGACTGTAATATTCTTTTCCGTGGTGAAATCAGAATATGGAAATTGCCCAAAAAATAACATTTTTGTAGGGAATAGTCCTTCATTTTCCTTGCATAATTGTTTTTTATCGTTTACTCCTAGATATCATGTATTACTCGTTAGGAGGCAGAAACAAATTCACAAATTTAACTTCCGGAGAAATCCCTATGATGGGATTTGTGACTTGGATTTGCTCTCAAGTATCTAGGAAGGTTCACTTTTTAGTTTATAAATTGATATGCAATTATGTGAAAGTGCAATACTTGTGTTGTAATATATCTATCTAAATCTATTAATTATGGTGAATTTATCAATGTCTATGGACAAAGAATATAGTATCACTTGCATTGACATGACTTGGCTCTGGGTATGAAATCTGTGTTTGACACATCTGCATGGGGAGCTGAGGAAGTAAGAGACCAAAATAAATGTGAAATGTTTATGACTTTGGACTCTTTTCAATGGAGCAAGGAGAAAGTTGTTTCTAAAATCGTGTTTTCTTTTCACACACACTAAAATAACATAGAATTTCAGTGTTTGTGAAAGATAAAAATCAAAGCCATTTTTGGGTCGGCTAGAAATTAAATCAAACTAGTTTTAACCCCATGCTTTACACGAGATTTTGTTTGACTTATGAACTGACTATATAAGAGAAAAATTACAATGTTTTACCATAAAAATATATGAAACATCTATTCATATATGCAAAATGTATATTAAAAAAATAAAGAAATGGAACATGTATATAAATAAGAGCATGCACTCCGTAAATAAGAGTTCAAAAGTATGCATTTAATATAAAATTAAGATATGAAAAAAATTATGAATAAAAAAACAGCCAATTTAAGGAAGTTAAAGAGATCAGAAAGATGATTAGGTAATTTATCATTAAATTTGTTATTTTATTTTTTTTTAGAAATTATAAATTCAATATGTTTTGAAAAGATGCCACGTGGATTAACAAATCCTGTTATAAATATTTAGTATAGATAGTATAGATTATAGATAAATATTAAATAATAATAGTTTAATATAGTGTAATGTAAAATAGGATCGAAAAACAGAACTAAGAGGATAAAGAATTTGCAATGATACGCTGGATAAGATGATAACCAAAAATATTCAATAGAAACCGATTGGGCGCTTGTTTGTTATATTATACATCAACTTCTGCTAGTTTATAATTATTAAAATCTTCTTTGTAAGTACAAGAATAAGAGATAGACTAATGGTTTAAACCATTAGTGTGTGAAAATGAGGTAGGCCTGTTATAGCTTTTTTTTTTATATTAAACAAATTTGGGCTTGATGACATGGCACAATGACTGGACGCCTATGTGGCGCAACATGGTGCGAGAGAATGACATATGGCGGCTTAAACTTCCTGTTTTAAATATTTAAATTATAGATTATAGATGTGAGGAAGCTGAAAATTCATTTGCAATAATCATATAATTCTAAAATTAATAAAGTATGCTCAACTTCGGGTGCTAAAAGTAATATGCTCCTTGGTGCTTGTGAGTTGTGTTAGTTCCTCTTTTTATTGCACTGGATATCAATTGTTAAACTTTTTTGTATGGCAGGGATGGGTGATGTCAGAATCACTTCTTAATCCTGGGCGAGCTCGATTGTGTCAAGATTAAGGTTGGATCTCATGCTTCGGTTGATAGAAAACAAGCTACTTCTTGTGGCTTCAGATGAACCTCTAGTAATGATCAATGCATGCTTACATGATACACCGAATTCTCAAGACTATGGTTCACTGGACACCTGTGTTGTGCTGCTAATTTTGGGTTATATATAGCAGCTTTGCTAATGGTCTGCACTAATATGGATATGGTTATGATCAAATGGAAGATTGGTCAAATAACAGAAGATTGCAGACTTCTACAATCAATCAATATTTTAAACATAAAAGGTAAGGGTCCTTGAGGCAGCAGAGTATGGTTTTAAATGCTATTGTAGAATTATACATTTACTGTCCTTTATAAATGCTCGACTTTAGTTCTACTGTAATAATGTAATAAAAACTGTAAATTCTTTAGCCTCTACCCACTGTATTTATCAACGAATTTTTTTAGTTTTTACATTGTATGTATTACTTAAAGATGTTAATGGAATGTCCGAAGGGCACAAGATTTTGACGGTTTTGTATGGTGGACATTATCTTGGATTGGCCTTGGTGTTATCACATCTCCCAAGTAAATCATAAAGTATGATGGTAAACCATAGAGGTGTCACATCAGTTAATCGATTTAGTTATGGTTAGACCTACATAGTTTGTTTGATTTCAGTTCAGTTAACTTCAATTAATTTTTGTTCTAATTTAACAAATTTGGTTTTAACTTTCTCAGTTTCGGTTCCAACCCGTAGTAGTTATTTTTATTTTCGGTTCAAATCAGTTTTGTTATAGTTGGTTTTCGATTTCATCCGTACGATTTCATATATTGTCAGTTGATTGTGAACGGTTGATATAACGGTTTTGATTGTATTTAGTTTACGTTATGGTTTATATCAGTTATATCCGTTCGATTTCAGTTATTATCAATTAATTGTAAACAATTATATTCAATTATGTTATGTTAATTTCAGCTTTGTACGGAAAATCATAACAAATTTGTTCGAGGTAGATATTGAGTATTAATGGGTTTACTTGGGTTTTCTCGGGCTTTTCCCCCATATAATATGGTCGGATTGTATTTGGTTTAGCTGTTGAAGACTTGAAGTGCCTTGCCTTACAATGAATTTATTTAGTTGTTTATTTTGTTGGGGTGTACATTAATGTAATGTATTGTGTATCAATTTATATTTGGATCAATGTATCCTTGTAGAAATATCTGGTGTAAATGTTTAACCATGTATTGAGTATCAACATTCATAAGCCATACATCATTTTATTAATGTATTAATATTGGGTGTAGCCAAGTATTATTGTATCAATGTATCGATATCAAGTGTAACTAGTAACCGTGTAAGTGTGTAACCATGCATCAATATCAACTTATATATTGCATTTTTCGATTAGTTTATCAATTTGAGTTAATACTCTCTCTGTAACAAAATAACTGCAACAATTTGACATAAAGTAGAGAGGAAAAATGTCAAATTATTGTAGTTAATATGTTACAGAGGGAGTACTTAATTTAGATTAATGTATGCATTTAAATTATGTAGGTCACTAAGCAAAGCTTAAAGAGCTGTAGGTTTATAGTATTGTCAATGTTAATTATATTGAAATAATCACTTGTTTAGTTGTTTATGAATTTATGATAATAATGGTGATAAAGATGGTAATGGTAAAAATAAATTAATAATAATGACAACTAAAATGATAATTGATGATGATCAGGAAGTTGATGATTGATGATGATAATGTTGATGATGAATTGATGTTGGCAATGGAGTAATGGTTGATGATGATAATGATGGTGATTATGATGACGAATTGATGGTGGCATCGACTTTTTGTGTGATTTTTATAGATTGGTATCAATACTGTTTATATGTCCTTGATGGTCGAGTTTGGTATGTTTCACACTAGTTTGATGATGGAAGGAACTATTTTTTCAAGCCGAATTGGAAGTTTGAGATGGGATGATGTATGTGCTTCATGGTGGCTTGGTAAGGCCAAATGATGAGTTGGTAAAGTACCCATAATCTCAATCTCATTTATGGTAATACTTTGTGGCAAACTTGACTATAATGTTGAATAGTTAACATATATTTATGTTATGTTTGAACATAGTTAAAATATTCTCTTTTTATCTCTTCTTTGCTTCTCTGATAATTCTCTCTCTATCTATTCCTACAGACATAAACACTTCACTCATCTTTTTCTGGGTAATATTCAAGACGTTCTCAACCTATTTCCCTGTCCACACCAGTGAAATAATGATCGTCTATCCTAAAGGTTGGTTGTTTGAGTCCATATGTCGTTGTGGGGCAATTTCAGCTTTATGGCAGTGATCACATCACACCACGATTTTCTCAGATAAGTCGTTCCTTTATTTTACCAGCTATTGTTCTAACAATGATTGGCTAGTTTTTCCCATAATGCATGCAACTTTAATTTCGACCTTGCTTAAGGTAATCCCACAACCGCTTCGCATCTCTATGTTTCGTAAGGGTGCTCTTTACTTCGGGGCCGATCGTATTCATGATCCAAGATACAAGCATCCATACAAGGAGTCGTCTAGTAATGGTTCCGTCAAGATCATATATGAAGGTCGAACTTTGCTTGTTCGTAATATAATTATTTGTCTAGAGTCGTGTCGGAGTAATAAAATCTCCAGGACGATCTTGAGGACCTAAGAAAAACAGTGAATTTGGCTCTATTTTTTGTTTTTTTTTTTGTTTTTGGTGATGGTGGTGACTGTTCGCCGTCGTTGGTGGCTGCCATGGTTGGAGGCCTTGATTGGTTTTCATATACTATGGTACTTCCTCACATTATCATAATGGCCTTAATTTACACATTGTTTGGATAGGAGTAAAAGGAGAGAAAAAAAAGAGAAAGGAAAAGAAAGAGAATAAATGGCCTTATTTGGGAAAATGGTTGGGGAAGGAAAAGGAGGGGGAGAGGTTTTTTCTTCCGCTTTTAATAATCATTACCTTCACTTCTCTTTCTTTCGACTCCCCTTCCCCCCCCCCCCCCCCCCCCGAATTGTTATATCCAATATTCCAATAAACATATTTTTAGAGTTTAAAACATGGGTGCAGCATAGGTCTCCTCATATAATATTATTCTACTGCTGAAAGATGTGATTAATGAGATTCGAACCAATTCAACTAAAATCTTAAGATGATACAATGCCATGTTGTTGGTGCTAATGCCATACTAAAGAGACAATTCAATCAAAAGTTTAACCTGATGGTTACAGGCATAGAGTTGTTTATATATATATATATATATATATATATATATATATATATATATATATATATATATATATATATATATATATATATATATATACATATACATATTCTATTAGGTTCAATTCAAATCTTCTTATCATCTCATGTTGGTGAATTCCTTAACATATAAAAATAAGGCAGTTGTAAAAGTTATCTCTCACACTTATAAATTATAATAAACAAACTAAACAAAGAAAAAATGGATTTTATAAAACCGTTTTATAGATAGGAAAATATATTTTCCTTAAAATACACATCATTTTTTCAATAACAATTAGCAACATCTTAAACAAATAACATTCATATTGCATCATACAACAAACCATAAAACCTAGTACATACACCAATTTAAATAGATGATAGTTGATGTAAGGGATTATTTTCCCTATACATGAAACTCAACAAAATAACAGAAAAATAAAGATATTAAAAAGCATACTAATAAAAAAGCAAAAACCAAGTACACTAATCAATACCACTAAAAAAAAGGATCACATACATAAAATGATCAAAAGTCAAGAAACAATAATATTAATTAATTAATTAGGAATTAAATAACTAATTAATGGATGGGATAATAATAAAGCTAATTAAGATGAGGAATTATTATTATTGATGTTGATAATATGGTTATGATGATTCTTAATTTTGGCCATATTATTGTGCTTGTTGTTATGCATCCAAACCTTCAAAACTCTCCTTCTAATCCCAATTTGTTGACAAAATTGTTGCACCACACTTTCTTCTTGTTTTTGAATTTTCCACCCAACTTTCTCTGCAAATTCATACATTTTCTCCTTTTGTTCTTGACTAAACTTTGTTCTAAACCTCTTCTTCACCACCCCTTTTTTATTTTTATTATAATCATCATCATCATCATTATTCTTATGATGATGATGCATCATCATCATCATCCCACCACCATCATTCCCATGATGATGATCATCATATCGATCAGACAGTAATGTGTAGGGCATGTTGACTTCAACTGACCTTGAAAAAGGTATACGTGGTGGCCCAACAGCTCTTGCTCCTTCTGTACCCAAAATTACCTTTCTACCCCTACTCCCTAGGAGATGTGGAGTAGTAGTAGTAGTGTTATTGGAAGGGTAGAATTGGGATTGCATCATTAAATAATAATTCTCATTATTATTATTATTATTATTATTATTAGTATTATTATAACCAACACCACCTTGAATAACATGTTTTCTATGGAAATTTCTATGACAATTGCAAGCTGAACAAATGAGATATTCAAGACTACCTTCTTCTCCACTTGCCATGAACTCTCCACACCCATCTCTTGCATTCCCTCCAATTGATGCTGCATGATTCTTCTGACATTCCTTGTATTTTATCTTCTTCTTTTTCACCATCAGCTTACCATCACCATCATCATCATCATCATCATCATCATCATACATGTTACCATCATCATCATCCTCCTTCTCCTCCTCTAGAATGGGTAGTGGTGCAGTTATAGTGCTATTAGTACCATTACTAGAATTATTATTGTTTGATGGGATTATTTTATTATGATTATGGTTATTATTATGGGTTGATGATGATGATGGGTCATGGCTATGATGATGATGATGAATCATGTGAGCATCACCATGTTGAACATGCATATTATTATGGATTCCAACAAAAGCACTGTTTATTGGCACTGGAATTTCTACTTCTTCATGGCTTGATGAAAGTTCCATCTTTTTTTTTTATATATATATATATAATATATATGTACTTATTGTAATGAATTTTTTTGAAGAAAGAGAATAATGAGTTACTAAATGAAAATTTGACAAATTTTTGTTGTTGTTGTTGTTGTTGTTGTTGGGTTGTCTTAAATTCAAGGAATGTGAATGAAAATTAAATGAAAGTTTTTGTTAATTTCAATACAACCTATTCTTGGTATTTTTTATTTTTTTTTTACAATATCTCTACAAATTAAAAAGGAAATAAAATAAAATCAAATATATTAAATAGGGCATGAAATTGAGTGTAAATTTTTTGCTCAAAAAATATCTTAATTGAATGAGGAATTAATTAAACTACGTACACTAACATATCACATGAAGAAATAAAATAAAAAAAATAGGCTCTGGAAAACAATAATATTTGTAACATATATATGATAATATACGTTATAGAAAAAATTTATAGAGATTAATATGGTTTTGAATGAGCATGTGTATTGTTGTGTTGAGAAAATGAAAATGAAAAAAAGAAAAGAAAAAGAGATTTACCTAAAAAAATAATAACTTAATTAACTTCATCTTCAATATATTCTTGCATATAATTTATTTCTGGAAAAATGGTGGAAAAAGAGAGATTTAGAAGATGAGAATAAGAGAGTGTTTTGGAGAAAGCACATTATAATAGTGGTGAATGGTTAGCAATAAAAGGGGAGATAAAAGGTAGTAAGAATAGTTACTTAGCTTTATTCAATTTCTTTTCTTTTTAATTTTATTTTTTAATTTTATAATGTAGTGTTACTAGACCTTGAACCGGCCTTACTGTATGTTATCCAGACCAAGCCAATATAACCAACACACTAGCTACATGCATCTGAAAAGAGAGATAAGTAGTCAATATAGCCAATGTTTTTGTAGTAGTGAAGGTTCGAACCCAGACCCCTAATTTGGTGTTCGCAAGATTTAACAAATAGGCTAAAACTTATACATTTTAATTTTTCGGCATAAATTAAGGGGGCGTTCTCTTCAACTTATTTTATCAGGTCTCAAAACTTATCAGGTTTAATCAAGTCAAGTCATGTCAGGTCGAATAAATTATAATCAAGTCAGATTTAATAGGTTAAAATAGGGCAGATCAGGTCAAATAAGTTGAATAGAATGCACCCTAAATGTGTCTCTTAATTTCTACTTTTACCCCTTTAAGTTTGCTATATTTGCTTTTTCACTCCCAAAAACACAACTTTAGAATTTAAATACTACGTATGTATAATAAGAAATTATAAATTAAAAAAATACACATTGGTCCGAATTAAACGAGATTCTATTTGACTATATTTATTCTTATATGTATAAAATTATAGATAGTCAAGGTTATATAATAAATTAATGACAAAAATGCTTATGTAGTGCACTGATTTTTGGAAAGGGGATTAATTTTATTTATTTATTTTTTCTATAATTTAAAAAAGGGTGTTTGCTTTGCTTTGCTTTACTTGGAAAATTAGACATTAAGTTTACGCCATATTATACTGTATTTCATTTGGGTTGTGTGACTTGTGTCAGTATGTCAGTAACTCACCTGAGTACGTACATGAAAACCCATACGTACTCATATGAAATGAATGAATATGTAAAATATATTTTCTCCATTTTCTTAAGTTGTATTTTTCACATTTTTAATGCACTTTTTAACTACAAAATATATCCAATTAATGCACTCCCCTCACTATTTGGGCTTGAAATGTGGACGCGTCGACGTCACAGGCCCCATCATACCTGACGCGAATTAATTCCACGAAGGAGGGAGAGAGAGGAGAAATTCGAACCCGTGACCTTTGCGTCACATTGGCTCTGATACCATGTTAAAGGATCATCCCAATCGAAAGTTTAAGTTGATAGTTGAGGCCCAGAAATATACACTATCAGTCACACGATTATATATTTTTATACTCACAATTAGCAAATGATGCTTAAAGTTTAATGAACTAATAATGTTAAAAATCAAATGGAACAACAAAATAAATGGAGGTAAAAGGATACAACCCTCATATACATGCAATGCCAGCATTTTTTAGAAAACAATTTATTTCAACTTATTTTATTTCACAACAACCATGCATCTAACCCAATCACGTTTGGAAATTTTTGAATAATCAAAGAATTTTTTGATTGGTTGTAAGAGGTATTAAACATCTCAAAAGGGACATAAAATTACATAATTTTAACTATATAGTTTATAAAAACCAACAAAAGCAACTTAAATAATTTTAACTACATAGTTTTTTTCTGCGCAAAAAAAAAACCTAGAAATTTAGTTGAACATATTGAACAACATGAATACATGGAAATAATAAAGAGTTTTGATAAATTGATCAAAAGAATATATATATATATATATATATATATATATATATATATTCTTATACTCTAACAACATGCACTTGCCCTCAAACACCAGGGGACGTAGTTCATATGAGTTGGCTTATACTCTCTATCAACATCTATATCTCCTCATCATTTATCATCGCCTAAATTGCATGGATCGGGTATGGAAACAGGGTCGGGTAAGAAACGGGTACAGAAAATGTTGGTTTGAAAAAAATAAAAATGGGATATGGGTAAGAGAAATACATATTATTGAATAATTTAAAAATTAAGAAATTTTAATTAAATTTTCAATATCATTTGGAATATATACCTTAGTTTAATTATTAAAATAACATAAGAAAAATCATGCAAAAGTATATGAAGATATATATGAAAAAAATGGGATATTTTTCCAGGTGCCCCTGAGGTTTGGCCTAATAGCCAGAATGCCCCCACTTTTTTTAACTTGCATTAGGTGTTCCTGAGGTAAGTATAAAGAGCCAGAATGTCATTACTGTAAATTCTGACCTCAAATTATGATTAATCTATTCGTTTTTTGCAAATTTCAACCTCAAAATTGATAGTTAAGGATTAAAATGACCCGTGAAATCTTAGAAGTATTAAAATGATCGTTAACTATAGAAAAACATAAAAAAAAAAAATACTGTTGAAATGAAGTATAAAATATCATGTATCCTAGAAGTATCGGTATCGTGTATATCATTATCTCAGATACGGGTACGACTATCTCAATTAAGTATCCGTGCTACTTAGATCATCACGCGTCCACCTCCAACATCGCCGGGTGTTTGAGGGCGCGGCAAGCGTTGATGAATGCTTGTATGTGACATGTAGTATGAGTACAGGCCAATGATTACACCATATCACGTCGTAATGGGTAAAACTCGAAACTATGGTTTGGTCACTTGATATGCCAACCGAACAAGAGAGGCGGTCCGATCACCGATTCCAAATATCGCAAGCGCTAAAATAATTTAAATAATTTTATTTTCTAAATATTATTATGTAATCCTTTTTTTCTGGAATATAATTAAAATTTTATCTTACCCCTAATTTTTTTTTTAAACTCAAATAACTTGGCTACTAGTTACTGAAGAAAGTTTGTACTTTTTTTTTTAATTTCCTAAAATGAATTAAATAAAAGTATTACAATATATATATATATATATATATATATATATATATATATAAAATAATAAAAAAAAAACAATATCATCATTTTTTTTTTAATTCTTTACAAAACAACATCATATTGATATAATTTGTCATATGAAGATTTTGTCTTTTTATTTTATAGTAAATTTGATAGAAAAGAGAATAATGCCGTGGATGGACTTTTTTTTTTGTTCACTATTATGCGATGAAAGAGAAATTTTTTATTTATGCTTATTTTTGGAGTAAAATTGAATGAATAATGAATCCTTCTCTCTAATTTTCCAAGTAATTTTTGGCTCATTTCAATTGCATACCTCTATTCTAAAGCTGAGTTTGTACTACTAATTTAATTAGATGCATAAAGTGTTAACCAAATTAATTATTAAATATCAAGTAATTCATTTCATACATCTTCAATTCTTCGAGTAGTTGAATATTAATTTATAAAGGTTAGGGTTGGGCAAAAATAATGTTAATTCATAAGTTTAAAACACATTAAAATAATTTTCTCGTTTTTATTTTTGAAATTTTTTATGAAACACTAAAATTATTATAAAATTAAAAACACATACCCCTTTTCTAATTTTTTTTTTTTACCCCGATACAAACCCTTACTTCATTTTGTTTTACTACCAGGTAATGAGCTATGCCAAAAATGTCACCGCAGGCTAGGGTGAAACTAGGATTGTTGTGCAAAATCTCAAAAAAAGAGCTCTTAGAACACAATTTAGAAAAACAAAAAAAAAGCCAGCACTACTCATCATCACAACACTAACACCGTCGACAATAGGAAAAAGTCCAATTTTTATTAACTAAAGAAGTCACCTTAATGTATTAAAATTTTCAAGCATATTGTACCACTTATATGGAAATTCTAAATGATTAGAATCAAGATGGGCAATTTCTAATGGATCTACCATCAATTTAATTATATTATTGAAGATTAAACCGTTGAATTTATTAGTAATACTCATCATTTCACCTCCTCAAAATCAAAAATGGAAATTTTAATACTACCCCTATATTGCAAAACTCGTAACTTTTGTCATTTTAGCCTGTAATACAATAATTACACACAACAATTTTTTTTATTATATTTAGTATAAAAATTACTCATGTGTAGCCTTTTTAACTGTAATTTTTTTGTGGTCCCAATTAATTATTCATTTTTCACTCTATCTCTCTCTTTCAATCTATTTTTTTCCTATATCACATGCTTATGTAGCGAGTATTGCGATACGGATATAGTAAGTAGAGTTAGAGAAAAAAAAAAAAAAAAAAAAAAAAAAAAACAAATTAGGTGAGGTAGGTCCCATATAGTAATAAACAAGTAATATGGGAGTGTCAGAATAAAATGGAAATCACATATGAGAGATTAGAGCATGCTTCTGTAGAAGAAAGAAAGAATGGGGTGGGGACTGGGGTTGTATGTTGTAGCACAATGCAATGCAACAACACAAAGTCTCTCTCATTTACTTTTCGTGTTGTAAATAATTATCATGAATAACTGCAGCATGTAGTAGCACCATTACTCATCAATATGACAATGATCGATGTCTTTCAATTTTGAATTACTTTTTCCGTTTCAAAATAAATGCAACAGTTTTTATTTCAAGAAATTTCAAAATAAATGTAACAATTTTAATCTTTCCATTTTTGTAAATCTTTTCTTTCTATCTCTCACATTTACTTTCTCTCTTTATCCCTTTTACTCTCACAACAAAAAATTATCTAGGAGTTCGTGCCTCTTGAATTGTTGCGTTTTTTTTTTTTAAAACGGAGGAAGTATATATTTTCCTCCCTATTCATCAATTAATTGCAACATTTTACTATTTGTACTATTTTTTCTGTTTCAAAAAAAAAAATGCAACAATTGGAGTGATACAAACTTCTAGGTAATTTTTTGTTGTGGGAGTAAAAGGGATAGAGAGAAAAAATGGGGAATGTGATTTGTGAGAGATAGAAAGAAAAAACTTACAAAAATAAAAGAGTAAAATTGTTGTATTTATTTTGAAACTTTCTAAAATAGAAACTTATAGGAAGTATATATAATATTTTTCACTTACTTTTATTAAGATTTCTACGTATATATGTATGTGTGTGTGTAAAATATATATTTATATGTGTAAGGTCAATCTCATTGATTTTGAATTGTTTAATCGTTTGTATTTTAATATTTAATTTTTATAATTTTAAAAATACATACTAAAAGATATCAATTTTAAAAATTGATATTTTCATAAAAGTTATAAGAAAAAAATTGTTGCAACTTATTGATTACGGGGGAAGTAAATACTCCATCTGTTTCTTTTTGTTTCATACATTTTGAAATTTGCGTAAATTTTAAGGAATATAGTTGGGCAAAAAGAAGAATCTAAAATAAAATCTTGGCTTCCATCGGAAAAAATATATCTTGACTTTTCAAATAAAAAGTGATGGAAAGTAAAACAAGCGAGAAAAATTATCAAAATCATGTGATGTAAAATGGTTGTAAATGTAATAATATGCTATTTAAAGATGTTTAATTACGATGAAAAAAAATGATAAACTGTATCAAATATTTTTAAAATTACTAAAATGGAAAATGTATCAAAGTTTTTGAAAACGAAAGAAGTATTAAATTGAGATTTCTCATCAACACTTTCACATGATTTTT
The DNA here is from genome assembly GCA_951394345.1 of Salicornia ramosissima. Classification (NCBI taxonomy): domain Eukaryota; kingdom Viridiplantae; phylum Streptophyta; class Magnoliopsida; order Caryophyllales; family Amaranthaceae; genus Salicornia; species Salicornia ramosissima. Next base: position 38,049,357 of record OX596240.1, on the reverse strand, counting down.
GCCAGATTTAATTTGGATCCCACCGTACCATGAAATAGGGAAACAATGAATTGCCCTTATTAAAAAAATACTGCACCTATTTCACAATATTTATTATGTTTGGAGTATTAAATATGAGGAGAAAGAAACTTTAAGTATGAAGAATTTTTTATCATACATAAGAAAAAATATATTGATATGTAATCTTATTATATTCGTCTACATGTGGATAATTTTTGAAATGTCAATTTTTATTATTTCGTATACACTATATTGAAAAATATTTATATTTAAACATGTGCATTGAATCTCGTAAAAATAAACTTAAGGTTGAGAGTAACTTCATTTTGGAAATTATTTGGTGCATTATCAAGTTTTTTTTATTACATTTGTGTTACTTATTGGAGGGAAAGTATTTATGCATAAGCGATATTGAACAGGCTGTTCACGGGCTCATTGCCACTGCTCATGTTAGGTCTGCTATCAGATAATGTTTGGATATGATATTGTCAACTTCAAATATGATATTGGAATCAACATGTATTGTATTTTGGTAATCATTGTACACATAATTTCCCAATGATAATTTATGTAACAAATCAAAAATAACATTTTTTAAGCTTATTCAGATATGATATTAGTAGCATAGAATATTGATAGCATAGAATATGATATATACATGAGTGATATTTGAAATCTTTGTCCAATATCACCTATGCATTTATCAAACCTCCTAGTTGCAAAACGTAACCATACACTTTTTTGGGTTAAATTTCTAAGTTAATAAAACTTTGTAAGGTAACTCTATCTTTACTTCCATTATATCCTCTGGGCTAGAGTATATTATTAGAAGTTGAGGTTGTTAAATTATTAAAGGGCATGATTATTGGGAGTCCAAGATATCATCCTGTCATGTCGAGGGTTGTTCAAACCTCATACTACACTCTCCCGGCCCCCTTTGCCAAGGTATTATTGTGTATAGGTCCAAATACCTTTTGGGTAAAAAAATATTGTATATTATTAGAAGTTAGGAATCTTAGGATGCTTTAATTTCTCTTATTATGTTTTTGTAATGTTTTAGTAAAATCCATATATAAAAAAATATTTCAAAAAAAAAAAACCATGTATAAAAAAAAATTAATAAACAAATAATCTATTACTCATATTTTCTTTCCCAAAATTAAATTGTAGAGTTTTTTTTTACAAAGAAATTGTAGAGTTAATATGAGCATAAATGCATGATTATCCGTTATTTTGATTAAATTTTTTGTTTTGCAGTGAGAAAAGGGCATTGGTAATACATTGAATTGCAATTATGAATTCGCGATTGCATCGCCCACCTTAATTTTAGTTCTAAATTCTTGACATATATCTAACTAGGTTTTTTTATGCACTCGATGCCTGGATTAAATAAATAAATATTCATTATGTATGCAAATACGTAATGTTAATAGACACATAATATTGAATTTAGATATTCTTATTGACATGAATTATTAGACATAAATAGAATAATATATGCAAATATCTGACAATAATAGACATATTAGTTTAGTTTGTGTTTAATATATAGTTGCTAATGTTTTCTTGAAACCGTTTATTCTTTGATTATTTTTGTTGTTAAAATTTTTTATTTTATCAGTAAACTATGTTGTTCGTCATTAATTATGTGGATTATTTTAGAAATATAAATAAATATTGTAGAATTTTATTCTATACTAAATGTGATTTATCATTTTTTTGAACTCTATTAATTAGCTTCCTAACTTGTTTGATTTCAGTGTTTTAGTCATGCCATATTATCAATTAAGATTCATGATCTATACTTAAATATTTAAAACAGGAACTTCACTTCCACATGTCATTTAATCCTAGCTTTAACCTGCCATGTGTCATTTTTATGCTTAATGACTTTTTTTTCCCTTTAATCTTAAGACAATTTTAATAGTTACCCCGTCATTTGTTATTAGATAATTCTTTCATTATTTCTTAATTAATTTCTTTTAACTACTATATATTTAAACCTTACTTTTAAAAAAAAAAAATTGTTCAAACATCCACTTGTCATCTTTCCTATCGTTTTCTATTCATTTGATATTGCCTTTTAAGAAAAATTAAAAAAATTAATTGCTCTATTTCTCTATTGCCATGTGTTATTGTCATGTGTCATTTTTATCTTTAATGACTTTTTTTTTTCCTTTTTTCTCAAAACAATTTTAATACTTACATCTTCATTTATCATTAGATCTCTAAAATTCTTTCATTATTTCTTAATTAATTTCTTTTAACTTGTATACATTTTAAACCTTATTTTTTTAAATTGTTCTTGAACACCCACGTGTCTTTCTTTCTATCATTTTCTATTAATTTGATTTTTCCTTTTCAGAAAAATAATAAAAAATTAATTGCTCTATTTCTCTATTGATTGGTATTCCTAATTTTCTCCATAAATATTTTAATTTCTCTCATTATTTACAATTCATGTCTTTTACTTTTCTATCATCTATTTTTTTAATTCAATTTCATGGTTCACGTCATTCAATTTAGTGATGCCTTGCAAGTCGGATAATATATAAATACAAATATTTTTTAATTATTTTTTGTGAAAAACAAAAATCCGTGAATGGCACGGGGTTAAAACTAGTTAAATTTTAAAAGAAGGTAGTAGTTGTACATTATTAGAATTATAATTATATTTGAAAAAATTAATTAATAATATATAATAGGCAATTTACATATAACACATTAATGCTCACATTAATTATTGTTTATTCAAATTTTATTAAGTGTAGAATAGTAATTTTTATAGTTATAAATTTTCAGATCTGATCTAAATTGATCTGATCTGGTCTGAATTTCTTTATTTGATCTAATCTAATTTTTCTTTTGAAAATAAGCACATGATTGCTTATTTAAACTGATTCAAATACACCCTTATTCTTTTAATCAAAGTTTTTTGTTCACAAATTTACAAGTTTTAAAGTGAATTAGGTAAGTCCTTTTAGCGTAGAAAAGTAAAACACAATCTACACTAATCAAGTAAAATACTTCTTATTTTTTTCTCTCAAAAAAACTTAAAATCTTTGGAAGCCACAAGGAGCTACCATCATCCTCTTTTTGTTTTAAATTTTGTAGTCATTAATATAATCCTCAGCTCGTTGCTCTCTTTTTATGAGATTTCTTCCCAATTATTGAGTTTTGTCTATGCTTTGGCGAGAGTTTGGTGTTTGTCTTTCTTCTCTTTCCTTATGGTAGATTGAAATTAGCCTTGTATGTACGTTTTGCGTGCGATGATATTTTCAATGTATCTTTTAATTTGTCTAAACAAACAGGAAAAAGAATGTGGTTGGTTCAAAAAATTGAAAAATTTCCAAATAATTCACATTCATTCACATAATTATAAACAAACCTTTTCTTTTCATTCGACCATCCCACAAGAATCAACAAAAGAAAAGTTTATTTACTATATTTTATTAGCTATCAAATTTTTTATGTGACAAACTATATTAATATGGGTGTCTATTTATAGATAATTAAAAAATATAAATTTTGGTGTTTTCTTTTATTTTTACGAATTTTATATCTTGTAATACTTTTATTTTAATTAAAAAGTAAAAAAATGGTAATATAACTTTCCTTAATAATGAGGAGATATAGTAATTAAATTATTGGAAAGTTTTGGGGTCAATGTGGACTTTTCTAGGGGGACATCATTGCTCCACCTTGGCTTATATAATAGAGATTTATTTTTAGGATTTTATTTGAAAGGTTGGATTCATGCACTACAAAAAACTCACACAACGAAGGCAACTTATCATGATTAAAGAGTGCAATATGAGTATTGTTTTACTTAATGATGCCTACAAGGGCAATTATTTTTGGACTCATTGATATTAACAATAAAGACAATATGATTATTTTGTCCCCTTAGACTTTTGAAACTTTGCCCTATTTGACAATAAATAAAGTGTTTAAATCAAGAAAAGCAAAATGTATTGCCTTTGTTGATGATCAATGAAGGCAATTTTGTTTGCCCTTTTTAAATTGAATCAAAGAGGGCAAAACATCTAAAATTGTCTTTGAAACCTAATACAACGGGGCTACAAGGGCAACATAAGGGCAATACTAAAATTGTCATTATAACCTAAGAAGACAAATTTTGTATCAAATAGGGCAATTTTAATTGTCCTTCTTGAACACATTTTTTGTAGTGATATATTGTCAGTTATATATGTAATTTTACAATTGGTGTTGGAATTGATGATGTATGCAATCTATGTGTTCAAGTAATGATTTATTTTCCCCAAAACTATGTCAAGAAGATGGGCTCCCTAATAGAAGGCTGCATGATTCACCGAAAAATAACCAAAGATTGTAATTCACCATTAGATCTAGTTTCCCTTCACCATATAGTTATAACTCTGTAGAAAAATATTATTTGATTGTATTTTACTTTTTTGATATTGATTATTGTAGATGTCGTATCACTTTTTTTTTATGTAAAGATGTCGTATCACTTTCGATTAATTTACTTTTATCTTTCCATAATAAAAAAGGTAAGTATTTTTAGCATACATATGTAATTCTTCCCTTTCTTTTATATAAAAAATGCACGAAGTATATTTCAATACTTGATCTTTCTTACTAACCTGAAAAGAATTCATTTTTTGGGTTGTATGTAAATTAATATTGAGTATAATTAATAATTTGTGGTTGGGTAAGTAAGTAAATTATGAGCAATTTTTTGTTCCCCTTTTAAAGTGTTTTATCATTGTAGATCTTTATTTTTGTAATTTAAAGTCATGTGATATATATTATGTAGGAAATAAAAAATTAGTTAAAGATATTAAATAATTCATTATAATTTTGAAATCTAACAACAGAAAAGTGCAAATCATTTTTTTCTTGTTTCTTGTTGGTTTTTCGTTTTAAAAACAAAAAAAAAAAAAAAAAAGACGGTAACAAACAATCCTAATTTTGAATATTTGAACTTTTAATCTTTAAAGGATTTTTGTAGGACGTTTATGTCTTTTTAACAATAGACTTAATTATATATTCATATATATTTTTTCATCTATTTTGTTAATTTTTGTACAACAAATAGGTGGTTTAATTTATGGAGAGAATTTATAAGTAATGTGTGCCCCTAGCTTACACATATACCAATTAGCAAAAACAAGACAAGTTTTTTTCATGGTACTAAGGTAGATGATACCCTAATTTATGGCTCATCTTATAGAAATGTCATGTTGGTATTGTTTAAGAGGTTAAAGGAAGGGATTCGCTTTTGGTAAGAATCGAACATCCTATCAAAAAACATATCATTTCAAAATAAGTGCTCCGTTTACGTTTTCACATCTCCCAATGTATAACTTCAAATATTAATATCTTGAGTTATATTTAACAAAAAATTATATAAATGATATTTAGAAAGTACACACCGAGACAAATTAAACGAGATTATACGTGACTGTTTTTCCTGATAGGTATAAAATTAATGAGAGTGAAAATTACCATGTGAATAATGTCACCAGTCAAACTGGAGCACTTATTATAGAACGGAGGGAATAAAAGGGTATCTTCAGCGCCAAATCTCCTTATATAGTCATCAATTAGCAATTAAGCATAGATGTATGTGACAAAATGAGATGGGAACCACATAACATGGGTTTTCACGTTGTTAACTTCATTCATACGTTGCTTCCTTATTTCCAACTGTGATACTTTTTGCACCCTTTTCATTGTGTATGTGTTTTTTTCAGAAACAAGATAATAAAAAAAAGAGTAAAAAAAAAAAACCTTGGTACCTACTTTTTCTATTTACTATCATGCAACTCATATGGAGGTGGTAGAGGTTGACACGAACCGCGAAATCGACACGAAATCAACTCGTTATTAATGAATTTTGGTCATAAAAAAAGAGTTTGGGTCGAGGAGTTTGACCAGTTTAAGTACACGGATTGACACAATGTGACAATTTTAATTATTAAACGGGCTGGGTTAGGGTTGTTGGGTTTCAACCCGTTTAAGTCAATTGTTTTGACACAACATGACACATATCTCTAATGTCAACTTAATATACAAAAACACATATGATCCGCCAACCCAGCATGAAATCGACCCATTATTAACAGGTTAGGGACTAGGGGTTTGACCAGTATAAATAAGCAAGTCAACATGACACGGCCCATTTATTAGTTTGGGTTAAAATCAATGGTATTCAACCCATTTATATAAACGGGTTAACACAAATCCAACCTAACTTGACTCAATTCCCACCTCTGATGTAATCATATAGACACAATTTGAGTATAGCCGTTGCTTTAGGTCATACAACAATGTTCATATAGTCAGACTACAATTATAGTAATATCTTTGCTTGTAAGTTGTAATGCTCATGGTTGGAGGATTGCTCCAATTATAATCATTTCACCTATTTTGCACTCCTCCAATTCTATAGCTTTTTATTATGTTACTTTTAGATTCACTTTCTATTATTTGCTCCTCTTTTTTGCCCATACAATGTTAATGGGGTTTTATGTTTGGTTCAATTTGTTTTGAATTGGTTCATATATTTAGTAGGTATGGTTCATGATTCATTTGGTTAGGTTTCATTGCTATTTTGGGATGCAATAATATTGACACAAACATTCTCACAATTTAATTGAGTTGATTTGGATTATTTAGCAGGTAATTTAAGTCGAGTTAATTTTAGTTAGCTTTTTTTATTAGTTTACACTCCATTGCCCCTTTGTAAAACAAAGAATATGTCATAATGGAGAAAATAATTTGAAACGGAAGGACTATATTTTCATTTATATTTTGAACGGTATCGAATGGCCATAAAATATGCTGTGTAAACCGTTATATTCTTACGTTGATAATACCATCCAATCATTAGTCTCAAATTTCAATAAAATATAGAGGTTTAGATTTTAGATATAAAGAGTAGTAGTTGAAACACTCCTTTTGGTTAACTTATATCCAATAATGTTACTGTTATACAATAAATGCTTAAAAAATGACAACAACAAAAAAACACGGATGGAGTAGTTTATATACAGCTCATACAATCTTCTCTAGTGCCTTTTCATACGTCTAGGAATGACAGTCTCGCCTATCTCTCGATGCTATGGCTTGCCATTATGCTCAGTCCTATTCAAAGAACAACAAATCGGCCTCTTCTATTTTTCTTAGTTGGACGCCGCCTCTGCCTCCAGGTATGGTTAAGCTCAATTTTAATGGCTTTTCTCGTGGGAATCTTGCCTCTGCTGGCATTGTTCTTCGGGGCCATCTAGGCAACCTCTTTGCAGTCCGCTCCTTTTTTCTTGGTAATACCTCCCCTCTTGTGGATGGAGTAACTACTTTTCAGAATGACCTCCTCCTGGCTCATCAGCATAATCTTTCCTTTATCCACATCGAAGGAGACAATCTCACTATTCTCAATGTTTTACTGGGTTCGTTCAATTGTCCTTGGAAAAATTCAACTCCTCATGGATGGCGTCAAACGCATTCTGCGGGACTTCTCGACTTTCTTCTATCGCCACATCTTTCGTGAAGCCAACCTGCAGCCGATCATATCGTGTCTTTAGGGAATTGGACCTCTGTGTATATTGATATAGGTTCGTTTTTGGATGCACTGTTTTCCTTTTTCTTTTAGCTCGGGTCATTTTTTTAGAGGAAGGCGTCCTGATTTCCTTCTCTAGCTTTCCTTCAAAAAAAAAAAAAATACACACTAAGTTGTTTTCAATTTTAATTAGTACAGATATATTCTTTTTTACTTATTAGATATGAACTTATTAAAACTTACTTATTAGACCTAATTGAGATTTATCGAATTTATTGGACCTGATTAGCCATGATTTTATGAAACAATTGGACCGTTTAGACCTTATTGGGCTTGATTAAAACATACCTACCTTGTTCCATAATGATATATACACTTTGGCTTTTCAAGCTTTTCCAATGTAAATCTTCTATCATTAATATTTGTAATTATCAATTTGTAAAAATTATAAAGTTGATATTTAAAAATTAATTTAATATGAATCTAACATAACCTCGCATGAATATTTGCAAAATATTGAAGGATTTAATACCATATTTTCTACTAAATTTGTTCATTATATATAAGACAAGGAGAGAGTGTATGATGTTACATGAAATGAATAGCTTGTTGGCCCGTTCCATGAATGAATTGACAATAATAATGGAAGATGAAGGGTTGAATCTTGTATTTTCATTCCATAAGCGGGATTAGAAATTAATCTCAAATCTTTATTTGTGGTCTTTGTTTTTTAAGACTTGTGGGAGAGATAACTTTGTCACAGTAAAATTTGTTCTGATTAAAAATTATTTTTAACTATTTCAATATTTCATATATCATACAACTAAGAACTCAACACAATCATATTGTAAATTTGACTAAAATGAATTTGAAAAAAAATAAAAAAAAATTGAATTATTAACTACATAATTTGATAATCCCTGTGTATCAAAATTTCTTCTTATTTTCCGTTGTGCACATTTGCTAAATATCTTTAGTCCATATATTAGTAAAAAGAGAATGTATTGTTTTAGACTTGTCTGAGACAATATTGTTGTCAGATGAGTCCAACTAAAAAGAATAAACTCAATTGGAAAAAAAAACTCACCTCGTAAAAATAAACATACCTGAAAAAAATAAACATTCACGTGAACAAAATGAACACTCAGCGGACAAAATAACACTAACTTTGGAAATTAAAAAAATAAGGGAAATTCTCATTGGTAACCACAAAAACTTTCAAAGTCTCAATGATAACCACATGTTTTTAAAAATCTCAAATATAATCATACATAACTTTTAAATCCCAAAAGGCCAAAAGGCTCATTAAATTTAGGGCCAGAAAATTTCGCGGTTATTAGTTCAATTTATTTAATTCTAAGTCCAAAAGGCCCATTAAATTTGGACTGTCTTATTTTAATTTGTTCTCCTTTTTCTCAGATTGGGCCAAATGACCCAATTTTCCCTTTTCTTAGACTTGGCCGGTTCTCCCACTCTTTTGGGCCAAGTATATGTTTTGTTTTTATTTAATTAATTTGGTTAATTAAATTAAATTAATTAAATTACATATTTTTAAATTTCCTAAACCTATTCAAAGTTAGCTTTGATGACTACCTAAGTTTTCTCCTATGCTCCCTATTTTTTCTCCAATTACACGGCATCCTTAAGGGATTTTTAGGGTTTTTGCTTCTCCTTTCTTTTTCTATAAATAAGGCTTATATCATCCTTTTGGTTCCTAATTGGCAAATATCTTTTAAACCCTAAAAAAAGTATTTCTCCCTCTTTTCCTTTCAAAAAAGTCGAACCACATAAAGATTCACCAAGTAGTGAATTCTTCTTGTGCCTTGGATAATTTAGCGAATCAGGTAACTTTGCTTTCTCTTTTAATTTTGGGATAGATAATCACATAGTTAATTAGGATTGATCATGAAAATTGTAGAATTTTATGTTTGTATTGATTCGAAAATGTCGAGTACATGATGATTTGATTTTTGATTTGTTTTATGTATTTTCTTGATTATTTTATGTAGTTTCTTGAAATCTTTAATTGTTGAATAATTACTTGTATGAATTTATTTATTAATCAAATCTTATTATTTCTTGATGAATTTTTTGTGGAAGTTTCTTTACTGTTTGATTATGAATAATGATTTATTTCGTGGCAAAATTCGTCCTTTTATTGCTTATAAAAATTTAATCTTTTAAACCGGTAAAACTGTCCAGATTTAGTTTACGAATTTATTAATATACTTAATCAAATATTATGGCTACGAAATTTTAGGTGGAAGTCAATAATAGTGTTTTAAAGCTTGTGTTAAATTTTCGTAATTTTTAAAGATCGTTTGATATGGCAGAAAAATCCGAAACTGATCTCAGCCTAATCTGATTTGTTAGTTATAAAATCTCTTAAAAATAGTAAATGACATTATTTTTGGACGAAAATTATGCACGTTAAACCTTGAACATATATTTAACTTCCATTAAAATTTTCAGATTAATCGAGACCTTTAAAGGGTCGTTCTTAATTTAATTCTTTAAAAATCATATTGTGTAAAATAGTGTAATTAAATTATTAAAACAAGTTATTTCGAATTCTCGGAGGAAGATTAAATCTTGTTTTGCTCTTTTGAATGTGTCGAGTGGTTTGAAGAATAAAAATATGATTTTTTGATCTTGTTTTGTATTCAATCTTGATGATTTTATGTTAAAAACATGATTTTTATTATTGTTGTTTGGTTAATTAATTGAATCTTGTTGATTGTAGTTATTTAAATTAATTGATAAAATTGGTGTTCTTGAGTGAAAAATGTCGAGTGAACAAAGGAATAAAAAAAATGGAATTTTTATCATGTTTTAAGTAATTTTAGTGATTAATTGATTAATTAAAATAATTTATGAATTTATTTAATTAAAGTTGTTTAACTAGAATTATCGAGTGGCCTAAAAGTATTTAGTCAATTTTTTTTGTTTAATTTTGACTTATAATATTTTAAGAATAATTAATTATAAAAGTTGCAGTTAAAGGGATAAGTTGTAACAGGAAGGGGTAGATAATAATATTGTTATTATTATTATTACAATTACACGAGTATTATTATTAATAACATTAATATTTCGGATAATGTTAGTGTTATTATTAGTATTATTATTAATATTAGGAATCAGTAGGGATAAGTTATATAAGTTACGAATAAGATATTAATAGGGAAAGAAAGGAAACAGAGTAAAAGGAATACGAATCGTTTCGATCTCTGGCTAGGAAAGACTTGGTATTTAAGGTGGCCAATATACGTGCCGCACCTCTCTTTCCTGGGACTTCGAACGGTTCATTTCCGATTACGGCCACCTAGTATTTCCCGATATAAGATAAGATATAAGATTTGAAAGATATAAGATAAGATAAGGACGCCCACCTGATGACCCGAGTAGTCAGACTGGGTTAAGTCGAAGCCACTGCTCAATGGGACGAACACACGAGTTCCCCCGAGTAGTTCTGGGTCTTAGGATATGTAGTCGTCTAAGTAGTAGTACACGAGCTGCTATTTAGGGGTTATGGCCATAGCTTAGGCTTAGTGGTGCAAACGAGATCCGCTACGGGTTGAGTACACGAGCTCACCCCGGCATGTTCTAGGAAATTTGTGGTGCAAACGGGATCCACAACGAGTTATAGTGACCGGTCCGCTGAAAGATGATAATGATATGATATGAAAGATATGAATGATAAGATATGATATGATGATATGTTTTGATAAGATGATGATGAGTAACATAAGTTATGACATATATTGTAATGACATAAGATGTATAATTTAAGATGTAGGTTATGATCGAATGAATTCGGGATAGTTAGGTTATAAGGGTATAATTATATAAGTATATGTATTGAGAATGGTATAAGACTTCCGCTGTGTATTTCTGTATTCGTATAAGATTGTATGTAAGCATGTACGTATGTATGTATCCATGTATGTATACGTGTAAGTATGTATGAACGTATGTATAGTAAGTGTATATTTGTACGTATTCCTAACCGTATTTTGCAGGTATGATTACACGTACATTATACGTAGATTTGTACGTATTCTAACCGTATTTCTGCAGGTATTCTTATATGTATTTTGTACGTAATCGTATACGTATTTTTGTACGTATTTTATACGTACCTCGTATTGAATTCTGTATAACATGTATTAGATTTTTGTATGGTTTTCATGCGATATTCTATGATATTATGTGTTTAGCGGTCCCTCGATTAAACGGGACAGCCTAGTTACTCGTCACTGACGGTGGACCCCCCCCTCAGTTTCAGGTGACGATGCTGCAGCTTAGAACGGGCTTCCGATGGTTGGGCTTAAGCGTGGCAGAGTTTTAGCTTTACCTTAGAGTTTCCTAGATGTTTTAGGACAATTTTACTTTATTTATTCGTTTATGATCCCGGCATGTTGGGACAGTTTTTAGGACAACTTATGTAATTGCTTTTCTTTTGAGAATATTAGACTTTGGATATAGTTTTATTTATTTAATTCAATAAAGGTAGTTTAATTTAATTAATTAATTTAATATTTAGTTTAAATAGTTTTGGTAATGATCCGTTTATCGATTTCCCTTCGTAAATCGACATGTCCAAAAGTCGGGTCGTTACACGAGTGGTGGTGGCTATTAGATTCTAGTTTTGGTAGCTCGGTTGGGGTTGGGGTGGTTCGATTTGGGGTAAGACAAGAGTGGTTCGATTGGGGGTTGGGGTGGTACGGTTTCGGGCGGGAGTGGTGGTGCCGCCATTGCTGGCAGAGATTTCGAAATGGGCTGTGGATGGTTCGATTTGGGGCGGTAGGAGGGTTTCGGTTTGTTTCAGTGGGTAGCGGTGGGCGATGGTCTGGGTGGGTGGGTGGGTGGGTGGGGGAGGCAGTAGGCGGTGGCCGGTGGGACTAGGTTGGTGGTGGTGGTTGGGGAGGTAGAGGAGGGTGGTGGGGATGGTTTGATGATGATGATGATTAATAATAATAATAACATTAATATTAATATTAATAAATTAAATTATAATTATAATTAGTTAAACTTAACGGTCATTTAACGGAATTTAGGTTAGTTTGGTCATGTTTGGGATTTAAAAGTTATATATGGTTATATTTGAGATTTTTAAAAACATGTGGTTTCCATTGAGATCTTGAAAGTTTTCATGATTACCAATGAGAATTTTCCAAAAAAAAAACCCTATCTGGAGACAAAACATAGCTTACTTAAAGAACCTATTTGCAAAAAAAAAAATTAACTAACTTTACCTGAAAATAAAATAAACCTTAAAATAACCAAACAAGTTTAATAAAATCCTAAAAAATTTAATTAGGTAAATAAATTACTATGAATTACCTTTATGTTTGGTTGTTTTATATCTGAACTTAGTTGTAATTGCTTTATATACATCAATTTAACGCTTCTGTGAGTGCTGTCAGATTGGGTCAGAACTGATTTAACTGAACTAAACTAACTGAAACTGATCTGTTTTGGGTCGATCTGAAATTATCTGAAACTGAAAGTGAACTGAACTGAATGAACTGATAACTGAAAGTCAACTAAAAAATATCAAACTAAACTGAACTGAATCTGAAACCAACTGAAACTGAAGTTAACTGCTAAATATCTAAAAATAACTGAACTGAACTGAAAATCGGGTATCTGAAAATAACTGAACTGAAATAAAAAGAGGTAAACTGAAGCTAACTGAAACTAAACTGAAAAGATGATAATTGGATCTAACTGAGACTAAAAATGACTTGAAACTAATTTAATTTGAATATTACTAAACTGAATAAAAAATGATACAATATTATTCGAACTGTTTTGAACAATACAAGAAAATGCTAAATTACCTACCGCCATAAGCGGTAGAAAATGTAGAAAAATTATGTTTCCGATCGATTTTCGGTCGGTATTGAGCGGTAGGAAATATGTTGGTCGCTAGTTGTACATTTCCGACCGATTTTCGGTCGGAAAAATTACCTACCACGTTTTACAACATTTCCTACCGACTTTTAGCGGTAGGTAATTTCCTACCGAAAAATAAAAAATATTGGTAGGTGATTTGCTACCGCAGTTCTCAACATTTCCGACCGAAAATGCGATAGGTAATTTCCTACTTGAAATATGGGTAGGTGATTTGCGACCGATTTTACACATTTGCATGCGACCGACTGGCGGTAGGAAATTTCCTACTGAATGTCTATCATAAGGCTGGTTTGGAGTTACAAAAATATAATCTCAAATGACCTGAACTAAAGCTAACCGAACCAAAAAAAATTGAAACCAAAACTGAACTGAACTATCGACATTTTGAACTGAACTGAATTGCACCCGTTCGAATTTTTAACTAATTGGTTAAACTGGACAATTAACTGAAAATGAACTGAACTGAAATATGTCCGTACAAAAACTGAACTGAACTGAAATCAAAATTAACTGAACTGAACTAAACTGGAAAAAAATTATATGAACTTGACTGAACTGAAACGATCCAAACTGATTGGTTAAAACCAAAACTGAATTGTTGACCTGAATTGACACTTTGAGTTATGAACAAGTTTTGATTGATCCCAAATTATTGGTTGGACCCATGTCACAGGTCCAAAACGATGTCGTTTTGCTCTATAAAAAAATTCGTTCTAAAATTTTCATGTTGCAGTGTGATCCTTCCTGCTGCTTCATGTTTGCACCCTTCATACCATTTTTGCACCTCCATTTTTGTTCTTATTCATAAAATCTTGAGCATTTTATTTTTTTGGATCCAGATTTTTTTTAAAAGCTTTCTGTGAATATTTGTGATGTATATGGTGAATATCTATATTCATATGGTGAATATTTAGCTATTGTAAACATTTATTGTTTAACCGGTGAACATTGCATTGATTTAGGGTGAACATTTGTAGTTTTGATGAACATTTGTGCTTTATGTGGTGAATATTTACAATTAGGAAAAATTGTCAAAAACCATCTTCTGTAAACTAGATTTTGTAAAAATAAAAAAAATAAAAAAAAATCATCTTATTTAGAACTTTTTGCAAGAAATCATCATATTTGATACATTTCCTTGTCGACCGCCACCTTTAGCCGGAATCCGGCGTTGACCTGCACGTTTTATGCATGTGACTCGCTAAAATCCTTTACTTTTCAGTTCTGAAACAACCCATTTATCCCCATTGGAACCCGTTTAACTCATTCCCCACTCCCCTAATCCAATTTCCCCCTTTTTTAAACCATATAACCCATTTCCCCCCTTTTTTTAACCATTTAACCCATTTTCCCTCCTCTTAATTTTCAGAACCAAAAAAAACCCATTGAAAAGGAAGGAAAATAGGTTAAAAAGGGGGGAAATAGGTTAAATGGGTTCCAATGGGGGTAAACAATTAAATGGGGGCAAATGGGTTACAAAACTGAAAGCAAAGGGTTTTAGTAGTCACTTGCATAAAACGTGATGATCAACGCCGGATTACGACTAAAGGTGGTGGTCAACAAAGAAATGTATTACATAAGATGTTTTTTTGTAAAAATTTCTAGATAAGATGGTTTTTTTTTTTTTTTTTTTTTTTTACAAAAACAGGCTACAAAAGATCGTTTATGACAATTTTTCCTTATATTTAATTGGTGATATGTAAGTGTTGTGAATATTTATTATTTAACTGGTGAACATTGTTGTTTAAATTGGTGATGAACAGGCCTATAATTTGTACAATAAGTAGATATTGTGCATTGCAGCAAATAATAATCTAATATATATTGTGTTTTATGTTGTGAACATTTATATAAGCTAATGAACATTGTAAATCATAAGCTTACAGGTGACATTCTAACAATATGTTATGAATTTGTGCATAGTTGTGTGAACATTATATTGCTCTTTTATGTTTGAACATTACTCTTTTAGTTTGTGGTGGGAGAGCGCCCGTGCATTTTTTTTACGCGTTGGGACACGTGGGACCACAAAAAATTGTGTGGTCCCGAGTCCATCCATTACCTAAAACTGATTAACGGTCTCTTTTAGTTCCTTTAAAAAAAAACCGAGCATTGGAAATAAATACTCTGTAGCATTTGAATTAGAGCTGATTTGATTTGCGCATTTGCGCTTTACCCGCGCCCGACCTGCTAAAAGCAATTGCCCCAGGACCAGGTACCCACTTTTAGCGGCTAGGGCCATAGGCCACATTTTTTACTACCCGAAAAAGCGAGTATCCACCCCTTGGCCATGGATTCTAGCCCATCATGTGTTGTACTTGATACCTTTGAACGTACTTCATATTTGGCAGGGATATGAGAAGTGCTAGAAAACAATTTTAATTAAGAGAGAAAAAGAAGAGACAAAGTAGGAGACCACTAATGCAATATGCAGGAACCCCATCATAAAATAGAACTTTATTACTTCAATTCGCACAATACAGGAACACAACCCAAAAGTTACAAGGATACATTCATATATGAAGACCTAAATATACATAAAGCTATTGAGCACACGCCACACATCCAAATTATGTATCAAAATTATGGATTTGTCAAAGGACATGCCATCCATATGAAGTGTTTGTGCATCCTTAATATGGTGCACGACTCGTTCTTTCGTTCCCCTCTTTTTGGCAAAGGCAAAAGAAAAAACAAGGTGTTGTACATCATAAGGTCACATGCTTCCAATGTTTGGGGAATAAATTGAACTAACCTATGAGTTTCTATCATCAAGCCACTTCAATGTTGGCAAAATTTTATGCAAGAATGATATAAAATCTTCATCAACAATGGCATTCCCTTTTACCTCGAGCTGAGTTAAAGTTAAATCTCTAAAGATCAAATAAGCCTCCCAATATTTTGTCAGTTGGTTGCAAGCCTCAGAAGAAATGTCCAACTTCCAATCATTTGCTATCGTATGAGACAAAGGAGAGGCGCACAAGTACCTGGTGCTGTCAATCGAATGCTTCCCAATCTCATTGTGTGAAATGTTGAGCATTTTCAGCAGCTTCAAATGCCTTAAAGGACTCAAGGCAGTAAAACTCCTGATCTTGTTGTTACTCAGGTTCAAACAAGACAAAAGCTGCAAAGCTTCCAAACCTGTGATGAAAGGCAACTGAAAATTCTGAGCTTTCACATCGTAAAATGTATGGAGTATTTCATTTTTTACCAATATATAACATGCCGTTTTCTAAATCTAGCAAATCTAACTAAAAAAATTCCCATAATAACCTTTTTTGCAATAGGTCTCCCATTATGATACTTGATACTCACTAAACAATTGACTTTCCATATAGTGGTGATTAAATGCTAAATTTCAAAAAGTGAAGGGACAGTTGTGGTTTTTTTCAATATATATAGAAGTAGGCTCATGTGAGAAATGTAGTTTTGGTGAGAAGGGTGAGAAGCAATCTCAACCCTTTGATCAACAAATGAATGGCTAAGATTAAATTTGAATTTCCCTCCTTACTCCTTCAATAGTTTTGAGTTAATGTATCTATGGCATAAAGTCAATGTATTTTTACTCAATGTATTTATAGTATATGTTGAATGTACCTATAGTTGGTGGTCAAAGTACCTCTAGGTCATAGTTAATGTATTTACCTCTTCTCACATTTCTCACGATAAGAAATTTCTCACCGGAACCCAACCCTATATATATATATATATATTCTGGGTTGTCTGAACATAACAGACACTTTCTAAACTATGTAAAAAAAACTTTGAACTCTACTATACTCTCCTTAAATGTGATACCTTTGTCATTGACAATAGAAATACTCTCTATTTTTTTTTTTAATTTACTCACTTTCCTTTTTTAGATGTTTTTTTTTTTAATTTACTCATTTCTTACATTTATTCTTCTACATTTATTAGTTTATGATTCCCAAATATTTTTTTCATACTTTCTCTCATACTTTTGACTAAATTCAATAAAATTACCCTCTTTTATCTCTTTTTCATACTCTCTCTCCTACTTTTTATATAACTTTTAATCATCATTTATTTTTTCTCCTACTTCCAATAATTTCCTGGTTTTGATGAAAACCCAAGTGACTAAACTAAAAAAAAAACGGTGGGAGTACAATGGTATGGTGAAAAAGTAAAATTCAAATGGTGAAGGATAGCTGCAGACTTGCGGTGCTTGAAGAAAATTCTTAAAATGACCTGCTCTGAAAGCAAATGGTGCTAAAGCGAAAGACTAGGAAATTCAATAGAGTGATGAAAACAACATATCCATTAAAGGTAATTTGCTAATGGTGTGTGTAACCCATAATTTCTAACACCCAAGTGTTTCCTGTTTGGATTATGGAGGTTGGAGGATACTATGTTATCCCACTAAGACGACTATCATCATCATCCTCATTACTTCAATTGTCACACCTTCACACTAAATAAAAAATATTATGGGAAAAAAGGGTAAAACCTTGGCCCTACACATAATATCATATATCTAGAACAAATACTCACTTCTTCGGACATAATTTGTGCATTTACAGTGAAATTATGTGTTGAAGGATTTACAAAGTATCATGCATAAGTTGTGCCTGTTCAAGATCTCATAAATAATCTCATCAAGTAAAGAACAGATATTCAGGATCAGGTGCCCAGGACCATGACCAGTAAACCTGGAACTCAAGCTGATCCTAAAAACTATGCTTGTGTAAGGAGATTATGGGAAATTTTCGAGGTTTTAAGCCCTTTAGAAACCAGATATAGCATCATAGCTTTGTCAGGAAGCTTGCATCCAGCAAAGGACAATTCCACAAATTAGGAATATAATGAAAACAACAATTTTGAAACAAGTGTTGGCCGAGTAAGGAATAGGTCAGCATTGAACGGATTCAGTAGGAAATCGCCCAGGAATTAATCACTGCCCAACAATTAGCTGGAGGCCAAAAGGACAAAGACATGCATCAGTTCAGCACAGGACTCACACTAGATTATCTCAATATGCATGTCACTATGCCGATATGTTGTTGAAAAAAGCAATCTTCTTTCAGGTGGGAGAAACAATAGAATAAGTGAATAACAATAAAAGAAAAAAAAATTGTATAAAACTATCAAATATTATAGCTTCGAGCCTGAGCATGACCAGTAAAGAAATTGAAGGATCCTAAGCATGCTGCTGAATTTCAGGCTGACAGGCCCTCGAGTCTCTTGCTTCTGAATTTATTCTGTTTTTGTTTACATTGCAAAACTATTGAAACTTCCATCATCTTTTTATTGAAAGGTTCATAAACAAGATATGTAGCAAAAGGAACATCATTACCTTCAATGCATCCAAGATTGTTGTGGCTGAGATCTAGCATTTGAACCCACAATAAATTTTCAGTGGATCCAATTCTTGCAAGTGACAAGTTATTAAGACGCATACAAATAAGGTTCCTGTTATCTGATTTGCCTAATTTTCCATAGCGCCAACAATAACTCAACAAGTTGTCTTTGCAACAAATAACCTAGACATCAACAACAAAATCAATGTAAGTATTGGAGTGATTCAGATACATAAATCAAAACTAAGATTAAGAACAAGTGCCAAGGACAAACGCATTCAGATAACTGACCCTTACATATAAGCCTCCCCATAAAGGCCAACAAAGAATTGCCCAAAGGAAAAGATCACATTTACATGATCAATAACTCACCTGGCGTAGTACAGCCAAACTGCGTTCCTCTTTATAGTATTGTGAGTGAGGTGGATCCATTTTCATCAAATCACTATATAAAGACAATATTTCTTCAGTATGTACCATCTGAGAAGAAGTTGAAGTGCTGCTATCTGACACAATTGTATCTAGAGCTGTCAACAACCTCGCAAGTGTAACTTTCCCAATTTTGCTGCAAAAAAAAAAATGAAAAACAGAGTGCAAGGACATAAAATATGCATCAGAAATGCCTTCTGATATCCAATATGATTGGCATGAAAGGATCTTGTAACTATCCAGTGACCATACCAGTCTGCAGCTGAGAGCAATTCACGGAAGAGCTCAATCTCATTGGCCAACATATCAATCTTCCACTTAGAAGCGACTTCTACTTGATCCTTGTTAATTCGCAATTGGTTTAAAGATGATAATAAATCTGATTCCCCAGACTTCATTTCAAATTTTTGAAAATCGGAATCCTCCCATGAAATTGGTTCTACATTCTGCTCATCAACATCTACTGAATCAGGGTGCTGAAAGCGGACCATAAATTTAAACTGGGACAATTGATTTAAGGAGCCCCCACTCAGAGAGATGATCTGAGGAGAGGCTGCCACACTAACTTCAACTGAATAAGTAATGGAATAATCAAGCTGCATATTTGAAAAATCGAGCAGCGCAACCCATGCTCGGGCACTATCATATTTATCTATTGAAAGTGGCATCCAAATAATATTATTACTTTCTGCAAGGGCAGATCTGACAACAACATTAGAAGAGTTTACGCCTCTAACTACTTGATCAAAATATAGGATCACAGGTATTGAACTTTCGTTTGCAGAATAGCTTGCAAATGGCAAAACTGCAGAATCAAATGCCGACTTGCTTGCTGATATTACAAGCTCAGAATTAGAAGCAGGCCAATATGATACCAACCAAGGAGAATCCCTCGTGATTGTTTGCTCTAGAAGCCAAAGATGATAAAACCAGCCACTTTGGTCATCAGGATCAGTGAAAAGTGCTTGATGCACAAGATCATACTCCTCGGACAGGATTTTCTCTTTCGGAAAAAATCCTTCAGCTTTACGTTTCAATAAATTCGACAAGAGCACACTGGAAGATGAGTGAAAACAAAATTATGAGAAACACACACACACACACACACATAAAAGAGTAGCATGAAGCATAAGTTATTGGAGAAACAGGTGAAAGCAAAAGGCACTATTGTACTCTTCCCATTATTGATATTTCAAAGAGTTGAATGTCAAACCAGATTACCCGAAAATTTGTAATGCACACCAAAATTTCAGTCCATCGTTTAAAAAGAAAAAATTTGAACATATGAAGTTATGAACTTCAGATAATGATACCTGCGATTATGCCAAGCAGAATAATTGCTGAAATTTTTTTCAATCATAGTGGTGGTATACTTCAATTCATCTTCTTCTGCAATTTTTTTCAGTGCAGCCACAAATCTGAAGCAAAACAGAATATATAAAACAAAATAAAATAAATCAATGAAAACTAGTTTCAAAATATTATATAGAAGACAGAAGAATTAACCTGCGATAGTTCCATGCATGAAAATTTCGTGGATCAGCCTTCTGAAATTTGTCTAAGAGACGTAATTCATGGTCTACAGATGAATGTCCCTTCTCAAGAACCCATTTACGATGGTGCCATGCTCCATATGACTTAAAATTTTGTTTCAGCGCATTCTCTACCTAAATTGGCATCACAATTTGAATAACATTACTCACAATTTGCCTGAACCTGAAGTAAATCATTTATCTACAAGAAAAAATTGCAATCTTCCAACAGTTGAGACTTTCAAAACCAAAATAACAGTCGATCTTGAAGTGAAATTTGGAAATTTTCATTTCTTAGCTCACCCAGTCTGCCCGGGCAATTTTGTCTGTTTTCTAACACGTGATCTGAGCCTTCTAACGGCAACCAAGCTTGTGGAGGTTGGTTGTCTGGTTGGTTGGGCAAACCCAACTAATCAGGCCACAAATTAGATTCTTTGAGTCCATCTGTTTGTCCGATCAGGAGGCTGGGATAACCAGTTACTCAATGTTCCTATAACGGTGCAATAGCTACATTCTTGTTCATTAATGGGAAGTTCTCTGGTTGTTCATCATATATTTGGGGGTTACAAACTTTTGATTAACATGAGCACTTCATCATTATTCTTGTCTTTATGTTGGTTTGGTTAACAACGATGTTTGTGATCTTTTTTTTTATAAGGAAAGAAAAACCGGTTAGCTTCTAGTGTAGAGCCAACCTGATGTTTGAGATCTTATAAACAGTTACAAATATTTTTATCTTCTTCTTGTTTGATAAATTCAGTTTTCCTCCATGACAACATGTCCATTGTTCAGAGAACACTCATTCTCCTCTATTCATTGGACATAAGAATAAGTAAGTCCATCCACTCACCTAAAAATATCTGTGTAAGAGAGGTGTGTTAACAGGGAATGAGCCGACAAAAACAAGAACAAATTGTCGTTTTCAAGTTGATGGTTTCTAATTGCCGTGACACACCAATCCTTGCGTTCATTTTGTTATTCTTGCTCCAATAATTTAATACCTCGAAAACTCAATTATAATAATGAGAAAATCCCAATCATGGTAATAATAAGACCAGCAAAAAATTTCCTCAGCAATCAAGTACAGCACAATGAATTACAAAGATCACAATAAAGTCAAGAAATAAAATTTTCAATGCAATCCACTTATTCCACTAAAAATTTAGAATCACCCACAAAAACCCCAGATCTAAAGCCTAATAATTCTTCCCACATTTTTAAGATTTCAAATATTAAAAGCACCTTGTAACCTTCATCTAAACACCCATCAAGATGGGAAAAGGACAGACAAGTACAATATCATTTCCAATTCAAAATACAAAATCAAAGCAATTAATCACACTCCTAAACAATTTCTTCTATACAAGGAAATCAATAGAACAGAAGACTTACAACACGAAGTTCCTCGTTCAAAATTGACTCAGCATCGGAATCGGGTTGACTCAAAAAATGCCCAACAGCAAGTTTTCGATAATTCCAAGCAGTGTAACATTCTGGGTTAATCTCAAGAAGCTTTGCACTGACGTCAACAGCTTCTTTATCATAACTAAAAACAAATTAACAAAGACAAAATTCAAACAAGAGGAGAAACCCACCCTCATTTATCAGAATGGCTGATTGTTAAGAGAAATTTAGAGAGAGAGAGAGAAATACAGCTTTTGTAGATGAAAGTTGAGGAATTGAGATTGAAGAGTGCGTAATTGAGAGGCCTTTGCAACAGAAGCCGCTTCATCTTCTGGATTTATAGGTTTTCTGGGTCGTCCATGCATTTTACAATGATGGAGGGAGTGAAATATTTGAGGTCCTTTGCACAAAACGATGAATGAAACAATCAACGCAAATTGACACTTCCCTCAAGGCAGCAGGGACAGCCGACGTCCATCTTCATCGACCCTAAAATTGAAGGCTATAAAAAAGCCTGCAATGAACAGCCAACTTGATTCAATTATCAAATTAAACAAGGAAAATTACACGTTAATTTTATAATTTTAGAACATCGAAACAATTCTAGCAACAAAGTCACTGATAATAATCTTCTATATGTTATATAAAATTGTTATAGTGGATGTGCATTATACATCTAATCATATTAAGGAATATTCTAAACTAGGGTTTGCTCTACTGAAAACCCTATTGCTTGTGTGTGTGTGTGTGTGTGTGTGTGTGTGTGTGTATACTCCATTATTAATGAATGGTACAACACTTCTCCCTATTTCATAACACATTATCAGCACAAGTATATATTTTCATGCAGAACACTCCCATTTTACAAATTAAAAAAAAAAAAAAAGTGATTGCAAAAGGGAAGTCAAAATGCAGAAGTTAAAAAATTTATTGCAAGTCTGCAACCAGGTAAAACCAAGGACCACATGAATCCCACAATAACACACTAGCTTTGGGGAAAAAAGCATAAATCCAATCAATTGAATTTCAACCTTTTCAAAGTTGAAGCAACTTCGTACAAATGAGCAGAACGTATACATCTTTCTATATTTCTATACTACAAATTCTCTTGCCACCTAAAAGAAAAAAATTCCTCCCAAACACCCAATTTCCCTCCTCAGATTCCTTGAAAAAAACGTCTGAAGAAGGAAGCAATAAGTCAGTCCAATGACTTCATCCTTTGGAAATTACATTACAATTATTATCTTGAAATTTTTTTTACTATTTTGTCATGAAATATCATGAATGAAAGTCCTTTTTTTAAGATGTTATAGGAGAAATGGGGAAAAAAGGCATGAAATTATTAAATTTGCAAATTAAAGTAGAATTGGGGTTACAATGCTCTGATTAGTTTCAAGAACCATTAAAGAGAACCAATGTTTTAATTTGCAAATTAAAATAAAAATTGCTGCAATAAACAAAAAAAAAAACGCAAGTCTAACTGGCTCCAATAACCATAAATAAATTCATAACTACAATAATGCATAACCAAACACCAATAAATATACACAATCGCCCATTATTTAACAAGGAAATAAAAAAACAAACCACTAATTAAATGGAGTACTAAGGTAGGCTTCAATGGAGTATCTTGCATCAATTGGAGTCATACACATCACAATGTGATTAAATTGGAATTTACCGTAGGATTCTTTTTTATTTTTTATTTTTTTTGTAAACTATGTACCTATGAGTATATGACCATAAATATACCGATCTGTATTCACAGAATCACTTCAGCTTATGTGATGTCAAATTTTAGTTTGCATATCGAGAAATCATTCATTTCTAGTTTTAAGGATCGACTAAGTTCTTTGTGGATGATTTCAAGGTTGAAATTTAAAAAAAAAAATACAAAAAACATCTTGTTTTGCGTGTCAAACTGTCAATGCACTCATTAATTTCTATTTGTATGCTATGTTACATTGACACGGGTACGGGTATCGGATATTGGTACGGATCCGAGTGCCCGATACGTCATTCTAAAAAATTAAAGACACGGGGACACTGTCCTAACTTCGGACTCGGGTACAGATACGACAATATTTTTTTAAGAAAAAAAAAATACTGTATTCAATAAAACTGATTACATAAACTTCACATATTTGGTAAAGCTTGCTTGGGAAGCCAAAGTATAATAAAATAAAACAAAGTACTATGTACCTCTTTCTTGGGAAGCTACAAAGCCATATAATAAAATAAAACAAAGTACTATAGTAGTTTTAAAAATTAAACAGCTGTCAAAATAAAAAAAGTAAAAGTTTGTTCAAAATAAAAAGGTAAGTAGGTCATTTTGGCAATCAATATTGCCGGTACTATTTGCCTTCTTTTCAACACTTCATCTTCTCCCTTCCTTCATCTTGGTTCTTCAAGCTTCAAGTCTTCAATGGTGGTCGCCGTACTCGAGATCAAAGTGGAGAGTCCGGAATGGATTCAATACCTAGATTCGTGTCTCGTCGTACCGACTCGAGTATGCAAGGAAAACAGAAGTGTTCGGGTAACAAAGTTTGTATGGCATGAAAGTTGTTTGCTTTAGGTATTAGGGTTAATTTTAGCTCTTATGGGCTTATTATGAAATTTTTTTGTTCAAATTGGAAAAAATAACAAAAAAAAATGTTTAATTTTGCATTTCAAATAATGCTTTAGTTTGCATCACGAATCAGAATAGAAACTTAAATATGGTTTTACCTAGCTTAAAAACAATTAAAAGAAAATATTAATCTAAAGCAAATATGGAGTACATATTAATTAAGCCACAATGCAGTCAAACAAAAACTTTGAGCTTTTTATATACTAGTATTCACTCGGTGCGTGCGCCGTGTTCCAACATCATTAGTTAGTAATGAACTTGTAAGCAATGACCAATGATATAGGGATTTCTATTTGGATATGTTATTAGTGATTATTAGATTGTAAAGTGAAAATTTTCTATATGTTTGATTATTGATAATTTTAAGAAGCGGAAGATAATACATGCTCAACAAATGCAACGTATAAGATTGTCTTCCAAATTCCAATGATCTTGATATTTGAGTTGGTGTATAATTCAAATAGGCTTGGACGATGGTCAGGTTTTTAAATATGGGGGGACGAGTTCAATAATTCAACTTTACCGATATACTTAACAAACCTATCCGGTTTGTTCCATGCTTTAACCCTATATTAACAAATTCATTACCACCACAATTATCACAAACATAATGCTTGAAAAAGTAACAAACAAAACAAAATGCGGCATCTTTCTCAATACCATATTCAAGCCAATCCCATTTCTTAAACCATTCAACACTAAACCGACATAATCCATAGACTAGTCTTTGAGGGAATGGCATGAGTTTTTATTGTTGGCAAGGTTTCTTAGGAATATATGCTCTCCTAACCGAATTTCTTTGATTTGTAGGATAGTTTATTATGTCCATTCTTAAACCCGAATCATGAGGAAGAAGTTTGAACATCATACACCAATTATTCCTCCTCAATTGGTTCCTCATCACAACTAATTTCTTCAACATCTTCCTCATTTTTCGTCAACACTACTAATTAAAACCTTCTACTTCAACATCCTAAACTTTGTTTTGAGTTGGGAACTAGAATGGTGTTGTTATTTCATTTTTTTACCAACATCTGTCGAAGATCGCATTGCTTCCCATAGCTTTGGATTTCTTGAGCAATTTTACATATCTTAATTAATTTGAGAATGTTGAATTAATTACAATAAATTTTCAAATAATTTATTCACAAATGACCAACTACAAGTACTTAATTAAAAATCCTAAACAAATAAACAATAAACATTAAATTTTAACAAACATGATAAATCAAGAAAAAAAAAATCCAACAAAGACATCATTGAGTCAGTGAGAGTTTGTATGTATTTGAACAAATGAACAAAAAAAAAAATTCAAACAAAAGATCAAAATCACTGTAAACATTCGAAGAACATTATTAAAGTAAGAAAAGTGGGACTAAATAATGTATTAATGTCTACATCTCAAATCTGTAAACAAATAAATTAGGAATTTAGGATTTGAGTGTTCAAGAATTGAAGACATACTTTAGGGTTTGTGGGTCACTGGGTGTCTGGATCGTCGACTCGTCGGAGCGTGGCCGCTGGTGGGTCTTCGACTCGTCGAAGCGTGGCCGCTGGTGGGTCGTCGGAGCCGGATCGTCGATGACTGAGCCTTCGCCCTTCTGCGTTGTACTTTGCGACTTGCGTTGCTGCCCTTTGTTTCTCTTTCTTTTCAGCGTTGCAAACAGTCAAATCTGAACTGAACCGATGGAATGATGGATGGCTGGGCCAGCGATGTTGTTATAGACTTATAGCCGAACAACAAAAGAAAGCTTTTCCTTTCCCCTGTTTTTTAAATTTCATTGTTTTTTTACTCTACTTCTTTATTTTTGTGGTAATTTTTAATTGGAAATTTCAAATCCTGCTTTTGGTAATTTTTTGTGGTAATTTGTAAAGAAATGTTTTGTGGATACCTGATTAATATCATGGCAATTTTGTAATTATAGGCAAAAGTTGAGGTTATTTTATTTTCTCTTTCTCATAAGTATCCTGCGTTTGGTAATTTTTTGTAGTAATTTGTAGAGTAATGTTTTGTGGATACCAGGTATCCACAAAATAAATTAATACCATGGCAATTTTGTAATTGTAGGCAAAAGTTGAGGTCATTTTATTTTTTCCTTCTCCTTCACTCTTCCCTCCCCCCTTTCTCTCTTCCTGTACAGCATTCCAAAAAAAAAAAACATCAACTTCTCTCTCTCTTCCCTCCCCCCTTTTCTCTCTCCTCACTCCTTCTTCTCCTCTCATCTCCTTCTTCACTTTTGGTTTGGTGGTGGGGGTTGGTTCGGTAGGGGTTGGTTCAGCGGTGGGGGGTTGGGTTCGGTGGTGGGGGATTGGGTTTTGTGGTGGGGCTGGGTTCGGGTTTGGACTGGGTTCGATTGGGGGTGGGGATGGGTGGGTCTAGTGGTGGTAGTGGTTTGGGTGGCTGGGTTGGGTTCGGGTAGGTGGGTGGGTCTGGGTGGGTGGGTTGGTGGGTCTAGTGGGTTTAGGGTCTAGTGGGTCTGGGTGGGTCTAGTGGGTGGGTGGGTCTAGTATGGGTTTAGGGTCTAGTGGGTCTGGGTGGGTGGGTCTGGGTCTGGGTGGGTCAGTCTGGGTCTAGTGGGTGGGTGGCTCTAGTGGGTTTGGGTGGGTCGGTCTGGGTGGGTGGTTGGGTCTAGTGGGTGGGTGGGTTTAGTCGGTGGGTTTAGGTGTAATAAAGTTCAGTATAATTACGAAATGTGTCATGGTATCAATTACATTCATGGATACCTGGTATCCATGTATCATTGCTCTAATTTGTAAGAATAATTACCTTGTGTTTCATTTTGATTTTACAAATGAATGGAAGGAAACAATTTCTTTTTTTTTTTTTGGTGCACATGAGGACTAAGTACAAAAAAGAAAGGAAACGAAAATAAAACAAAGAAATTAAATACAGACCATTCTTGGGTTTGTCACTCCCAAGATGTCATTATTTAAAATTCTACCTAAATCTTCTAGAATAGAATTGAGAATGATCAAGTTAGTATCTTGATCCACCCCCAAATTGGCTAGCCAATCAGCTGCAGTATTTCCCTCTCTATAGAAGTGCTTGAATTTCACTTCCCAATTTGTGTTTGTAATCAATTTGAAACCATACTTGAACAATAGAGCATATTCTCCAACATGGGTTTTTTGCTCTTCGAAGTATTGCATTGTTGCTTGTTATCGACTTGGACTTCTAGATTTGAGATTCCTAACTCCCTGGCCATTTTTAACCAATGTACAATTGCTTTGATTTCAACTTTGAAGGCCACACTTTCACCATAGTTGGCAACAAAGGCCGTGATGAACTCACCTCTGTCATTTCTGATGATACCTCCTCCTCCTGCAGGTCCAGGACAACCTTTGGCAACTCCATCAGTGTTCAAAGTGTATCCTCCATTTTTGCTTGGCTTCCAGGTGATGAAGTGCTCTTTTTTTACTGTAAATTTCTTTGGCTATCTGTGATGTTTAGTGCTTTGTTCATTTCAGCAAATCTTACTCTCAAGAAAGCCCCCCTTGTCATATGTATGTCATTCTCTTTGTCATGGACTTTTTTGAGGAAACAATGTCTTTTAGAAGGAAATATATGTTACTATGATATTAGAGACCTTAAATTGTATGAAAAATAACATTTTTATCATCTCTATGCAATGGAAAATCTTTCTTAATACCACATTCTTAATCATAACCATGGCCATAAAAAAAATCATAACCATAAACTTTGGGATACTAGTGGTCTACCATTGAGATTTGCAATTAAGAATGACTACCAAAGAGAAAATTCATTTGACCAAAAAAAAAAAGAGAGAGAGGAAATTCAAAAATTTAGGGCTACTATTGAAAATTTCTCAATTTTTATTTTACGTACAGGTTTCATTGATAAATAAAGATATAAACATATAACATTAACTTTTAGATTACTATTCCCTGTGCAAATACCACTGTACAGGAGTATATATTACTTAAACCATCAATTACTAATTGTAAAGAATAAGAGTTAATGTAGCAAAGTAATTAGAAATACTAGTAACAAAAAGATCGGACCAATGGGTAAGAAGGAAAATGTGAGTAATATATTTTCAAAAATTGTTACTCTGATATTATTTTTTTTAAAATTGAAAAGTTACTCTGATAGTTTAATGGTAAAGGAGAAGGAAAATGTGAAAAAGAGAAAGAAAGGGGAAAAAAAAGAGAGCGGGATAGAAAACTAGTATGTAGAGTATATAATGCGCCCTAACCACTACTATGTAGAGTATCCACCCTAACCACTGAGCTACGTTAGTAAATATGAAACCATAGTAGCTAGTGTTAGTTATATTGCATTAAAAATAATTAAGGGAAATATAGGGCTTTCAAGCCTGGGCCCTAGGCAACTGCCCTGCTCGCCTCTGCCCAGGGTCGGCACCGGCAACAATAGAGTTTTAATAATTATCCGAATCTTTCAATTTAAGTGATTAGTGTCTTGAAAATCATTACAAATATCAAGCACACACAATTCACATAACACTAGTTCTAATTTATTTGTTCAGATAAAACACACTGAACTCTTGTCTAACGTGATTCC
Source organism: Salicornia ramosissima (assembly GCA_951394345.1). Lineage (NCBI taxonomy): Eukaryota > Viridiplantae > Streptophyta > Magnoliopsida > Caryophyllales > Amaranthaceae > Salicornia > Salicornia ramosissima. Next base: position 38,020,034 of record OX596240.1, on the reverse strand, counting down.
CATTAAAGACCTGACGCCTTAAATGGTATCACACAACTACTACTAGAAGGCATGAAATATTTAGAGAATCTATTCATGCATTAATAAAACTTGGATGAGACAACTTGTCTATATTTAAATAGTTAGCTACTAGTGGGGCATGAAATATTCAGAAAATCGATTCATTCAATAACTTGCTTTGAACTTGAGAACATGAGAAAATCTTGATTATTCTCTTCTTTATTAAGTTTGCATTCATAAGCTATACAAACAACAATAATAATCATGTTCCACCAATTCATATAATCATGCACATCAAGATTAGAGATTACAATCCTAAACATGATATACTACTTCATTTCTTTTTAATCCTAAGCATGATACTACGTCCAAAAGGTTATTATCTGTACGTACCTTGAATAAATTTGGCGACTCTCCACTTTTTCTTAGAAATCGTCTAGGAAATACTATTCGCCTAAAAATAAAATTTAACCTATTCAAATCGAGTCATATAAAAACTTTGCAGCAGTTTTAACCTACTTTAAAACTTCTACAAACATACTTAAAAGGACCTTTAACTTTAATTTCATGTATTGTTAAGCGTATGAACCCTTACAAATTCGTACATTTAACCCTTACAAATCTGTTATTTTAGTTACCAAAACATGTTTTGAAACATAAAAGAATTTTTTTTAACGCTAAAGGGTAATATTTTTATACTCTAAAATATATTTTTGGGATACTTTATAAATTTTGAAAATACCTTTTAGTTAAAAACAATTTGTAACAGAAACTAAAACAGGTCGAAAAGTGGGTCTAGAGGCTAAATTTGGCCATGAGAGGATGGTGCTCACAGCCAAAGGAGTGAGTCTTGTTTAGAACGTCATTTCCAGTCAGAAAACATTACTGTTTTGTCTAATTCTGATAAGTTTAGGCAGAAAATGAAAATCTGATTTAATTAGTGTAATACAAAAATTAAATTAACACTTAACAAGCCCTAATAATTTCTGAAAAATCTACATTAATATTATTTTTGAGTTTGAAAGCATGTAACTTAAGACATGAATAATATTATATTCCTGAAATGATAGACCCGTCAACCTAATCATTTTATAAATAATATAACCAATCAACTAGATCAGGGCCGACAATTGTACAAAGCATGTAGTCATATGGTGGGTCATAACTCATAAGACATGAATAACAATGTTCAACTTGAACACATGCCTAACAAGGTAGATCAACAAACTCAAATTACTTAAATGAGGACCAACATGTCCAAATTATACGCTCGAAACCCTCAAAACATCAAGCTGATTAACCCTGAAAATGCAAGATATCTCACAAAAAATACATCGAAAAGATGGAGCAAAGAGCCGCTCACAAAGATGTCTACCATGAATCTCCCGAACTTGATTAGGGTCTAACATCCAAGCTTCATGAAAAATTATACGCTACCAATTTGCTACAGTTCAACCCCAATGACAACCCTCGCCTCCATCTTAAAGGGTTCAAATTAGTCATGGACATCAGTAAGATCGATCCTTCCATACATCTCAATGTCTTTCCATTGTAATTAAAACTAGTTTGCCGAAAACAGTCATTCCCTTTTTGACAAGAAAATTGCGGCTTGAAAAGTTATTATCCATGCATTCAAAATACAATACAAGGTTAGTACTCAAATCCCAATTTCTCAACGTGAACTTGAGATTATGAAACAAAAATAGAAAAAAGAATTTACCATATATTTGACTCTTTAGAGTGAGGTAACAGCTCAAATAGTGAGTGCTCTTCCAGAAAAAGATGGAGAAGATCTTAATTTCAAACTTGTCATCTAAGTACAAGAGTCACCTCAAGTATTTAAAATTTGAATTATTTGAACAAATTTCTCATATTGGTATGTAGATCTGACTAAAGAAGCTAACAAAGGGAGAAAGTGGAGCAGTGGCAATAGAAAATAATGATACAATGGTGTCCTTTGCCAACAAGCAAAAATGAGCAAGGATACATATTCTTTTGTCTTAAATTTAATTGGAGAGTCCCTCTATATAGATTTTATATTATACTTTCTTTTTTCATTTTCAAGTCTGCCATTCGAAATATGGTAAAGATTTTATATTATCCTTTTTTTCCATTTTCAGGTCTATATCATTCAATATACGGTAAAGATTTTATATTATCCTTTCTTTTTTTTCATTTTCAGGTATATTTCATTCGAAATATGATGTATGCATTTATTTCAGCCTTCATTTTGTGTTTCTTCAAGATTAATCAAATAAATTTCATTTACCTTTAACTTTTAGCCTTTCTAATAGCCAAGCCTCATAAAAAAATAGGGTTTTTCTAAGCTATGCCCCTAAGATTTTCGTCTTTCTAAGTTGTGCCCATGCTTTTTGAAACTTCTAAGCTATGCCCCTCAACTTAGGTTTTTTAATTAATAGTGTCCCCTCCGTTATTTCAACGTTAAGAGTTCCATTAAAAGGAGTTGCATTTCGTGGGAAGGTAATCCCCCCTCTAAAATTCTAGATTTTTTAGCTAATTTTCACTCATTATTTTAGGGAAATACATCATTTACAGGGCAATGCATCATTTATTTTAGGGAAATACATCAATTATAAATGGTAAAAATCAGCTAAAAACCTTAGAATTTTAGAGGAGAAATTACCCTCAAGCGAAATACAACACCTTTTAACGGATCTATTAATGTTGAGTTAACAGAGTGGGCATTATTAATTAAAAAAACCTAAGTTGAGGGGCATAACTTAGAAGTTTCAAAAAACATAGGCACAACTTAGAAATGCGAAAAACTCAAGGGCGTAGCTTAGAAAAAACCCAAAAAAATATCAAATAATAGTAAAATGGACATGCTCGTGAGGTACGCTTTCAAAACTTCACAAAATAATCCATTCCGCTCCATGACCCTTGCCACATAATCAACATCCATTGCAAGTTCGCAACCCCTTTGAGTCTACTTGTTAAAATCAAAACAACTCAAATCTGGTTTCTCAGGAGAGGAAGGAAGTGAGCATTCATAATTTATAATCTAGAAAAATTGACAAAAAATGACATAAAAACATAATTTCAAATCATCTAATCACTTGTAAATAGATCGAATAGATGTGAGGATCATAAAGAGTGATAGGGAAACATCTCCACAAGTCAGGAATGAATAAAACAATCTATATGCAAATGGACAGCAGGTTGCTTCAGGCAGAAAAAAGTATGTGGTGTCTGAGTTCTATAATAACTATTCAGGAAAAACAATGAGCCTATTAGCACCAGACTGTCAACATTAGGACTATGCCTGTCTGTACAAAACATTCCTACTGGAAGCCTGTTAGTTTTGGATCTTTCCTAGGACTCTCTCTTCAAAAAACAGATGTACCATTTTCGTTTTTGGTCTCCATAACACAACATGCTCTGCTGCATCACATATCTTGCCCTCCTGCACAACCATCACATCTCGGCAGTATCATGATGAACCTGAATATGTGCAGCTCGGTTATAAATAGCCAAAGCGCTACCACATACTGTCTGTCACTCGTTGCGAATGGAGTGATATTTTTCACTTAGTGTAGAAGATTTTGCTATTTCAGCCATCAGGTTCTTAAACCGTATGCTGCAATTGCCACCGCTGCAACAAATAATAAGCAGCATTTAGTAAATAATCACTTGACTGGAGTAATTTGATGACCGTTCTCATGACACAATTGCTTGAACATAAACAAACATTCAGTCAAACAATTGTACGCCTCAGACATTATGAACCTTAATTCAATTGAGAAACTGAGGCATATGGCTCACTTTATAGATAAAGGACCAGGAACACAAGTAACTTACATGCGTATGACCGTATGAGGTAATATATTGTGACTGACTCAGGCAATATTCAAATTGTTTCACTTTTACAAGGAGTGTACCCTCTTGCTTTACGCCTAGTTTCTAGGATGTCAGTCAAATTACAACATCCATGCCTTCTAAAACAGAGTGTTGCCTAGAACTCATGGGGCATGAATATGAATATAACACAGAATAAGTACTGGAGCCCATAAAACAGAGAAGTCCTTTTAAACACAATGACATACCTGAATGTTCTTAAGGTCTCAAGAAATTGGGTAATTATATTAATCTCATGCCCACATGGATAAAACATCTTAATAAAACATTAATTTTGAATTAAGGCCTTTTACGAATAAACATGTCCACCATGAACACTTTCGTTAGCTAGACTCCACTTCCAAAGATTAGTTGTGAAGTAAAAAGGCCCTCCAAACAAAACTCACAAGCCAGACAAGTGGGCAACACATAATGCACACATGGGAAAATTGAACTGTATAAGAAGACAATGCAATTGCCACCAGAAGGAAAATAATAAACAGGTCAAAGGTAGCTATAAACACAATTGCTTCAGTAATTACTTCCCGAGTCAAAGGAATTGTCAAATTTGACATCCTGCAAAGTAATCGCATGGCGAATTACAATACACACAGCAACAAATTTTTTATGCGAACTAAAAGAGCAATAAAACAGCTCACTCTCTGAAATATATACAACTTTTAAGATGGGAGTTAATAATTTAATATTGAATGGCGACATACCCGATGCGATTCAAAGATGCAATTGCTCTTAAAGCACTTCTAATCATATCTTCATTACGATCGATTTCTTGTTTGACAGCATCTTGCTTTGGCTTGAAATTAATAGTTTTCTGAAGAGGATCCACCAGGGAATCCAAGACTGTTATATGAAAAATCAGAAACAAAAATTATAAGCATTGTACACCAGTAAAATAAGGGAAATACTACTGCCTCTGTCCCAATTTAATTGCAACATTTTCAAAACTGGTTGTAACTGAACATTGTTAAATAAGCAGTAATCATACTAAAAATTAAACTAGTAAAAGCCACAAGGTTTAACACCTTGAAAAATAAACCTGGAACATTTGATATATTCTAATGTAATCTCTCACGAGTAAAGGGAGACAAGAAATTAACATTTAACAAATGTGGACACTAACCGGCCAATACAGCAGATGGACACTTGTCTGCCAGTTTAGCAAGGATGAGATGGCATGGCATTTTAACATCATAATGATCTGGTATGAATAAAAGAAACAATTCAATAAAAATAATAGAATTGCTTTCAGAAAATAATAATAATAATAATAATAATAATAATAATAATAATAATAATAATAATAATATCAACAACAACAACAACAACAATAATAATAATAACAACAACAAAACAATAAAAAAGGTACACAAAGAATAGCCTTCTCTCAAGACTAATGAATGATAGTAACAGAAATACCAAAGAAGATTTTAAATTTTCATAGCACCAAGTGTCATGCTGATCAGGGATTTAATACCAAAGAAGATATTCTCATAATTTGAAGCAAGAACTTACCATTCAAACCAGATTTTAGATAGGGGATTATAAAAGATGATGGATTGACTTGATCAAGGCAACGGTCCAGCAAAGTATCAACACATTCAAAAGCTGCTTTCCTGAGTTCAAGACCATCATCCACAACATGCTTAAATGGACCCAGATCAACTGTTCGTATCAACTCTTGCTGCATCACATCAAAGTTTGAAACCAAGAACTTTGTAAGAATGAAACCCTAAACAAAAGTAATTTTGACTGAAATGCCAACGTGGTAATTTTAACGAGGTGTTCAGAAAACTAGTTTGACTACAAATATAATTAAATATGTTTTGAAAAAGAAAAGGGGTAAAAAAAATAATGTTTTGCTAGTGCTCAACTGTTCATTATCATAAACCCAAAAACACCATACACGATAATTTAATCATTATGTTAAAGGGAAATTTCAGTAAATTTTGTGAGCTTTGAGAAAGCATTATTCAACTGTCCAACATCCCCTTTGCGAGCCTAATCCTTTTGGTCAAAAAGGACGGTTCATAGCGGTTCCGTGTAGATTACCATGCCTTGAACAAAACTGCATGGCTGAAAAGTTTCCTATTCCAATTATTGAAGAACTGCTCGAGCTCTTTGGCGCTATGGTGTTCACCAAGTTGGACCTCAAATCAAAGTACGACCAAATATGGATCAAGCCCGAAGATGTGCCCAATACAATATTTAGAACACATGAAAGTCATTATGAGTTTTTGGTTGTGCCCTTCAGCCTCACCAATGCACCGGTCACTTTTCAAACCCTCACAAACGAGGTTTTCAACCTTATTTACAAAAGTTTAGGCTTGTATTCTTTGACGATATTATGGTTTATAGTAAACATGACGAAGAACATCTCACCAACTTCACAAATTGTCGTTGATATTAAGGGAGAATTGTTTGTTTGTGAATGGAAAGAAATGTGAATTTGGGCAGACTAGGGTGACCTATCCGGGGTACATAATTTTTGGGCAGGGAGTGTCAGTGGATATGTAAAAATTCCAAGCTATGCTTGCATGACCCATTCATTGCACCCTCACTCAAGCTTAGTTTTAAAAAGTGCGCTTGAGGCGTGCCTAGGCGCTAGGCAAAGTGAGGTGTTTCAGAAAATGCTTCAAGGCTTCTGAGCAGAGCAATCCCCAAAAGCGGGTGCTTTGGCGCTTTTTTAGTTGAGGTGCTAGGCAGTGAGGCGAGAGCTTCCTGGAAAAAAGCTGAAGTAATTCTCTATAGTTCTGTACACTGCTTTTAAAAAAAATATCTCTACATCTTTTTTTTAATTGAATCCAGCTGTCCCCCACACATCCATTTTTAAACGTCACTTTATATGATACTATTATATTCCTTTTTAATACTTCCTTTTTAAAGAAGAGAGAGAAATAGTAATCTATTGTGAAAGGCCTCCAACAACGACATCTCCTCCAACTCTCCAAGCTCCAACGACTCGGGCCAAAGTCAGGCAGCTTCACTAGAAAGGTACCCTACTCCTCTTTGCTTCTTTTTTTTTTCACTTTGTCGTTTTTTCTATTCTTCTTTTTCCCGTGTTTAATTCCCTTTTTCTTTCAATTTATTTGCTTCTTCTTTTTCCTTTTTTTTTTTGGTTATCAGTGGCATATTTCAATCTTTCTGCTGCATTTAAGGCTGTCTTTTCCACTTACTTTTCTCTAGTTTTCCTGCTTCGATCTTATCTTGTTGCTATGTTGTTGTTGCAAAAGATATTCTTCCTCTGTTTGCCTTTTTAAATGGTTCTACTATTTGTTGTTTTGCAATTTGAGGATGTTTATTAAAGGCTATTTTGTTTGCAATGTCAGTGTCTGAAAAAGGAGATTATGTTGGAGATGAGGAAGAGAATGAGGGTGATAATGTTGATGATATGGACTACTAGTGTTCTACAAAGTCATCAATCAAGCTTTTTATGTTTTCTTTCTTATCTTTTAAATGTCAATGGGTTTTAGTCTTTTGCGGTAGCGTATTATGAACAATATCTCCTGATGTCTATTTCTACATTAATAATATTGTTATTTTGTCATTGTAAGTACAATATATATTCTACTCTTGATCTATGAATGTTTTGGCAAAAATAGAGCGCCTCATGTCTGAAAAGCTAGCGCTTTCACCTAGCGCCTATGCTCTAGGGACCCTTGGCGCTCAAGGAGCTCCGTGGGTTTTGGGTTTGATGGGGTATTACCGGAAGTTCATTCAAAATTATGCCCACATTGCATCACCACTTGCTGACTTACTTAAGAACTGTTTCAATTGGACTCCTCAGGCCACGAAGGCCTTCTAGGTCATCAAAAAGGCCATGAAAGCAGCCCCCACATTGTCTCTATCAGATTTTCCACAAACTTTAATATTGGAGACTGATGCTTTGGGCAGTGGCATAGGTGCATTTCTCTGTCATAATAGTCATCCTATTGCTTATTACAACAATGTTTTGGGTGCAAGGGGGGCTCAATCCAAATCCATCTATGAAAAGGAGTTGATGGCAATTTTTCTAGCCATTCAGAAATCGAAGCACTATTTAATGGCGTGAAGGTTTCAGGTGCTCACGGACCATCAGAGCCTCAAATTACTGCTGGAACAGAAAGAAGTTGGGCTGGATGATAAGAAATGGGTTAGGAAAATCATGGGATATAACTTCAATATCATCGATCAAGTGGCATGTCTAACTCTGTAGCAGATGTCTTGTCTAGGGAATTTGAAGGGCAAGTGGAACTAGGTGTGATGATCACTTCAGGAGGGGTGAGATGGGAAGAAATCCAGCACCACGTCAAGGATGATAGCAATATTCAGCAGCTCCTAGGGGACATTGCAACATGAAGAAAGGGTACCAAGTGGTCAATGGGCTTCTGTTGTACAAGGATCGAGCGATCATTCCACCTAAATCAGACTAGGATGAGGAAGGATGGCATGCGTTATGTCCAAGCTTGCCACATTTGCCAACAGAACAAGCACTCAACGCTCAGTCCAGGTGGCCTTTTGCAACCACTACCCATTCCTTCCAAAGTATGGGAGGACATTTTGATGGACTTCACCGAAGGGTTACCTAAGTCCATGGGGTTTGATACTATTATGGACGTGGTTGATCGCTTGAATAAGTATGGGCATTTTGTTGGGCTCACGCATACTTTTACAGCTTATTCAGTGGCAACCACCTTCATTATAGAAATTGTGAGGCTCCATGGATTTCATTCCACCATTGTATCTGACCGGGGCAATATATTCATGAGCATATTTTGGAAATAACAGGTTGCACTGAAGCACTACCTACCACCCTCAATCTCACGGTCAAGCTGAAGTGGTAAACAAAAGCTTGGAAACCTAATTGCGTTGCTTCACCTGGGGGCACCCAAAGTAATGGGCTCGGTTACCATGGGCTGAGTTTTGGTACAACACTTCCACTCATACATCCACCACCATGACACCCTTCAAAGCCTTACTGCCAACAAGGGCCAGCCAGGAGATAGTTTCACAAGCTGATTGCTAGGTTCTAGCAGCCATTCAAGGTGGTGCAACGTGTTGGACCAGTAGCATATCGTCTCCAACTTCCTAGCACTGCAAAGATTCATCCAGTTTTTCACATACCACAACTGAAGGTTGCTGTTGGAGACACTCCAGTCTCGTCCACAATTCGAGATCATCTCTCTGCTAACATAGTCCTCGAAGCTGAACCAGTTGCTCTGTTGAGGGTCAGGCGCAACACTAACAGCAGCCCCTCTGGAGGTCCTGATTCAGTGGCAGGGATCACCACAGTTTGAAGCGATTTGACATGACTAAGAGTTCGTGGCTGCTCAGTTTCCAAGCTTCTACCTTGAGGAAAAGATGGCTATTTGGGAGGGGGTATTGCTACACCACAACCAATGTCTAAGGTAGTGCACACTTAATCTAGAAGGAATAAGAATTGAGTCATATTGTTATGTTGATGTCATAGTTTTAATTGTATGGTTTGGTTGTTATGCTTAAGAGTATAGATGTCTTTTACTTTCATGTTAGTATCTGAGGTCATCTATTATAAATAAGGGTGTAAATAAATATATGGGCAATGAGAAATATATACAAAGGAGTTTTGGAGAGCTGCTCAACTCTCGAAAGTAAGTGTGCCATTTTCTTTAATTGATGAATTCTTACTGTGAGTGAAGCACATTTGTAATCATGTAAAAAGAGCACCGTTGCTTATTATGCTGCTAGGTTAGTGACCAATCAGGGAAGGGAGCAGATTAATGTGAGTGATTTAACCTAAGGTCTCTTGGCCTTGGCTGATCTTAACCATTAATAGCAGTGTTATTTCCAAAAAGATACTCCTACATCTTTAATTAGTTGTTAGATTCCCTCTAACATAATTTTTAGGAGAAACATATGAAGTGGTAGGGACCGTTAAAAAGTAGTGATATTTATTAACAAGATGACAAAAATAGAGTAAATAGGCTGAATAAAGAGGGTAAATGACAAAAATAAGGGTAGAATATGTAGAATTTAAGTGAGCCCCACATATCCAAAAAAGGAAATGTGGCAAGTAAATTGAGACAATTAAATAAGAAAAGTGTCGCAAGTAAAAAAAAAAAGGGAGTAAAAATTCTAATCCTTGGTTGAAAAGTTGACGTTCCTAAAAAAAAAAATAATCCAAATGCTCACAATCATTTCTTATCTTTCAAAATCGACAACAAAAAACAAAAGATTGAAGATTTTATCTCCAATTATTGCAAATTGTTTGGGATATGAGATTCGGGGAACGTTGCACAACTATTCCAGATACTATTTCATGAACTTGTGTTACCTTAACCACTGTCTGATCATACAGAAGAGGCAGCAATTCTGGCAAAAGCCCTTTGATGAGATTTGGCTTATTATGGGCAGCAGTACTCAGGGCCAAAACAGCTGCACGTCTAACATGCTGCATCAATCAAAAGAAAAAAAGAGTGAATTGAAGATAAAGAACAGCTAAGTCTCAGAAAGCATTCTTACATAAGGGGAGCTCTAAGAACACGGTAAAACTTACAGGCTACATGAACCAGTCAATATATCATACGAATAAAACAACAAAGCCTGGGTCCTAATAAACTAATTAGGGGTTCGCTAGACATGAATCATTATATGGAATCGCGAATATTATTTGCCAGATTTTCTCCCTCCATATTTCCGTATCTAAGGCCAGCCCCTCCAGCCTCAAAAGCCTAATATCCCCAATAACGTCTTGGTTGGTTACGGTCGTCCTCTACCTCTCACCTTCCCATCCATTTGTTAGTCCTGAAGCCTCCTAATCAGTGTCCATCTCACATGACCAAAACACCTTAGTCGGTTTTCCCTCACCTTATCCTCCATAGTAGTTACCCCATCTTCTTCCTGATAACCCCATTCCTTATTTTATCCTTCCTTGTATGTCTACACATCCTCATCCTCCACTCCACTCTATCTAGTGCTAAATATAACAATTTATACTCTCTCCTTTTTAAATACCCAACTTCCTCACTGGAGCATCTTGTTTAAGACGTTGCACATAATTAAAGCCCACGTTTCCCCCCGTCATGTTCTTGATATGTACCAGCCATTCGTAATATCTTCAACTCGGATTCTTCTAAAATTGTTCCACGGACCCATTTCATCATGCACATTTTTGTTACCTTGATATTCTGAATAAGATCCTTTTTAAAAGTGAAATATTTTAACCCATAAAGCACCACTCTATTAGGCATCCTAAAATAATTTCAATTAACCTCATATATCTCCTGTTTTCTACCCTTATGCAACTATACTTGATCATATGGTTAAATTTAGGTCAATGTCAACATCTCTCTGCATAATTGGCCCAAGGTACCCACAACACTCGGTCAGTGGCAACTCCTTACCTTCTACTGTATCATTCCCTTAATTGACTCTTTATCATTACTAACTCAACACTTCATGTACTCTGTCTAACCCATTGAACCCTCGGGATTATGAATCTGGTCTCCAAAGCTATTTAGTACTGACCAGCATGTGATCAAACTATTGTAATATGGACAATAAAACTCCCAACACTTTCAACACCATCAGTATAAATTGGGCCCATCAACATCTATCATAAACCAGAAAATAATAATATGACAATGCTGTGAAACACCACATTGTTACCCATGGCTTGAAACAGTAATACACAACAAAAGGCATCAAAGAATTACCCGATCATCATCCTTAATTAGCATCAGAAATGAAGAGATCTCAGGATGCAGTATCTCATCGATTTTTTCAGGCCTCTCCACCAGAGAATACTTGATGGCAATGGCGGCAGTGGCCCTGGTGAATCCCGCAGGACTTGTAGTTCGCAACTATGAAATCCCAAGCAGAAATTAGTACTTAGTACTACTAAAAAAAGAAAACATATTAACATTCACTAATTCACTACATGACTACAATGAAAATGAGAGGAGCTCTCTCATGAATATACACCTTAAGTGCAGGAACAAGTTTGCTGGGCTCAATCAGAGCAATTTTACCAAGACATTCAGCAACCACGTTTCTAACTCCCTCCTCCTCACTTTCACAATGATTAAACAAAAGGTTCAGAATCTTGTCAACACTTGAAGCCTGGAACTCAGCTTTGTCTGTAGATTGCCTTACAATAACCTGCACATTGAACTACATTACAGCTCTCAGAAGGAAATATTCAGAAAGAAAAAATAAGAATCAAGAATGGACCTCTTTCAAGGAATGAAGCAACAAATACTGCTTCTTTTGCTGATGATCAATCTGGTCCAAAATAAATGGCAGATACTTTGACAGATTTCCAACAGCAATGTTTCCAAGAGCATAGGAGGCTGCAGATTTAATTTCTTCAAAAGGGGACTGGAATGATTCGATAACAATATTCTCAATATGAGCATGTGAGCTCAGGTCTTTTCGTCTTCCTATCTCCCCCAAACACAGCAAGGCTAGGTGTTGCTTTGCCTGTAATTCATAGATGGAAAATTTGGATGTGAATTATTTGAAAAAGATCATACAACACCTCAGCATTATCAATTCAAAGAGAGAAGGAAATGCAGAAAAAGTCGAATCACAACCAAGACCTCGAACTGTTGAGCTCACTAACAAAGCAAAGTGTTTTCTAGCAAGAATATCATGCCAGAAATTGTTGGAAGAGACTAAAAAGCCACTAGAGATGTCACTGTCAGAAGAAAATGAGTATGTTTCAACAGGAAGTTTCAAATACAATAAAAAATTGGACCAAACTATCGGCTGTTTGAAGTCCTAGCTAGATGCACAATTATAGAGGACTCCACAAAGATGATATTGAAGACAAGCAAATACAACTGTGGTTTAACAGAAAATTTGATGGTCTTCAAGCAAACTCTGTACCAACAAAAGAAATAAATTCCTGACCTTTGCTGATTGTCCTATTTTTGCAGTGGCATTATGTAATGACAATAATCAAATAAAACTTATCATCAATTCATTCTTTATTTCTAAAATCCAAATTGTCACATCTGACTGCATAGTATAACCATACTATCAAGAAATAGGGGAAAAATAGGAAAAATTGCCACTTATAGCCAAATAATTATGTCATTTTGCAACTTCCAGCCACATAAGTTTGTTTCTGTAATATACAGCCACTTAATCCCATTATGTTATTAAATTACAACCAAACCTAATTTTTTCGATCAATTTAAACAAACTCGGGTGAAGTGTGATGCTATAAAAATCCTTAATAACAATAAACAATGATGTTACACTTTGTTTGAGTTTGTTTGAATTGGTCAGAAAAGAGACTATTGGTTGTAATTTAATTGCATAATGTAATTAAGTGGCTGGAAATTACAAAAATAAACTTAAGTGGAAGTAAATTGCAAAATCACCTATTTATTTGGCTATAAGTGGGGCAATTTTCCCAAAAAGATATCTAAAAGATGATTAATGGCATGTGCAGAAGTTGGAAAAAATCATCTCAGAATAGGCAATTGGGTAACTGAGGAACGCCAACATATTAGGCCGGGGGAGTATCAACGGTGCACTGGAGTGGACAGTCTTCTGAAAGTCAAAATAAAGAAATATTCATCCTCGCATAAGACCATATAGTGAGAATCAGAGGCCGTGTATTACCAAAGGAATAAAATGTGTACTCAATTAATTCATTAATTTTCTTACTGACATTAGAAATTTATTAAGGCAATAGTTCAGCCCCTCAAATCCTAGGATTTCAATCTTTAACCAAAGGAAAGATGCAAAAGCCAGACTGAATAAATAAAAACTAGTGACAAAGCACAACAATCAAAGAATTTATAGATGAGAAGCTACACTGTCAAGAAGCCAATGCTTCACTCAGCTTTCACTTCAATTTCTCACAGGCAATTCCTAACATAACTTTTCATAATACACATAATTAAAAACTTCAAATGCACATGATTGTTTAAGCTTAATGAATGCAAGACATCATGAGATAAAAAGGTACATTCATTAGCAGAAGACCCAATCCAGCAATATTACTTCAGAAACAAAGAAATAAGAAAATAACTCCCACAGTAATCATGAATTTGAGCTTACTGAATTGATGGTGCTGTCGCCCTTGAGGATATCTGTCAGCATATCTACTGTAGAAGAGCATTTGTCATCGCCCGCAGCAAGGCAAAGAACAGCAACACACTGGGCAATTGAGAACATTGCTTGTTTAGCAACACCACCCAACTGAGGAGATGGTTTGGCACTTGAAAGTAGCGACTCCAACAAGGTTTCAAAACTTGTATTTGCAGAATAGACCAAACCAGCGAAAAAATTCTGCAACGCCTGTAGCATTCCAGAAAATATCTTCAGCAACTAGAAAAACAACGCAAAAAGTAGCATTCATTGTGCAAAAACATACCGTAAGTGCTTGTCCTTGGAGCAAGGAGCTCCTAACTAAAGTTAATGCCTGAGGTAGAACTTTGTTTCGAACAGTCAAACCAACATTTGAGTTTGACCTTTCATCAGTCATTAGCGTGCAGCACAGCTCCAGAGCAAGAGCAGTCATGTGCAAGTCGGAGTCACTGATAAGAAACAATAAAATGTGAACTTTCATGAGAAATCTAAATATGTACTTCCTCCATTTTTTAATGTATTTTGTCTCTATTATTTGTAAACAGGAAAAACAGTCATATGAGATCTTGATAGATTAGTTTCAATGAGCATTGCAAAGCCATAATATTTTTATAATCTTCACTAACATATAATACAAGATATTAAAGGTTTGAAATGTGAGTTGGCAAATGTGCAAAGTAGGAAAAAAAAAAAAGATCAATGAATTTTGTGTGTGTGTCTAAGACAGGTCAAAGAACTACCTTATAAGAGTTGATAATTCTACAATAATGACTTCATACGCTGATGAAGTTATTTTGTCACCATATGCAACTATTAGAGAATTCAGTGTCCCCAGGGTTGCCTGTCTGAGCGCTCTATTTGCCTATATCCAAATCACAACAGCAAGGTATTAATTAAAAAAAATGGTCCATTATTAGGTTTTGCAACGTAAGCTTATATAAATTCAGTTATAGGTATCAAAAGGAAACATCTTTTAGACATTTAAAAGGATAGCATACCTTTCGTAAAAATGCAGTTAACTCAGCAACAACATTCTCCAAGACACATGACAGATTGATACGAAGTGGAGAAGCAGCAATAACAGCAAATGCCTGTGCAGAATGTGAAACAAATTAATTTTGTGCTTATCGAGTTAACTATGCATCAATTAATCTTGACTTGGAGGTGGTATGGTTAGCAATCTCCAATAAATTCATGCAAAATTGTTGACATAAAAGAAAAACATCATTGAAGTGAGATAATGAATTACATGATTACATGAATGAAAACAGTACCCTGTCTAAGAAAATTTTGGCAAGAAACTAAAGCTACCTTCACACAAAGCTACTACCGCATACAATCATAAATAAATCTATCAATAGCTTCTAGCAATAAGCAAGAAAATATAGCCAAAAAAGAGGGTCAAAGAAATTTCTTGTTCCTGCTGTGAAAAAACCCAAAATCTTTGACGAGTATGATTCTGCATAAGAAATGGATAAAATCTACATAAAATTTCAGAGAAACCTGACAGGAGGGAGGATATAGCCTTCTAATAGAAACATAAATTTTCAGAGAAACCTTACAGAAGGGAGGCCGCAGCTTTCTAATAGAAACAGTAACATGACTCCCACAATAGTATACATGTCAAAAATATGTGCTCGGCAAAAAATATTCTCCCCCAACCTAACTCCCCTGAAGGACAGAAAAAAAAATGAAAAGCAAAAACAAACGCAACAGCCCAGTAAAAAGATCAAACTAACACAAACTGCGTCATAAAACAAATAATGGACAGGTGAACACTAAGGGTGCGTTCTCTTCTCCTTAAAAAATAAGTTTCACGTTTAATAAGTTCAGATAAGTTCCAATAAGTTCTCATAAGTTCAGGTTTACTAAAGGTCTAAATACACCTTAAAAAATAAATTTCAGGTTTAATAAGTTCCAATAAGTTCAGGTCTAATAAGTTGAAGAGAAGGCACCCTAAGTCTCATCTGCACTTTTTATTTCCGCCTTTTTTAAAAGATTGTAACGTTCCCATTTTTGAGGTTGTAGAAAAATTGCAACATACCCATTTTAGGTAGTGGTCCCAGACAAACCCACCCATGACCCTACTTACTAGTTGCTATATCACATCAAAAAAATAATTAAAAAACCCTATCTTTTTTTTCAAATAATGCACATTGAACATATTTCCCACCTCTTTTCCTTTTTCTTTGTTCCTTAAAAACCATGCACTGCCTCAATGTAAGTAAAAATAAAACTCCCTCTTTCCCTATTTCTTTGCCCCTTGTGGGCTATACACGAAAAAGGAAAAAGCAGTTTACAGGACCCCCACCATGTGAAATAAAATAGAGAGAAAATGTATGCCATAAATAGAGATGGAGCAAAGATTTTGTAACAAACCAAAAAGGAAAATGGTGCAAAGAATTGGGAACGGAAAGAATAAATAAACAAATAAATAAATTAGATTATTATTTAAAAATAAAATAAAAAAATTCTGCTATAAAAAGCATTGAAAAAACACATACAGCCATTTCTCGCATTTATTACCTCAAACCTCAGTTTCATTCAAATACTACTCTCATTTCATGCAAATTAATCTTCAGTGACCATTTAAATACGATACACTCATTTTATGCTGACAAATCTTCAATTATTATTCACTCATTTAACTTTACACATGACAATTTGTTTATAAACTGACACATCTTATAACAAGTACCCAAAAAAAAAACAACCTTTACTGCAGTAAGTCTGGTTATCTCATTTCCCATACGATCAACAAGCACAGGAAGACATGCTGGTAATTCTGCAGTAAGATTATCACCAAATGTTGAAATAACAAGTCCCATGCAGGTTATAGCACACTCCTTAACCTCCTGATCTTGATCTTGATTCGTCAGGCGTGTCATGATAGCATTGTAGATAGGATGAACAAATGGCTTATAGTCGAAACAAGAAACCTACACAAACAAAGAACATTTGAAAATCAAAGATATTTCACTTGATAAGTTATACACCTGACTTGATACCATTGAGATTATCTAAACATTGCATGCAGTCATGCATACCTCAATACTTGGGCGCAAAACTCGTACGAGTTCTCCACAAACTCTCAAGGCCTCAGCAGTAACTTTGTAGTAACGCTCACCAACAGCAGATAATACAGGACCAGAAAGAGCCTGAATGATAAGAGGTATTGGAATGAAAGCTATTTATTTAAAAAAAAAGGAGAAGGAATCAAGGAATCATATAAACAAAAATAAATGTTAACAAGCGTCAATAACATAGTGAACACAACACATCAGCATCACAATCTAAAAAATAAATACATGATAGATCTACCAGAAATATGTTACAAGATTAATCAAATGAACAAGCATGATCAGCTCATTTCTCAAGGATGCTTTGGCAAGCTCTTAGATATTCATTCCCTTTTTTTCCAGCCACTATCAGTGCCATAATGATTATTAGTAGCATTTCATTCATCTAATTAGAGTTCGTACTTTTTCAAAAAGAAATTCACTCTGAAAACAGAACAGCCATCTAATGTATCCAACAAATTTATTTACACTATGATCAGATGGAAATTAGAACATCTCCCAACAAACTACTTAAATTCTTTTTAATTACATTGATGAATAACAGGTCTGACAACAATAATTGATGTTCAAGTGTTACGATATTCATTCAGACAATTCACAATTTCAAAAGCCACGTCCACAATTCAAACACAACAATTATCAACATTCCAGCATTTCTAGTCACTATTTTTCAATTTTTCACCAACAGAAATTATATAATTAAACACACACACACATGCTCTTTTGTCAGTGTTTCTCCAAGTTGATCACGAGATCTGTTAGTACCCACCATACTAGCTGTTAATGGTTACATATGTCAATGTCTAGCCAACAATATTTCATAAAAAAAGAAATTTAAAATAGTTAACCATTACCTTGATATGCGGATGGAAAACAGTAGGCGAATGTGAAGACAAAACTAATCTTGTAAAAACAAGCGCCTCAATTTTCAAATTTGAGGTAGATGAATTGTCCTGCCAGAATAGGCAATTAAGAGATGAGAATCCCGGAATAAATACAACAGTCAACCTTCTATTGAAAGGAAACGGGCACTTACTAGTAATGCCTTCTCTATCCCTGGAATTAAAGATCCAATTTGATCAGCCAAACAGTCTGGCAACACAACAACCAGTTCTTTTAAAACACAGAAGGCACCAACCTGCAAAGATCAGGATAGGGTCAAAGAAGCGTTGAGTAAAACAACCCCCCCCCCCCGCCCCCCACAAAAAAAATGCAACACCCCCCTGTGTATATGAATGTGTGCAAGTTCATAAAAGTTCCAAACCTTAGTTTTGATAGACTTTTCACGCAGCAGCCTATTTATAGATTTCACAATTTTTGGTACTTCTTGCTTTAGTAACCACCTTGGACTGTACAAAGATGTGAATTTACCATCAGCTTTATACAATGCAAAAAAATACCTGTGTCATTGCTGCAGACACCATTAACCATGGCTTCTCATGATTAGACACAAGAAACACAAAGATCAACCTTTAAACAGTTCTGATGAATGGTAATTCCCTGCAAGGAACTGATATAAGGGGAAGGGGCGCTTTAGGCAATACATATTATGTTTCATATTGGTACCTTAGAAAAGAATATACTGAGTGTATTAGACGAGAAGATTCAATAAATTCAGATCATGGAGACCATGAAGAATATTGATGAGAGTTTCTCTTCAAATTTATTTAGCACTTGGAAAAGAACAATCCTCTAGAAAGCTAGTAACTACTATAGTACTATCATCTTGCTGTTTTCCAGAATTAATTCACAGTTTACTTCCTCTTCTTCCATTAACCTACTTTCTTTAACCTTAAAATTTGTCCAAGCTGTACCCATTAATGTATAGTTACATAGGAAGGAAAGGTCATTGTAGTCGCTAAGGTGCCAAGGAACCGGAGAAAGATAAAAAGAAAGAGAACTTGTTCAATTCCTCAAATCAACCTACTCAGGTTAGGGCCGTTAGGCTCATGGTAAACTACTAAACTCTAGGATTCTAAGCGATGTAAACTATTTAGCAGCCAAAAATAAAAAGGAACCATCATAACATTTTCCAATCAATCACTCTAGATAGATATTGACAAATCAGCAATCTGCTGCAATTCATAAAGAACAGTCACACCTGGATCACCATACTCACTCAAGACTATATCAACACAGATACAACAATTTAGAAGAACGTAGTGGCTCTCTAGAACTGACTTTTAGAAGAACCTAAAAGCTCAAAAAAAAAATTCTAAAGATAGAAGACTTAGACCACCTTTTCAACCTGGACTTCACTAGCAACCAAATAAAACTTTTCTCTGATCATCTGCCATAACAATGCTTCGAAAGCTCAGATATACCTAACCCACCTTTCACCTCGGCTTGGCTACAGGTTCAAATCAATTTTAACACTAAATACACAAAAGTAGCTGCTTAAACTATAACTAAACACCCTGAGTCAACCTTTCAGTTACATGACCGTCGCAACTCGCAACAATGTCTGTATTTAAAATTCTTTCACATCAAAGAATCAAACTAAAAAAAAAACAGAACTAAACATAAGACAACTACAGCACTTTATCATACACCTATAGTTCTAACCTGTAAAAGGAAATTTCAAACAACTGAGGAGCAAAAACCCAACAAAGGGAGAAGGTAATGTACCTCATCTCATCTATATCCATCTGCCCTCCAGTAACATTTCCAGTTTGCCTCAAGAGCTCAATGAATGTGTTAAATACATCCATCTGCAGCAAACAAGAGGAGAAAATTGAAAATAAGAAACATTGGGAGAGACTATAAAACATCAGGCAGACAAGAGATAAAGCTGGTTTACTTTACCTTAACATTCTCCTCCCTCTCTTTAAATCTATCAATAAGCTTCGGACAAGCCTAGATTATGAAAAACCAACTCGCTCATCATCTAAAAGATGTCTTCAAAATCTATTTCATAAAAAGCTTATTCTGTTAAATTCCACACAAGCAAATACCTCTTCATACAGGTTTGACAGCATCTCAGGCCGGGATACTATAAGTCCAGCTAGGCATTTTGCTGCAGCTCTTCTCACTTTCCAGCTAGCATCCTCATCATCTGTATATTCATTGGCACTCTCACTGAAAAAGGGGATGCATCAAAGGTTTGAACACAGACAATAAACCAAACCAGGAAAGTATTTGTGAGAGCCACATCAACCATAAGTTACATACTCGCCAGCATCTTCCTCATTATTTTCATCATCGGTATCTTCCTCCATACTATCAGTGAAATTTGGATCATAACTGAGAAATTCCAGAGTAAGATGAAGAATTTCATAGCTATATGCAGATATGTCCGTTGGACATCTGAGTAGGATGCTATCAAGTGCCTGCAGAACATGGAACAAAGAAACAAAACAATATCTAAGGAAATAACAAAGTCAATAGCAATCAAAAACTAAATTAATTGAAACTGCAACACGTCAATACTTTAAGTAAAAAAAAAAAAACCAAAGTTCTTCAACTTGACTAGGGAAATTCTAATGTCACCATTAATAATATTATCCTAACTGAAAAAAAAATTAATGTCGTAAATCCTAAAACACAGACGAAATGCACCAATGCCCTAGGCTACAAATGGAACACAATCAATAAGCATATACCTGCAAACAATACTCCCGAAGTTCTTCATCATTCTCAGATGCACCTTTACAATAATTGATCAGCAGAGGAACAGTATCTTGAAGATGGGGACCAAAACGGTAACCAACAGAACGACTGTGACACAAATGTTAAAAGTTAATAAATGAAGTGTTCTGCTCATTGCATCGGAAAGAAGAGGGGAATAATCTGAAATCTCAAAAGCAAAACAGAGCACAACGAAAGTATAGCAAGGGTCATTTCAGATTGCAAGAAAATGCTTCACAGCAACATTATGTCAAATAAACAGCTTATTTATACAAATGTTAGAAAGAAATTGCCTTTCTTTCCGCCAATAGAATAACGTAATCTCATTTCTCTCCATGATGGTATGATTATTTTTGTATCTGGTCCATCTTCAACACAGTATACACCGCCTTATTAGTTTAATGAACAAAGTAACAAACACCCATGCTTATGCTTCAATTAGTTGGAGAATATTGGATAGAGTTTATTATGGTTCACAGAAACATATACATATCAGCTTATAACATGCACCATGTACCCACTTACCAGTTACCAGACTCAAAAAACCCCACTTTTATTTTTCCTTTCTTTTTTCGTTATTTTTGTAAATATGGTTAAGAAATTAACAATAAGGCTTCAATTGTTGTTGCAGCAAAAATATTAAGGAGGTATCACGTCTACAAGGACAAAAAGAATTTGAGCCCTCAATCATCAAGATCAATGAATCAAACAGAGCCTTATTCCCATAATTGGAGTCAGGTACATGAACCAAATTGATTATTCTGGGTAATTGTCCACAAAGATTTTCCTCCTCCACCCCCTACGATCAAGAGCCTCAATTTCATGTTAATCCATTTGCTTCATATCTTTTCTAATTCCTCCTCACCAAGTCATTTCCAGTCTCCCTCTACCTCGTTTGAAATATCCCGGATCCCACTCTTCGCACCGGTGCTCCCTGGGGTCTCAGTGTTACATGTCCAAACCAACGCAAGCAATTTTCTCTTCGCTTGCTCGCAATATTTGCAACACCAACTTTCCTACGGATATCTTCATTTCTGATTCTATCTCGTAGAGTGTTCCCGCACATCCATCAAAACATCCGCATCTCTGCAAACCCCACCTTTTGAATGTACTCCTTCTTAGAAGCCTAACATTTTGTACCATAGAGCAACACTAGTCTTATAGCAGTCCTGTAGAACTTCCCCCTCAACTTTAAGGGGATGCTTCGATCGCACAACACTCTATTGGCCGCTCTCCATTTAAGCCACCCCGACTTAATACTAAGAGCCATATCTTGGTCAATATCTCCATTCTTTTGGATGATTGACCCAAGATATTTAAAGCACTCACTCATAGCTTGGTGAATCTATTTGTAAATGTCGAATTTTTTTTGGTTTTGCTGAAAGATTTTGGTGAACAAGCTTTTTTAATTTCATCCTCATCTTTGAAGACTTTTCTCGAAGTTTGTTGGAGAACAAGCTTTTTTAATTTCATCCTAAAAGATTTTAGTGAACAAGCTTTTTTTACTTTTATCCTCGAGCTTTTTTTTTTGCGTGTTTCATTTTGTTTTAAATTATGTACGTTTATTTGAAGCTGAATTTTCTAGAATTTACTTACTAGTTTTTTTTAATTTATAAATATAGATTTTGCTGTTGAAAATCATGCTTCACAAAAGTTCTCCAGTAACAGATCTTTTCCATCCAACCTCACATATACAAAAACAAACAGACATTAACTACTGCTAAAGACTTAAAACCTGACTCCGACTACGCAACCTCATCAACAAAAAAATAACTTGAAATGTAGGCATGGGCAAGCCCTATCCATCTGAAATCAGCTTGTTTCTTTCCTCTGAAGTGTAAATCAAAATGCTAGTAGAGCCATCTTCCACACTTCACCCCTATATTCCATGCTACACAAATTGTGTGTACCAAAGAGACAGTACCCACTAATAAAAGATGATTGACAAATTATTCCATTAAGGAAAAAACTTATTCACTCCAAAATAAGGAAAAAAACTTATTCACTCCAAAATTGAGTTACATTCACCTACTCTATAAAAGATGATTGACAAACCATTCCATTAAGAACACTAACTATAACAGCTGGGAAAGAAAAATATCCTTTTCTAAAGAACATCCCCAGGATACTCTCTTTCTTAGCTGCCGAAAATATAATAAGGAAAAAACTTATTCACTCCAAAATTGAGTTACATTCACTTACTCTATGAGAAAAAAAAAAGAAAAAAAAAAACAGCCTTGCTCCATCACTCAAGACTCACTAAACTGAATCTGAGGTAAATGATATTTCTACAAATCATTCAGAAGCTTAGGCCTCATCTCCTTGAACTCTGTTCAAAATATGGATGGGACTAATGCAAAGACTTCCAGCATGATTGGGTGACACAGGAATATTCCAATTAACCGATGACCATCTTTATCAGCATCAGACACAGTTAAATGCCATCAAATATTTCTAGCAGTTCAAAAGGATTGGCAAAAGATATAAAAGAGGTTATAACACCTGCACAGCTTCAGGAATAGAGTATGTCAACCAGAAAAAAGGCAGTGTTCAGGTACTAGCACAACCACAGAGGCATGCACCCAAGTGGCTCATACACCATGCCTTTGACCTAAATATTGACCACAAAACACCCATGCGGTTCATGAAAAATGATTTTTTTGTGTGCCTCGAGTAGTCGAGTTAATCATAGTGTAAACACACATACAGACCTATCTCAGGTTTAATTAGATTCTACTACGTATTCCTTGTTAAACATTTAAACCAATTGCCAAGGCCTATTTTAACTTCCGGTCTTGCCTCTCTCCTTTCTTAGGTTTTCCTTCTCTCTTATGCAGTTGAAAAAATAAGTTGAACTGAATACTAAATTCTCAAGTACAAATTCCCTGCCCATGTCAAAATGTACAGTATAACACAGGGTATGTAAGATATAATGAAAATCTTGAATACCATAAAAGTCAACAATCAAGTACTCAGTCACAGGGGTCAGGGAACGACATACAGCATATACTAACCTCAACGCCCCTATCATTTGAATGTTAGTCCGAGCAAATTCAGGCTTTGTAGCCTTGCGTTTCAGAAGCCCAACCACTTCAACTGTAGCCTTAGTCAACAAATCATCAGACAAGCTTGCAGCAAGTGATGCTGAAACAAAATATGAAAAAATTGTTACAAGCCTCTCTATACAACTTCTTCAAATCTCATCGATCTAAGGTTTTGTATCAAAAGTTTACTACAACAAACATTATTAAATGCTATATTACCTATGCAATTAACTGTCTTCTTTCTGGCAGTGGCTTGAGTGAAATTCAACTGAGAGAGTAGTGCATGCAGCAGCTCCTCATGGTAGGCTACCACAAGATTCCCATATTTATGAAGAACATCACACAAGATATCAAGACACTCACATTTGATCTCTGTACTTGACCCCTGTATAACATGCAAAAGATTATTTGATTGCACCATCCAGATTCAAACACTAAACAGTACATATTTCTATTTCCACCATAACAATCTGTCAATTATAATGACCTAATGAAAAACAAGGAGAGCAAGATAAAAACAAATAAAAAATAATTCAACCCATTTATGTTGCCAATATGAGGTGTAGAGAAGCATAAACCATTAAGTTCATCTCATCATGCATTCCTCATATATCAGAAATATCA
Source organism: Salicornia ramosissima (assembly GCA_951394345.1). Classification (NCBI taxonomy): domain Eukaryota; kingdom Viridiplantae; phylum Streptophyta; class Magnoliopsida; order Caryophyllales; family Amaranthaceae; genus Salicornia; species Salicornia ramosissima. The sequence goes on along the minus strand of OX596240.1, from coordinate 37,995,724 downwards.
ACCTAAATCTCACTCAATCCTCATTTTCACATGCTAAAGTACATTCTCCATCGAGAAGCAACAGCATGCCTATTCCTGGTTAAATCATGACAATTCTTAGCTCAAAAGTTGAAAGTTTAGAAATTTACTTTCTCATCTGATTTAGATTTTAGTTCAAATTTGTCCTTCTCTTAGCTAGGGCTATCAATTGTAATAAAGGATAGAGAAGAAGAAAAATTAGGGTACAAGGGTTAGTATCTTCTAATAAAGCCTCATTTAAAGGTTAGCCATAACAAAAGGAACCAAAGTTGTTTGGTATTAAATTTTGGTTGTCCGGATAACCAGTGTAGAATTTGAACACAGCTCATTTGAATATTCCATTGCAATCATAACATAAATGGGAAGAAGTAGTCTCCAATTTAAGGGAAAATATTCCCTATTCTCCATCCATTTATAGTTACTAGATGATTTTCTTAGGATACACAAATACAGACAATACAGTTGATGCCGTCATGTCTGTTGGTTTTATAATTACTACATACTAGAGTTCTAAAAAAAATGGAACAGAATTCGTGAAATGTTGCCCCATGGATTCCATTTTTATCAATTGAGCTATGCTGAAGCTAAGTTCTAGAAAACACAAGTTTTCCTCAAATAATCAAATTAAACGTAAAGCAATTCAGAATAGGGAATGCACAAAGCAAGTGTGCAATCTCCCCACAACTTTATTCCCTTGTAACCCAACAAAGCTGAAACTTGTTGTCATATTGTTTAAGTGGTTTTTACAGTCCTAGTAGGCATAGATATACTTTTGGCATTAAGATTGAGGGTGACCAAGAAGATGAGATTTAATCACTATAAAATCCAATTTTCTACAAATATTATTTGAGAAAGGATGATTACTTCTAGCTTTGGCCCACTGTGGGTCTCAACACCGCTCCCTATGAAATTTAAAATTAGTTGCATTCAAGATCAGCTAAAACAAAATAACCGATCAATCTACAAATGGCCCTTAGTTCGTGAATTGTCATTTGAGTTCATATAAATTGCTAAACACTAGATTGGGAATTTTCTCCCCCAAAAGCACATATATAATTCAATTAAAATCCCAGAGAACTGTAAAAAATCTAATCAACAAATTAACCATATAATTCAACTTGAAACATGGAATGAAATATTAAAAGCTAAACACAATTTCTAAATAGTCGTTTACAGCCAATAAGATTATCAAATATATTTCTTAAGAAAGTTATACGGCTAGAAAAAAAAGACTCTTAACAACTTTAATAATTAGCTAAACACAAGTTCTTTCTTTCTGGCCAGTAAGACATTTATCTTTTTGGCTATAGGGTTTTCTGGCGTAGACTACATTTAAACAGAGCCCAAATCCTCAAGGCTGATTCCCAACCACAAGGGAAAACACAAATTGTTACTTGGTACACTTTCAAGTGTTTCCCAATATAGATCGCATTAGCTAATGTAATGTTGAAAATTTGACACTCACATTGCCAGTGATTCCTTTAATCAATTGAGGTAGGAGAGAGTCAAGTAGAGGCACTACGGCTGAAGAACTGCTGACTTCTGAAACAATTGTCTTTAAAGCTATGCTTGCAACATCCCGATGTTGTTCTTTCACATTCAGGAGCTTATCGCACAGTTTGTTAGTCATTTCCAGTACTCTCACCTCATTAACCTTCTTAACTAATGGAGCAAGACTGCAAAAGAGCGAGCAAGTTAGTCAATATGAGATTGAATGAAAAGAAACCAATGCCCTTCCAGCTTCTGAAACATTATAGCACAAATCAAGCGCTAGTAAATCACTCAATTCCCATGCAGAGAATCGGAACTCGGGTATCAGACAAAAAAATTGCCACAGCACTTGGGAGATAATACCATAGGCAGACACCAGCAAGACTAGGACCACATTATTTTTCCTTAAACAGATCTCAAAATCTCTCAATATATTAGAAAAAATCCTTAAACACATAAACTGATACAGCATTTAGTTTTATCCCAGCTTCCCCAAAATCTTAGGTTTCCCACTTTCTAACACAGAAAGGGAATTGAATCAAGGATTCTGTGTGAATGGATGACCAAGACATGATGGAAATAAAACCCTGAAAATAAATATGAGGTTGTCTTTGCTTTGTGCGTGATTCACTTAGAATAACCTTATCATGGCATATGCTGATGACCCACCCACTCCACCACATGCCCATGAATAGAAAGACAGAAAGAGGATTTGTAAAAGAATCAAAAAAAGAAAAAATTTAAAATGGGAAAGGGAAAACAAAAGGTGAGAACCTGAACAGACTATTCAATATGTACGGAGGATTAAGCCTAACAAAAGTCTAGGTGTATCCAAATTCAAATGCTGAGAACTAGCACTTTATTGAGTACTACCTTTTAATATATCGATGCCAATTGCAAAACAGAACAAAAAGCAGTAGCAACCTAAAGGCTATAGGGAAATATTTTATGTTGTATGGAAAAAGAAACAAGAAATAGAAAATATAGAAAGAACCAAAAATCTTCAATCAATCTAGAAACATGGGAAAGCAAAAGCTGAAACCCTATTTAGAAATCAAAAAAACTGTAGCTCTTTAGTCTGTTATTAAAAAATGCATAGACAACGACAAAGAATGTATTAATGTAGTGTAGTTTGAAAGTAATATCAAAACCATTGATATATTCCATTTCTTTTTAATGTTACATAAAGAAAATGGGTAATTATAAAGAAAAATTGATGACGATAGTCGGGGACTGCCAATTTTAGTAAAAATACAATTATTAATTTAAACAAAAAGTGCGAGAATTTTGAGAGAATAAGTAGGAGCCACCAACTATTATAGGTTTATGATATGCAACATTTACTATGACATTTTAATTTTGAGGAAATTATGCATTTAATAAGAAACAGGAAAAAATGATATTACACATGACTAATATTTGCAACAAGTTGACTTCAAGTCCTACATCACTACTATATAGAATCTATTAAGGAAGTTAAAATTATGAAAAAATTCCAGTCCTCTCATATAATCGATAATGTGGCGACATCATATTGGGTCTATGTTAGGGGATCAAACCTAGAGATCCTTTCCCAATTTATAGTTATATCTGTAGATAAATATTACTGAAACAAAAGTCATTGACATCATTATTGGACACGTGTCAGCTTCTCCTTGAGTCGTTTCCCTCCAAAACTTTATTTGGCCTTTTTATCTTTTTTATGCTTTTTCTATATAAAAAATAAAAAAATAAAAAAAAACTCCCTATTTATTTGTGTTTTTTCCTTTCCAAAGTCCTTCTATTAATGAAATTTAATACTTGTTTTGTTTAAATTTTCGTAGTTTAAAATTTTCACCTAAGAATCAAATTGGTTTTGTCATGTGCGCCGTTGCCAAGAAATACTCCAATGAGGAAGGTAGAAAGTTATATTTATGGGGATTCTAAAAGAAGCCAAGGCAAACCTATGATGGCATGTACAAAATGAGCTAAAAAGAATATAGAGAATAGGGTTAAAAGGGCATTTAACGCTAATAGCTAGAGCAAAATGGAAAGGAGGATTTGAATTTTGATGGACGACAAATAAGATATACTAAGTTATTCGTGCAACTGACTTCATCCAAAATGAAGATTAGTTGTCGCCTTATTGGTATTGTATACATCAATACATTATATCAACGAAAATGTAGTCATTCAACTTAAATTGCTCATACGATGTTGCTTTCATATTGGCTAAATCAAAAACCCTTGCATCCAAGCTTCAAACACCCCTAGGTACATTTTTCTATGAAGCTATACTGGACCTTAATCATAGTTCTCTACACTTCATAGAATGAAATTGGATGTAAGAATATATAGTGGAATACCCTAAGTCCTAATTCTTTAACCCTAGCAAAGGAGAAAAGAACACACATACCCCATTTCAAACCTTTTGTGCTCCAACCCCTAATACATAGAAACAATTTTTTTTTTTTTTTTGAGAAGGAAGAAAAATGTACTCGATTATAAGAAAAAAGGAGAACATCACAACTAGAATAACCAGCAAGCATTAGTACATTACATTAATTATGGCCCTATTCTCTTCCACCAATTAAAAAATAAATCAATGCAATGAGCCAAAAAGGTGAAAATCCATATAATCAGAAATATTACTCTGAATAATCTGTTTCCTTTTTGTCAGGTCAAGCATTCTATTTCTACGCTTCTGCTTTATTCTATTTTTGGCAACAAGATTTCCCATCTTATCCTTTCCTAAGCCAGGCACATAGAGTACAATGTCTCTTGTTTTCTTCCATAAATTACATATAATAAAATTTTTCTTACACGAACCACATAAACAGTTAAACACACACACAAACACTCTTTTCATACTCACCTTGGTAATAACCAGCAAAAAGGAATAGAAGAGTAGGTTTAAATCAATCAATAATACTACCTACGTAACATAAAACTTTCAACAATTGGTTTTACACGCATTTTGAGGAAGCGATTTAAGGGTGTAAACAAAAGAATTGTTAGCTTGCTGGCCTTCATGCCTACTGGATGGGCTCCTTCAATATAATTTTAATATTAGGAACCTATAATCACATTCTTGCTTGTATTAAAACCATTTTGACTAATTCCTTCGTTACACCCTTAAATAGCTTCCTCAAAATGCGTGCAAAATCAATTGTTGAAGGTATTATGTTACGGAGGGAGTACTTACCAAAAGCAATAGTGAATCGCGCAATCAACTTTTATCATTAAAACAACAACTTTAGCAATAATCAAGTTAAACGAATATAGCCTAAATATTAAGATGATCGCCAATCTTCCTATGAAAAGCAATGAGATGTTCTCACCCTCCAAAGGCAGACAAAATCAAGTGACTCCATACCAATACATCAATCAACTAAAAAAGAGGGCATGCAATCAATTGATAATTTGATATAGCTTTGAACTCACGTCATGGTACCCTTTCATAATTCATACAAAGCATAGGTTTGATATCCTACTCTAATCCTTACATCAGAAAGTAGGGAAGCCTACATTTAAAAATACCCATCAGATTGGCACAGATGAGAGAAAGATACTTTGGCAAGATGCTTTTCCTAGTGATATGTTAGTTACTTTAATTGGTAAAATAAGCTAGGAACTATACGATGTCACTTTCCACACTTCATTACATATCTCTTTGGGCTTGTGTCTCATGAAGGGGGATTTTAACGGAAATTTTCTTCATCAATAAACTAGATATTTCGTGGTTGAGGTCTCATTGTACTGTACTTCACTTTTTTTTTACTCTAATTAATCTTCTTACAACAGACCCCTGAAAATCCTTAAACTTATAGGTCTAACCAAAAGTGTACAATTTCATACATGATTAACATGATGTCTGATTGGGATGAAAGAGATTGCAATATCAAAGCATTCAATTTGTGAGCCCAACTTTTGCTGATGAGTAGTATCACACAAACATTCATATGGATACATTATCTACCCACTCCCCCTTTTCTCAAACAAACAAAGGGATTTAAGTGTCCCTATTATTAACATAATTTTCTTTTAAAAGAGACATGAATAGAAACAATAGAATGACTCCCTTCTTATAGAGGACAAAAGAAAATGAAAAGACAAATTGGTCGATGGATTCGTTGAAGAAGAGTAAAGCAACTTTCTTAGATCACGCAACAAGATGCCCAGCAAAACATCTAGAAAACAATGTAAGATAGCAAACCATTTCACAGCTAATCCAGATACATCCCCTGCTGAATCATCCAATTGTTGAAGAATTGTATTTGCGAGCTTTATCTCGAATTCAGAATCAACCTTGAATCCTTCCTTGCTCAATTCATTCAACAAGTCAGAAGTTGCCATATAGCGGTAATCTTTATCTTTACCAGTCATCTGGAAGAAGGGGGGAAATAATGTGATTAAGTTAATATGAAGTTTGAATCAAAAAGCACATACAACTTGCTCCATAGGATAACACCACACAGTATGAAAAATATGAGAAAGCACTCATTAGCCTTCCTTGATTATCACCAAAAGTAGATAATTTTTATAATTTTGAAGAAAGCAAAGGCCAAACTTCTACTTCCTCTTTTTAAGAAGATATTCCATTTGACTTAGCATGTTTTCCAATGCATAGCTTAAATCCTTAATATAGTTAATTGTATTTGTATCATTATGAAATTATATATTGAGTATCATAAATAAGCCACCCGATATGTTTTTATGCCCATCAAAGAGAGAGGGGGAAAAATTCAAGGATAACCAAAATTCATAAGAAAGTTGTACTAGTGAAGGGCATGAAGCCTTTGTGCAAGAAAACTAAGCTAATCCAGTTCACACACTACCCATGAAATGCTACTACTCAAGTTCATATATATATGCTGAGCATGAAAATCAAGTACTCCGTACAAACTTGCCGGAAAAAAAAAAAATAAATAAATAAATAAATAAATAAAACATAAAAAATTATAAACTTAATAAAATCAAACACTAAAAGAGCAGGGGAAAAAACTGTTGCAAGATAAAAGCAAAAATAGATAATACCTTTTCCAGTATTCCCGTCAAAGCAATGCTCGTCATGTTTACACAATCAAAGCGATCAAACAAAATTGTAGCAGACTAGATGACGATTCTGCAGAAAACCCAGGTCCCAGTCAAAAGGCAATAACATGTACAGCCCCCAAAAAGCGATAGAAGGGTAAGGATTAGTTCATTAAACCCTAAAAAGCATAATCAGAAATGAAGTAAAAGCCCTAATTACATTGATATCAAAACAAAAATTACCGAAATGCATGAGCAAAAACTAATACAAAAATTGAATGAAAACGAGATCATGTTGATAAGGTATCTAGACAAATTAAAGGATAAACAAATGCAGTAGAATCAACGAATCAGAAGAGTACCCGATTATTAAAAACAAGTAAACCTGGTAAACATAAATGAGTAGTAATGGACGTAGAAAGGCAATGAGTAAAGGGGAAGGTAAAGAGCGCAAAGATGATGAAGCTTTAAGAATCAATGGAGATAGCAGAGAGAGTGAGAGAGTAGAAAACTAAGTGAATGAATGAATGCAAGAAAAGGCGTGCAAGTTTGCGAAAGGGAAGGGGATAGCCTCTTATGTGTCTGGGTTAAGAGCTGTTTTAATACGTACTCCGTGCTGTGAATGTCGAGCATGAAGTTTCGAGTTTGACTTTCACCACATGCATATGCGATGATACCTTATTGATACCTTATTTATTCACCTGTGACAACTAAAAAAACCATTCAAGAAAAGGCACGGGCGTTGCCCCATGTCATACATTTTTTCATCATCTTCAATATTTTTTATGATTTGAAAGTAATATAGTATAATGAGGGTTGTAAAATACCGAACGAACCCCTTTCATGCGTTTAAAATGAAACAGATGAATTATCATCATCATTAATTTGATCGAATGATACACTATGTTTTTTATTTTGAGACTCAAGTCCAGAAAACAAAGGCAACAAAAAATTTTCACGATAAAATTTATAATACTTCTTTATGGAATAATTGATAATGAAATTAATATGGATTAGTGGTTAAGTTGTGACTTTTGTACTTAAGGGATTATGGGTTCAAGTATGCTTAGAAGATGCGTTTTAGAAGAAGAGTATAGATTACATGGCATAATTAATAATTGTAACGTTATGTTGTGGCAAGTAATTACATAATATTTGAAATGAAAAAAATGCACATCATTTTTCCTTTTGAAAAAAATTTGTGCGAGTCTTTTGAATTTAAAAAATATTTGTAAAATAAAAAAAGTATTGTTATTGGTAAAACTTGTAAAACTTGATTTAAATATGACAAAAGATATTTCATAATGATGGTAAAACTTGTAACAATAATATTAATATTTGTTTATAGGAACAATAATATGAATAATTAGTATGGATTAGTGATTTAAATTTAACTTTTTTGTCAAATAGTTATCATGGAAGGTAAGTATTATTATTAAATCTTATCCAACGCCCAGTTTTTGTCTTATTAATAGTAATATTGTTTCTTTTGTTTGCGCCTAAAAAAAATAAGGGATCTAGAAAGTTATTAAATTTATTGTTAGATAATAAATTAACATTAAGTGTACTCGAACAATAAAACAATAAGTTTTAAAATAGTGGAATTTGAGATAATAATGAATGTTGGGTGAGTTGGTAAATGTATACTATTAATGTGTAATAGTCTCGAGTTCGAACCTCACAGAACATTTTTTTAATAATTAAACATCCAAACTAAAATCCTACATGGAAATATTGCATATGTGGCGGAACTCAGACGAGAGATGATGCTTGTGTGTCAGCTATGTGCCAGCTTATGTGTGGCATAACTGGTGCTTCGCGCACCTTTTAATATATTGTATAGATAGATAGATTAGGCTATTAAGCCATTAATTATCATTAAGATCTAAAGTTACTAATATATTCTCACGCGAAAGTATAATGTCGTATCGCTGGTGGACATGGAGTAGGGATGCAAGTGGGGCGGGACAAATATTGCAATTCATATTCTCATCTTCACCTACTAGGATCCTCATCCCCATCCCCACAGCAAGTATAGTTTCTATCCCCATCCCCGCCCCGACAAGATGTATAGGGAACCATCCCCACGCCCATCACCCAGGTGGGTATCTATACCCATCTATTACCCCATGTTCCCCGCCCCACCACCATTCAAATACCCGCCCCAAATAAAACCCACGTGATCTCCACTATATACCTGCTTAATGCCCACAAAACATCTAAGGGTCTGTTTACTTCAGCTTAAAATCAGTTCAGTTCAATCCAGTTCTATTGAGTTCAGTTCTATTAAGCTCAGTTAAATTCAGTTCAGTTCATAATTTAGTTTAGTTTAGTTATGGATCCCTTACCCTAGACCCTTTTATTCTTGCTTTCATAGTTTAGTTTTAGTTAGTCCCGTAGTTCTCTCCGCCTCTCGCGACCATCACTTGACCTAGCTTGTTCAACGCTTATGTCTAGACTAATGCGATGGACCTTCCCCGTGTTCGACACCCCCACTCTTACTACGACGGGGGTTTTTATTTGGTGAAAAATCCCTCTATCACCCGCCAACCCGACACGAAATCGACTCGTTATTAACGGATTTTGGTTGAGGGGTTTGACCCATTTAAATAAACGAGTCAATCCGACATGCTTCATTTATTAAACGAATCGTGTCAGGGTCAAAGGATTCAACCCATCTATGTAAACGGGTTGACACAAACCCGATCCGACTAAACCCAATTCCCATCTCTAAATTGATAACAATGATAATAGTAAGAATGATGCTAATAATATTGGTTTCAATTAAATGATGATGACGACAATGACGATGATAATAATAATAATAATAATAATAATAATAATAATAACAACAACAATAATAATAATAATAATAATAATATCGGGGCAAGGATGCATGCTTGGATGTGACTGGTATTTCTCCCTTTGCCGGTACAGGGCCGGGTTCATGGGTCCCTAGACTGGCATTGCACAATGCCGTGGAGAAGAAAATGAAGAAATATGCATCCAAATGTGAAGAAAATGGATACAAGTTCATCCCCTTTGCTTTTACCACGTTTGGGGAGCTGGATAGGGATGCTCTTGATACACGCTCTCGGATCAAGTCCTTTTTATGTAGTCATTCCAATAATGCTAGGGATAATGTTTTTATGTTTCATCGTTTGAGCTTCTGTATTCAGAAAGGGATGGGGGCACAACTTGTTTCTCGACTCCCATCCAACTTTTTGTAAATAATAATATAGTTGTTTTATAAAATAATAATAATAATATTGATGATAATAATATTAATATTTTGATGATAATGATGATGACGATGATGATGATGATGATAATAATAATAACAACAACATCATCATCATCATCAACAACAACAATAATAATAATAGCCTTTCAAATAATACATCTACTGTCGTTATTTCAGTTAATCATTATTTAAAATCATTATTTCAGTTAATCATTATTTAAAATCATTAAGCCAAAAGTTAAATATTTTCAGTTCAGATCAGCATAATTTAGTTCAGCTCAGCTGTAGTATTCAGCTAAAGTAAACAAACCCTAACTTACAAGGATGAAAACAGGTCCATAAGCATATATAACATATAAACCCATAATAATAGAAAGGCCACTAGTCCATTTGTTTTTTTTAATGAATTTAAGTAGTCTATTAAAAAAGTTAAAAAAAAAAAATCATATAGGCAACGTGGGGTGGGGCAGGGATAGGGAAGAGGTATCCTTTTTCCCACGGTGGATAGGCGGGGATGGGGTGGGTCTCCTACTTGACCTACCCCACTTGCACGAAAAATAGAATGTAGGTTTCATGAAAGCAATGGGGCTACTTCCACGAAAAATAAAATGTGGAAGAATCAACTAAGGTAGTTTGGTTAGGTAAAATAGAAAGGTACAATGCATCAATAGAGAGACATGAAGAGTGGCAAAGGGGCGACAAGGTAAACAATTGTTGAAAAATTGGAAAGGACATGAGATAATTAGGACATTGAAATTTTAGCAACAAATAGGGAAGATTAGATAAGGATATCCGTGGATTATTTGTAATGAATATATTCGATTCATGTATAACCAACCCTAAAAAAAATTGTGAATAAGACTTCAATATTGTTATTGTATCGTTCATATTACTGCAACATATCTCTTTAGCACACACATCAAGAGAGATTTAAGCACTTAAATGTGCAAACTAAACAAAGTTAAGAAGGAAAACGTAAGTTATCGGCTTTAAAATTACTGCAATAAATCAGACATTTACTTTAAATTTCGTTCATTAAAAATGTGTGCCAAAGAGATAAGCTACAAGTAAAATGAAGCAAAAGAATAGAATTGCTCATTTGCCACTTATTTTCAGACTTTTCCTGCAATCCTGTGTAGGAGGAAGGCAAGGAACAAAAAAAAATGCCCAAATTTCCCGCTCCCTTTGATTATCATATACAAAAAAGTTTCTTCCACTTTCCTATCCAACTGTATTCTGGCACATAAATGAAGGAATCGAAGATATTATGACAGATCATGTTCACCAAGAAATGACCCGAAATTGGATCTTGGTCTATTTGAGATTGTTTTTTTTAATCGTAATCAAAGATGTTTTCTTGTCTCTCGTTTCTTTTCTGAACAAATAGAAGAACCTAATGGATCGAACTCATACAAAAAACCGTCTGTTATAGCTATTCAAGATAGGAATTAACCTATGTCCACTTTAAAGCATATAACGGCCGGTAGGTATATAAAAAAGGGCTCGTCGAACTACTATACCCGTGTAAACTGTAAAGTAAACCCTATTTATAACACTAGGAGCATATACAGCATTACAGCCCCAGTTAATTGATAGGCAAGGGCAAGTAAGAAAACAAGGGATTTTGTACACAAAAATCTTCCAACTAATGAATGCTCTTTGTGAAACTTTACATTTAGTACATATGAATGTCAACAAACAAAGAAAATGAATGAGATTACAAGCTCATAGCTCTGCACGGAAGCTGCAGATCATTATCAAGTGATTCAACCTTCCCCATCTCATAATTTTGCTGAAATAAATAATAATAATAATAAAAATCAATGACAACACCAAATATACTATTGAAAATACTTGTGAAAGAAGAAATCAAGTAACCGATAAAGTAGCTATGTTTTTTGTATAGTACAACAGCTTACCATCTGATCACTGATATTAGTTTTTTGTAGAAAGTGTTCAAATGCATGATCTCCACGTAAAATTTTTGCTCCAAGACCTGTCCCGTGAACTGAACCAACAGCTTCTTCATCCACCACAACTGCGTCAACTCGATCAATCCCTGTTTTAGCATCTGGAACCTGCACAAGCAGTCAGCAACCACGCTATTACAACACTTTTTTTGTTGTATCGCACATGCATTTCCAAAATAGAGAAGAGCCCCAGGGATTAGGTTATAGACTTGTAGAGCAGCAACCCTACAGAACAGAAAGAAGAAATTGTATATATTTTGCTTCACACAAATAAATTTAATTGAACCATAACTTTAATTGAAAAGATTTGTTAATTCACCTATTGACCATACTTCCATTTCAGGATGAAACCAAGAAATATTTCTTGTGAGTTGCAATATGTGCAAAAAAAAAAAAAAAAAAAAAAAAAAAAAAACCATGACCATATGGGGGTGATGTTAATACTTCCACCATATTTTTTTAAGTTGCAACAAACTACATGCATTTTAAAGAAAGATTTGAAGATGTTAATGAACAAATTAATTAACATAATTTAAAAACAAGCAAAAGGAAGATTATAAGTTATCTGCGTTAACTCTCTTAAAATGAGTGCAAAATGGGTTGTTGCAACTAAAATAATACGGAGGAAGTATATACTATGGGATGATAAAAGTTATCAGTCAATGATTGCAATCATCTGGCCTGTAGATATAGAAGAGAAAATGCTGTAGAGGGGGCAGTTTGATAAAGAAACGTAGAGTACAGGGGAAAAAAACCAAGCTTCCTGATGCACACATGCGAAAAGTTTGATACCATGAACATAAAAGCATATAAGCTTCATGCTGAGATTGCACAACATTTGTCTGTGATTGATCTATGAGAAACCTTAAAGCTTCATATAATAGCAACATGACTTCCAAAATTTCATGTTGCTATTTTTCATTTTCAATCAGTAATGCCTTAGTTGCTTGAAACAACAGAATCCTATGCATTTTTGCATGAATTTGCGACAATAATAACCTTTGAAGACCTCCAATAATTTTGGTTGAAATATTACTACCTCATACATAGCCTCGGTTAAAATGGTCTCTAATATTGATCTCAACCCACGTGCACCAGTATTTTTCACCATAGCTTTTCTGGCAATAAGTCTCAAAGCTTTCTCTGTGATGTGAAATTTGACCTGCAACACTTCGAAGGTTATAAAAATAAAAAGGACAAAAAGGAGCATATGACAGAAACATAGAACAAAAGAAAGGTCAACTTACATCATTCATACTAAACATCTTCTTGTATTGTTTACCGAGAGCATTCCTGGGCTCCATGAGTACCTAGACGAAACTCAAGATTTGAGAATAAGTTCAAGAACGAGGTCACTTTTTACAATATTATAATATTTTCAGCCAGAAATTATATACTTGGTAAAACAAGGCCCTTAGTTTTACAAAGGCACGAGGTTCCCCGAGGAGTAAAGCACCCTTGGAACCTAGGCGCAAGGCAAAGGTACACACCTTTCCTAATTTGATTACTATTGTTAATTTGTTATTGTTATTATTAGAAACTAAGTTGAACCGGTGCAAAACCAACGGAAATATTTACAATTTTATGAAGTATGTGCACTTTCTTTTAAAAACTGAAATATATATTGAAAAATGCATACTTTTGTACCAAACAGTAAATATGAAATGACATTTTGTTTATTATTTTGTTGTCATATTATTCATGATATTTTTTATATAAGGTTAAGAATGTATCGTTGATTAGAGTGATAACTAGTTAATATATGCGTTTATCTTCTTAGCTAGAAGGATTAAATATGAAGGCATTATTTAAATTCTACGGGTTTTTATAATTTTATTAACATGACAAACTAATATTATTAGATCACATAAATTTTTTGTCAAAAGGGATTACACATAGTTTAATTTAATTTTATGTTTGAAATTTTTGGTAAAGGTAAAAAGTGCTAATACAAAAATTGATTAAGATGAATGTATTCAATCAATCAATCAAATAAAACCTTATTCCCATAAGTGGGGTCGGCTACATGAACAAAAGTGAACATCCTGTGTGGTCGTCGACAAAAATTTTCCTCCACCCCCTACGATAGAGGGCCTCAATCTCTTGTAATTTCATTTGCTTCATGTCTTTTTTAACTCCTTCCCGCCAAGTCATTTTCGGTCTCCCCCAATCTCGTTTGAAATCTCCCTGATCCCACTCTTCTATTCTTCGTACCGGTGCTCCCTAGAGTCTCCGTGTTACATGTCCAAACCAACGCAAACGATTTTCTCTTAGCTTGCTCGCAATTTATTATTTTTTTAAAAAAAATATTGACTTGGATTAAAGTTGCTAATATATTTTTTTTATATATATAAAAAAAAAAGAGATATAAGGTAGTTACTCATGTAGACTTTTTTTTATATATAAAAATGTAAAATTGGTTGGATTAACATGAGTCTATGGTTGGAGGTTTTTTTAAGTTTTGTATTTGTATGTGTGTGTGCGATGTGTAGTTATGTTAGGATTTTTTTTATTAAAAAAAATTAATTAATTTTAAGTAGGATTAATGTGAGGCCTCCATTTGGGGTTCGGCGGCCTCACATTAATTCATACTCTTAAATTATATAATAGATAATTGGAAACAACAACCAAATAAATATGCCTTCATGTCTTTGGATCAATAAAAAAATAAAATTTCTACCATAGAAAAAGAAAATAAATATTGAGCAATTAAGAAGGCAGTGGATAAAAGCAATGCAGTAAATACATAAAAAAAACTAAAGAAAAATAAAATGCCACATTGGCAGCTACATCACAGTAAATTCATATCACAGCCATATTTATGCAACTAATTTGGGGCTTTAGGTTGATTTTGAATCTTAAAGCCAAGGTAAGAATTAAATTAATGTAATTTGTGGTTTTCCTTTGATGTGTGGGCATACAAGGAAGGATAAAATAAGAAATCAGGTTATCAGGAAGAAGGTAAGGATAACGACTATGGGGGATAGGATGAGGGAGAACCGACTAAGGTGGTTTGTTCATGTGAGACGGACATTGATTAATGCAACAGTAAGGAGGCGTGAGGAGTGACAAACGGATGGGAAGGAGAGGGGTAGAGGAAGACCAAAGCAAACCTGAATGAGGGTTGTCACGGGGGATGTAAGGCTTTTGGGGTTGGACGACGAGCTAACGTTGGTGAAATATGAAGAAAATCTGGGCAAACAGATTTTGTGATTCCATATTATAATTCATGTCTAGCCGACCCCAAATTATTTTAGGACTAAGGCTTTGTTGTTTTCTTTGGGATTCTTTCAAGATTCTTCTCTCTCTCAAATGAACAGAAAGCGGCTAAGACACTAGTGCCTTGGCTAAGGTGGCCTGAGGCACACTATTTCTTGTACCTTTCAGACTGCGCTGCACTTGACTAGGCTGAAGCATTTTGGCCAGCGCCTAGACTTGCCTAAGCGGACTTTTGAAAACTAAGACAGGCCATCCTTGTAATTGTTGTAAAGCCCAAATAATGGAATCCTTGGCAATAAGCACACTTAATGACGCAGAAGGCAAGAAAAAGGAAAAAAGGAAAGAAATTGGAAACTTTTGTAAACCACGGAGTATACGACCTATTTGCAATATTTAAGTTTGATTTATACAAGTCTAATATACAAAAGATTAGAATATACCTGAACAAGTTGATCCTCATTCAATGCCAACAAACTAACTAAAACTGGAAATCTTCCAACAAACTCAGGTATCAGACCATATGAAATAAGATCACTGCTTTCTACCTGCATCACAAAATCAACACAGAGTTTAACTTCATGGTAAGCTAAAAATCACATGGTCAAGTCACCCATACAGACTCAAAAACAAAAAAAAGGAAAGGCATATTTTAGATACACTCAGGGTTTTGGTTCTCACAGATTCCAATAACGAAGATGCAACCACAGCATTAGTCATCACACCAGATCTCATGTTAGCGCGAACAGGTGCTCCAAAACCTATTGAGGAATCATGCCTCCTGAACAAACCAGAAAAAAAAAAAAGGAATTGAAGTCTTACCACAGTAACAAAAGCAGTTTGCAGGAGCTGGAGTACAGATAGCAAAAACCACAAGTACCTTTCTGATATAGTTTTTTCCAAGTCAATAAATGCACCACCACATATGAACAGAATATCTTTTGTATTGATCTGTCCAGCATCAATCAAAGCATTAAAAGAGGAAGAACTCCATTGTATTACAATGATCTAGTTTGCTGGGAGTATATAAAGCTAGCCAGATATCAGAGGGTTCTAATACAGAAAGATATAAAATGATGTCGAGAATGTTCTCTTCCTTATTTTAAGGATTATTCAAAATAATAATGATCTGTACTATAAGATAAACAGCCGTACTTCTTAATACGTATGTAGTAAATTTTTCATTGGTAACAACTCTAACAAGTTCTTAGCCTCCCAAAATATTGAATATTGGCTTCGCCACTTTCATTATATATGAAGGAGCTAGAGGACATGAGACAATTACAACAATTACAAGCAAAGGGAAATTATGACCCAGGAACCACCCTAAAAAAAAAAGGAGGGGAGAATGTGCCTCCAACATAGATTTAACTATTAGCTGTTGGAAACCAAGAAAAATGTATCAGCACAAGGCTTATCCACTTGTGATATAGACAAGTACACTGGCCTTCTAGAAAGTAGCTGTAACGGTAAGCAATCACAATTTCATCTTTGACATAGAAAACATCTTACTATCAGGTTATCGGCTGCTGCAAACAATTCTAGCAAGAGCAAAAAATTAGTCTTCACATCAGTTGTGAAATGATCCTCTTAAACAGGTTGTTAGTAAGCTCCAGAACCCAACAGCAACATGCACCTTCGACATTTATTCCTTTCCATTCTTCTTGTAGGTTACATAATCTCTTCTTGATTGCTTTTTTAGTTCCATTTTTGGAATATGATTTTTCCTGCGTAATACCTTCCTGACCCATATGCATTATTCTTTTTCTTATTTTTTCACACAAACCCAGATATAACACGATCTCTTGCTTTTTTCTACACAAACTTCACAGATGCACTCTCTATCCTGACTCCTTTCCCACCTTGGATTTTGTAATTGCAATAGCTGTGAACAACAAAAAAGAAAAGAGTATTCGGGAAGCTCATAAAATATCTCAGCTGATTTCACTTGGTGCTGAGCAACATAACTATGCTTACAATTGCCTATTTCAGTTAATGAGAGCTCGTAATTTTTTTAACGATGTATTAAAGTACTTACCACAGCTAAGGCAGAGCTACGAGGATACACTATTTAAAAAAAAAAAACATAAAGGCCCACAAGTAAAATTATACTTTTACACACGTCCTCTATATAGAAAAACATTAAGCTTAACAAAATATATATAAAGTGGGTTGGGTTCTATAATACCTGAATGCTATCACCACGTGGATGCTTTCGAGCCCCCTTATCAGGAACATTAACGGTCTACACGAAAATGACGTAATCAACAGAGAAAGCAAAAAAAATTGACGACGCAAATCAACTATACAGCAAAACCAAAAATTTAAGCAAACAATTAAGGTCGGGAGCCCGGGAGGTGTAAATAGCTACCAACAGCAATGAGAAAATATATAAAGAAAACCACTAATGATAATGAACAGGTAGAATTCAGCATCTAATAAATGATTGCTAAGTATGTGGAATAATCACACCTAAGCTATGTTACCCGGACCCTTTGTTTCACCCCAAGTACTCATGCCGGACACTCGAACCTTGGACATTGCCCACATTGGTATGACACTTGGACACTTCATTTTGAACCAAAAGCAGTCATATCTATACAATCTATTAAAAGGTGCGCGAAGCACCATTTATGCGACACGTAAGCTGACACACAAGCATCATCTCTCGCCTGAGTTCCGCCACATATGCAATATTTCCATGTAGGATTTTAGTTTGGGTGTTTAATTATTAAAAAAATGTTCATAGTTAGGTTCGAACTCGAGACTATTACACATTAATAGTATACACTTACCAACTCACCCAACATTCAATATTATCTCAAATTCCACTATTTTAAAATTTATTGTTTTATTGTTCGAGTACACTTAATGTTAATTTATTATCTAACAATAAATTTAATAAATTTCTAGATCCCTTATTTTTTTTAGGCGCAAACAAAAGAAACAATATTACTATTAATAAGGCAAAAGTTGGGCGTTGGATAAGATTTAATAATAATACTTACCTTCCATGATAAGTATTTGACAAAAAAGTTAAATTTAAATCACTAATCCATACTAATTATTCATATTATTGTTCCTATAAAAAAATATTAATATTATTGTTACAAGTTTTATCATCATTATGAAATATCTTTTGTCATATTTAAATCAAGGGAAACAATGGTAGTAAGAACAACAACACCAATAACAATACTTTTTTTATTTTACAAATATTTTTTAAATTCAAAAGACTCGCACAAATTTTCTTCAAAAGGAAAAATGATGTGCATTTTTTTCATTTCAAATATTATGTAATTACTTGCCACAACATAACGTTACAATTATTAATTATGCCATGTAATCTATACTCTTCTTCTAAAACACATCTTCTAAGTATACTTGAACCCATAATCCCTTAAGTACAAAAGCCTCAAGTACAAAAGTCACAACTTAACCACTAATCCATATTAATTTCATTATCAATTATTCCATAAAGAAGTATTATAAATTTCATTGTTCAAAATTTTTGTTGCCTTTGTTTTCTGGACTTGAGTCTCAAAATCAAAAACGTAGTGTATCATTCGATCAAATGAATGATGATGATACTTCCTCTGTTTCATTTTAAACGCATGAAAGGGGTATTTTTTGTGAAATATAAAATATTCGTTTGTTGTGTTGAAAACGAAACGGAGGAAGCCATGATGATGATAACCAATTTTCAATACATTAGTGAAAGTATCAAGTTCCATATTGTACTATCTTTCAAAATTTCGCTCGGTATTTTACAACCCTCATTATACTATATTACTTTCAAATCATAAAAAATATTGAAGATGATGAAAAAATGAATGACCCGGGGCAACGCCCGGGCCTAAATACTAGTTTTTCATAAAACCTTGGACATTGATATGACACTTGGACACTTCATTTTGAACCAAAAGCAGTCATATTTTTCATAAACTTGCAGACTTGTCGTGTTTGACACTTGAACACATATCCTTATCTGATACTTCTAGCAGAATAACATAGCACAGCGCATAGCACATTATTTTCATTCTGCAATTCATGATTAATGAAAGAACCATGCCTTTTTAACAGACTGAAAATAAAATTCCACAATAATGAAAGCAAAGACCCAATTAAAGACTTAAAGTCACCCACATCAGCAAGAAAATGCTCGACATCCACAAGCATAAATCGTGTACCATTTTATATAAAAACAAATTATTAAAACTCACATCAGGAACATGAACTATTGAAATACATAAAATTTCCGTGTCAAATAGAGAACAGAATTGAGTACATCATTATTCACAAGAGCAGCAAACTTACTGTTCCTTCCAGCATTTTCAGCAAAGCCTGTTGAACACCTTCACCAGATACATCTCTACCAATGTTTGAGCTCTCAGCCTGTAAAAAGAATTCTTAGGTAAAGAGGGGTTAAAATGTTTAGCAAAGAAAAAGTACTACTAAGTAAAGCCAAGGAAAAGATGGAGAGAGGAAACTAAGGCAGAAACTAAGTATTGTAAGTAGATAAAGATGCAGCACTCAATTTATTTAAAACTCAAGCCAATGTATAAAAAGGCTCAAGGCGAACCAAGGCGAATGGATTTCCTAGAGCCTTAGGCGCGCCTCATTGAAGTGAGGCGCACCTAAGAAGACAGGGGAAAAATCTAGAAAAAAAATCTGGGAAAAATCTAGAAAAAAAATCTGGGAAAAATCTAGAAAAAAAATCTGGGAAAAAAGCAAAGGTGCGCCTCAGGATGGGCCTTAGTAGGGCGCCTCAGCTGCGCCTAGCCACAAGCGCCTCGCCTTGGCCAAATTAAGCGCTTAGCCCCTATCGCCTTGCGCCTAGGCGCGCCTTTTCAAACACTGACTCAAGCTCATAAGCCTAAGGACATTTCAAATACACAAGTCAATCAATCAATCAAAGCCTTATTTCCATAAGTGGGGTCGACTACATGAACCAAAGTGATTATTACGGGAGGTCGTCCACATAGATTTTCCTCCCCCACCCAGTACGGTCGAGAGCCTCAATCTCTTGTACATCCATCTGCTTCATATCTTTTCTAACTCCTTCCCGCCAAGTCATTTTCGGTCTCCCCCCTACCACGTTTGAAATCCCCCTAATCCCACTCTTCGTATCGGTGCTCCCTTGGGTCTTCATGCTACATGCCCAAACCAACGCAAGTTGTTTTCTCTTAGCTTGCTCGCAATATCCGCAACACCTACTTTCCTACGGATATCTTCATATCGGATTCTATCTCGTAGAATGTTGCCACACATCCATCTCAACATCCGCTCAATTGCATTAATCTCCAACCAAATTACCCATGTGACCTCAAAAGTCTTTACACCAATTCTTTTCTACCCTTATTACTCCCAAACATGACATACAATGTTTGGGGTAGCAACACAAACAAAAGACAATGTACAAAAGGAGAATATACTAAAAGCCAGTTCCACAGAGAATAAGCCCAATATCCCCCCCCCTCTCTCTCTTGGGGGGACAAATAAATAAATAGAGGCAGCAGGTGTCACCCACTAGCAAAACAAAGAAAGTTGGTAAACAAATGGAAAAACAAAACAGAAGAATGGATGGTTTGGTGTGCCCGCAACTTATCATAATTCATAAGTTTTGAAAATTGAAATTGTATATTTAGCAGCATAATGAAAGCTTTTAGCCGCATCATGACTGTAGCAGCTTTGCCCTCCAGAGAGATGAACAGGATGAAAACTTCACTCAGCAATTCTCTACAGGTCCATACTTAACGAAGGAAAGTGGAGTGAAACAGAGTTAGCTAACCAAACTCAATACTTTGGGAAATTTATCAAGGAGATTGACCCAACAACCCAACAGGACAAAATTCTCCACAGCCCCCAACCACGGGGATTCCACCAAGATTAGAAGCTCTGAATGAGAACTACTACTATTCATCATCAAAGTCCAAATATCATGTGTTAAAAAATTGAAATCAAATAATCAACAAGATGACAATAACATTCTTATCCATAACCTCTCCCCCAAACAAATCTTAAAAACTCACATCTATGACCTTTTCACATGGAACTAAGGAGAACCAGTCAAGGCATTTTGTTGGTGTGCTTCAAAGATGCGTTAGTTTATTAGTTATTAAAATATTGTATTAAGTAGATTTTTAATTAGTCAAAATTAGGTACCATTAATTAGAGGTTATTTAGTAGTCAGTAATGCTTGGAGTAGTAAGTATCATTGGGTTAATGGAGTAATGTTAGTGGGTGGTATTCCTAAACCATAGGACTTATGAGTTAAGTATTTTTTTCTATTTAATGCACCTTGTGTACATTGATTTCATGACGGAGAATATTAAGTATGATGTTTGAGTTTTAGCTTTCCAAATTATTATTCTTTTCATTCATCCATTCCAAAAATCCACACATATAGCTTGTCTGAGGACAAAGAATTACTCTTATGAGCTATCTTTTCAAAAGGATTCTTCTATTGTTTGACTTGTTCTATTTCTATACTTTGAATCAAATATTTAGTACCAACAAAAAAAAAAGGAATTTCTCTACCTTTTGCTTTCTCTCAAGGTGAAGAGCTACAATAAGCTCGCTAGCATGATACATAATTTTCCCACAAAAGGTAAAACTACTAACTTCACACTGCTATTCAATTGAATAATCTCAGATCAAGTTATCAACTCATACACTCAGCAACAAAGAGATATGCACCCTTTTGCTACTTGGCAATCAAGAAAAATATCCTTTTTGCCAGCATACTTGGACTTGATGAATAGAACAAAGCAGATGTATATTAAAACCATCATATTTACATGGCCATCATTTTAAACTTTAGAGAAATATACTTTTCCAAGACACAGCTATATTCTTCAATTCAAACAAGTTGGGGCACTAGTGCACTACAAATGTTGGACGTGAGAAAGGATGCAATGGCAAAAAAACTTCTTGATTAATTGGATCGGTTTGAAGTCAGAGTTCAAAATAGATGAGTTTAACAGATTGATTGAATACTAAGTCATATTCGGGACTTCCTAACTTGGAGTTTGACATGGCGTCGGATATAAGGTTTAATATACATATTCCGCATATATTATTCCCACTATTTTTGGTTCCCCTCCTAATTTTCTATTTAAAGACAGCTGAATATTTCGGAGTAATAAATAACTGAATTGGATAAGTAAACCAGGATCTTATGAGTTTGATAATATTGCACTAAAAAAAAAAGAACATCTTAATGTAAAATCTATAGATAGTATTGAAAATCCGGGTTTTACAAGGGGAGATATATTTTGTATCCATGCATCAATTAAAAAACGAGCATTGCGCACTTCAATAGGACATAGTGATGTAATACACCAAATAATTAAAAATAGTTTTAAAGCATTTTATTATTTTCAGAATTTTATTTTGTTTTACTTTATTGTTTATATTTGTTACTTTTGTATTTTGGCTTATTAGCTTTTAGGTAATTTTGTACTAGAAAATGGACAAAATAGATTAAGGGAGTATTAGTATATGGTAGTGGGGAGGAAAAGGAATTATCCAGGGAAGTATTTTGTAAGGCTTGGCCATTGGAGACTTGTGACCTAAAGTCACTATTTGAGATTTGCAACCTCAAGTTGCTATTTTATCCTGTATTTCATCACTAATTAATCAAATCCTTTTTTAGTTATTCACATATCTTCAACCCTTAGTTTCCCTTATTACTAGAAAATCAACCGATAAGTAAGGGGAAGACAGCCTAGTAGTAGCAGTTGAAGATATGTGAATAACTAAAAAAGGATTTGATTAATAGTGATGAACTACAATATAAAAAAAGCAACGAAAAGTGTTAGTAAGTAGTCCAAAGATGCATAAAAGCATTGATTCTAAAATAAATTTTTAAAAAATAAAATAAAAAACTTCTACAATCCTAAATGTTAATTTGTGTTTTGAACTTGATTGTGCCACCTTCACATACCCCGTTATATTGGGCTAGGTTTACTGTTCATGGCCTATTTTTTGGCCTGTTCTATCTACTTAAGTAGTAGTATATAAACTTCAGATTTTTGTAACCTAACCGAATTTTATGTATTCTGAACTTCCTCAAGATCAATAAAACTTTACCTCTGCTTTGTTTGTGGATGTAGTCACCACTCACCAGATCGTAAAGAACCATGTGTGCTCTTGTTAAGTTTTACTCTATCTTTCTCATATAGTCATATTTGTTACAACACTAAAGGCTGTTTTCCCAAAACAATTTATTTTAATAATGAGTTTGTCAAAACAATAAAATCAATGTATAAAAAGGCTCAAGGCACACAAAGTACCTTCTTTGTGACCTTATCCACTTCATCAATGTAGACTATGCCTTGTTCAGCAGCCTCCACATTAAAATCAGCAGCCTATAACCAAATCAAAATACAATTCCAACATGAAAGATCAAGAGTTCTAACATGATAAAAATAAACAGTCTCAACCTAATTCTATCAAAATAAAGTTGCTAGTCTAATTTATAATAAATACTACTACCTCAGTTTTTTTTAATTTGCTCACTTAAGTTTTTGTGAAAACCAAGAAACTAATTGGGAGTCGGAGAAAAAAAAACTTAATGATAATAAAAAGTTGTGCACAAAAGTAAGGGACATAGTATGGAAAAGAGAAAAAATGGTAAATTTACTAAAGTTAGT
The DNA here is from genome assembly GCA_951394345.1 of Salicornia ramosissima. Lineage (NCBI taxonomy): Eukaryota > Viridiplantae > Streptophyta > Magnoliopsida > Caryophyllales > Amaranthaceae > Salicornia > Salicornia ramosissima. Next base: position 37,972,115 of record OX596240.1, on the reverse strand, counting down.
GAAAAGTAAGAGAGGGAGTATAAAAAGGGACTTGGAAAGCACGAATAAAGCTTTGCTATGTTTAGGTAATGTATGTAGGAAGTGAGCAAATTAAAAAAAAAAATCCCAAAAAAAACAAAGAAAATGAGCAAATTAAAAATAAAAATAAAAAAAAACCCGGAAGGAGTAAGATAAAGAATAAAAAGCAAAAAGTAAAGATAAGTTGGTTCATTGTGCATTTCACATGAAACTACTATATAGTGGTAGAGGTCCATAAAAAGATGATAGGAATGAAAGTGAAGTTGGCAAAATAACACTAAGTGACACAACCTATTGGAGGTTCTGCAATTTGTAATACCAAGTTGGCATACTTCTAAAAATGAAGTTAAGTTGGCATTGTAGATTATTTTTTGACAATATTGAAGCCAAAATGGACCCCACCATCAGTAAAGTGCAAAAAATATTTAAATACTCTTTTTATATTATAACATAGGTAAAAATGAGACCAACAGTCCCAATAACGGCCGGTTTTCAATAAATTATCTGAAATGAAATTGTAGTCCCAACTTTTAGGGGTGTCTAACAATAATTCATTTTAACATATTAAATAGTTGATATTGTTATTGGAAGACACCTTTAAAAGTTGAGACCACTATGAGATGATCAATAGTTGGGACATAAAATTGATATTAATTGTTTTCTACTAACTGAAATTTAGTTTTTTTTTTAAAGGAGAAATTTAGTTTTTAGGTTAAAAGAAAGAAAGAAAAAAAAGGATATTTATTGTTTCAAAATGTTCTTTATAATATAGTAGAATATAGTATTTCAATATTTTTTCCATACTTTCCGATTCTAGAGCTCTTTATGACATCATTAATGTAAAAATGATCTTATGTCAACTAAGTGTCACTAATTGCACAACCCCCTCAAGGTGTGTCATTTGTGTGTGCGTGCGGTGGGGGGGGGGGAGGCCTTTTAGTAGTTTCCTTGCATCATGGTTTCAATTCTATTTCTATTTTCAATTCTTCTTTTTTTTTTGGAAAACCATTGTGATAACTATTTTTTAGAAATAAAAAATTCTTATAGGAGAGAGAACAAATCATAAAACATATTCATTCATAACTAAATCTAACCATATTGAAGATGTACAACATAAACCATTTTAAATCTAACAAAACAAAATAGTTAAGGTATTGTTTAAGAAAGGTCTCATGTCATATCATTACTAAAACTTGTAAAGTATAATAGGTCTTTGGTCAAATAAGATCTAAAATTACCAATTTACCACCTCTATACATACCATTAGTAGCTTATACAATATGGACTCCACGTCTTCTCCAACATAACCTGCCTGGAGAAAAGAACATAAATTGTTTCAGTTATTTTCATGTCAAAATGTGCAAATACATACCGAAGTATCGGATAAAATGTAGATTAACTGGTTTTCAACTTCATATTTAGTCTTTCAACATCTTTTCTTAAGACCATTTAACTTCAACCATGTTTTTGAATTTTGTGAAATTATAACACCTCTTGATTCTCAAAATTTTAAAGTTAAATTTTCACCACTATTCAGAGAGTTTTTATCTAAGATCATCAAGGGGAGCCCATTAATCCTGTTCTAAAATCCCCCATTTTTCACTCTCTCTTGTCACAATTATGCATTTATCAATAACTTGCATTGTTGCCCAACTTGCAATAACTATCCTAATTTCATATAAACCCGAAGTGTCAACTTTAGGAAGGATTAAGAATATCCTCTTATAACCTTAATTTGAATTTGATCAACCTCATACTTGGTGGAATATGACACTATTTACATGCAAATCAAGGCATTTATTTGAAATTGAACTATTTTAATGAAGAATGGAAGACGAACCTTAGTTTTAAAACAAATCAAAGGCACAATTTAAAAAAAATTGGTAGCTATTAACTTTTTGGTCCTAGCAAAATCACAAAATTAGCATTTAAGATATGAGCCCTAACGGAATTTCTACTGCTATTAAAAAGTGGATTGTTTGTGTATTGACTCAAATTTAATTTGGGAAACAAAAATGGGAAATTGTTTTGACTTAGGCTAAAAGAGGTAGTTAAGAAAAACATTAGTGAGTTCCACTTTATGATTTAGTTGACGAAATTTCTCTAATGGTAGTGATAGGGGAAATCTATTAAATAATAAAAGATGGTGAAGGAAAAGAAAAAAAAAAAAACCTAGGTACATAACCAATATATTGGGGGCAAGAAATAAGCAACTAGCAAACTAAATACAAAAATAAAAAGTTAATTAGATGATAATCACACTTGTAATGCCTTATGCATGCTTAAGCAGAAGTTTTGACAATAAGTATACATTAGTATTCATGAAAGAAAGCATATGTTATAAATATTAAAATTTAAGAATATCATTAGATGGAGTAAATACAATCATTGTGTTCAAATACATAGTCGGATGAAAGTTATGCATAGAAACAAAACAAAAATAAATCAAATTTACAAAGATGAAAAGTATAAAACAAAACACATTCCATTTAAACAAGTTTGAAATAAGCTCTATGTTACGAGCCAAAGAAATGCACATACATGTAAAATATTCACTCTTAAGTTTCAGCCATGTTTCTTTAGGTTAAGACGGGTGGAGTTGTAACAATACATTGTATTTTGCTAAAAAGTAGATGCTAGGTATTTCAACAGTAAACCAACTCATGATATAGCACTAATAGATATAAACAATATAAGGAGTATTACTCCCTCTATTTCTTTTTGATGATCCTGTTTAGACTCTCCACATTTACTAATACACTCATTTGACCACTAATATCTTTAATTATGTTTTAGTAAAAACTATTATAAAAATATTGAAAATCTTAAGTTACTCACTGAGAAGAGTCAAACAAAAACACACTCAGCTATTTTTTTCCTTATATATTGAGAACACTTTAAAAGATTCCCTGTAATTCTTAAATGTTGAAAGGTTCCAAACGAGAACACATAAAAAATAGATGGAGTAACATAATGACATTTCAAGTGCCAGATTGCATAAAATGATAAAAGTTAGCTATGAATACACTTACTATGCAAATTGGCAATAAAATCCATAAGCAATTATATTCTTTCAATGTAAAGTTTATCATCAAAAAGAATTGAATATAAAAAATACAGAGTAAAAAAGAAGAAAAGGGCACCAATAAATTATAACCCTTTGGAAATTGTTAATATATTAGCTTATAAAAAGGTGAGCCTACGCACAAAGAAGTCTATGTTATGCACCTTTTTTGGGTCTATGAAAGACAATTTGAATGAGGCGCACCTGGTTTTTTTCACTTTTCATAAATGCGCCTAACTCAAATGAGATACAGTGATGGACATTGGGGTGCATCTCAGGGCACGAAAAGTGGATATTTCCTGTTTCTTTGGTGCCCTGCTGCCTTAATCCTTTTTATCCATTGTGACGGATCCACACACTTGTTGTCCCTATCAGCGCTTACTTTTTTTGTTTGAGGGAATATGAGTGCTTTACTTAATACCAATTCATACACAATGTTTTGATTTTCAAATTTATCATTTTCATCTCCTGTCAACATCTGTACTTGACACATCCACTCTAGATTGTCATTTGTCACTAACCAAGGAAAACAAAGATAGAATATCTTGAGATGCAAATAAGTCAATTGACAATGTGTGCAGTCAAAGTAATCTTTTACTACAAAGACAATGCAGAGCCAATTTCCTTTACTGAGAAATGCCTAAACCCAATGAAATATTTACTTTTCCATGTTATGGATTGGCTCCAAATTCACCTTGTGGGGGTTTGGCAAGCCTAGGAAGGAGAAACATTCATTTCATTTTTGTGAAATATTATTATGGCGATCATACGGAGCATGTGGCCACATCTGAATGCCAGCATTTTTTTCAGAAGCTATTGTTTTGTGTGAATTAATGTAGGATAAAGAAACTTTGCTAACTTCTTATGGGGTAACAAAGCAGAGTCTTTAAAGAATTATTCTAATGAAGAGATTCAAAAATTCCAAGTGTAACTTGTGATTTTATTTTCAAACTTTGTGTGATGATACCTATTCTTTTCCTGAAGTACTTTATTCAGAAGCTGTTGTTTCATGTTGAAAATTATATAGTGCAACCGGGTGCATGGTGGCACCCACTGTTAAAATTGAACATTTATCTTATACATTTCGAACATTTATACATTTATGCTTTACATTTAGAGTATTTTCTTCTAAAAGTAAGTGGTTTAAATATAAAAGACAAATGTTCTAAATGCTCACACCTCAAAGTAAATGTTCTATATGCATAACATGAATGTTCTGTTTTAAATGAGAGTGCATGGTGTTCATTGTGCACCCGGGTGCATAGTATGGAGTAGTTTCATGTGATTTACTGTGGGATAAAGAAACCTGAACTTATGGAAGTAAAACAGCAAAGATTGAAGATTTTTCTATTGACGAGATGCAATACACATTTGTTTAACATAAAATTTATTTTCATATTTTAAGTGAGGATACATGTTCCTCTTTCTGTACTCTTTTCATGCTAATTAATATCAGAACTTCTATACTCTTTTAGTTTTTGTGTGCTGATTAACATCATAGCTTTCTCCCTGTCAAAAAATTCACACACGTTTCCTCATTGTATCCACATGCTATTCACCTTAGGACAGAGGAAAATTGTTGCTAATGGAAAAGTGATACCATCAGTGGTCTACAACAGCTAAATGAAACTCATGCAAAACATTGCTAAAAAAAAAAAAGAAACTCTTGCAAATTCAAGAAGTAAAATATAAGCAGATAAATTTTTTGACAACTAACTTGAATATAATGCAATAAGCTTATTCTATGATGATACTCCTTTGCAAGACAGGTAAAACTGTAAAAGAGCTCCTCAACAAATCCATACTAATCAATTTCAAGAGTTGAGTTACCAACCACCATTACCCAAAAACAAAAACAAAATCAGATTAGACAACATACTTGCCTGAGTTAATGTTGTTGCATCGGAAATGACAAACGGCACATTCACCAAACGAGCCATTGTTTTTGCCAGTAAAGTCTTCCCTGTCCTTACAGCCACCATCAGTGCAAAAAAAATCAGAAAAAGGTGTCACACATTGGAGTGAAGGGGAGAGCAATTTTTTTATGCATGTATCAAAGCAGTGCAGACCATACCACAACCAGTTGGACCCATCAACAAGACATTGCTTTTTTCCAATTCAACAAGATCAAAGTCATCCACTTTGACATCACTGCCATCTAAATCTGCACCTAACCTAGCACTCAAATAAGCAAATTCAAAAACCTGTTGAGCAACAAACACAAGAAGCAAATATCTAATCAAGATACAAGGTATGGAGGACAAACTGTTTATCAGAAGTGTAATAAATTCTTTTGTAATGGTTGTAAACTGCCACTGAGAGCACCTGCAGTTAAATAGATATTAACTAAAAAATATTAATGATAAATACATATATCACAATATCAAACAAATGCTACAATATGCATCTATCTCAACTTATTAAAATAAAAATAATAAAAAATGTAATCTCGTAAGTTATAACAAAATTAGAAAAACAGTCACCAACACAATTTTCCGCAAAAATATTGTCAATTCAGAGAATAGAATGTTTGGTCAGTGGTCACACAAAATAAGGTATGGATAACAAATACTTGGTACTTGGCTAAAATACAATGTCTAAGCCCTCACCTCAAATACCCAAGGAATGGTATTTACTCATTAAAAAAAAAAAAAGGAAGAAGAGGGATTCAATTCGATCCTGGACTAGAGACCAAATTGCTTCGTATGCCATCAAGATATCATCCTAAATTCAAACCCATAATTTTTTGAAATAAATGAAACTTAAGTAGTAAAATGTAGAGAAAAAAATGAAGCTACATGCAGAAAACATTCTCTATCCAACAAAACTCTTCAATCTTCAAAAACACAATTTCAACACTAATCAGGCTCCGTGCTCTGGTAATTGGTAATAGCTTCCTCAATTACACACTTAAATTTTCACTGCAACAAAGACAACACACACTTAATTTCCACTACATCAAAACACAGAAATATAGAATCGCCTACTATACACAAATTCCACTAAAGAATCAACATATGGAGTAAATGCTTCCCCATCTGACTCAAAAATGTACCCATAAAATCTTAAGATGTCAAGGGCAAACAAATGAGCAATTCAGCATGTAAATGATATAATTCAACATATTCCTTTTGTTAAAAAGCTAATATCTGACCTTCTTAGCTTGTTGCTGCCCAATAACAAACTCATCAAGTCCTCTACAAATCTCCTTTGGTGTTGGAAAATCCTTCCCCAAATTCGCGCCACCCCACCCATCTCTCTCCCCACCCACATTCCCCCCACCACTTTCCCCACCTTTTCCCTTAGGCAATTTCCCACCCTCATCCTCACACTCCACTCTAGTAGCAGTCCAATGATTATCCCACCGATGCTCCGGGGGTGTCGAATCCTCAGAAGATGACAAAGGAGGAGGAGGAAGATCCCTCACATACGACCTCAACTTCTGCCACATAGAAACATTATCGTTATCAAAATTATCATCATCACCATCCTTCACGAACTTCCCCTCCATCATCATCTCATCCTTATCCTTCCCTCCAACTTTACCAATCTCAAAGAAACTCCCTTGCAATGGTGCCATCTTAAATGGCCGAAAGTAAAACGCAGTTTTGCAATGAGGACATATATTCAGCGCTTGATAAACACCCACTTCATTGGGGTTAATCGATAAAGGGCGGTTCGAAAAGAGGACATTCATTTGCTTTGAACAACGGGGGCAATTCACGACTGCCTTGACTTGATCGTAATTGTCGGAACTCCCTTCCCATTTAAGCCTCCCTTGAAACCCTAACCCTAAACCTAATTTGAAAATAGTAGGAAATTGGGGTTGAGATAGCAGATAATTAGTGGTTCTGAAAGACGAAAAATGACGATGGAAGTGAGGAGATGAAGACTGTGGAACTGAGAAGAGTGACAACGGAACCAATTTTTTGAGAGATTTTCGCCGGAAAATGGTTGACATGATCATTGGTGATTGATAATCTTCTTCGGAAACAGAAATTCATAAGCATAAACAAAATCAAAGATAAATAATTTTGGAAAATTCCTACTGGTACACTTGGAAAAGAACGAGATGTCACTATACTCCCAATCGTGGTTTGGGACCATCTTCCTTGGTCCAGCGATATATATTTCTAAATACTCCATATACATTTCTCAATAATAATGCATATACATTTCCAAATACTGCATACGTATTTCTCAATAATACTGCATATTCATTTCTCAATAAATGTATATGGTCCCAGGACCACCTTCCTCTCCGTGGTCCCGGGATTTTACAACGTCGTTTGCCTTCTTTAAAAAAAATTGCGAAAAAAGTTATAAATATTCTGTTCTGACCCCCTATATTTTCTCTATTTCATTTTTACGATTTCTTTAGCTTTTTTTTTTATGTTGATGTTGATGATAATCATATTGTTGCTGGCAACTTGTTTTATTTTTTGTCTTGATAATTAGTTAATGTTTTATGTTATTACGTATTTTAGGTTTTTTTTATATATATAAATTATTATTGTTGAATGGAAATGAATATGTAGTGTAATGAAATGTATATTGTAATATATTGAAATGAATATTGAAATATATTGAAATGTACTCCCTCTGTCCCTTTTTGTTTGCCCCATTCATTTTTTCTCATCTCCCGAGACACAATTTTAAACGAAAATATCTTTAGATACATGTAATAAAAAATTATATAAATTGCATATTAAAAAAGTACACATTGAGCTTAATCAAACGAGATCCCATTTGACTATATTTTTTTCTTATATGCATAAAATTATAGAGAGTCAAAGTTACCAAATGAACAGTGTCAAAAGTCAATATGGAGGGCAAACAATAAGGGACGGAGGGAGTATATGTTTTTTAGATTCTATTCTGGTTTTTATATATGAATCAATGTTGTTTAATGGTAATGAATATTGTAGTGTATTAAAAAGAATATGCTAGTGTATTGAAATGAATATTGAAGGTGAAAGTATTGTGTCAGACGGTCCGATCGTCGGACTGTTCAACATTTGTATTTTTTTATGCCCAGACTTAACAAAACGTGTCCAGGTTCAATAACATGTGTCAGGTTTAACAATATATGTCCAGATTTAACAATATGTTTCCAGGTTCAATAAGTTTCACCAGGTTTACAAATTTATGTCCAGGTTTAACAATATATGACTAGGTTCAATACTATGTGTCCAGATTTAATATCATGTGTCTAGGTTCAACAAAATGTGTCCAGGGTTACAAATATATTTTCAGGTTTACAAATTTGTGTCCAGGTTTACAAATATGTGTCCAGGTCTAATAATACTTGTCCAGGTTTAACAACATGTATCCAGATTCAACAATATATGTCCAGATTTTACGATATGTGTCCAGGTCCATGTGTCCAGGGTAAACAATATGTTTCCAGGTTCAATAAGTTTCACCAGGTTTACAAATTTATGTCCAAGTTCAACAATATGTGTCCAGGTTCAGTACTATGTATCCAGATTTAATACTATGTGTCCAGATTCAACAAAATGTGACCAGGTTTACAAATATATTTTTAGGTTTACAAATTTGTGTTCAGGTTTACAAATATGTGTCCAGGGCTAACAATACTTGTCCAGGTTTAACAACATGTGTCCAGGTTCAACAAAACTTGTCCAGGTTTGACAATATGTGTCCAGGTCCAGTTGAACTGGTCTGACAGTAACCTTATGTCGGACTGATCTGACACAATACCTTCTCATATTGAAATGTATTGAATTGAATATGTATCATAAAGTGGATTCAGCATTGTTTTTATATATGAATGTATATTGTTTGTTGAAAATGTATATTGCAATTTGTTGAAATGAATAGTGTAGTGTATTCAAATGAATATTATTGAGAAATTAATATGCAGTCTTGAAAAATGTATATTCCGTATTGAAAAATGTATATGCAGTATTGAGAAAAATGTATATCGCGGGACCACAACGAGGAAGGTGGTCCCGGGACCATATGCAGTATTGAGAAATGGATATGCATTATTATTGAGAAATGTATATGCAGTATTGAGAAATGTATATCGCGGGACCACAATGAGCAAGGTGCTCCCGAGAGTACAGAATAATTTGCGATGTACTCCACAAAGTTTAAATATCCCGCACAAATGCACATGAGTTCTAAAAAATTCAAAAATGTGAACTTAATGACTTTTTTGTGGTAGGTCCATTAATTTAATATTTTGGTTGGTTAGAAAAGTAACCATGGTTAAATATTTTAAAAAGAACCATTACTTATTCATTACTTGTTATTCATTACTCGTATCAGAAGCTTTTTCAAAAGAACAACTCACTTCTCTCACTGTAACACCCCGTATTTTTGGGGTTAGAATTTCCGGAAAGTAGATCGTCTTTCCATTCGTCTTAGGATTTTATTTCGAAAATTATTAATAAATTCTATGTTTTACAAATAGAAAATCTTTTAAAAGTTATTTTCCGGGAATTTATGTTATTTAATATTGTCAATCTATCTTTCCCCTAATCCGACTATCGTTTATTATCTCTTGATCTCAACCCGCTAGGTACCTAGAACTTCACCTTATGGCTATTCATGGTTGTGGACCGACTCAGAATTTATGTTGAATTAATAGTAGGTCGGCTAAGTAGGGGTTAGAAGTAATTTTAGTCCCTTCTTGGTAACCGGACTTGAATAGCCTTTTGATATGATTTTCGGGCCAAATTAAATCTTCTAGCTTATCTTGAGAATGGGCCCGATGATCCAATGTTCCCTCTCATGGCCGGCTCTCTCTCTAGTATGGCCAACATATTATTTCTTTTAATTTATTTGGTTAATTAAATAATTATGCTATTTAATTAATTAAATTAATTAATTTTCTTAACTCCCTAATTAATTCTCAAATTGGGCCAAAGACCTAATTGTTCCTCTTTTATGTCACTTGGCCGGCTCCCCTTCATATTATGGGCCAAGTGTTATTTTTTTTTTCTTTTTGATTTATTTGATTAATTAATAATTATGTTATTTAATTAATTAAATTAATTATTTATTTATTTTAACAACTCCTAAACTAATTCAACTTAAGCTAACCACCTAACAATTCCTCCCCTATTTTCTTCCTCTCCTCACGGCACCCCCATGTAGTTTGTTAGGGTTATTTTCTTTTCTTTCTTTTCCTATATATATAATAGGCTTGACCTATTTATTTTATCTTGGCAAAAGTTCATAAACCCTAAAAAAGAAAACACTTTTCTCTTCCTCTCTCTCTTTGTTGGCCGTGAGTTCTCATCACCAAAAGGGATGATTTTTCTTGGAATATTTAGCGATTTAAGGTAACTTTGCTTTCTCTTTTAATTTTGGGATAGATAATCACATAGTTAATTAGGATTGATCATGAAAATTGTAGGATTTTATGTTTGTATTGATTCGAAAATGTCGAGTACATGATGATTTGATTTTTTTGATTTGTTTTATGTATTTTCTTGATTATTTTATGTGGTTTCTTGAAATCTTTAATTGTTGAATAATTACTTGTATGAATTTATTTATTAATCAAATATCGTTATTTCTTGATGAATTTTTCGTGGCAGTTTCTTTACTGTTTGTTTATGAATCATGATTTATTTCGTGGCAAAATTCGTCCTTTTATTGTTTATAAAAATTTAATCTTTTAAACCGGTAAAACTGTCCAGATTTAGTTTACGAATTCATTAATATACTTAATCAAATCGTATGGCTACGAAATTTTAGGTGGACGTCAGTAATAGTGTTTTACAGATTGTGTTAAATTTTCGTAATTTTTAAAGATCGTTTGATATGGCAGAAAAATCCGAAACTGATCTCAGCCTAATCTGATTTGTTAGTTATAAAATCTCTTAAAAATAGTAAATGACATTATTTTTGGACGAAAATTATGCACGTTAAACCTTGAACATATATTTAACTTCCATTAAAATTTCCAGATTAATAGAGACCTTTAAAGGGTCGTTCTTAATTTAATTCTTTAAAAATCAGATTGTGTAAAATAGTGTAATTAAATTATTAAAACAAGTTATTTCGAATTCTTGGAGGAAGATTAAATCTTGTTTTGCTCTTTGAATGTGTCGAGTGGTTTGAAGAATAAAAAGATGATTTTTTTTTATCTTGTTTTGTATTCAATCTTGATGATTTTATGTTAAAAACATGATTTTTATTATTGTTGTTTGGTTAATTAATTGAATCTTGTTGATTGTAGTTATTTAAATTAATTGATAAAATTGGTGTTCTTGAGTGAAAAATGTCGAGTGAACAAAGGAATAAAAAAATGGAATTTTTAACATGTTTTAAGTAATTTTAGTGATTAATTGACTAATTAAAATAATTTATGAATTTATTTAATCAAAGTTGTTTAACTAGAATTATCGAGTGGCCTAAAAGTATTTAGTCAATTTTTTTGTTTAATTTTGACTTATAATATTTTAGGAATAATTAATTATAAAAGTTGCAGTTAAAGGGATAAGTTGTAACAGGAAGGGGTAGATAATAATATTGTTATTATTATTATTACAATTACACGAGTATTATTATTAATAATATTAATATTACGATTATTATTAGTATTATTATTAATATTAGGAATCAGTAGGGATAAGTTATATAAAATACGATAAGATATTAAAAGGGTAAGAAAGGAAACAGAGTAATAGGAATATGAATTGTTTCGATTTCTGGCTAGGAAAGACTTGGTATTTAAGGTGGCCAATATACGTGCCGCACCTCTCTTTCCTGGGACTTCGAAGATTTCATTTCCGATTACGGCCACCTAGTATTTCCCGATATAAGATAAGATATAATATTGAAAGATATAAGATAAGATATAATCTTTGAAATATAAGATAAGATAAGGACGCCCACCTGATGACTCGAGTAGTCAGACTGGGTTAAGTCGAAGCCACTGCTCAATGGGACGAACACACAAGTTCCCCCGCGCAGTTCTGGGTCTTAGGATATGTAGTCGTCTAGTAGTAGTACACGAGCTGCTATTAGGGGTTATGGCCATAGCTTAGGCTTAGTGGTGCAAACGAGATCCGCTACGGGTTGGGTACACGAGCCCACCCCGGCATGTTCTAGGAAAGTTGTGGTGCAAACGGGATCCACAACGAGTTATAGTGACCGGTCCATTGAAAGATAAGAATGATATGAAATGATATGATATGATATGAATGATACGAATGATAAGATATGATATGAATGACATGTTCGATAAGATATAGTATAAGTTAATGAATAATATAAGATATGATATACATATTGTAATATGACATAAGATGTATAACATAAGGTGTAGGTTATGATTTAAAGGAATTGGGATGATTGGGTTATAAGAGTATAATGTTATAAGGATATGTATTGAGAATAGTATAAGTCTTCCGCTGTGTATTTCTGTATTCGTATGAGATTGTATGTAAGTATGTACGTATGTATGTATGCATGTATGTATGAGTGTATGAGTGTGTTATACGTGTATTTTGTACGTATTCCTAGCCGTATTTTGCAGGTATGATTATACGTATGGTATACGTACATTATACGTAGATTCTACGTATTCTAACCGTATTTCTGCAGGTATTTTTATACGTATTTTGTACGTAACCGTATATGTATTTTTGTACGTATTTTATACGCACCTTGTATTGATATAACATGTATTAGATTATTGTATGGTTTTTATACTCTTTTCTATGATATTATGTGTTTAGCGGTCCCTCGATTAAACGGGACAGCCTAGTTACTCGCCACTGACGGTGGACCCCCCCTCAGTTTCAGGTGAAGGTGCGGTTGATTAATTCGGGCTTCCGCTGGATGGGCTTTTGAGTGGCTGAGGATCTTAGTAAATCTTGGTTACTTAGTAAATTGAATTAGACTCTATGATTATTTCATTTATTTATAATCCCAGCATGTTGGGGCGGTTTTAGAATAACTCATGTAATTACGTTTCTTTTGGGAATTACTCAGATTTTTGGATGATAGTTTAGTTAATTTAATAAAAGTTACTAAATTTTAATTGAACAATCTAATTTATAGTTTAAATTGTTTTGGTAATGATCCGTTGTCGATTTCCTTTCGTAAATCGACATGTTTAAAAAGTCGGGTCGTTACACTCACACTCTGCTTTGCCCTACTGAAAAACATCTCCATTGAAGTGGTGGTTGTGATCATGGCTTCTTTGGTGGTTTTGGCGTGCTTTTTGGCTGCCATTATTGAAATTCTAAGTATGTTCTTCTTGTTCAAAGTGATTTATTTTCGAATTCGGAAAGTCTCGATGTGGTTGAAAATGGAGCGTGATTTTTCATGTAAATGGTTTGTGTTGAATTGCTTGAGATTGTTATATTTATTCTTAGGGTTTGGGTTGAATTGCTATATTTAATTGTTATATTTAATTTAGGATTAATTGATTTTAATAATACAACCTTTGAGGGATTCACAACCAATAAACCAACCTTTGGATTATTCAATAATAATCCAACCTTTGCTCCCTAATTTGCTTTCAATGGACATTTACCTGTTGAAACCTGTAAAAACAGGTTAAGGGGACACGTGGTCCTTTATTATTGGTTGTACTTAAAAAAACAAAAGCAGAATTTAAAAAAAAAAGGAATAAAAAAACAAAAAAAATATGAGTTCTTTTCTCCCCACCGCACTCTCTCTCTTCTTCATCCTCTCTTTCTCCTCCTCCCCATTCTCTCTCCTCCTCACTCTTTCTCTCTCCTCCCTCCAAACTCAGAAAAAAAAAAAAACCAAACCCAACTCCTCCCCACTCTCTCTACTCTCTCCTCCCCACTCTCTCTCCCCACCTCCTCGCCCGTCGACACCATCCCCCCGCCCCTACACCATTAATGCCTCTCCCTCTCCCCAGTAACCCCATCCTCCCCCTCCTTCCTCCACGGCCGCTGTTGTTCTCTTTCTCTCCCTTCTTTTTTTTTGAGATGCGATTTGCGGTGGAGGTGGTTGGTGGCCGATTGGTTTTTGGTTGGTGGTGGTGGTCGATTGGTTTGTGGGTTGGTGGTGGGTTCGATTTGTGGTAGTATACGGGCGATTCTTGGGTTCGGTTTATGGGTTTGATTTGGTGGGTATGCGGGCGGGGTTTGAGGGGGTGGTGGGTGGTGAGTAGTGGTGGCGGTGGTTCTTGGGGGTTAGACGGTGGTGGAGGACGGGGGTTGTGGACGCAGGGGGTGGGTGGTGTTCTGTTTTTTTTTTTTATTTTTAAATTTATGTTTTTGGTTATTTTATTCAGTTTTTGTTTTTCTTAAAAAAAATGAAAAACAAAAAAATTACCTGTTCAACAGGTTACCGGTCAAAAAGTTTACCTAAATAAAATGGGGTATTAAGCTTGGTTTATTAAAAAATAATCCAAAGGTTGGTTTATTGGTTGTGAATCCCTCAAAGGTTGTGTTATTAAAATCAATTAATCCTTTAATTTATGCTTAGAATTTTTTTAATTGTTATATTTTTGCTTAGGTTTTGGATAGTGCATGTGCAAATAATGGGTAACATCAACAATATTTTTGGGGCTTTTTTGATGGAATTTAATGCTTTGATGAACCTTTGTTGTTGAATTATGCCTGAAGTTCGGTTTGTTATTTTTGCTCCTTTTTTTTCTTTTGTGGGTGTAGGTCATTTACAAATGGGTAATAATTTGGTGTTGAGGTCTCAGTATAGGGGGAAGGATACTGATGTGATTGTGGATGATGTTGACAAAGTGAACCTTTTAGACTTAATTCATGAATGGTGGGATAATGTTGTTAAGGAGGAAAACCCGGTTCCAAAGTACCCTTCTTTTTCATATGTACAAAAAATGAAACACCACACTCTTAAAACTGATCTGTAACTAATGGAGATGTTTAGAATCCTACCTAGTAGAGACATAACCTACATTTGGGTGGGTGAGTTGTCCAAACCCACACCTGTTGTTGAAGCGGCTATGAAACTTAGACAAATGGTTGAACAAACCACCAAAAAATATAATGAAACAACTCTTGCAAAAGAAGTTGAACCATCACCGACACCACAATTAACAACAAAAAAGATCAAAACACCTCCTCCCAAAAATAAATGAATTGTTAGTCCAATTTGAAAGAGTACTAGGCTAATGGAAGAGGTAATTGTTGTTCAATAACACCCTGTTAATGAACCACAAGTTGTTGATCAACCTCAACCTGGAAGCAAGTTGTCAATTAAAAGAAAAAGGGTAACCCTCCCTATTGAAAGTGATGCCACACCTTCATCTCACTCTGTCACTTCTCAACTTGTCCCTCTTGAAGTTCATTCCAACCAACCTCATGTAATTGATGTTCATTCCAACCAACCTCCATTATCACCCAAAGCAATTGAGGACTTAGTTCTTGAAAACATGGATCACTAGATGGACTTAGGCAGAGGTAGGGGAAAAGGGAGAGGCAATGGGGAAGGGAAAGGCAGGGGAGAAGAGAGAGGTAGTGGGGGAAGGGAAAAGGGATGGTACAGGTAGTCCCACCAATCAATCTAACTCCCAATTTCAATTCATGCCCACATCCACCCTTACATTTGAAGTTGGCCAGTCATTAAAATGTAAAAAAAAAAAAAAAAAAAAAAAAAAAATCAATTTTTTTAAAAAATAGTACCTAGGTAAAAGTAAAAAAAAATGAATTTAAAAAAAAAAACACCAAATTTTAATCTATTGTACTTTTTATAAAAAAAAGAATTTGTTAAAATTTGTTTAAAAAATAATAAATTGTTTTAATAAAAAAGGTGAAAGTAAAAAAAAAAATGAAGTTTAATATCCTAATTGCA
Organism: Salicornia ramosissima; assembly: GCA_951394345.1. Classification (NCBI taxonomy): domain Eukaryota; kingdom Viridiplantae; phylum Streptophyta; class Magnoliopsida; order Caryophyllales; family Amaranthaceae; genus Salicornia; species Salicornia ramosissima. The sequence continues at coordinate 37,956,241 of OX596240.1, read as the reverse complement.
AACTTAACAAAAGTTTTTCTAGAATACCCTAATTGCAACTTTTGTTCGTAAGAAAAAATGCAAATTTTGCAACTAATACCATAGTTCAATTCCTACTATTACAATTAACTCTTGTGGAAGTATTGGGTCAGACCACCGTCAGACAGCTGATCCAATATAGTCATTATAATAATTAAAAATTTTGAAAGGCCATAACTTTGCGCTCGGATGTCGGATCGACATATAATATGTTGAAATTGATTAATTTTTCAAGACGAACGCAGTTGCAAATACGCGAAGGGGATTTGGCGATGGAAAAATGCCAAACGAGGCCTCTAAAGGCCTCTAATGCCAAAAAAAATTGTACAAATTATATTTTGCATTTCCAGGTTATATTTTGTCCAGGTTTAACAATGTGTGTCCAAGTTAAACAATATGTGTCCAGGTTTACAAATGTGTCCAGGTTTACAAATAGGTGTCCAAGTTTACAGATAGGTATTCGGGTTTAACAATATGTATCCAAGTTGAACAAATATTTGTCCAAGTTTAACAATATGTGTCCAGGTTTAACAAATATGTGTCCAGGTTTAACAATATGTGTTCAGCTCTAGTCTGACAATAATTCAGCTCTAGTTGGACACAATACCATCTCTTAACTCTTTATAGCAACAACAATATCAAATGGAATAAAGTCCGGGTTTATGGTCAGGGTCGATCGAGACTATTTCAATCCCTAGGTCTCAGTTTAAGTTGGGGTCAATCAGGTTTGGGATTGAGTCATAGTCCGGGTTTATGGTCATGTTCGTTCAAGGAGTTGAGTGCTTGGAGGCACGATTTCGGTACTAGTATCAGGCTATAAATTAAGGATCTTTTCTCATTGTTTAGGGGGAAGTAGTGGTGTTTAAGTCCTTGGCTTTATTGTTCAAACTACAAACTTCATTTCAGTTCAAAGGAGTACATATGTTATTGCAGCAATGATATTGAAAACTCATTGCTCAAAGAATTGTCCATCCGAATGAGGCTTCCCACTAAAGGGTCCATACTCATCCAAAGCGTTTAAGGCTCTCTTCAAAAGTGAGTGCAAGAGTAACCCTTCAAGAGAGTACAACCTTAGAGTTGTCAACTCGGATGACTCTATTTTTGAGCCAAATATTCCAAGTCATGACATTAGGTCTCGATTATTGCTCACATGAACAAGATTTTTAACCCCCTTCTAATATTACAGTTGTCCTTTCAACTATTGATAGCGGTTTCCTCACAACAGATCTTCTCAATGTCCCAACAATCACGATGGTTCTCAATTTTGTCTTTGAAGGGTGAAGTATTTCTTTTGCTTTTGTTAGGTCAAGTATTGTAATGGTTTTAATTGTTTTGTCTCAAACAGGGGATTAGCATATATTATTCCTTGTAATAGATTATTAAGTCCTCCAGGTTGTAATAGTTGGCCACAACCACAAGTGCTATTTAATGCACTTGCCCACATTACCCACAAAATAAATAAATAAATAAATAAATAACAATATCAAAGTCTTAATTCCAAAAAAAGAAGGGAATTGCTAGATATGGATCAAATATTTCCATAACATTTTAAAACAGAAAAAGATAAGTATCCCATCAAAAACAAGGAATGACAAAAATCACATCACCCCTATATATTAACAATCAAATAATGGTTTTGAATACGGTCTTTCCCATTGGATACAAATGATTAACGGGAAAAAAATTAAAAAATATTACAGCTGTTCTTTATACAATTATCAAACAGCTGCATGTCCCTTTGACAACCCCCTTTTTTTTCCTTGAACAAATAAAGATATACATAGAGTAAAAAAGATAAACAAGATGAATGAAGAAATATTTAACAAAAATCACACTAGAAACATTTGAGATAGCATACTCTTGAGTCTTGATGACCTTTATTTCAAAGCCCTAAAAAGCTGGCTTCCAAGAGTAACTGTTGGGGTTCCTTCCCCCATCCCTGTTGTCAAGTTCATTTCTGTCTCCAATATTCGATCTAGTTCCGAAACTATATAACCAATCCTGGGTCGCAGTTCAGTAGAAGGGTCTATACAACGGACGATCAGCTGTACAAACTCTTCCATCCCTTCCACTGTGAACCTATTTCCCATTCTTGGATCAACCATGGTAGAGATAGTGCTGAAGTCATGGAAATGTAGCACCTAAGTACTCAAAAAACAAAAGAATTTGACATCAAGCGAAACATCATTTTCACAGTTGATGAATATTTACTAAACATACATCAAGAATTTAACCCAAAAAAACAACTATGACTGTATGCTCACATATGCCCTTTTTTCCTCATCCCTAGACACCCTAAATCACCTAAAAGCAATCAGAGTATTAGACATTCCAATGAGATTGTCTTATACAGGTGAAATGACACTTGGACGGTTGGACCAGGTTCTTTTAAACTCAATCCCTGATAATTCAGTTCAACACAGCTCTTAAGCAGTTGAGTGTAGGATTTTGTTCAGTTCGGTTCAAATTAATTCAGTCCAAAAGAACGGGGCCTTGTACTTGTATCAGGACGAAGCCAAGCAAAAACGTTAATTTAAATAATTGAGTATATTAGAGATTCTTACTCGTTCAACCAAGTTTTGATTGGAGTCTGGGGAATATGATTCTCTTGCTTCTTGTCCACATACCAACTCCAAGAGAAACACCCCAAAACTGTACACGTCACTTTTTTCGGAAAATTGTTTGAACTCCTTTACCCTTCAAAGACAGAAAATTGACTGAAGATATTATAGCTGGCAGGCTGAATCAAGGAAATTGTAGAAATGTAAATGTAAAGAGTCGTACTCTGGGGCAAGAAAAACCTCATCAGCTTCTACTTGAGAAGATGTTCCTGCTTCCTCGGATCGTCCAAGAAAATTCCGGATTCCTGCATCTGCAACTTTTGCAACAAAATTTTCATCGACAAGCACATTCGAGGTCTTGAAGTCCTTGTGCAACAAGCGGGGGCTAATGGAATGAAGATGAGCCAAACCTGATGAGGTTTCTCTGATTAGTAAACATAAACCACAACACTTCATATTCTGAAAATATTACCACAACATGTAATCCTTACAGAAGCATCTTAAAAGAAAAAACATTATCATCTATCTCCTCACTCAAAAGAAAACCCTAGCCCTGTTCCTTGTTTTTCTTTACAAGAGCTACTATCAGCATTTAATTGCCAGTGATATGCCCCATTAATTCATTGGAAAATTAGATTCTAATAATTCCACCTTTGGGTGTCTTCAATTGACAGTGCCACTTTTAAGCAATTCGTGAATAATCTCACCTTATCAGTTATCACTTTACCTTCCTTTATTGGACCCAAGTTTTATGTCAAATTCTAGCTCCTAGGACTTCTTTTTATTGCAGTGACTTGTTACAAACCAAAAAAAAAACTTTGAAAAAAAGACTCATTCAAACTGATTTTGATAGGCCATTTTTTACTTGGGTTCAATAAAAGAAGAATAGGTGTTCAGGTAGGATTATTTGAGAATTACTCAAAGGAGTGACTGTTAAATGAAGATCACCAAAAGATAAGATTATTATTAAAAAAAAAAAAAACAGTTTCTGTTCTTCATTTCCTATTTTTATTAAATTTACTAGAAAATTGTCCTTGCAGTTCAATAATAACTTGTTTTGATTGTTGGCTCTTAGCCATTGAGAGTTCAATAGTAATATAAATATTAGGTTGTTTTAATAAGGTAAGGAAACCTAACACCTCATTGGTGGTTTGAGACCTCTAAGGTGGCTTGGAGCCACTGCTTTCCTCAATAGAAGTATTAGATGATAGATATAATGTTATGATAGATTCTATATTTTGGACCTATTTCTTCTAGTAAATTTACAATGTCATAGTCATTATTCCTCAAGAAAGCAATGGGTATGCAGACTGGAAACAAATATCATATGGAGTCGATTATCAGTGCCATTCACTCATTCATTAACCTTATCAGAATGCAGACTTTCTGGTGATTAAAAGTTTTCATTATATGAATTTGATTTCACTTAATGTGTATGGCAGTATGGCTAGGAAGGTCACTTTTACCCTTACGGCCCGCTTGGTACCCGGTTATAAATGAAGGCAATATGAATGATTTTGTGTGTAAATTTGGAAGGAAAATCAAAATTCATCCACATGGTGGTGCTACTTTACACCTAAATCCCCTAAGGTAGTGTTTTGATATGCGGAATTCATTTCAAATTGATGAATTCAATTTCTGAAATTGAAATGTTACAATTCAAATGACAATTATTTGTTTGGGTTGTTTTTAGAATTTGAAATGAAATGGTTTTGTTAATAACATTTACTTGTTAAACATTTGGGTTGGGAATTGAGCCAAATCCAATTCCAAATTTTTTAACTTGCCAAACATGTAATTTGGCCCAAATCCATAATTTCAAATGAAATACTTGTATCCAAACATAGCATAATTTTCTTCACAAATTTCCATTTCCATCTAATACCACATTTTCAAGTAGTAATGGATGGTAATAAGTAACAAGGAAAAAATAGTAGTTTCAAATGAGATTATATTTCCATGGACATTATAAAGTAGTTTCCTTTGCTAAATTATACTTACAATTTCATTCCTATTACCAAAAATTTTACCACCTACCAAACGGGCTGTTAAAGCTTTAAAATATTTGTAGGATAAGCTCATGCACAGAGATCCTTTGTTTTCTGATCAGCCTGTGTGCTTTAATATCCCCAATGACCTCAATTTGTAAGCCTGTTTGCTCAGATTTTTTTCCCACTTTCTTTGTTTACTAGGGGAATGAGGGAAAGAAAAACAAATACCAGGAAAGCCACAAATGCTCACGGATTTGGCAGAGGATCACCTTTAGCTGCCCCAAGCGCTATTGACAACCGATGCTTAAATTCCAACTTCTCTCGTAAGCCATGAGCAACTCCTGTAAAATTCTTTTCTAATTAATTCATACTAAAATCAAAGAAAAAACTACTACAAAATACAACTCACTAAAAATTACCGTATAAATGACTGGAAACACTTCCATTAGGTATGTACTCATAAACAAGAATCTGTTGATTATTTTCTTGGCAATAACCCAAAAGTGTAACAATGTTCCGATGCTGAATAGATGAAAGATAGCGCACCTGATTGAAAATCATTTTAATATATTTAGAAACAAATCGAAAAGCAGGTGTTTTTTTTTTAATTTAAAAAAAAAAAAAAAAAAAAGCAAAATGACTGGCAACAGTAGGAGGAAAACACTAAGCATTACTACTCTCCATATAATTTAATGTAAACTTAGCATCTTGAACTTTGTTATGCCGTATTTAGCACGGTTCACAAGTGCACATGTTGTGTAAGTCACCGTCGTATGCACAGAAACTGTGATTCCAAAATAAGCTAAAAGAAAAACAAGGAAAATATCATCAAATGCACAAACAGGACTATAAAAGTAACAATTGAGATGTGAAGAAAGAATACTGGTTCTTTTCATTCTGAAGGTTCCATTTTGAGTCAATTGGTGATCGTTTAGTATATGGAAAAAAAGAGCTATTGGGGTAAAAGGTTATTTCATGCATAGTTGATCTTGCTCTCTGTGTTGCTATTAATTAGTATTTCCTCTGCAGTTTGTGGTGCACTTTAATTGAAATGAAAATATTGATGAATAAAATTCTGATGCATGCATGTATCACGAAGTTGATATCGAGTCTTGATAAATTATGTCGGTTCCCACTACAATTCTCCAACAGATGCTACTAACCCAACAGGAACAATGAATTGTTTTGTAGGAAAGCACACTTCAAAATATGAGGTTTACTAGATAAAACAGCAGGTTATTAACAAGCAGTCAAGCAGCTAACAACGAATGACTGCATTGTGTTCAGTTAAGACTGTTTTCCTCAAATATCTCAAGGCAAGCAACGTGAATATCTGCGATATGAGGGTTGCAATATAATGTCAGAAGCAGAACTAAATCAATAACAGCTGAGAAACAGCACAGAGACAAATTAATTTTCATATACCACTTCCTTATCAAAAGGATGATCATTACCTCTTCAACAAAGTCCTGAGTAGGCGCAGTAGACCGCTTTTTAATTGCTACTAGTACACCATCTGTAAGCAAACCCTTGTAAACCTCCCCAAACTTTCCTACTCCAATTAGACCTTGTTCACTGAAATTTTTTGTAGCGGATGTCAACTCTACCCAATCAAAGCGCCGTGCTTCTCGGAAAGATAACTCAATACCACCTGATTTTCCTACTAAATAAATACGAGAGAAACAAGAAAATTAGCTTTATGGAGGTAATCAAGTAACATAAATAAGAATCAATACGAAATTGTTAATATCTACCTTGATAAGAAGGCTCAGAAGACCCAGTTTCAGAAGTCCTTGAAGCCCTTTTTTTGTAGCACAGGCAAAACCAAATAAGAAATACAAGTAATCCCACAAATGCCACAGCTCCTGCACCACCACCTCCTACTATGGCTGCAAAATGACTTGACATTGGGCATATGACCAGATTGTAGTAGAAGCTATCATTCATCAAAACTGAAATGACAAAACAAAAATAAGTATCACTAATTCACTATACTATGAATTGGTGCTAAAATGCATTCTAGAAGAACTTCTAACTTGAACCAAACACAAAGTTTAAGGCTAAACAATGACATAGAATGACCAAATGAACCATTATCCTAATAATAGTGAGTAGTGAGACAGGTTGCAAACTTGAGAAAACTTATTGGAATTCACAGTAGCCTTCTTGATCTATTGATCATTACATCTATTCATCACCACTGCATCACATGATATGATCATGACCACTGGAGGGTACACACAAATATATGGAGAAATTTCAACATTGCAGTAATATAGAATTGGCAAGCAACCAACTCTAAACTTGAAATGACAAAAAAAAAAAAATCTTGTGGAAGATATCTAAAAAAATCACGTCTGCATTTGCGAACCCACCAAATAACATCTGCTTTCAAAGTTTAGACAAACGGACAAACCCGAAACGAAAATTCTCCCATAAGCACCAGGCCCGTAGAAGAGCAAGTGCAAGAAGCTCAATAGCTCAGGACCCGATGTTCAGCAAGGGCCTAATTTTTCTTTCTTTTGTTTTCTTTTTTTTAAAAAAAAAATTCACTTTAAATCTTTAATATAACTCATACTACACTTTGTATTTTGCTTATTTAATGTCTAATGTCAAACATTTAAGCAACTTTTATCTTCTCATTTCCTTGCCTTCTTGCATGAGGCAAATCGTAGGTTTTGTCTTTCCATTTACATTAACTTTGCTTGTTTACATCATAAAGGACATTGACTTTCTTCAAAATTCTCAAAAGAAAACCAATTAACTCTCGCTAATTCTTCTACAATTTTCAATTAAAAATTATACCCTTTCACTCACTGATTGTGCTGTTAATGAAAAAAAAGATACACAAGCTTAAGCTATAAAGGGCCCCAAATTTCAATTTAGATAACCACTCACGTTGAATACAGAACCTAGCGACTCCCTTCAGTAACCAAAAACATGAAGCTGGTCTTAACAATGACTAAAAGGTTATGCAAAATCAGTATAATGAGTACCTTTTAATTCACGGTTCATATAAAAGTAATATAACTACTATTATTTATTCTAATCAAAATGACTTTCACACTTCGTTTTCAAAACCCTTAATTTTATTTTTTTGTTTTTGTGTAGCGATTTGTTTTGTATTTTGAGCATGTAAGATGCATGTGTGCATTATGCAATGCTAGCTTTTCTTCAGTCTTTTTCACACCTTTTTTAAGTGGAAAATGAGGAAGGTTTGAGGAAGACATTTACCGGTATCGTCGGTAGGTGCTGCCTACTATTTTTAGCAAGTTTTTTTAATGCTTACATTTTGAACATAAGCAGGGGTTTTGGGAAAATAGGTAGGTAACAACTTGACAATAACATTTGTACACTTGTAAATTGCAACATTTAGGGGTTGTTTGGTTCATTAGGGAAGTAAAAATTCCCATGAATTTTCAATTTGTAAGAATGAAATCTCATCACTAAATTCATAGGAATTTAACAAATTTGTTTGGTTAGTAATGGGAAAGTAAATTCCCATAAGAATTATAACTTACCAATGGGGAGTAGGGTAGGTAAATTCCCATGAATTTCCAGTGCCTCCATTTCCCTCTTTGTGTCAACCAAACAACATGGCCAAAACGAAATTTATGGCAATTTTGAGTGCCCATAGGAAATTTAGGTAACCAAACAACCCCTTAGTGGTTGTACTATTGTACTATACACATTGACATTAAATAAGTATGTATTCTTGTAGTTGTAGACTTGTAGTTGTGGGGGAAAGTATAAGACTTCTCTATCACAATTGTAATGCATCCTAGTTCTACCCTCCGTCCTTTTCATTTTTGCAATAGTTATGGACAATTGACAAGTCTCACCCAAGGTGCTAAACCATGGTGCATGATGATTTCAAATGATATTGTGTTGATTGATGAGACAAAAGTAAGGCGTGGAAAATAGGCGACAAACCTTGGAATCTCAAGGCTTTACAATATAAGGAGTAAAACATAATATTTGGAGCGTAATGTTAGCGAGATAAGAGGATATGTGACAAGTGCAATCACTTTGGATGGGAGGAGTATTCATGGTCATAATTTTTTCGATACCTTGCATCTATTCTCCAAAAAGATAGTAAATTAGATGGAGATGTTGCTCATAGAAACAAATCGATTTGGGAGAATTCAAGTAACCTTTTCGATAACTTGCATCTACTGCGTATGAAAAAATTTACAAGACAATTGTTTGAACGACATTGCTCTATAATATAGAATGCTCGGCTCTGAATTATAGTTATGTTCACAAGATGAATTTGAGGGTATGGTACAATAGATGCGTGGGCATATAAGGAATAAGGTTAAAAGTTTAAGGGTTGACAAAGTGAGGGAGAGTCGAATAAGATAGTTTGTTCATGTAAAACAAAAAGAGTATAATGCACCAGTAAGGAATATTGAATAGTGCCAAAGAGGAGACAAGGTGAGGGGTTGAGCAAACCAAAGCAAACATGAAGGAAGGTGGTTGACAATGATATGAGATTGTTGGGATACGTGGAAAAATTAGCAACAATTAGTGAAGATAGAAGGAAGAGGATATATGTGGAATTGTGGATGACTAGCCCTATACATATAAATTGATTCATGTCTAACTGACCCCAAAAAATTTGGGAGTTAGGCTTTGACAGATGTTGAGGTATATAATAGAACTAATGAAATGATTTTAAAATCACTTAAAATAACTAATCAAAAAGATAATATAAAATAGGCTCTTTAATATACTTCATTCCTTAAAATATATTACTTCATCATTTTAATTCAGATACACATCAAAATGAAGCCCATGCATATAATAGTTGTTCATGAACTTTTGCCTAAATACAAGGCTTTAATCATAAAAATTTATTTTAAATTACAAGAAAATTTGATTATAAATATTATGCACCACAACAATGGTTTGTTGTGCATGAAATTTTAGAATTTAGTAGTTAGGTGGCCCTTTTTCAACAAGATGAGAAAAAAGAGTGGTACATTTTCCAAGTGAGAGAAAAAAGGTAAGTTTTTTAAGTACACGAGAAAAAAAATGGAGCAATTATTTTAGTAGGTGTCCTAGGGAAGAAAATGTAACATTAAAAAAAGTATAGCACGTAAGTAAACAAGTACACAAAAAAAATTGATTAGAAAAATTCATATTTGGAATATAATGCAGTGCTTACAAGTTAGAGATGTGGTAAGTTTTGAAAGGTTTGACAAAACAAGTAAAATACGTGGTGTCTTTGGTTAATTGAGGTTAGGAAGAGAAGATTAAAATCAAAAGGCTAATAAAAGGAGCTTTTTTCAATAAAGAGGCTCTTGATTCTAAAGGGAAATGACGATTGAAGTTCAAAGTTTAACTATAGTACACAAACAAAAGTACAAAACACACAATAAGAAATTAAGCCAATACCTTCACTGATCATTTTACACAACGATTAATTATTAACAACTCAAACCAACTAATACAACAATAATAAGTTCACAACTAATACAACAAGACAAAGCAACTTCATATCAATGTACTAACTCTTGCATTCTCAACAACATAAACCTAAAACAAATAAAGACAAATCAACTTCATATTTAACCTTCAATTACTAGTATTGATCCAATATCAAACCCAATCATTCTTCCCATTCTCTATCCTTCCTCAAAGAGCTCAAAACCCATGAGAGAAAAAAAGGTTAAAACATTGAACCAATTCTAATACAGCAATAATTTAACAACTAATACAATAAGACAAAGCAACTTTATATCAATGTACTAACTCTTTCATTCTTAACAACATAAACAGATAAAGACAAGTCAACTTCATATTTAACCTTTAATTGCTAGTATTGGTCCAATATCAAACCCAATCATTCTTCCCATTCTCTATCCTTCCTCAAAGAGCTCAAAACCACGAGAGAAAAAAGGCAAAAGCATTGAACCAATCTATTGCAGCAATGGCATGTAAGAAATATCAATATCCTTGCCAAAGAAAGAAGTTCTCTATTTAAATATAGTAACAAAATTTTAAGCAATTGGCAGTCAATATCAAGAAGGTTAAACAGTGGCTCTCACCATTAACTAACTGTGTGAAAGCCTAGGATGCACGGACTCGGGTAAAAGGATCAGATCTGGGTACTAATTCGCGTGTCAGACGCTAGAAATTATAATATCGGGGACTCAGGGACCCTTTTTAGAAGGATCCAACACTTAAATTTGGACCACTGTAGTTGAAAGGTCCAACTAATGTAATGTACTATACAGCTGAAAACAAAGAAAAAGGAGCAATTAAAACAAAATTCGAGAAGCTGTAAAGAGAGAAAGAGATAGTGGAAGTCACGTGGGTTCTACTTTTTCACATCTAAAAATCTACCCTACCAGTAAATTTTTTTTTTTTAAAAAGGGAAATGTTAGAAAGAAAAAAAATTACAAGAATTACACCGAGAGAAAGGAGTTGAGAAGACCGAAGATGTAAACCATTCTCTCCACATGGCAGCCACTAACCATTCCGGTGGGCACGCATCATTAATACGTGTCCACCATGGCAGCCAATAACCAGAAGCCCAAACTTTTCATTCTCCTTTTTCTTGATTTGGAGCCCTAATTTTCAAATCTAGGGTTTTTGATTTCTTGATAAAGATTTCTGATCATGTCACTTTGTTTGTTGCCAAGTCCGTTTTCCCTCAGCTATACCGTGGTGGACCACGGGTCGGTTCGTGTTGACAAGGGTATGGCATGGTATGATAGAGTATATAACATATTCTTGGGCCTCAACTATCAGCTTAAGCTTTTGGTTGAAATAGTCCCTTAACATGGTATCAAGAACCAACGTGACGCAAATATTACGAGTTCGAATCTCTCCTTACTCTCCTTTCTAAGTGGAAATAATTCGCGTCGGTTATGATGGGGCCTGTGCTGCGTCCACATTTCAAGCCCAAAGGACCATCCCAACTAAAAACGTAAGCTGATAGTTGAGGCCCAAGAATATGTTACATATTCTAACATATTCTTGGGTCCAACTATCAACTTAAGCTTTTGGTTGGGGCCTAAGAATATATTATATACTCTATAACCAAAAGCTTAAGCTGATAGTTGAGACCGAAGAATACGTTATATACTCTATCAGGGTAGATCGGTGAGTCAAAGCAACATAGGTGAAAGCTTCATTCTAAATAAGCTCGTCCCTATACTATAGGGAAGGACCTTATACTAGCTCATAATATGGCTAGCAAAATCTACATTAGTGAAACAAGAAGCATTATAATAATAGGATTCTAAAATTTAAGGAAAACCACTTACCCCTACAGTACCTTTATGAAGATAGAACATAACGCTAAGATATGTAAATAACATGAGACAAGATAAGAGCCTACAACAAGTAAAGTTGAAGAGCCAGCATGAGCCAACACTTACCTAATAGAGATAGTCCATTTTCTTCAAGATATCAACGGCCTCCATGGAGGTTCCATAATCTGAAAAGGTTCAGGCAAGACAAGAGCATAATAATAAGAAAGATGAGAAGTGTTGGCCATAATAAAAGCAAACAGATGGAGGACACTTAAATTTGAAGGTTAATAGCAAGGAAAACAAACCAAAAGTAAAATGTATAGGAAACAATACACCAAGCTATCAGTCGTTTATGGGATTGCAAGAGCATTAATAAAGAGGCAAAGAAAGCAATCGCTTTTTTTACAGAGGTTAATAGTCTCAAGCTGCCAAGTAAGTGCCAAGACAAGCACATACCCTTTGTCAAGTAGTTCACTTATAAATACTAGCACAAAAAAAGGTTGTGGTGGAAAGACGGCATTTGGCAACACTGAGCAATTGAAAAGTGATACTCCATCCATAATGCTTTAAGTGCAACATTTCTAAATATGAGTGTAACACAATAACTTCAACAATTTCCTAACTTTTCATATTTGGTATAATTTGAACATGAAATGTCAAACTCTAACTTTAATATTTAACTTTACATACCCTATGTGATATTCTCTCTCCTACTTTCTCTTAACAACTATCCAAATCCATACTTAACATATTCTCTCTTAAAGTCCGTATTAACCCATTTGTAAGTGTTACGGAGGGAGTATAATAGTATTGATGTTAAAGAGCTCAATTACAAAATCAAGGCATTTTGGGGGGTATTTTCACCAAATCCACAACTGATCCCAAACCCTTTCAAAGTATAAGCTCATAAAAATAGATATTCATCAGGTTATCTCACAAGACTGCTCATAGGTCAATAATTTGAGATAATAGGGTAGGCTATTACCCCATCACACCCACCCAACCCCCCCCCCCGATTTCTCTCCCGATCCAAATATAACATAGGGTGCATTTATGTCATTAGAAAAAACACAAAAGTGTAAACCATATATGAGATATATGTGATAATAAGATAGGCAATTGACACATACATCTCATATCACCAACCTTTGTGCATCATGATGAATGCACAGATTTGGATTCATTAGCTATGCCCCTGTTTAGTGAATGAAAAAAGGTGATGGCAGATAATTATTCAATTATTTAAATTGACCAAAAATCACATTTACATAATTCACTAGTGCATTTTGTTTGTGTATAATTGAATGTCAAACTTTAGATAAAATTGTCATTTCCCGGTAGATTTAGGCCTCGTTTGGTTATCTTTGGAAATTAATACCCAATTCCCACAGGATATCTTATTTCTTAGGAAGTAAATTACCTTGCCCATTTCCTAGGAAAAGGCTTTTAGTGTTTGGTTGCACATGGGAATTCAAAATTGACACAGGAAATTATAATCACCAAGGGGGTGTTGGTAATTGATTTCCGACACTCCATAGGAATTTCCATTTCCAAGGAATTCTTATTTCCGATGAAATGTAATTTTCCTGCATACCAAACAACTCCCATATTGTAAATTTCCTAGGAAATTCAAGTGAACCAAACAACACCAAACCTCACTAGTAAAAAGCTCATTTTAACCGCTTTTTCTAAACTAGTCTTTTCTAGATTAGCTTCTAGAGAATCTTGTTAAATTGCATTGCCAAAACTTAATTTAAGTTCAAAAAGGAGTAAAATAATGCACCCAACAGCTTACCCATTTGTATATCATATAATCAAAAAACCAAAATTAAACAATTTCTTTAAAATAGTTTCTGTTCAAAACAAAACTAATATAAACAAAATCTTAATATTGAACAAATTAATGGCCTGAAAACAGCAAGGGGTTAGATCCCGGCCCATCCCAGAGTCAGGGAAGGAAGAGTGGCCACCTGGGCCCAGGAAAAAAAAAAAGCTCCATTTTCATAGTTTGATACTAACATTGAACAGTTACAAACAAAAGTCAACACATTCGCAACAAAATTGGACAGGAAATTCTACTCGCTTAAAACTCTAGGTCTCTAGCAGTAAATTGCTCAGTTATACTTCCAGGCCCGTCCCTGACACAGGGCAACAGGGGCGGCCACCCTGGGCCCAGTAAAAAATCCTCCATTTTTGTAGTCTACAGCACAGCACAGCACAGCACATACATAATCTATCAACAATATTCGATTGGAAATTCATTTTCCTTCTGGTAATAAAATAAAATTACCCAGCAAAGCATGAACTTCATTGTATAATTGATTCTACGGGAAAAACAATCTTACCTCAAAAACTCTGCTTGCTTTAATGGAGGAAATCTGCTTGCTTTAATGGAGGAAAGGCACCACAAAAACCTAGTCACAGTTAGTTAGTTCGACAGAGAAGAGGAAAGGAGAGATGAATACGTTGCCCTAGGTTAGATTTTTATTTGTTTGTTAGGCTCAAATAGACACCAATTTTTGAAAAAAAAACAAAAAACACCATAACTAGAGGTGCTACTGAAGTTCGATTTGGTCAAAGTTCGACTCGATTTAGCTCGTGCTCTCTCAAATTAGCTCGATTTGTCGATGAGATCCTACATTAATGAATTCACCTTTCACATCCTTGTCCTTTACAACCTTCTACAAGGAGGTCTTTCAAAAAAATTGAATTAGCTCGATTACCAATTTTTCACATCGTTGTAACTTTTGAATTGAATGTAACCTCTTATTTTTAAAAATAAAAAATAAAAAAAATTTGTGCAAAGACAGACTTAGACATGAACGACCATCAAGTGACCTAAACCCCCTGGACCCGACCCATTTATAAGGTTATGGGACTAACTTTTTTTAGAGTAGATGGATCTGGGTCGGGTTTGGATCTCATTGATCATGGGTCGGGTCTGGGACATTAAGACGAGAGACAGGGGGATAAGAAAGTAAATTTAGTGAAAGTTTTTCAGCCGAATCACCAAACAAAGGAAACAATGTGGGGGTCAAAGGAAGCGATACTACATTCTTAGTAGAGTCCTAACATTGAGAATTTCCCAAAAAAAATGTTTTACTTAAGCAAAAACCGGGTTATAATTTTAAATTGCCCAATAACAATGAAATAATGAAATGAAATGAAAGGAATTGAACTGAACTGAATGAAAGTCCAAAGGAACGGGGTCTTAGTCAACCTAGTTTTCACCCAAAACTAGTATTGTGGCTCGGGCGTTGCCCCGGGCAGGGCCGTCCTTGCACATGTGCAAGGTGACCAACAGCACATTGCCCCCAATTGTAAGGGCCCATTTTCATATTTAGCCCAATATAAAAAAAATACAAAGAAAGAAAGAAACAAATTGACCGTAATCTACAATGAATGTCAACTAATTGCTCATATTCCATTTTCACATAAAAAAATCATTCATTAATTGCAAATCTTAAATTTCCATGAATTAATTCTTCATCTACATCTTCATCTTCATATTTAGGGGCCCAATATTTTTGTATGAGAACAGGGCCCCAAAATTCAATGGGACGGCCCTGGCCCCGGGTCTCAAACCGAAGAAATATAGTGAGTTTTGAAACTAAATACAATGAGCAAATATTATAGTCTTTTTAAGGAAGCTTAATATTAAAAAAAAACGTATTGTTTGATGATGATGATGATGATGATATTGTTATTTCCTTTGTTCTTTGCCTCCAAAGATAAATAACAAAAGATATTATTGTGATGGTTGTAAAAATTTAACAATAATATCAATACTTCGTATATTTTTTTTTCAAAGTTTAAAATAGTTGATATGGAATAAAGCATTATCGTTGAATAGTAATATTTTCTACTTATGTTAGTGCCTAAAAAAATAAGGGACACAAGATTTTATCAAAATTATTGTTATACAATAAACCTAATAAATTGTCTAAATCTGTGGTTAGAATCTAACTTGATTTGTCAAGAGGGGTCAAATAATTTGCATGGAAAGAAAGCATTTGAATGAAATTAAATGACATTTAGTGCACTCTAACAATTGAACAATATGACTTAAAAAGGTGAATATTTAGACAATATATAATGTTGGTTGAGTCGGTAAGGGTGTATTACTTGTGTGATATGGTCTTGAGTTTGAACCTTCATATGTACATATTTTTTAATTGAACACCTAAACAATAATCCTACATGGCAATATTGCATATGTGGCGAACTCTAGTGAAAGAATGATACTTGCATGTCGGCTTATGTGTCAGCTTACTTGTCGTATAGATGGTGCTTCGCGCACCTTTTAATATATTGTATAGATTAAAGCATTCACTCCCCTTTTGTACAAATTAGAAGGTAAACACATGTGTACCAAGAGAATGGTACTCATGCATGTACATTAGATCAATTAGAAGGTTTAATGAATATTATTCAATTTCAAATAGACCAATTGAACATTAATTCGCTAATTTCAGTTTTTTTATTGTTCGTTAGGAAAACATCACGTATATATATTGTTCATCTGTACACTACTAATTGTTCATTTGTACTCTGATTATTCATTTAATATTTATGTATCTATCAATTCATCATTTTATTAATGAAGAATTTCAAAGTTCATTTTATGCAAAAGATTATGTAGGTGTTTATTTAATATTTATGTTTCCCAGAAAACAAATGCAATAGGAAGTTTAATAATGTTCGTTAGGAAAACATCACTTATATATATTGTTCATTTGTATAATACTTATTTTTCATTTGTAAACTATTGATTGTTCATTTAATATTTATGTATTTGTTGTTCATAGTTTGATTAATTGTTCATTTGTACTTATTGTTTAGGGTTTTTCTTAAAAATACCCATTAGATTTTGCAAATTTTCATATGTACCCACTTTTTTTAGGGTTTCTTATGTATACCCATAAGATTTCTAAAAATTCTCAATCGTAGCCAATTTTTTTATGATAGCAAACGAATGTTAACATCACCCTTAAGTTAGTTGGAAAAGAAAAACAAAAACGAAAATAAATAAGTTAATTTGATGGTTTTTTAGCGGTTGATGGGGCTGATTTGTGTCATGGCTGGAACTTTTGGGTCGCTGCGCGACGTATATATGTTTATTAATTCTGGATTTTGTTTTTTTTCCAACTAACTTAATGGTGCTGCTAACGTCCATTTGCTATCATAGAAAAATTTGCTACAATTGAGAATTTTTGGAAATCTTATGGGTATACATAAGAAACCCTAAAAATATGGGTACATTTAAGAATTTGCAAAACCTGGTGGGTAGTTTTAAGAAAAACCCTATTGTTTATTAGGAAAACATCACTTATATATATATATATATTATTCATCAGGATACTACCGATTGTTCATTTGTAAACTAGTGATTGTTCATTTGTAAACTATTGATTGTTCATTTAATATTTATGTGCCTATTGTTTATTGTTTGATTGATGTACATGTTCAAGGTTCATTTTGTGCAAGAACTTATGTATGTTGGTGTTCATTTAATATTTATGTGTTTGAAAAAAAAAATGTAGGATGTTTAATAATGAAATAAAAAAAAAATTACGTAAAAATGAAAATTATTTTAAAAAAAAAAAAACTAAAAATACTAAATTTTAGTTACAAACCCTATTATTTAGGAAGGAAAAATTAAAAATAAAATCAATTTCTCCCTTTTTTTCTTTTAGTAAAAAATGGGAAAGCTAATCCCTTTTGTTTCATTAAAAAAATTGTGTGTTTTAACACGAGTACCCTTCCTCATGGCATTTAATTATTCATGTGTGTACCTACATGACGCCTACATCTAATTGTCTTTCCTCCATTGTTTACGGACTCCCTTCACCCCCCTAATTTTATTTAATATTCTTTTTTTTATTCATTCTTCATTTATAAATGCCCCTTTTCACACTTTCACAACTATTCACTATTTTACTTCTACTTCTTCACCATTCTCCCCTTTCCTCTCTAATCTACTCTCTTCTTTATCTTTAAATCTTTAAAATAATAAAAACATGTATATCCCTCAAGCTCAAATAACCTTATTCCTTCTAATTGTCCCCGCTGGGTCCAATGGTCTCCCCCTCCCGCTGGTACAATTAAGTTAAATTTCGACGGTTCTTCCCGAGGCGATTCGGCGGCAGCTGGTGTTGTTCTTCGCAATCACGAGGGGATCTGCCTTGCCGCCCGTTCTTTCTTTCTCGGCAATACCTCCCGTTTAGTTGCGGAAGCTGTGGCGTTGCGTAATGGCCTCCTTCTAGCTCGTCAGTTTGGTTTCTCTTCCATTTTCATCGAAGGGGATAATCTAACGGTTATTAATGTTTTGCAGGGTAATTTCCGCTGCCCGTGCAAGATTCAACTTTTGATGCAAGATATCCGGACCATCCTCTTTGACTTCTCCAAACACGCATCCTCCCATGTCTACCGTGAAGCAAATCAATCCGCTGACTACATTGCGTCGCTCGGGCACTGGACCCCTACACATATTGATATTGACCCTTTTATAGACGCTAAATTTTCTTTTTTCTTAGTCATTGATAAGTCTAGGCGTTTCTTCGAGAGGAAGACGCCCTGACTTTATCTGTACACCTCGTACATTAATTGTTTTTTGCTTATTTTATAAGTGGTTCAAAAATTTTTGCCTTTTTCTATGTAGTGCCCCTATAGTATAGGGTTTTCTACGCTGCACCCCTCCAAAATGGGACTTCTACATGGTACCCCTGAGAAACAATAATGTTGTACATAGTACCCTTGCCGTTAATGCAGCGTTAAGTGGAAACGTTAAATGTACGAAGAAGGATTTTTGGTGGGAAATTTCCCTCCAATTCTTTAGCGTTTACCACCTTATTTGCATTTTCTTTTAAAAAAAATACTCTATTTCCCACCTTTTTCATCTAATAATTTATCAAAGTCTTCATCTTCTTCCTTTTTCAATACTGTAAAAATGGCTTCCCATGGCAACTCAAAATTCATGGCTCAATCACCTTCAAAGATTTAAATTTTTAGCCCCATATGTGATTGTAGGGTACTCAAACGTGCCAAATTGAAGATTTCTCGCACTCAACTTTAAAGGTGATTGAGCCATGAATTCGTATTTATATAAATATTGCAACTCTTATTAAAAAAATTGAATTAAATATATCCTCATTAATTATTTTCAAACATAATTGGTTGATAATTGAAATTTCAAAATCATATATATTAATTCATATTTCAAAATACATATGAGTGCAATTATGTCTTAATTAATTCTTTGAAATATGGAAATCAATAATTTCTCTTTATATCTTGGACTAATTCGAATTTGATAAAGTATAAAAATTTATGTTGATGAATTATACTAATACTCTTAAAACTAATAACTTAAATAATTAAAATTTGTTGCTATAACATTGTTACTTGTTTAATTGTGAACTTGAATATTATCTCTGTTTAATTTTCATTAAGTGTAGTTGTGGATAATTTTATTCTAAGTAGCAACCCAATCTTGATTGTTTATTAAGGGGAGATAATGGGAAGTTATAATCTTGAACTTCAAATTCATAAAGTTAAAAGACTTCACTTAAAGTGGATATAACTTATCTAATTCTAAACTTACTTGGGAAAGGACTCATTTCTTATAAGTTTATGAACGCTTATTTATTTTTAACAAAGTCCCCTGGGTGAAAAAGACCGTGGCTTTGTTTCTTATTTTAAGCCAAATCTCCTGGGTGAAAAAGATCATGGCTTTGTTTCTTTTCTTCTTCCTTTTAGTCCCCGGATGAAAAAGACCGTGACTCGAAGGGGTGTGCATACTTTAATTACAGACTATGTGATAATTTGCGACCAAAATTTATTTTATTTGTTAGCGCCAAAGGTAATGCATTGCCTTGCTCAAGCTGTTCTTTTTCCCAAATTTTATAAAGTGAAACTAAAGTAATGTTAATCTTATGTCAAAATGGCGATTATATAATTTAAGTTGGTTTATTTGAAGCTTATTATTAATTTATAAGTAATATTGGTTGATTATGAACTCTTGTCCAACTATTCAATTCGACTACCTTATGTATTTTATGAAGTTTTTTAAATCTTTCTTTTAGTCCTCCTTTATGTAAAATGTTGTTTTGAACTCAAAACCTGTTTTACAGAGTATAGTCATACTTACTCAGTTTATCTGATTGTTGTGTATTTTCCTGTTTGTTTTCTTTTCTCTACAATTGTGCAGCTGGATATAATGATCATTTTGAGTGAGTTTGATTGTGTCTTTGGCTTTAAGTCCTTTATTATATGTAATATTTAACTTAGAAACTTGTTTTCGTTTCGAAACGATCTTGGATTTTTTTAGGGGTTTGGATTATATATGCAATTTAGTTTTCCGCTATACACTATTATGTAATATGCTTTTGGATTGTTTTAAAATTTTGAAATGAATATTCTTAAATAAATTTTATCTGGAAACAATTAATTTTAAAGTGTCCAATTCCTTAGCAAATGAGTCATTTTAAGTAGGGCACTCGTAATCTTCTATAACTAATACTAAAGCAGAACAAAGCTAACATCTTCTCTTTAAATTGTATACATGTCAAGTTGCTATTAAAAATTTTCCCGCCTAAACTGAAGCTGATGTCATCATCAAGTTTGAATGTCTCTTTTCTAATTGAATTTTTTATATAATAATTAATAAAAATATATGAGTCATACATGACTTTATACTATCCATCTTTCCAAAAATTCATTACTTCTTAATGGGATTTTTTTTTTAAACATGTGCCCTCCCTTGGAAATTTTTTTATGTTCTCCTTCCTTGCTTTTTGCTTTAGTTTTTCTAATAATTTTCGATGCATTTGTATGCTATTTCTTCATTTTTGTGATTGGTTTCCTATTTTTCATTTGTTTTTTTGCTTCCTCTCTTTTGTATCTTTACTTTTGTTTTTGGTTAAAATTCTTGCATATATCTTTTTTTTGTGTCTCTTGCTTATGTTCTTAACTTATGTATATTATTTTTGTGGGCTTGAGATGTTGATTTACGAATTGAAATCATCGCAATTGGTTTGTGAGATTGTTTCACCTATTGGCTTTTACGTTGATTTCTTTTGAATTTTTTTATATTGGGTTTTAAGTTGGCTAAGAGCATGTTGGATTTTTAATTGGAATATCACTTATTGAATTGGAGCTTCTTTTCAGTATTCTCGTATTGAAATTTCTGGGCATCTATATTCTTTTTATATTACTATGGCCTTTTGGTATGGGTGATCGATGTTGGATCATTATTTATAATATATGGATCATTATTTGCACTATTAACATTGGGATGGATTATTTATTGATTATGGCTATGGGTGATTTGTGACCTAAAATATATTATACGGAGCATTCTTTTAAATTTGACTTTATAGTATAATATAAAATTAGATTTTGCTTGTTTTTGCCTTCTTAATATATGATGTTAAATTTTAATAATATGTAAAGTTGTTTTTAATCTCTCTAGATATATATTAACTTTTTACAACCGTCCATTGCACGGGCACTAATCTAGTTTATAATATGACGGATAGTGTCATCGTTAGTTTTCTTTAAGGGTCTCTGAAATACGGGGGTGTTACAGCCCGCCTTGAGTACTCTAGAACGCCTAATATTTTCATCAAGGCTTGTCCCTCGTACTCATAGTTCCTTATTAGTCGAACCTTGGTGTCTGCCATCTCTTGGAATCCACGGGGGTTCTTTGGATTTTGGGAATACTGCTAGGAATCTTTGTTGGGGTCTTGTCAATCGCATCTTTTTCGATTAGGCCTAGGATGATTACAACATTTGGCCTGTTATTGCCATTTCTAGTTATCCATAGGTTGAATAGAGTCGAATCAAAATAAGCATCTTGTTTAGAGTGTTTTGTAGAGTTACTACGCAGAAGTTTTAACCAATTTCTAATCCAGGTTTGGAATGGAACTTGTTCTTGTCTTTCTGTTTTAATAGCCAATCAACAACCTTGCTAAATGTATCTTGTACAGTTGGTCCCTACACAAATTTTTCAAAGACTCTTCCTCTTGACGACTAGAATTGTGCTGGCAAAAATGCAATAGGTTTGGTCACCAATTTTTCTTTTGTCTAGCTCAATCCCCACTGGAAGTGCCCTGTTTAGAGTTTTCAGATGAAAAATTTTCTATTAGTGCGCGAAGATCTAAATCTTCCACTTTATGGTCTTGTTGTACCTCCTTCGCCATTCCTGAGGATGTTTTAATTTGTCTCAATCTCTAAAGCCTTTCTTTCTAAGTTATATGCAGATCGACCCAATTGTGAATATCCTATTTTGGACTTTTGGGCCTCTATGCATATGATTTCGTCATTTTCACCCTCATTATTTATGGTGAGGAACTTGATTGCGTTGCTGGTATCTCTGGTGAAGAGGACATCGATTTCTATCATCTTCAATTGGCCATGATCCAAGATGAGGGTTCTAATCGTATCTTTTGGGTTAACGCAAGGGGGTTTTGGTGTCTCTGACCCTAAAAACTACTTTTCCCTTTAACCCAAGGGTCATGGATTCTAGCCCTAGATTCGTCTCAATGTTCCATGAACTACTGTTTTTTATGACCTTTGCTCCCCACTTAATGCTTTTCCACCCCCACGTACCTCCACTTTTCCTTCTCCAGCTCCCAGGCTATAATATTTCTTCCAGAAAATATTTGAAATGATTGAATTTTTTGCTTTCAGGATTTTCCATCTTGACCTGCTAAGAGAGCCATGTTAAAAGCTCCCGTATCCCAAATTCCGAGTCCCCTTGTTTGCCTTCCTCTCGTGATGAACTCCGAACTTCTCCAATGGACGCCTCTTTTTTTATTGTTGCCTCTCCGCTAGAAATTTTTCAATGAAACTATTGAGTTTTTTTTAAATTTGTGATGAAAACAAGGATTCTGAACACTAAGAGCCTAAGAGGATATGGGTTGCTAGCCTGGAAAGAATTGAGTGAATACGAGTTAGTCTTCCAGCTTGAGACAAGAAAATGTTGTTCCAACTACCCAGCCATTCCTCCATTTGAGAGATGAGGTTGAGAAACTTTGTTTCTTTGTGAAATCGATATATGTGGGTACCCCCAGATAAGTACCGAAATCTTCCAATATAGGTATTTGTAAGATCCCCATAGACTCTAACTTTGTCTCCTCAGGAATATTCGAGCTCGAGAAAACACAACATTTCTCTAAATTTATGTGTTGACCTGACGCCTTACAAAAACTCTGAATGACTTCTTTTAGAGTCTGGCAGCTGGATAAGGAGGCTGTGATAAAGAACGCGACATCATTTGCAAAAAGCAGATGTGAACTAGGTTTCCAATTACAACCGACTTTAAGTCCTTTTAATTGGTCGTTTTCTTTCTTATCCTGGAGATCCCCTAACAAGACTTCCATATAGAGTAGGAAAAGGTACACATGAGAGGGGATCTCCCAAAGACGTCGGAAATCCTTATAGGGTGTCCCACTAAGGAGGACTGAGCAGGTGATTGTTGAAACACGTACACTCCACTAAATCTCAGAAATTTTGAGGAAAACCCATGTGTTGTAGCATTCCTTCAACAAGTTAATTCTTCTAAATTCTAATTCTCTATGAAGGAAGAGAAGGAAACATACCTTCAAACTACTCCCATTAAAGGAGAGAAAGCTTAAATGTTGGGTTAAGAAAACTCTCATAAATTAAAGAGAGGAGTATTAATCATGAAAAAAAAACAACTTAAAACAAGATTTTAGGCTTAACATCATAAAAAGATGATGATGGTAGCCCCTTGCGGCTAGAAAACAGGCTAGATTTTTAGATTTTTTTAGAGAATGAAAAGAGATTTTTTTTTCCTCAAGCGTATATCACCATATTATTTTATAGTTTTGTCACATAAAATTTTACTTTTCAGTTATAAAATTTAATAGCAGATATATATTATACTAAATAAACCTAATATTTTGTTTATTGACGCAGGTATAGATTATAATAAATAAAAGGTTTGTTTATCTCTATTATATAAGCCAAGGGAGCAGCTATGGTGTCCCACTTAGAAAAGTCTATAATACTCCTTGATTTTTCTAAAAACAAAAACTACATAATTAAGGATCGGAAAGTTCTTACAATTTTTTTTTTAAAATAAAAATAATACAAAATATAAAGTTCAAAAATAAATTCATATTGATACCCATATTAATATATTTTTAATTATCTACAAATAAATACCTATATTGATATATTTTTTACATAAATTTTTTTACTTTTTGATTATAATGGAAATTTGGTAGGAGAGAAAAATATAGTGGATCAACTTTTTCTTTCTTCATTTTTTATATGATAGAAATTCAATTGTATATTATTTCCTTATTAATATACTATCACAAAATGGATGAAAACTCAGATTCAAACCTTATTTCTTTGTTGTTTGTTTTACTATTTTATAACAATTATTATATAAAAAATGTTGTCGCACATATAACGTGCATAAAAAGTTTAATATATATCTTTATTATATAAGTCAACGGGGGAGCTATGATATCCCCCACGAAAATACTTATATAGCCTTGACTTAAAATAATTATGAAAAAATTATCTTATTTATGCGTCAATCAATTAACAATTGATTCTTTAATTAATTCAATAAAAATGTAACTTTGCCTTTATCACATTCAATTGTAATGTTTTGAATTAATTCAATAATATATCAATTATAAGTTATTTTATTCTATAAAATAAAATATGAGTTATTTTATGAAAAAAAAAGTTTTTTTTTATGTTTTGTATATACTGTATAACTTTGTATTTTTTTTAATACAATATCATATTATAGATTGACTGGCATTATTTAATATATTGCTATTATTTTATTTTTATTTTTTAAAAATTCGATCAATACTAGTTTTGTAAATCTTTACATGGTGTCTCCCCAAGTAAAGCTTTGATTTTAGTAATAACAATAACTGTTGTTGCAAGCAGCGTAAATAGATGCATAAAGAATTAAAAAATTTGTTTAATTACTATTCTTAAAGTAAATCAATGTTTCTTCTATAGCAACATGGATCTCAACTTAGTTACAAACTTTCAATTTGGGTTTGTTTTATTACTATCGAGTAATACTAAGCCCTAAATATTAGCACGCATAACGTGCACAAAAGACTAGTGATTAAGTATGTGAAGGAGATTGAATTGGATGTATAATAAATGTTTCTCTCTAATCTTCCTAGGTACTTTTTTTATTCATTTTCATACATATCTATGTTCTAATCTTACTTTGCATTGTGATACTAATTTACTTACCTAAGGACTAAGGTCTTAACTGTTAACTACATTAATTATAACTGCTAAAGGGTGGACACGTGGCACTAAAACATCATGTTTTAGATAATTAACTAGTTTTAACCCCGTGCTTTGCACGGGATTTTGTTTGACTTATAAATTGACTATATAAGAGAAAAATTACAATGTTTTAGCATAAATATATAAGAAAAATATCTATGCATAAATACCAAAATCTATATTAAAAAAATAATGAAATTGAACATGTATATAAATAAGAGCATGTACTCCGTAATTAAGAGTTTAAAAGTATTCATTTAATATAAAATTAAGATATGAAAAAAAATTATGAATAAAAAAACCCAGCCAATTTAGGGAAGTTAAAAAGATCAGAAAGATGATTAGGTAATTTATCATTAAATTTTTTATTTTTTTTTAGAAATTATAAATTCAATATGTTTTGAAAAGATGCCACATGGATTAACAAATTCTGTTATAAATATTTATTATAGATTATAGATAAATATTAGATAATAATAGTTTAATATAGCGTAGTGTAAAATAGGATCGAAGAACATAACTAAGAGGATAAAGAATTTGCAATGATAAACTGTATAAGATGATAACCAAAAATATTCAAGAGAAACCGATTGGGCGCTTGTTTGTTATATTATACATCAACTTCTGCTAGTTTATAATTATTAAAATCTTCTTTGTAAGTACAAGAA
Organism: Salicornia ramosissima; assembly: GCA_951394345.1. Lineage (NCBI taxonomy): Eukaryota > Viridiplantae > Streptophyta > Magnoliopsida > Caryophyllales > Amaranthaceae > Salicornia > Salicornia ramosissima. The sequence goes on along the minus strand of OX596240.1, from coordinate 37,930,436 downwards.
TAAGGGATATACTAATGGTTTAAACCATTAGTGTGTGAAAATGAGGTTGCGAGTTCAAGGCTTTTTTAGTGGCGCTTAAAGTTCCTGTTTTAAATATTTAAGTATAGATAAGTTTAGATTTAGATTTAGATTAGGGCTCTAAAAAATTTAGGGCAATTAAAAGAGATTGCATTGTTTAAAAACCGATTGATTAAAGTTCTAATATAGAATATAGAATGCGTATGGCCATTAAATAAAAATCAGGAAATAAAAAAAAAAAATCAAATATTGATAAAATTAGATTCAAATATACTTCCATGCAACTTGCACATAATATGACTTGTATTGCCTTTTTTATTTAGGCTCCGTTTACTAGAGCTAGAGCGAAAAATATTTTCCCTTAAAATATTTTTCCCTATTTTACATCATTTACTTTGGGTGAAAATTTAAAATTTAAAATTGGCTGAAAACTCATTTTACACCCTGAAAACATTTTCCCTAAATTTGGAAGTAAAACATATTTTCCATTTAGGGTCCGTTTACTTTGGTGTAAAACATTTTCGAGGTAAAATGATTTTCCATGAAAAACATTTTACGTTTGGAAAACTCGTTTTCATAGAAGTTTTCCATTGTTTACTTGCACGAAAAATAAGTTTTACTCCCAAATTTGGAGGAAAATGTTTCCAATAGGGTGTAAAATGAGTTTTCACCCAAAGTTTTACATTTTATTTTTTCACCCAAAGTAAACGATGCAAAATAGAAAAAATATTTTCAGGGAAAACATTTTTCGCTCTAGTAAACGGACCCTTAAGTAAACATTGAAAAATTTCTATAAAAATGAGTTTTCCATCGTAAAATATTTTTCATGGAAAATCATTTTACACCCAAGTAAAAAAACAAAGGATTTTGAGATGCGGAAATGAACCCAGGACCTCCTGTTTGAAATTCTAAGTCTCTAACCATTGAGCTATGACTTCATCCTCACCAACTATCAAATATACTTCAACTATATCTATCAAAAGTATGGTATACGGTGGGAGAAAGTATAACTAAGGCTCCGTTTACTAGAGCGTAAAATGTTTTCCTTGAAAATAGTTTTCCCATTTTACATCGTTTATTTTGGGTGAAAAAATAAAATGTAAAATTTGGAGTGAAAACTCATTTTACACCATAGTGCAAACATTTTCCCTCAAATCTGGGAGTAAAACGTATTTTCCATGCAAGTAAACATTGAAAAACTTCTATGAAAATGAGTTTTCCAATGTAAAATGTTTTTCATGGAAAATCATTTTACATCGAAAACGTTTTACACCAAAGTAAACGGACCCTAAGTGTAAATTTTTGAGATCCTGTATTATACAAATTGAACGAATTAGACGAAGTTGATTAACTAGGGTTAGGTTAATAATTTACCAATTAATGATGGCTCCCTTTTTTTTTGGCAAAGATTAATGATGGGTTAGCCATACGTTAATCCCTTAAGGCCTTAAGGCCACTAAGGGTGCGTTCTCTTCAACTTATTAGAACTGAACTTAACTGAACTGAACTTATCAGACCTGATTTAACTTATTAGACCTTATTGGAACTTATTAGACCTTATTAGACCTTATTGGACCTTATTGGACCGACCTTATTGAAACTTATTAGGCCTTTTTAGAACTTATTAGACTTTATTGGAACTTATTAGACCTTATTGGAACTTATTAGATCTTATTAAACTTATTGAATCTGATTGAAACTTATTGGAACGTATTTTATATGATTGAATAAAATAAATTAATAATAATAATAATAATAATAAGGAAAAATGGAAAAGAATAATCCCACCTTTGGGTGGTCTGCTCAAAATAATTCCACCTTTAATTTATTCCAAAATAATCCCACCTTTATATATATATCAGTTGTTTAAAATAATCCCACCTTTAATTTTTCTTCTCAAAATGGACCCGATTTTGGGTGATATAGTCCATTTTAAGCAGATAATGTATAAAGGTGGGATTATTTTGAAATAAATTAAAGGTGGGATTATTTTGAGCAGACCACCAAAAGGTTGGATTATTAAATTTCATTTTTCCTAATAATAATGATAATATTCTATACATTTGAACCTATGTTTTTTTATTGTTGAATTACGTTCAAGAAGGTAATAATAATTAGTATAGCTTTTTTAAACCCATTATTAATTAATATTATCAATTCCAATAACAACTTATCTACATATTTAATTTTTCTTAATTCGCTTGTAGTAAAATTAACAAACTAGAACAGATTGAATAATAATAATATGGAGGATGGGTAAAGTTTAATTTGGACCAAAATTAGTAATACTAATATGGAGGATGGGTGAAGTTTAATTTGGACCAAAATTAAATCAAACCCAAAATAAAAAATAAGTTTTATTTTATCATATAAAAAAATAGTTTGATTCAATCTAACTCTGATTGGTTTCTCTAAAAAAATTATAAAACAAGAATGATAAAATAAAATTGGTTTATGTTGTGTAAGAGTGCTTTAAGTTAATTATTAATTTAATTAATTTTATTTGATCAATAATTAAAAATAATAACCTAGACCTGATTTGAATTTATTAGACCTGATTGGAACTTATCAGACCTGATTGAAACTTATTAAACCTTATTGGAACTTATTAGACCTTATTAGAACTTATTGGACCTTATTGCAACTTATTAGACCTTATTGAAACTTATTGGAACTTATTAGAACTTATTGGATCTTATTGCAACTTATTAGACCTTATTGAACTTATTAGACCTGATATAACTTATTGGAACTTATATGAACTTATTAAACCTGAAACTTTTTTTAAGGTGAAGAGAACGCACCCTAAATGTATAATTAAGAAGTTTAGGTCACCTTGTGTAAAAAAGTTAACGATTTGACACCATATAAAAAAATGGAAATTCACGGCCACCATATAAAATTTTCCAAAAAAAGTATTATTGTTTGGTTGCAATGGGAATAAAATTCCTATGGTAATTTGGATCTCATGGGAATTAGCTTCCTTATCTAATTTCTAAAAATTTTCAAATTGTGTTTGGTTGAGATTTGGAAAATTAAATTTCCGAGGAATTTTAAATTCATCCATTTTACACTATTTTGGTTAATTAAACAACAATGTGTTATTGTATTTACTAGAAAATTTGATTTCCCATGAAAATTTAGGATGCGTTTTCTTCAACTTATTAGACCTGAACTTATCTGAACTTATCAGACTTGATTTAACTTATTAGATCTTATTGGAACTTAGTAGACATTATTGGAACTTATTAGACCTTATTGGACCTTATTTGAATTTATTAGAACTTACTACCATAGCACCCGTGCGATGCACGACTTGAAAATCTTAATATTAATTTTGTAAATAGTAATGTAAAGATTTGCATAATTCATTTTTTGATATAGTGACTTTAACATCATATTAAAATTTCATCTTAATAAATAGCAACCTATCAATGCTACATTAAAAGTCTAATGCAATACGCTAATGCAATGGTTATTGCTAATGCAACACTTTAAATGCAACGGTAATATCTAATGCACACTATTCAAAACCTGATTGGAACTTATTGGAGCGTATTAAATATGATTGAATATTAAATTATTAATAATAATAGTAGTAGTAATGATGATGATAATAATAATGATAATTATTATTATTAATCTAAAAAAAAACAATATTCTATACATTTGAATTTATGTTTTTTTATTGTTGAATTACGTTTAAGTAGGCAGTAATATCTCATTTTTCAAACCCATTATTAATTAATATTATCAATTCCAATAATAACTTATCTACATAATTAATTTTTCTTAATTTCGATTTCACAAGTTGTTGAAAATGTACAACCACGAGCTGATGTAAATTTAACTGATGGCGAACAACTAAAGGCAATGAAAGTTGTTCGTACAAATATTACAGATGAGATATGACAAGTTGTACGTGAAGAAATTATGCTTGATGAAGAAAATGATATTGAAGGTGAAAATATGTACTCCGATGATGAATCTGAAGTATTGTATTGATGTGGATTTTTATTCAAAGGAATTTTATTTAATTTTAATTAGTACTAGAATTACGAATTATTTTAAATCTATCATTCTTATTTTATAATATAAAAAAAATAGTTTAATTCATTCTAACTCTGATTGGTTTCTCTAAAAAAATTATAAAACATGAATGATAGAATAAAATTCGTTTATGCTGTGGATAAATTTAATTAATTTTATTTAATCAATAATAAAAAACCTAAACCTGATTGGAACTTATTAGACCTGATTGAAACTTATTAGACGTTATTGGAACTTATTGAACCTTATTGCAACTTATTAGACCTAATATAACTCATTTAACTTATTAATCCTGAAACTTATCTCTATTATATAAGCCAAGGGGGAGCTATGATGTCCCCCCTAAAAATGTTTATAATACCCCTTTGGATTTTCTAAAAACATAAGCTACATAATTAAGGAAAGTTTGTACAATTTTTTTATTTTTTTAAATAAAAATAATACAAATTATATAGTTAAAAAAAGTAAAATAAAAATATGTAAATTCAAATTTTTTAATTCTCTACAAATAGATACCCATATTGATATAATTTTTTTACATAAAATTTTTACAATTTGATTATAGTAGTTTTTTGATAGAAGGAAAAATATAGTGGATCAACGTTTTCTTCAATTCATTTTTTGGTATGAAAGAAATTCAATTCGGATATTATTTGTTTTCCTATTTTTAAACTATCACAAAATCAATGAGATCTCAGGTTCGAACCTTATTTGTTTGTTGTTTGTTTTACTACTCAATAACAACTATATATAAAATGTGACATAATTTTTTTTTTCATTTCAATTATCGTAGAAATTTTATAGGAAGTAGAATATAGTAAATAAACCTTTTCTTTTGTTCATTATTGCCGGATGACCTGATGAAAAAGGAAAATTCTGTTATGATTATGTGAATCTGAAAATATTTCAAATTTTCTAACAAACAACATTATTTTTTGTTTGTTTAGACAAATTAAAAGTTACATTTAAAATAAGTTTCAGGTTTAATAAGTTCAGATAAGTTATATCAGGTCTAATAAGTTCAATAAGGTCTAATAAGTTGCAATAAGGTCCAATAAGTTCTAATAAGTTGCAATAAGGTCCAATAAGGTTTAATAAGTTCCAATCAGGTCTAATAAGTTCTATTAAGTTCCAATGGTCTAATAAATTCAAATCAGGTCTAGATTATTATTTTTAATTATTAATCAAATAAAATTAATTAAATTAATAATTAACTTAAAGCACTCTTACACAACATAAACCAATTTTATTTTATCATTCTTGTTTTATAATTTTTTTAGAGAAACCAATCAGAGTTAGATTGAATTAAACTATTTTTTTATATTATAAAATAAAACTTATTTTTTATTTTGGGTTTTATTTAATTTTGGTCTAAATTAAACTTTACCCATCATCCATATTATTATTATTCAATCCTATCTAGTTTGTTAATTTTACAACAAGCGAATTAAGAAAAATTAAATATGTAGATAAGTTGTTATTGGAATTGATAATATTAATTAATAATGGGTTTGAAAAAAGATATACTAATTATTATTACCTTCTTGAACGTAATTCAACAATAAAAAAAATAGGTTGAAATGTATAGAATATTATCATTATTATTAGGAAAAATGAAATTTAATAATCCCACCTTGGTGGTCTGCTCAAAATAATCCCACCTTTAATTTATTTCAAAATAATCCCACCTTTATACATTATCTGCTTAAAATGGACTATATCACCCAAAATCGGGTCCATTTTGAGAAGAAAAATTAAAGGTGGGATTATTATAAACAACTGATATATAAATGTGGGATTATTTTGGAATAAATTAAAGGTAGGATTATTTTGAGCAGACCACCCAAAGGTGGAATTATTCTTTTTCCATTTTTCCTTATTATTATTATTATTATTAATTTATTTTATTCAATCATATAAAATACGTTCCAATAAGTTTCAATCAGGTTTAATAAGTTTCAATAAGGTCTAATAAGTTCTAATAAGGCCTAATAAGTTCCAATAAGGCCTAATAAGGTCTAATAAGGTCCAATAAGGCCTAATAAGTTCCAATAAGGTCTAATAAGTTCCAATAACGTCTAATAAGTTCCAATAAGGTCTAATAAGTTAAATAAGGTCTAATAAGTTAAATAAAGTCTAATAAGTTAAATCAGGTCAGATAAGTTCAGTTCAAATAAGTTCAGGTCTAATAAATTGAAGAGAAGACAAATTTAGTCCAACCAAACAAGCCCATAGGGCATAGTGATTAAAAAAAAACTTCATTTTCTTAAAAAAAAAAACAAACAAAGCTTCATTCGAATCTCTCTAAACTCTCTCCTTCTGTCCCATAAAAAAAAACCTTTTTTCTGTCATCCTATGCCTCTCCTTCGTCGAACTGAGACTGAGTTGGGCATTGAGGCGGATTTTGTGTTGCTTTTCCTCCATTGAAGCGGAGCTTTTGAGGTAATTTGTTTTTTCGTTGAATCATGGAAAATCAATTATACAACGGGGTTTACTTTCGCACTGTTACTGATGTAATATAGTCGCTTAGGGTTCTTCCATTGTTTTTTGTGTGAATATAATTAGGACAGTTTATGCTGAGTAATTTATTGATAGAGTTTTAAGGAAGGAGAAATTCTAGTGGAATTTCGTTGCTAATTTGCTGCAGACTTTTGTTTATAATAATAACTCGAACTCAGTATCACGCTGTGAAAATGGAGGATTTCTTTCTGGCCCTGGCTTAGGGACGGGCCTTTCTCTTTGTAATTTTGATTTTACACTTCGAATATGAATTTAAATTATTGCAAGAATTTTTTGTTGTGCAATCTGTTAAGTTAAAGTTTCTCTTAATTCTAGGTTCGCCATTGCTTGACGCAGAAGGGGATTTGTGAATAAGCCCAGGAGTTTTTCAAAAAATAATTTTTAAAAAATGGAAGGAGGTGAAGAGCTCAGCATTCAAGAGCTCACTTCTAATATCTCTACGTACAATGAGCAGCTCCAACAGGTAATTTTATCCCTCATTTCTCATATTTTCTTTTGATTTATTTTTTTAAATCTTTTGAATTACATCATATTTTTGAATTTAGGATTGATCATATTAGGGTTCGCTTTCTACTTTGCTGTTCAAGGTTGGAAATAAGTCCCAATTTTATATAGAGGGATGCTTAGTTGTGCACAGTGCTATGGTTAAAAGCATAGCACAATGGCATACCTGTAAATCTTATAAATGAAGCATGCCAAAATCACGAATAACCGTGTGCCACGTGTCAATTTATTTACGATTATGCCAATGTTCTATGTTTAAAAGTTAAAACCATAGCACAATGTGGTACTGGGAATTAGCATTTTATGTATCATATTAGATTAATTAAATTGCGTTTGATAATTCAGCCTAGAGTGTTTGATGGTTGTTTGGTTTATCTTTTGTCTCTTAATGCCAATGTTGCTAATGTAAATCCTAATCAGTCATCATAAGTTTCAACCATATGGATTTTGTTCCCGCCGTGTAGTTATTTTTGCCAATTTTGTTGATGAATAATACTTGAATAGCTGGCTAGTCGAGTTATATTGGTTAGTCATTATGAGTTATGCCCAAGGGCATGCCTGATATTATTTTTGTTGTAATAGTTTTTCTTTTTCTAGATGAACATTGTTCTATATTGATTCATTTCTTTGTTTTCACTTTTCAGATCAAATTGCTCTTGGCTGATGACCCAGGGAATTCTGAATACAAGGAGATGGAAAAGGAACTTGAAGAGGTGATCAAAGCCCAAACTTTCTGCTAGTTGAATATCATTTATATGTGCAGTTTAAACTTTATTTTATTTTATAAAAAGAATACTTCATTTTTATTCTGTATCTAGGAGTTTGTAGGAGTGAAACTGACCATGCCATAAATCTCATTTTGGATCTTTGAGCTAATGATAGGTAGATGATAGATTTTCAGATGATTTTTTAATTTATGTTCTTACAGTAAGCTAATTTCTTTAAATGTTAAGCTTTACAAAGGATATCAAGCTGGCTGAAACTGTTTTTTATTTATGAATTATGAGACTCGTGGAGCTGACTGATTTGCTGAGCTTCTTTGGTTATGCTTCTCTGTAATTTTCAAGATAAAAGAGTTTGGTTGGCTAATTCCAGGGGCCCTTGTGTTTTGTTTTATTTATATTATATGTTTGGAATGCTAAGGTTCACAATGAGTGAAAGATTTTATTTGGGCAATATAAAAAGAGAGAATGTACTGTTTTGATGGGAACCTTAGCATTCCAAAGTCCAAACATATAATCTTTGAAATTTGGAAAATGCAATATAAGACCTAACCTTCCAAACACATTAGGTCTTATGTAGGTCACTCAATATACTGTTTTGACGCGTTTACAAGTGAATGTAAGAAATTTGGAAGATGCAATGCGCAACAAATTTAGTGGCAGGGCGCTTTTGGGTTATGATGTTTGTATTTTTTTCTTGGAGAAGCATGGCAAGATCCTCATGAGCAGTGAACTTATTTGGTTTGTGTATGGGGTTGGGTGTTGTATTAAGCTGCTTTGTGCTCCATGCTTATGTCCCATTCCTTGTTGTTCCTCTTTCTATGACTGGTGATCGCCCCCCCCCCTCCCATTTCTCTTGAGTTATGGACTTAGAATGCTTAGAAAAGAAAATTGAGAAGTTAGGAATAATAAATAAAGTGCATGCGTTCTTTTTTTTTTTTTTCCCCCTCATTGCTTATGTTACACTGGCCACAATGGAGGAAGAGAAAGAAAACATAAAAAAAGCTCACGGGGGCAGGTTCTGCTTGCTAACATCCCTAGATCAGGTGCGGAAAATGAATTTTTAACTGCTAATAGTTGGTAAATGGTGTGAGCTTCATTTTATACGCCCTTTTTTAAACGTTCATTGTGTATTGCTAAGGAATCAATGTGCTGCTCAACAAGCAACAAAATCTAGCTGCTCTTGCGTGGATTTCTGCTTATTACTTGGTTTAAAGGTATAAATAGTTATTTAGCAAGTTTGGCTCATATCATATGCTTGTGAGAAGAAGTATTGGGATTAGAGAAATGGTTAGTAATGTATAGACTGTTGTAGACTGTTGACGTTTCATCCCAATGCCCATCACTTCTATCTTGGTTTCTGTGCAGGTCTGCTATGTGTTGGATGCATACTTCTTCATGATTTCAGTCTTTCAGGAGTTGACCCCGAGTTTCTAAGTCTGGATTTTATCGACTGTTTAGTCTCAAACTGTATATTTGTGTATGTTTTTAATGCTCAGTGTAATCTATGTTTCAGGTGATTGCTTTGACAGAAGAGTTACTGGAAACTGCAAAGCAAAATGAAAATTTTGTTTCTGCTGTCAGTGCAAGTGCAAGTAAATCTGACACCCTGCAGGATTCAAATAGGGCAGCTCTGTATGAAACGGTAGATCTCTAATGATTCTTATCGTGTATCCTACCTTAGACAGTGGTCTACTAGTCTGATCTTGGTGAAGAAGCTCTAATAATTGTTAAACCCATTTAAGCGTATGTTTTGAGGTTTTGCATCTCAATTGTTGGTTAATGATTATCAAGGGCTTTAGTCTTCTTGCCTTGGCTATTGGCCTTTTGTAGAATTTTGTTAAATTGTTGGTAAATTGTAAGATGCATGATTTGCTTCATCACATTTCCTATCTGAATTTTTTCCACAGGTTCCTGTATCTGCTGAACTCTTCAGATATACTTAGATTATGTTCTTTTCATCTGAACCCACTCACTAGAACTTAGTGGAATTTATGAGAACTTTTTATTGTTGTGAATTAAACTTGGGTAGCCCATATTATAATTGGACATGAACCCTTGGAAGTTACTTTGGAACATTAGCGGTAGTGTCTAGTGTGATATCCTGCCTTTTATGGATGCTGAAGACGTTGCTGCTTTGTCTTTTATAGGATTCCACCAACATGTTAGACCAGCAGGATAGATTTCCTATTGGGGTGAAGGTCCAAGCAGTTTGGAGTGAAGATGGAGAATGGTAAGAAGAAGGCACCCTGAGGTTTATTTGGAAATGATTGCTTATGCTGTTTGTTTTACCTTCTCTTTCTGTTTTTGATTAGTTAAATGTTCAGGTATGATGCAGCAGTTGAGACTTACACTCCAAATGGTTATCTTGTTACATTTGAAGGATGGGGAAATAAGGAAGAGGTATTATATTGATCTTACACGAAAAGTTGCTCATATATGTATATAGTGGCGATTATGGATCGCATACCTATCTAACAGAAATTTTCCCTTTCCCCAAACAGAAATATGATTTCTGGCATCAATTATCACTAGGGTTGATTTACTAGGCCTTGATGAAAGTTTTGGTATCAGATATCAACACAATGTAGCAGCCTGTTAGATTTTAGGTCACTAAACTGTTATTATTGAAAGTTGCATCAGAAATATATGGTTCAATCCTTCAGCCATCAATTGTCACTAAGGAGAAAGTTTTATGAATGGAAGCATCATAATCTTAATGTACTTGGCCTTGATTCATGAAATATATTTAGGGCATGTTTGGTTGGACTTTTTTTAATAGACTGGGATGGAGTTAGAATCCATTCGATCTATTCTATTGTTTGGTTGAAACATTTTAGTATGGAACCTCATACCCAATGGATTCTAAATCCATTCCAACCCCCTAGAATCTCATACCCACCTTACCCCCAGAGATTCACAATCCATTCCATCCATGATACAACCTAATTTTTTTTTTTTTTTATAAAAAAAGTAGTGAATCCATACCATTAAAAAATTGAACCAAACAATTTTGCTTAGGTATAGGGTTGTGAATACATACCACCCTGAACTCTATATCCATTTCATACCATTCCCATTCAATGAACCAAACGCCCCCTTAGTCATTGAATATTAGGAGCCTGCTCTTTGATTTTTGGGCACTAAAATATCGTTGTTGAAAGTTTTATGGGAACCACACTAAAGTTGATGCGTTATTTTCAGCACTTTTTTTTTCCTATAAAATTTTCAGGTTGATCCTGCTAATGTAAGATCACTTGAGGGTGATGATTCTGGTGTTGATGCTTTGTTGAAAGCAGAGAAGGAAGCTGAGGCTACTAAACAGGCATTGAAACGAAAAATCGCTCAAGCAGGAGTTGTTGACTACCAGTCACGCAGTTTACCTGCTAAACTTCGTATAAATCCTGAAGACCCAGAAGATGTGGTGAGTATTGAATAGATCACTTACTTTTTCAAAGCAGAGCTTGTTCTTGCTGCCTTTTTAAAATTAATTATCAGGGCAGTTAAGAGTCCCCCAGGCTGAGCCCACAACATGTGCTAAAGTACAAATGCTGCAATGGCTTAATTTAGGTTGGGGGTCTGGATTGAGTGGGACAAAGTTAATAGGAACAACTAATATTCTAACTTTTCTGTGCTTGCTTTTGATGATGTGAAATTCATTTAAAATATTTTTGAATGATAGGATTTGATAAGAAAGGAATGCCATATATATGCTCCATGAATTGGAGTAAGAGAAGAAAGGGGAAATTAAGGGTAAACTCAAGCCTACTCCTTCCTCTGCCCTACCTTTTGTGTCCCTCTCTCTTTATCAATGCTATCTTAACTCATTGTTAAAATACCATCCCTCATTTCCTTATAAATGCTACATAGAGAAGCAGATAGTTTATAGATAAGTAGCAACCCCACTTTCAAAAAGTATTGTAGGTAAAAAAAATTTCATCCACGGTATGTACTTCCTTCGCTCCTGATTTGTTTAATGCTAGGTCCCAGAAATTTTCGTTCCTCTTGTCCAGAAGGCGTGGACCTTCCCCTTGCGCCTAGGCTCCAGGGACTTTTTGCGCCTTGTGCCTTTTAAAACTTAGGTGTTACGACTAAATATGGAGTGGAGGAAGTAGTGTTTATTATGTCATTTCCATTTTAGGGAAGCAGTGCAATTTTTAAAAGAAATGAAGTATAAGCTAGTCAAAATTTGGTAGATTTTTCAGCAGGTACTACATCCACGGTATGACTTTTAGTCTGGTACCCTTTCTTTTTTAATATTATTTAGAGCCCGAGGAAAAATGTTATAGATTGTCTGCTCACCACTGTTCACACACACACAAACACTACACAGCAGCAGCTATGCTCCACAGTAACTCCAACAGCAAGAATAAACTGAAAATAGTAATCTGAAATAGAGAACAATAATGGGCAAGTAATAGAACAGTATGGCAGATTGTGGAGATAATATTCAAATGTTGAACACAGCTTTTCGAGTAGCTTACACTCCCACTACAGTACAAACTAATCTACAATACAAAAACATAATTTTCATCTCCATTCCTCAACATCCTCTCTCATCCTACTTGGGTATATTTATAGAGGAACCCTGCCTAGTGACTCTTAAACCTTCTAGAAATTTTTAATAGCTAACTTATTGTGAACTTCCTAGGATACCCTTACTAATATATATTGATGCACCAGTGTTTGAAAAGGCGCGCCTAGGCGCTAAGGCGCAAGGCGATAGGGGCTAAGCGCTTAATTTGGCCAAGGCGAGGCGCTTGTGGCTAGGCGCCCTGAGGCGCCCTAAGGCGCGCCTAGGCGCACTAAGGCGCATCCTGAGGCGCACCTTTGCTTTTTTCCCAGATTTTTTTCCAGATTTTTCCCATGTCTTCTTAGGTGCGCCTCACTTCAATGAGGCGCACTGAGGCGCGCCTAAGGCTCTAGGAAATCCATTCGCCTTGGTGCGCCTTGAGCCTTTTTATACATTGTGATGCACAACAAAAAACTAGTATTTGAGACTATGAATCGTATTTGGATCTTTTTGTTTGTGTTGAATTATTTCTTCCGTACCTAGTTATGTGCAACAAATTGGGTTGCACGGTCTCCTAGTGAAGATTTGATTGTGTTAAATGGAAAGAGAGAGAAAAAGAGAAGAGAGAGAAAGAGCTAAATGACATCCAAAAAAAGGAATGAAATATTTGTTGCAAGTAATTTGTTGCATCCTTTTTTAGTAAATGTTGCACATAACCTGTTTCAAAGGCAATACATATGTACTCTCTCTTGCATATGATGCTAAACTTTGATGCCTTTTGTTTATTTGTGTAGAAAGCAACTAAACGTAAGAAGATACATTCATTTAAGTCGAAGGTGCGAATGGAGCAGCTAGAAGTTTCGCAGAACAAACGTCAAAATGCTTGGCAGCAGTTTCAAACTACGAAAGGTCGTGCAAAAAAGGTACACCTGGCACTTTAATGCTGTTGCTTGCTATATTGTCTGTGACTCTGTGTATCTTTTATCATAAAACCAACAATTCTTTTAGCGTTCTTGATGTCTCTTTGTCAGATGTCTTTGGTTATTTCGTTAATATTTTTGATTTTTTTGTTTGATTTAAAAGAATTATCTGGACTTGCTGAAAAATCCACCTAATTAAGCTTTATTAAAATAATTTTTTTAAAAAACTTGGTGGCATTACCATGTAACATAATCAATCCAAGATCTTAGTTTAAAAGGCGCAAGGCGCTTTGAGGCGCAAAGGGGTCTTGTAGCTTAGGTGCAAGTTGAAACCCGTTTGCGTTTTGGCAGGGCATAGCCAGAAATTATAACTTGGGGGGACGAATTGAGAAATAATTCTCCTAAGATCGACAGGTATAAGGATTGTACCACATTTAAAGCTTCTAGACCTCATAAACAACCCCCTTCTCTTCCTAATTGAGGTTAAAATTGTCTTGATTCAGAGAGACACAAACACTTAATTAACCTCGAGTCTCTTACTCAAGTTTCTTAGCTAATCCATAATTCAAATTCAATCAAATAGAAACCACCATAACCACAAAACTACTTACAAAATAGTTTAATCTCAATATAACCCTCCTAAACAATAAATTACACTAAATAAAGAGCATAACAAGCTCAGTAAACACAAGGTCAAACCTACATTACTAAATAAAACACTAATAACTATCCATAAAAAACAAGTAAATTCGAAAACCAATATTGCTAAATCAGCTAGTTCAAACTACCAATCAATCTATCAACTAATTAAAGCCTTCAATTCCAAAAGTGTAGTAAGCTACATAAACCAAAAGCGATTATTACGTATTGATTAAAATTAGAATATTTGAACTAAATCACTTGAAACAAATAATAGCTAAAACATTTACTTAAATTAACAATATTAGAAATTAATTAAACTAGCTAAGAAACTAAGAACAAACTCAAAAATATAATCTAAGATGGGGGGACATTTGTCCCCTTGTCCCCCCTGTTGGCTCCGCTAATGCGTTTTGGATATTAGGCGCACTTTGGACATCTGTACATCACTAGTAGATAAAGCAAAGAAGAAATAAAAAAAGTATATAAAACAATAAAGAGAGCAAGGAAGCTACCATGAAGGATGTGGTGGAGAAAAGACGAAAAATTAAAAAAGAAAACACAAGGGGAAAAACAAAAGAAGTGGATGGCAAACACCCAAAAAAACACGCCTAGGCGCGTCTTTCCGGTGCCGTTTGGAATGCATTGCTGCTGGGTCCTCATAGGTGCCATACCTGCGCTTGTGAGCTCATCTCTTGCCTTTGGCACACTTTATAAAACGTAGTCCTAAATTTTGTAACATGGGACTACTTTTTATATTCTTTTTTATTATTCGCGTTGCTTGCTGGGGATAGGAAACTTCTCCCTTCTTCGTCTCCCTAGCGCAAAGTCTGCCAAATGAGGGCATGTGGCTACTGAGGGGGGATGGCTTAGTCTATTGCAAGGTATGGGACCTGTGTCCCACATTGATCTTATGGGAAGTTGATGTGGGATTTATATAGGGCTATGGGCTCTCCTGTTCGCTCCTTGTAGACTTACTTTTGGGGGTGGTAATCCTGTTGTCCTATATCATGATGGGCTTCGACGACTTGGTGCAGGCTTGCAGACAGGGCCGTTCCTGACAATTTGAGGGCCCGGGGCGAAATAGCAATTATAGGCCCCATAAATTCATTTTGAAGTATTGAATTTTTTTTAATAAAAAAACTAAGTTTGTGATTAAAAAAATACAAATGTAATTTCACATATAAATAGATAATATAGTCTATGATATATTTATTAATGATGATAATAATAGTAATAGTACTAGTAAATCATTAATGATTCAATTTAAAAAGTGTATTGAGAAACAAAGTTGATACAATTTAAAAAGTGTATTGAAAAACAAAAGTTGAAATTTTTTTTAATAAAAAAACTAAGTTTGATAAAAAAAATACGAATGTAATTTCACATATGCGTGTTTTATCAATTGTGTTGCTATTATTGTTTAGAAAAGAAAAGCAATAAAAGCAAAGAAAAACTAGAGGGCTACAAAGATTTTTTTAAAAATTTTTACAATCATATATATATATATATATATAATCATACTTCCTATGTCCTCTATTATATTTTCCTAATGCACTTTTGAGAGAGTGCTTTTAAAAAAAAAACAATTGAAGGTCATAATTAATTAGAAATAAACTAAGGTTATGCAAAAAGAATAAAAATTAGTAAAATGATCAATTAAGAATTAGAAAAGAATAAGACTTAATATTTTTTTTAAAAAAAAAGAAAAGAAGAAAGACTAGTAACAAATAGATTGATCCAATGGATAAGAAGGAAAATGTGACTTATATTTTAATGGTAAATTAGAAAGAGTGGCACACACACATGACACACCAAGAACAAACAACAAAAAAAAGTGGCCAGCTGTTACTACTGGGATTTGATCCCAGCACCTAAACACACGGAGGCAGCAATCCCGTGAGGACGTGAACCCGTTAGCTATGACAAGTTTCTTGTTTTAATTTATAACTTATTTTAAATATAACCTATAAACAGTTTAGATAGAAGCAAAGTTAGACATTCCTTTTGTGGGCCCTGGGCGGTTGCCCCAGTTGCCCTGCCCCAGGACCGGGCCTGCTTGCGGACCTTCTTCGCTATGTTGCCTTGACTTATTTGTCATTAATTTTACTCCGTAACAAAAAATTTCAACATTTGCTATATTTGGGTGTAACAAAAACCTTTCAACAATTTTTTTCTTTCTATTTTTGGTAAAAAGTCCATTTATTTACATAAATGCCATTACAAAAAAAATTAATAAATTGATCATAAATCCTTAAATTATCATTAGACTTAATAACACCCCCTTCAAATCTTTTCTCCTCCTCCCTCTGCCCTGGAATAGGTTACCATCCTCTCCATCACGCCGTCTCCCTATCACCCCCATCCATCGCACCCTCTCTCTCCTCCGCTCACTGCTCCATCCTCTCAACCATGACTGGTTGGGGATTGTGAGGGTTTTAAAAATGTAGATTAAAGGTGGGTTTGTTTTCAAAGGTAGGTGTCGGTGGTGTGCTAAATTGTCGTCGATTTGGTGGTTAGGTGCCGATTTGGGTGGCTAGGGTGTCGATTTGGTGTGGGTTACCGATTTGGGTGTAGGGTGGTGCCGAGTCCCTATTTGGATGGCTAGGGTGTTGATTTGGTTGTGGGGTGTTGCTGAGTGCGATTTGGGTGGCTAGGGTGCCGATTTTGTGTGGTGTGGTGATGGGTCCTGATTCGGTGGCTTGGATGCCGATTTGGGCGGTGGTGTGCTGATTTGGGTGGTGGTGTGCTGTTTTTGTGGTGTTTGGTGAGAAGTGGTGGTGGTGGTGGTTGATTAGGGCTGATTAGTGTTGTGTTGATTAGGGCTGATTAGTGCTTTAAACTTAAATAAAGAAATTTTGCCTAGAGAAGTGTGTGCGGAATTGTTGAAAGTTTTTGGTTACGGAGGGAGTAATGTATTTATTGTCTTATAGATTTTGGCGCCCTTGCAATATTGGGGCCGTGTGCCGAGGGATTGTTTGCACAACCTATTCGCTGGGCTTGCCAAGGTACATAATTTGGAAAGAGTCCATTACTTGGTACTTTCTAAGTAGTGATACGGATACCAAGTTAAAAAGTTAATATAAGTATATTTTCTGTTAATAAAACATTAATAGGGAGTTTTTTGTCAAAAAGTTGAGATTGACTGGGTAGTTCATGACCATTTGTATTATTTTATTTGGTTTTATGTAATTGGTAAGCTACACAAATAGTAGCACAACAATTTCTACTAAAAAGGAATACACTTTGGGGAAAAGGAAAGTGGATGGGAAGATGACCATTGAACAAGGGAAATGAATGCGGATGGAATATGGCACAACCAAAATTGACCTATATCCTTGCAGCAAGGTTGGTTGTGCAGAAATGATTAGTGGCCTTTTTTTTGAGTCGTTGGGAATGTATGTCGCCTCTATTTTGCTTATTGATATTCATGGCCAGACCAATTAGAAGTTAAGCAGAATGCATGAAACACTACTATAATATCACACAATACCTGGAAAAATGGGTATCCTCTTATCAAAAAAGGTTGATATCTCAACTTTGAATGTTTCTGTGTGCAAGTAATACCTGATTTATCAAATATTTCTATCCAGACCCAAGAATTTGCAATTTTATATGCATGAAAAATGTAGCTGAATTTGAGGTGCATAGTCAAGATATTTTAGTCAACTAATTGTTGTCCAATTGTATTTTATCAACTTTGATCTGCTTTTTGTTTGTTGGTTGACTGGTTCGTATCTTCAAGAACTACTAATCTGACTCTCTCGTGGTTTGCCCGGTAGGTTGGTTTCTTCTCAGGGCGCAAAAAGGAGAGCATTTTTAAGTCCCCAGATGATCCACAGGGCAAGGTCGGAGTGACTGGGAGTGGGAAAGGCTTAACGGATTTTCAGAAACGAGAGAAGCACTTGCATCTCAAGGGGGCTAACATTGAGAACGAGAATGAAGCTGATGATTAAGCCTTTATGGCTTCTTTTCAAGTAATTTGTATCTTAAGGGAGCTAACATTGAGAACGATAATGAAGCTGATGATTAAGCCTTTAGCCTTCATGTTTTAAACTAGAAATTACAACATATACTCTGGTTCTTGATAGAAGGAAAAAAAAAAAAAATTCTTGACTTCTTGTATGCCTTCTCTTTACCTTCTCTCCTTTGTCTTCTCTCATTACCGGTTTGGCTGTGTGGCTCGCACAAGGGTATATTAGTTTCCTCACGGCGTTCAAATTTCGGTCTTTTTACTCATCTTGTATGTAGCTATCTAGCTATCCAAGGCTAAATAATAGAAATTGCTGTACACTAGGGATTAAGACAGAAAATTAATGTGAAAAACGTTGCTTACTTTCGAGACTCTCCCAAAACTAACTATTACTAAATTGATAAATTTCTCATTCCATGTTTGGCTCTCTATTACAGGCTTTTATTTTATAGGATAATCACTTACTAAGCAAGGACTATTTTACCCTTAACCTTGCCAGCTCATTACCATACAACCTCATAACAGAATATTCAAGAACAGAAATAACAGAAAATAAAGAGTAAAATGTAGGGTTATCCTGAAAATTCAAAAGTTAGTGTTAGTTTTGGTTATTTTTCAATTTTGGTTAGGGTTTAATAAATATATATCTGCAAACTTGTTACATTTCAAATGAAAAAGTCAAGTGAATATTCAGGTATGTTTTGGTTAGACTGAAAATTGAAATAAAAAATTTAGGGTGTAATATGCTTTTACATCATAGTTGAAAACGTTTTCTTTTCAAAATCAAAGGAAAATTATTTTTAATTCTCTATTCTTATGACCTCACAACACACTATTTCCTCATTTACATATTTTCTCTCTCATCACCAACTGCATAACTTAGTAACTTTGTCTCTCATCATGAAAACTTTTTTTTTCTCACGAATGCTAGAAATAAAAAGTCATTTTTTCATTCAACCAAACAACGAAAAACTCTTTTGAAAATGAGTTTTTCGTTGTATAATGATTTTCATGGAAAACTATTTTACATTGAAAATATTTTACGCCCTACCAATATGTAATAGATGGATTCGGGACCAACCAACTTTGTGATCCCGCGCGTCCCAACACTAAATTATCAAATGTTCATCAACATCAAACTATCAAATGTTCACAACAAAATTATCAAATGTTCATTAACATCAAATTATCAAATGTTTACAATAAAATTATCAAATGTTCATCAACATCAATTTTTTTTTTGGTTGAAGTAGGGGCATTAAATTAAATAAACATTAAAGTAGAGTTTAATACAGCAAGACCTCTAAAAGTGAGGTCCAAATCCACAGAAAATAAGAAAGTACTAGCCATGGTCATCAAAATAAAAAAACCCCTAAAACGACTTAAACCAATGAAGAACACAATTTGGGGGGGGGGTGAAGTACCTACTAAATCAGGATTACAGTTAGTATTTAAGAAAAAATTACAATCATGTCTTGCATCCTTGGCCATCCTGTCAGCTATCCTGTTGAGCTTCCTATCCACGACCTGAATTGGAGAAAGTGAACAGAGATCTAGGAGCTCCCTACAATCATTGAACAAATTAGCCAAAGACATAAAACTTTTTGCAGCATGGCTATCATGGATGCTCTCCACTGCATTTTTACAATCTGAAACAATCAAACACCCTTTCCAGATAGAAGTGCTAATCCATTGCAGAGTTAGTCTTATAGCTACTACTTCAGCCATAAGAGCTGATCAAGATCAAATTTTTAAAATTCAACTTTAGAATTATCATCAACATTAGAATTATCATGAACAAAATCATAAAAAAAATAAAATTCATCAACATCAAATTTTAAAAAAATTGACAAAGCTTACCATTATCAACCACATCAATAAAAAAAACTGGAACTAAGTATAAGATAAATCCAAAATAAACCAAAAAACGAATGAACAAGCAGTTAAATAAGACAATCACAAAAAAAAAAAAAAAATCAGTTGAAAAAACAAAATCCTCAAAGTTAAATGAATAAGGAATTAAATAGAGGTCCAACAATGGTGTCATAGTAAAAAAAAAATGAAGCAATTGCAACGTGAAATATTTAAAACGATTTTTTTTATAAAATAAAACGACATCAGTTGGACCGGATCAGCCATCTGAATGGTGTCCGGCCAATAATTTGCTTTCCAATCGTGCTAAAATCTTTTGTACCCCAAAATAAATATAAAAAAAAAACAGTAGAATTCACAAGGTTTCCCTCTTGCCAGTTGCCGTTTCGTTCTCCCATTGAGGCCTGCGCGAAGTTCTTCATTGTACGGTTTCCTTGCTTCCTCTCCATTGAAGCAGCTTTTGAGGTATTTTCTTTTTCTTTGCTTTCATTTCTAGTTCTCGAATATCAAATTCACGGTATAGGGTTTACTTGTTTACTTAATTGTGAGATAGTCAGTAAGCTGGATTATTAAGCGATTACTTATCACATCACTGAAGTTATGGAAGATTACTATGATTGACTTTGTTGCTAGAGCTTTTTTTTTATTTTTTTTAATTTTTATGTTTTAAAATGATAAGAG
Organism: Salicornia ramosissima; assembly: GCA_951394345.1. Taxonomy (NCBI): domain Eukaryota; kingdom Viridiplantae; phylum Streptophyta; class Magnoliopsida; order Caryophyllales; family Amaranthaceae; genus Salicornia; species Salicornia ramosissima. The sequence goes on along the minus strand of OX596240.1, from coordinate 37,910,024 downwards.
CTGTATGTAATTTTTCGAGTCTAATTAGATAATTGAGTCAACTTTGGTTGTCGATTCATTGTAGGCTTTCGTTTATTGCTTTCAGTGCTAGGGACAATCAGTGAAAATGGACCTTTTCACCCTGTGCTCGGGGCCGCCACTCCTACCCCTGTCTCAGGACGGTTCTGCTTCTAACAATATTCAATTTTTCACATCTAGGGTGAAAATTGAAATTTGCATTTTTCACCATTTCCCTTAAGCACCGAGACAAATACTCCATACCTATAGCAAAAAGAAAGGGAGAGTAGTGGGAGTCCCATTTACCAAAATAGAAAATGGAACAGAACTAACATAACTTATAATCCAACCCACAAATCTGCCTGGAAAACCCAATTCTGTCAACATAGTAGAAAGAAAACTCCGTTCAAGAGAGTCATTGGCCTTTTTCAGATCAACCTTAATAAATGGAGGTAATGAGAATGAAATTATAATTCAATTTGGAAGGAAAATCAAAATTCATTCCCATGGTGGTGCTAGCTTAACTCCATTTTATCTAATTTTCTTCACAAATATCCAATCCCATTTAATACAACCCTTCTACATGGTAATTGATGGTAATTGGAAAAAAAAAGAAAAAATTTCAAGTTTGGGAATGAAAAATATGTTTTCCATGAGGATTTTGAAGTTTTTTCTTAACAAATTACACTTAAAATTCATTACCATTATCACAATTCATTACCAACAACCAAACGTGCCGTTAGGGGAAACAAACTTTTGGGTATAACCTTAATAAGCTCAGTAGCAAGTAGCAAGTAGAATGTTATTCTTTATATGTTTACCAGGAATAAAACCAGCCTGAGCCTCATCCACCACTAGGGGTGCTTATCGAGTTGAGCAGCTCGAGCTCGGCTCAGTCAAAACTCGGTCAAGACTCGACTCAAAGGGACTCGGCTCGAGCTCGAACTCGACTCGAGACCTTAGTGAGCCGAGTTGAGCAAGGCCCAACTCGACTCGATAAGCTCGTGAGAAGCTCGATAAAATTCGGTTCACAGATTCCGCACTTTCGGATATCCAAAACATCAACTTTTTAAAAAAAAAAAAGTTTAACAAAGCTGCAGGTCCTTTATGCCTAAAACCAAAAGTAAAGCCCAATAGCCCATTATAACTACTCCGGTATAAATTGTATGTGTTATAATACTTATAAATAACACATCTCATCAGCTCTTCCTCTTCCCTGACAATTGAAATTCTAACCCCAAAAAAACCCTAGCCTCCTTGAACTCATCAACTCACTAACTCACCACCACTCCTACTTAGTACTCGCCGTTGCAGGCCACAACCACGTTCTTACCACTACATTACCTGTCCAATTCGACATCTCGTTCGCCGTTGTGACACGGCCTGCTTCTGCATCTCCACTTTTTGTAGATTCGTGATTCTAGATCACTTGTTGTATTATATTACTTGTGGAGTTGTGGGTATAGTTTTTTCTTTGTGTGAGGCCTTAGTATAATGTCACAAGCTCACGTACTCTCTGTAAGAAATTAATCACCATTAATCTCTGTTTTTCCTTTTTTTTTTATTTGTAGTCACTTGGATTATTGGAAATTTGAAATATCATATAACAAGTTAATGATTAATCATTAATATTAACGAGCTCGAGTCGAGCTAACGAGTCGAGTCAAGCTCTCAGAACGAGTAGAAATTTTTTAACGAGTTTCGAGCAAACTCGAGTTCAAGTCTAGCACTATCAAACACTAACGATCACGAGTCGAGCACTGCATTATCGAGCTTGTCGAGTATCGAGTCGAGTCGAGCAGGGCACGAGCATGAATCGAGTCGAGCCGAGCTTTGGCGATCGACTCGCTCGATAAGCACCCCTATCCACCACCTCATGAATGGCCTTAGACATCCTAGAAGTAAGAATTTTGGAGACAATCTTATAGAGAACAATACAACTAGCAATAGGCCTAAATTCCTTTACATAATTAGGATTTTTGACCTTAGGCACAAGAGTAATAGAAGTAACATTCCACTGTTTGCATATATAAAATGTTGTGCATTAAAATGTATTCCTACATTCTATTCTAAAATGTTGTGCATTAAAATTCATTTCACACTGAAAACGTTTTACGCCCTATTAAACGAAGCCTTAGTTTTATTTTCACGAGATCGCAATTATTTGACACCAATTCAAATTACTAGCTAATCTTCGTTTCCTAGTTCATGGAGTTTCTGTAGTGAAAACACTTGCATTGTGAATTCTCGGCAGGTTATAAACATAAAATTTTAAAATATCATCTTCTGTTCTGCGTTTAAAAATTCTAACCGAAAAAATAAGCCAACCAAGAATTTATTATTATTATTTGTATTATTTTAATTTTATCCGGGAAGAAACAATGAGTTATGTGTCATCCCAATTTCATTGAGTAAACTAAAGAAAAAAAGCTACGGTGTATTAGTGTACTCAAGAAAATTGAGATATAATTTTTTTAAATTTTTTAATCACAAAATAATCTAAAGATTATTTCATGAAACGATTATCATAATAATAATCAAATTTGCCTAACCAAATCATGGAATGGGGAGTAATGAAAGTCAAATTTTCTTCACCACCACTATTGACTCCTGGTTATTAATGCCTTGCCATTGCGCTTCTATACTTCCTTTTTTGCATTCTCTTTCACTTGCGCATATATTCTTCCTCTTTTCACATTCTCTCACTCTTCTCTTTCTCTTCTTTTCGCCATCTCCAAGTTTACGACTTTCTCTTTTTTCTTTACCTATTACCATAATTTTTCGATTTATTTTGTTTGATTTTTTTTTTTCCCTGTTGTCTCACTTTTTTTAGGTGTTTTCGCAGCCATACCTGAGTTTTTGCTATGGCTGGTGAATCAAAGGTTAAAACGAAAAGTGGTGGTGAGTTTACTTTTTTGACTTTGTTGACGATTGAATTTGCATAATTTGTTGTCAATTGCTTATTGATTTATCATGTACTTGTTGATAAGTTGGAATATGTGGTTGAATTTTAGTGGCAAAGAAGAAGGAAGTGAAAAAAGAGACTGGATTAGGGTTAACGCACAAGAAAGATGAGAATTTTGGGGAGTGGTATTCTGAGGTATCTGTTTTAAAGGTTGTTTTTAGTTTAATTTGTAATTTTTTGTTGAATGCTTTAGCATTAAATTTTCGTGCAGGTTGTTGTCAATGCTGAGATGATTGAGTATTATGACATTTCCGGATGCTACATTTTGAGGCCGTGGACTATGGCGATTTGGGAGGTTATGCAAGTAAGTAATTGCCTTTTTTTCCCCCAATTGTTGCTCAAAGTGTTTGATGTGAGAAAATGTGGGCAGTTTTGAGTTTAATGAATATGTAGAATCATGATTTGAATGCGGTTTTAGTTATGATTGCGGAAATGGTTGCGATGATGCTTTAATGGTATTGATGCGTTCATCGTTGATGATGTGCCAGTTGTTGCGCTAAAATTTTAGTTTTAAGAGTTTATTATTTTTTTAAACAAATATTTTTACTCGTTTTTTGGAATCTTAGGGTACGACAAGAATTGCTCAAATCTCAACTGAGTGGGAAATTGGTGGATTGTGTTTAGGAGTCATTTGTTAGGATTGTATTTTAAATGAATGACAAAAGCATAGCAAAAGCTTCCCATCAGTGTGAAAAAACAAGTATTCGTGAGCATTCTTTTGAGATATTTTTCTTAACACTTTTCCAAAATGGATGGCGTTCATATCTTTTTCATTTTATGCTCAAGTTTCATGTGTTGTTAATTTTTTTTTGTATTATTATATTTTTTCTAATTTTTATTTTTTCAGATTCATTCCTTGTCTTATTTTGGTTATTATGTGTTTTTTTTTTTTCTTTCAAATTTCAGGAATTTTTTGATTCTGAAATCAAGAAGAGGAAGATCAAGAATTGTTATTTCCCTTTGTTTGTATCACCCGGTGTATTGCAGAAGGAGAAGGACCACATTGAGGGTTTTGCCCCAGAGGTAAATCTATATGAGATTATGAACATGTTTTTCTAGGGGTTCAAGTGGACTTAGAAAAGTCTAAACTCGAATCTAATCCAAATTGTTGGACGAGATTAGGCTTGGAAAATTTTGTCAGATTTGGACACAAATTTTTAGTTCAATTTTTTTCCGGATTGGGTTTGGAATTAATAAATTGGACTCCAAAGCTCAAACAAGAGTACAAACAATATACTCACCCCGTTTCAATTTTTTGTTTTTGTTTTGAGCAAACGTTTCAAAAAGTTTTATGTACTTTCTGTTTTAGTACATTTTAAAAAATTTGATACATTTTGAATCCTTCAATAAATAAATATCTTTAAATTATTTATTATTGAACTTGGGACCACTTTACATCACATGATTTTAACAATTTTCCTCACCTTTTAACTTTCCATCACTTTTCATTATTAAAAAGTCAAAGAAATATTTTGTTAATTGAAGATTTTTGTTTAGATTCTACTTTTTACCTATTTTTTTAAAGTTCACCCACATTCAAGTTTAACTATAAAACTATCATGTGTTCATTAGTTTTTAAGGATCATAAACATTTTCATTTTTATAACATAAACGTGTTATTTTTACTTAGGCATTGTAAACTCAAAGGAATTACCGCATCGCCATATTAGATACATCTTTAATTAAAAAAAGCACTATGAAAATAAAAAAGTAAATGGATGTAAATTATACACTATTAATTGAAAATTGAGTGATAATGAATAAGTACTTAAAATTTATGAAATAGCCTAAAATTTAAATTAGCTTGGCTAGGACATTTGTTATAATGAAAATTCTTTATTTTTGGTATAAAATTTCAATCAAGATTCATTGAAGGCAAAATTCTTCCTTTGATGCTTCAAAGTTCAAATCATGAGCTAATGAAAGAAAAACTTCAACTGAAAGCATAAATTAAGTTTAATTTAACGGAAATATGGAACTTGGAGGTGCATAGTTTGGAAACGTTAGGGGGTTTTGTACAAGATACACACACACACACATTTACATATACACATACATACATATATGTGTGTGTACATATATATATGTGTGTACATATATATATGTAATACATAAGAACTTGTAAAGTTAAGTAGGTAATTTACAAAATTTCCCATTTACTTATGTAGTGTAAATTCATAGGAATTACTATATCGCCATATTAGATACATCTTTATCTTTAATTAAAAAAAAGGAAAAATTGCATCTAGCCATCTAATAATCCTATCTTTGTCCATTTTATTCTGATAATCCAACCTTTACATCTTTTTCTATTTTAATGGTCCTACTTGTAACCTATTTAGCCCTTATTTTTAAAAAAAATCTAAATATTAATTTAAAAAATCTCAAAACCAAATTAAATACTGTCAAAAAAATCTCATGAGTAAAAACTAAAGAAAAGTTACTGCTCCTTAAAAAAAAAAAGTAAAGTTACTGTTATGTTGTTGCTGCTCTGAAAAAACAACATCGTTGAATTTTCACATACACATTGTTGAGCTATTGTTTATATAGAATTTTAAGACTTTTTTCAGCAAAATTCAGATTGTATGCAGTCAGATTATATTTTGTGAAAAATCCGATTCTATTCACAGTCAGATTGTATTTTGTGAAAAAATCCGATTCTATTCAGTCAGATTTTGTATACACAGTTATTTATTTCTTGAAAATTCAGATTTTGTATACAGTCAGATTGAATTTTGAGAAAATTGTTGAATTTTGCAGTCAGATTGAATTTTCATATAAACTGTCAGATTGCATTATACACATTGTTGCAATTCATCAATTTTTGTTACAATAGTTAAAGTGTTGTTGTTGTTGTTCCTAATTTTTGTTAATTGAAGAAAAAATAAGGGGACACAAAGAAGAGGATAAAATGGAAAGTCAAAAAAATTAAGAATGAAAATGAAATGAGAGGAATTGAGGAAAGAGTGAAGGACGAAGATGGGTAGGAATGAAATAAATAAGGGATTTAATAATGCAACAGTAAAGTGTAATATATTCAGTTATTTTATTTTATTAAATATAAAATTAAAATAACTTGCTGCAGCAGGTTAGAAGTGCTTAGGACCTTTAAAATAGATAAGGGTGTAAAGATTGGATTATTAGATAATAATCAAAAGGTTGGATTGTTAAAATAAAATGGGCAAAACGTTGGATTATTAGATGTAATTTTTCCTTAAAAAACACTATGAAAACAAAAAAGTATATGGATGAAAATTATAGACACTAATCATTGAAAATTGAGTGATAATGAATAAGTACTTAAAATTTATGAAAAAGCCTAAATTTAAATTAGCTTGGCTAGGACATTTGTTATAATGAAAATTCTTTATTTATGGTATTTATTGGAATATATAGATTTAATTATTTCTTAAAAAATTATAAAACTTTTTTTGTCCCTCATATAAAAGAGCTAAACCAAAAAAATTTTGTTATTATTATTTTGGACTTGATTGGATTTGAACTTTAAAAAATTATATATATATTAATATATATATATATATATAAATCCATCCAATTTACACCCCTATGTTTATCCATCAACATCGTGGATTATAACTTGTATCTTATGGTTGGAAACTTCCATCCAATTTACACCCCTATGTTTATCCATCAACATCGTGGTTGGAAACTTGTATCTTATGGTTGGAAACTTTTTTTCCTTCAGGTTGCTTGGGTAACAAAGTCTGGAGAGTCTGATTTGGAAGTGCCAATTGCTATTCGTCCCACTAGTGAGACTGTCATGTATCCATACTATTCAAAATGGATCAGGGGACATCGTGATTTGCCTTTAAGACTCAATCAGTGGTGTAATGTTGTCCGTTGGGAATTTAGCAATCCTACTCCCTTTATAAGGTAGTTATTCCCAGCATGTAAAGCTTGATATCTCTCTATCAGGATGGTCAGTTACAGTTTTCTAATCACTGTATTCAAAGGCAAAGATCCTTGCAACTGGCAGTAATTTAAAAGAAGTGTTATCTTGAAGGACTACATCTAAAAAAGCAGTAAATATACAATTCTACTTTGTCTTCTGGTACTAACAGTGATAAGATGCACATTTGAGTATGTATGATATGTAACGGAAACAGCTCTTGTAGTCACAAACATAATTTCTTTGTTAAGGCTGTTTTTTATTAGAGCAAAATTTGCTATTGGAATGAACACACTCGTATCCTCTTTATGTTGTGGAATGATTTAAAAAGTAGTTGGAAGAGTGGTTCTAAAAAGGGAAACATTATTTAAGCTTTTTTCTTATTAAAGACAAAAGCAAAATAAACCGGTGAAAAAAGTTCACTAGGAGTTTTTTTTCCCCCTTACAAGTGAACTTATACATAGGTATGATGAGCTAATGTGGATTTGTGCTGGTGTGTTTAGGAGTCGTGAATTTCTGTGGCAAGAAGGCCATACAGCTTTTGCAACTCAGGAAGAAGCAGATGCTGAGGTATGGTGTTTTTCCCAGCTAAAGTAAAGAATTATAGCTAATGACTTCATGCTCGGTTTTCAATCGACCTTTCTTTCTTCCTTTTTTTTGGGTTTACTTGTTTTGAATTTCTGCATTTCCTACAATGCTATATTAAATGGCAGCCCCTAATAGAATATATTTTTTGGATGCTATGACGTGGGAATCATCATCGTGCAAGTTATGGTATATTAGACACCTTTTTCGGGGAGGGGGTTGAGGAGGTTGGGTAGAACTCAGTTATTGATGTTCTCAATCTAAAACAGACAAGCTAAGGTAAGGCAGTTGAAAGGTGACAAGTAATTGAACTCAGTTCTTTGTCAGTAGAAATCGTACCTGTAAGAGAGGTTGTAAGTGAAAGGGCCTTGCAAATTTTTCTGCCAACGTTTGTGCAAATCATCTTTAGATTTCTATGAACTAGTCTTTTCTGATTTATAATGAAAACCTTCTTTTTTTGTTTTGCAAAATTTTATTAAGTGGCATTGCCACCCATGCTTTTATCAGTTTTATGAAATACATTTGCATCAAGGAAGTAAATAGGAAATTGGATTTAGTATAGGGAGTGTAATCCATACTATGATGTTTGGTGTTGGTGTACCATACATCAAACTTTAACCATTCTCTGCAGAATTCTATGTGATATCTATACTAAATTCTGGGTGATACTGATAGCTATACCTTTAAACATTCTCCGCAGGAATTGTGATACATGATGAAAATCAATAAAGTTGCAATTTTCTTGTATTTTGACTTTTGTTGAATGTTGATGGCCAGCTTACTATGCCTTTCTAAGGAAAAGAGGAAAATATGAATTAATTTCCATGCAGTCTAATCATATAGTTCTACATTGGTCATTGGTCACCATTATTCTCCAGTGGAAAAAGAATACTTCACTGAATTCTATCACATCTATTTATTGTTGCATTAGGTTCTTGATATATTGGAACTCTACCGGCAAATATATGAAGATATTTTGGCTGTTCCAGTGATCAAGGGAAAGAAAAGTGAAATGGAGAAGTTTGCTGGTGGATATTATACAACAAGCGTTGAGGTAAACCCTTATTTATTTATTTATTCAATGAGGGAGCTGAATAGGTTTTTTTTTTTTAAATATATTTTTTTTATTGCTATTTCATTATTTTACTAGGACGTGGAGATAGAGAACTCTATACTGAGATGTAATTTTATTCTCCGGCTTATTTTCTGTTCCCATTATAGGCTTTTATTCCTCACACTGGACGTGGAGTACAAGGTGCAACCTCACATTGTTTGGGTCAAAACTTTGCAAAGATGTTTGAAATTACTTATGAAAATGATAAAGGAGAGAAGGCTATGGTGTGGCAAAACTCGTGGGCGTATAGTACAAGAACGGTATTTAGTCTATCCTTTTTCTTTTATACTTCACATCTGTTCAACATTGGAGCTTATTCTGGTGCGACTATTCTCTTTTACCATTTTCTTTCTTTTTATTAAGGCGAAAATGTGTGTGTAATAGTCATGGAGTTTGAAAGGTGAGTACTTCTGAAATATTTTGGAAACATTTCCTAGAAGTTTCGTAGTCGTTATTAAGTTTACAAGTTTCTGAAACGCCAAAATGTTAGGTCCCAGAGGTTTTCGTGTTTCAATGTTTCATAGTTTTCCAAATCAAAAAGAAAGTAAAATTTTAAAAAATCATGCAAGTGTGAGAGGAGAGGAAAAAAAAGAAAAATTGCAGTCCTTAATTGTCATGATGCTACTCCTCTCTCACTCGCTCTCTCATCTTCATCAGCAACGACGGTGACAAAGTTGTAAATATGGAGTTGGGTTTGCCTTAGGCCAATGAGAAAAGGCCCCATCATCCTTCTTCTTTTGGCCTTTAATTTTCAACTTTCAAATTGAAGATCTATGGTTTTACCGTGTCAGCGTGTCCGAGTTCAAATCGCCGGATCTGACCCGCATTATATACCAGATTATGTCTTATCGTCAACGGTACGGTGGCAAAAATGCCATATAGCATAGTTCATATTGATTGGACCATAAAATATGGACCGGTCATAGTTGAGGTTATTAGTACATTTTTTCATCCAATTATAATGCCCATCCTTTTACATTCGGAGGGCTGGTGGTTGTGTTGCTCTTATCGATTGCCTGCCTGTTGATGACCGGTATTTTTCACCATGAATTAGCTTTTTGTTATTAAAATAGGTTTAATCTTTAACCACTTGCTATTTAGCCTTGCTTTCTCGGGGATCTACATCCTTAGTTTCGTCACTTACCGTTGCATCATTAATGTGCCATATCTCTATAGACCATGTTTGACAGTCAATTTGGATAGTGCTATTACTTTGACAGAAGATGAGAATCAAGGTTTCACCTTATGAAATGTTAATATGAGTAATCTAGTGGTAAGGTTTGGTAGAGAACCTCTATAAAACTGAAACATAATCAGAATGTCATAATGTCATCTTCGCCTTACAGTATGATTCAAGAGAGGATTTTTGTCGAGAAGGATGTTTAGCAGGCAAACATAAAGGTATAAATCCACTTCTATTATGTGTACATGCTTCAATGAATAAATTGCCTTTTCTGTTTTAGTTTACAAGTGTAAGAAATTCTGTTTCAGCGATTTTAGTTTTATGTGTAGATTCTAGCCCTATTTAAAGATTCATGTCTAGCCTACCATTATTTTGGGATTAACAGCTTGTTTGGATTGATGGAAATGGAGGGAAAGGAAGGGAGGGGAAAGGAAAGGATGAAATTTCCTTCATTTGGATAGAAAAAATGGGAAGTGAGGGGATTGGAGGGAAGGGAATTAGATGGAAAATGGAAATTGTTTCCTTCCATCTCTAAGATTTGAATCCTTCCAAAATTGAGTAGATTTAGAAGGAAATTCATTTTTACAAAACATATTAGTCATATTTTGTTATATGCAACACCTCTGCTACTTCCATGAGTAGGATGAATTGACAGATTAACATACATGTGGAGACCTGAATCCAAGCTCTTTTCTGATAGCGCAAGCACTGCAGCGTGAAGCTGCAAGCCTCTCTTCCTTCCTTTTCTCTGTTATTCAAATGAGGGAATTTGTTTTCTTTTCACCTCCCCTTCACCCCCTCTTCTTTCCCCTCCCTTCCCCTCCATTTCCTTCTAAAAGTTCTATCCAAACAATCTGTTAGGCTTTGCTGTTGTTGTGTAGAATCTGATCACACTGTTTTCAATTTTGAGTAGGGGCATGCTTGATTCTGCAGTCAACTTCTCTACTGCTAACCAACTAAAACTTGTGTCTCACTTGCTCATAAGTTTATTTTATTTTATATGTTTTTGTTTTTTTATTTTTATTTATATATTAATTTTTTAATTATCATTTGCCCTCAAGTAGTCAAGTATACTATCCTGCTGATTATTATGATATATTGCTCTGGCATATGACCTGGATTTGGTGGAGGCAAGAAAGGAGCAATTAGGACTGCCATGCTATGTCCAGGTTTTCAATTAGGATTTGCTGAAGTTTTTGTTTTTGGGAGGAAGAGGTTTTGACATTGGTTTAAATATAAAGTGAACAGGTTGTGTCGTTCATTGTTTGTGACCTTCAAACTGTAAGAAATGATTCACATGTTCCATAAGTTTTGATTTGTTTGTCAATATGCAGATAGGGGTCATGTTGATGACGCATGGTGATGATAAAGGCCTAGTTTTGCCACCAAAAGTAGCAGCTGTCCAAGTCATTGTTGTACCTGTCCCTTTCAAAGATGCAGATACACAAGGAATTTTTGATGCTTGTGCTTCTACTGTCAAATTATTGAGTGAAGCTGGTATTCGGGCTGAGGCAGACCTTAGGGATAACTATTCACCAGGCTGGAAGTATTCACACTGGGAGATGAAAGGTGTTCCTTTGAGGCTTGAGATTGGACCAAAAGATTTGGCAAACAGTCAGGTAAATTATTGTGAATTTATTTCATTTATAGATTGTTTATTTAATGGGAATTTATTTCCATTTTGTCAACTTCCTTGGAAATCATAAATATTTTTTGGTTTATCGTGGGACCAACTTACCAAGGGGGGTCTTGGTAAGTTAATTCCCCCATTTTGTAGAAAATAGAATTTCCTAGGAAGTTTAATTTTGTATAGTTGTCTCACCCAAACACCGCAACTTCTCACTTCCTAGGAAATTATAATTTCCATGCTAATGAATGTCAACCAAACTTGCTCTTACTTGTAATGAGATTTTTTTTTTTGGGTCATAGGTTTCTGCTGTGCTTGCCTTACTTGATCAGTGATTATATACGGTGATATTACTGATTTGTTTCTTGTGTTTCAAATATACTACATTGGTTGAGTTCATGTTGAATGACATTAATTATCATAGTACTCATTAGTGTTATTCGCTTGTGGTCTAAAGTGGCAAATTAGCTGCTTCCTTTTGTTTTTCAGTGATGTGTTTAATTATTTTATCTGATACATAAAATAAACTGTTCAGCACCTTGTCCTTTTATTGTAGTGAGAAATAAGAGATTATAAACATGTATTTATTTACCTGTTATATCAAAATATCATGGAATTTTAAACAACTGCAACTGTCTTACTAATAAGTTGTGATAACTGATGCGTTAATGTATGTCTATGATGAAAATTAACTTTAGAATGCAGATACATTATGGTCAAATTTGTGGAGTCAAAAATCGCCATTATCACTATTCTAACTTGTGCATAATTATTATTCGACTAATATCAGTGTGAGAAGGAGACATATCTACCTGAAATACTGGAATGGTAGGAACCTTTTGCGGAACTGTTTGTTTGAAGGGAGAAGAGCATAAACTTATGTTCCTCTTAATGTTCTAACTTAAATTTCAAAATAGCAATTAAAATGTTATTATCTTTGGGCTCTGATGACAGTAGAGGAAAATTCTGATGATTTTCCATAATATACTTTCTAAGTGTCTTATTGCAGCATCATTTGTCAAATCAAATTTATAACGACTGCCCACATCAAATTCTTTTTAAATTTTTTCAGCCAACTTAGGCTTGAGCTTAAAAATGTGAAAAAACTTGATTAGCCCCTTTTTTGCATCTTTCTCTTATTGGTTTATTTTGTTTTAATCATTTAGACTTGGAAAAGCTGTTTTTATAGGCTCGTGCTGTTCGACGTGATATTGCTGCCAAAAAAGATTTACCAATGGCTGATTTGGTAGATCAAGTAAAAGATTTGCTGGAAATAATTCAGAAGAACTTGTATGATCTTGCGAAGCAGAAGAGAGATGCATGCGTGAGCGTAGTTAAGACGTGGGATGAGTTTGTGGAAGCTTTGGCACAAAAGAAACTGATCTTAGCTCCTTGGAGTGATGAGGAGGTAATTGATCAACTTATATTCAATTCAATCTCTTGTCTAATTGTTTTACTTTCCGATGACATAAACATTCATCTAGCCGTGCTCCTTTGCACAGCCAGATTATGCAATCAGATTTGAAAGATTCCAGTGAGTTGAAGACTAAGAGCATGTTTAGTATTATTTTTTAGTGTTGGAAATAGAATCAAATAAGCATTTCCATTACCTATTGTTTGATATGAGATATTGGTAACTTATGCCCTTTTCTAATGAAAACCATTTCCACCATTTTGTTACCATTCTCAATCTTTTGGAAACAAAATTCCTTTCTAATTTGTTTCCAATTCCATTTTTTTAATTCCATTTTTTTAATTATACCAAACAAAAATAATGGTATCATTTAATATTACCCTTTTCCTTTCTAATTTGTTTTCATTCTATTTCCTTTCTAAACACCCCCTAAATGTAGAACTTAGTTTGACACCTCATTTATGGATGTTTATTGCTTATCAAATAAGATCCACCTAATTATTTATTGGAAATACCCCTAATCTTGTTTTCATTTCTTCAGGATGTTGAAAAAGATGTCAAAGCTAGAACAAAAGGTGAGATGGGAGCTGCTAAAACTTTGTGCTCACCATTTGACCAGCCAGAATTGGAAGAAGGTATGTTCTCTTTGCTAAATTCCATAAACACTACACTCTCCTCATTTGGTAGTTTTAAGTATTTTCTCATTACTTCTGTGGACAATGCAGCATATCTGTTTCTCATATATAATGGATATAACTTATAAGCTTCTTCTTTATCCTGTACTCTTTTGTAGAAAGTCATCTTGCTGAAACCTTTGCTCTTGTATTAATAACTAGTTTTTTGCTTACATAAAAAAAATGTTAGTTTTGAATTTTGTGTATCATCTAACAAAAATGCACATATAACAATTTAATTCTTAAATAGTAAAAATATTGTAAACCACAAAAATTATTTCAAACTCACCAAAGATATTTAAAATAAAGTAGAAAAATCAGAATAACTTATGAAGTTCATGAAAATATATCATCTTTCATTATTATTGCTGTATAATTTTTTTAGCTTTTTATTAAACATAGGATTCATTAGCTTAGATAATTTTTTTTTGTATAAATTTAAATTCAAACGACGTAGGTTTTGTTAGGGTTTTGATTTAAGTAAAAGGAAAAAAGTTGTAAAAAAGCATTTTTGAGGGAAAAAATTCAGGCATATTGTAACATGTGTTACTCATGGTTATTACTTAATTAGTATAGAAGATGTTATAGATTTTTTTAGCTAATCTTATTTGAAGCTTTTATTTATTTGTTTTAGGTACCCTTTGCTTTGCTTCGGGGAAGCCAGCAAAGAAGTGGACATATTGGGGAAGAAGCTATTAGTTATACAATCTTTGTAATTCTTCTGTGTTCTCCCATGAAAGATACCATTGGTAACTCAGCCACTGTATTTCTCAGATATATTTTTTATTTGATATTATAAACAGTTTTTTGGTTTTATTTTTTATATTTAAAAAACCACAAATGTTGGCTTTCGAGAACGGATGAATGCTTTGTGGCTTTATATAATACAACCCATTTAATAGGAAACCTGAAGAGCTGCATTAGCATTCTTCAGCAAGTACCGGTGTTACATTTAGTTCGCTTCTATAATATGTCTAAAATGAGATAAAAATAATCCAAAATCGACCACATTTTGCTTTTTTCGAATCGCGATTTGCGAGGACTTTAGGGAGCTATTTATCACTTATGCTTCCTCTATTTTTTATTCATCTACACGACTGATTCACCTAATCTCTTAATTAAAATATTGAAAAATTATAAATGGTAACCCTGCACTTTTTACATTTATCATTCGTAACGTTGATTTTTTTTTCTATGGTGGTAACTCTTAGTTATTGTCCTACTTTAAAAAATGATCTAATTGAGAAAAAAATCTGGTAATTTCATTAAAATTAAGTACAAATTTGACCCTTAAGGGAAAATGTTACCCCCGAATCTTGATTGGACAATTTTCCCATTTAAAGATGGAGATACAAAAATTAAAACTTTTTTAACTTGAAAAACAACGTGTTTTGGTCCTATTTTGCTGATTTAAACAACAAATTTGACTCTTAAGAACCAAAATAAACATGAAAAATTTAACCTAGCAATTTTTTCGATAAATAAATCGAGTCCATATTTGGATATGCAAAACTGGACATCCATTTTAGGATGTGTTTGGTTGGGGGTATTGATCAAAGTGAATGGAATCAACTCTTCTCATTCCATTTGATAGTGTGTTATTCCACTTTTGCCATTCCATTTCCCCTCCCCATTCCCCCATTCAACACTTTCACAAACCCTCCCTCAGCTCCACCCTATCTTTTCCATTCCCTTTCCCCACCTTCCACCCAATCACCACACAACCACCCATTCCCTCACCCCACCCCACCCTAGCCCCACACCACCCACCCACGCTCCATCCCACCACCACCCCACCCCCACCCACCCCACCTACCTCACCCCACACGAGTACATGACACCCCACCCATCGAAACCTTAAAACAAAAAAAATCATAAATCCACCTCCACCACCATCAAAACCACCTACCTCCTCTCCCTCCACCCATTTTTGGAGCCGCCGCCCAACCCTCACCCCAGCCCCACCCTGCCCAGCCGCCCCACCTCATTCCCACAAAACTCTAAATGCGAAAAATAAAATAAAACCTAAATTCACCTCCACCACCTAAACCACCCCGAAACCACACCAAAACTACCTTTCCTCTACTCGCGGCTGGGTGGCGAGTAGAAGAAGGGTGGTTTCGTGGGTGGTGGAGGTTGTTTTAGGATTTTTTTTTTGTTTTGTGGTTTAGGGTTTCGCGGTGTGGGGTGAGGTGGCTGGGTTGGGTAGGGATGGGGTGAGTGTGGGGCGGCGGTGGCGGCGTCGGAAGTGGGGAGTGGAGGTGGGTGGTTTCGGTGGTGGTGGGCATGGGCATGGGCATGGGCATGGGTTGGGATGGTGGTGATGTGTTATGGAAGTGGTATGTTCATACTTATTTTTAACAAACAACTAATTAAATCTAACACTTTTCCTTTCCACCCCCCTCATTGCCATTTTTAAAGTGATTCTCTTTTCCTTTTGACAACCAAACGACCCCTTAACAAATTGTTAATCATTCTAATGTTTTTTCGTTCACAAAGACATGGTTGAGAAATGAGATAATGACATGTTAGTATGTTACCATAAAAGTTGATCTAAGAGTATGAATATTTGCACTTTTTTTCTTCCTATCATGTGATGCACTATATCTCTAAATAATTCATGCATAATTATATTCTTATATACCATCATGCCATTATATCTCCAATTGATTCACCACTAATATATGATCCTTCCAAGGTATTTACAGTACTAACATCAATATCATATGTGTCTTCTATTCATAACTTTTCACTCCTTCTAAACTTATCTCTATTAATATTGTTTTAATGGAAAAAGCTACTGAGCGCCCCTGAAACATTAAACAAGGTAGCAAAAAATAGATATATGAACTTCAAATAAACATTAATTAGTTATATTGATCTACATGTGATTCATATACATAAAAAGCGCGTACACTTTTAGAAAATATAATAAAAACATACCCAATGCCCTGGACAGTCTACTGTTACCAAAATTTTTTGTAATTTCACATTAGATCCAATATATTAGATCATTGCCCGGTGCATAAATCTAATTGGATTACTTTAAAAAATTCCTAAAAAAATAAGTAGGTTTCATGGATTATCGTCTAATAATTAATCCCCAAGAAAGCAATATATGTAAATCTTTCCTCAAACACTTTGATGAGGATATCACTATTAGGGATTACTCTATGTAGCTATTGTTGGGGTAGTTAGTAAAGATTATTAAACTTTAGGGTAAGGTTGGGCCCCACATTTGTTCCACCAATTAAACGACATGTTTAAGACATGTTTGTTTGTGTAGCCAAAGCCATGGGTTACATGATTTGATTTTGGAAACAAACAACTTTAATTTGGGACATTAATCTTGCCGGTATAACCCAATACCTCTTATGTGTTCTTAATTTCCTTACCAATTTTTATTGATTACTCTCAAAACTTTCCACCACCCAAAAAAGTGGATCTCAAAATTGATTTATGCCACTACATTCTTTGTTAAAGGCATACAATATGCACCGGTGACTCTACCTCAATCTCATATACTTGTGGTATGAATGAAGTTTAAGTTCTCACCGCGAAATAATTGCATATACTGTTTAGTAACCTAGCAGAAATTGTGAATAGGGTCTGCTTATTTCAATTTAAATTCAGTTTAGTTCTGTTCATTTCAATTCTTAATTTTCTTCGCTTATAAAATATTACTTTCAGCTGTATTCAGTTCAGTTCAGTTCAATTCAGGATAATTCAGTTCAGTTCAGTTCAGCAAACGTATAGTAAACAGACACTAACTAATGAAATATAGACCTACATAGTAACCTAGTAGAAATTAGTCGGTGTGTAAATCATCTAAAAAATATGTTATCTTTTTCCATGGTTGCACCACAACATGTTTGTATATGATTTTCTATTTGATTATGTTAGAGTCAAAAGCATACAATGGGTCCTAATTCCACTGGGGAAAAAACGTTTCTATTACAATTTTGATTTTTTTTTTTAAATAAACAAAAAACACTTCTTGGAGTTATTTTTTATTTTTTTTTGGCAATTGGTAAGTGAACAAACAAAGATAAAAACCAAGCTAGACATACGAAAAATAAACCTACTAAGGGAACCTAGCACTATCGAGTAAGAGACAAAGCCAACTCATGTGCAGGCAGAAATGCATTATGATCGACCTTGGTGCATCTAAAAACGGAAAAAGAGTTACACAAAAGTAAGAAATTCTCCATACATGTTAAATTAATTTCAATTGGGCCATCACCTAATTATGACGTGAAGTGCACTTTTATGTTGACATTGCATGTCTAAAATTCCAAATAAATAATTTTAGTAGTATAAAAATATTAATTATTTGAAATATATTTATCCAAAATTACGGAGTATTACATGATCACTAGGCCTTTGCTGGAAAAACAAAAAAAAAAAAAAACACTAAGCCTTAACTGAACAATATAGAAAACCTGGAATAAAACGTAATAAGCCTGAAAAATAAACAAACATAACAAGACAATAAACCACTTTACTCTAACTCATTAACCTGGAATTAATAATTATTAACTTGGAATTAACAATCATTAACCTGGAATTAACAATCATTAACCTGGAAAGATATTAATAATCATTAAACTAGAAAGACATTAAGGGGATGTTTGGCTACTGAAGGGGAAAAAGGAAAGGTTTAAGAAAGGGAAAGAAGGAGAATGGAAAGCTAAACACTTTGCTTTAAATAATTGTTTGTTTTGCATTTATATCTCTCTTCCTTTGCCGCAAATTCACGATTCTTACTTCTTCGAGCATCGAACATTTCTTCACTGTCGGCCTCCTCTTCGCCTGCCGCCATCCTCTCCGTCCATCGCAGGCTTGTCGCCCATCCTCCACCAACCGCCAACGCTGCTCCTTTCCTCCCTTTCTTTATTTCTCTATTTCGTTATTTCTTTCTCTCTCCTCTCATTTGAGTATTGCTTATTTTTTTTGGGGTGGTTAGGGTTTTTTTGGGGCGGTATTGGTGGTGGTTTTTGAGGGTTTGTGGTTGATTTTATGGTGGGTCATTTGGTTTAGGGATTTGTGGGTAATTTTTATGGTGAGTGGTTTTCAAGGGAGGTTAGGGTATCATGGGGTGGTTTCTAATGGAGGTTATGGTTTAGTGGGTGGTGGTTTCGAGTAGATTAGGGTGGTTTGGGTTTTGTTGGGTAAAGGTTGAGGTCGTGGTGGGTGGTTTCACGGTATTGGGGTTTTGTGGGGTGGTGTTGCGGTGGTGTGGGCTCATTCTGTG
Source organism: Salicornia ramosissima (assembly GCA_951394345.1). Classification (NCBI taxonomy): domain Eukaryota; kingdom Viridiplantae; phylum Streptophyta; class Magnoliopsida; order Caryophyllales; family Amaranthaceae; genus Salicornia; species Salicornia ramosissima. The sequence goes on along the minus strand of OX596240.1, from coordinate 37,891,301 downwards.
CTGGAGTAGGGCGGTTATGGCAAGTGGTAACTTGGTGGTCTGGTGGTTTGGTAGTTGTGGTTTAGTCAAGGCTAAGAGGGGAATGGGGGAATGGTGATTCCCTTGGGGAGACTAGAGAATGGTGGTAGAGGGAAATGGGGGAATGGATGGAGTTAACGGAATGATTGATGTCTCTTAACAAACCTATCAAAGGGAGTTAAGGTAATTGATTGCCTTTCCTTTTTCTAAGACCCCACACCAAACAACCCCTAAGTTAAACAAAGACTAAGCCTAAAGTTCTAATTACATCACTCTAGTTTCCAAATAAAGACCTGGAATATAGCAATATAAACTTGGAAAAAACACAAGCTTAACTGGAAAAAATGAAAGGAAGATTGGAACCTAATGATCCCACCTTTCACACTTATTCAACTAATAATCATATCTTTCATAAATTCAGAAATAATCTCACCTTTTCATATCGTATTCATTTGTTGGACCTTTTTACAATACTAACCTAATTTAAGGTTAGTTTTAGAGGTTTATTAAGCTTAGAAACATGTGCTAAATCCGTATGTGAGGCTGAATTTGGTGTGCTAAGCCATATAGACCACCAAAATTATAATAACGTCGTACAAAAATGACAGAAAAGCAACACACAAAAACGAGATAACTGGCAACACCACCCTTATGAACATCCGGAATGGGTAAATGTTGTGAATTATAATAATGCTGATCCTAATTCTCATAGGGAAAGAAAAAAATTTTCTCATGTGGCAACCCACTGATTCAAAGTAAGCATCGGTAGCATCAACAATGCCATAAAAGAGTTAGGAAAAGATGTCAAATGGCCAAGGAAGTCTTCACAACCAGATGACCAAAAGGACAAGATCAAATGGTGTGAATTCCACGGCGACTTTGGACACAAGGCCGAGGAATGCCATGCGTTCAAGAGGGAAATCTCGTACATGGTGAAGAAGGGACATCTCAAGCAACTCAGAGAAGAAAATGAGCACAAGGATATAGCCCAAATGGCGGAAGAAAAACATTCTGCGCCTCCACTACACCTAGTAAAGCTAATTAACTTTATTTTTGGTGGATCTGATATAAGTGGACTAACCTAGGATGCAGCAAAAAGACATGCAAGGGAAATATTCACAGAACTGGAGGTCCTCAAATATGCTAGAAGATCAGAGGCATGATGCCTGGAGGCTATACCAATCACATTCGATGACGACGACGACGTCGACGATAATGTAGATGAGCATCACGATGGATTGGTGATCTCATTAATCATCAGCAACTGCTTATTAAAACGAGTACTGGTAGGCAATGACAGTTCAAAAAACGTCATGTTCAAGAGTGCTTTGGAAGAAACGGGACTAGCTAAAACCAATGTCGTCAAAAGGTCGACAATATTGGCAGGGTTCTGTGGAGAGACGTAGAAAACAATTGGAGAAGTAACACTGCAAATGTTGTAGACTGTCCCTCAGCCTACAACTAAATCCTGGGACGACCAAGGATACATAAGATGAAAGTCATGCCTTCAATGTACCACCAACCTATTAAAAACCCAACAAAATAGGGAATACAAGAGATCAAAGGTGAGGGGAAGATATCAATGGGAATGCTACAATAGTACACTTAAAGCTAAGAAAGTCGAAGTATGCAACATAAAACCACATACAACAGTCGCGGAGCCTGACGACAACAATCTGACTGAAATACAAATATACCTGTCAGATCCACAAAAAGCCGTCAAGATTGGAGCACAACTCGACATAGGTACAACCGTATAAGGGATCAGATTTTGAATTTTCTTAAAGCTAACCTTGATTGTTTTGCATGGTCCTAGAGAGATATGATAGGTATTGACCCATGCTAACCTTGATAAGCTAGGGGACACCATGGAAGTTTATATTGACGACATGTTGGTCAAGTTAAAGAAAGTTGAACAGCACGTCAAAAATTTGCAACAAACGTTCAACGCCGAGGGAGTATAAAATGAAATTAAACCCTACCAAATGCTCCTTTGGTGTAGCATCTGGAAAATTCCTGGGATACATCTTAACACAACGAGGCATAGAGGAAATCCCAGACCAAGTCAAAGCAACCATAAACATCTCTCCAAAAAACGTCAAAGAGGTACAAAAGTTGGCAGGTCGAGTGGCAACATTAAACCGCTTCATCTCAAGGTCGTCAGATAAGTGTCATTCATTTTATGACGTATTAAGAAAAAACAAAGGTTTTCAATGGACTGACGACCACGAGAGATCTTTGCAAGAATTAAAAACCTATTTACTGACGTCACCTCTAAAACAAGAGTCAAGTGAGACGCTTTCACTCTATCTAGCTGTCAGTGACAAGGCCGTGAGTGACGTCCTCGTGCGACATGACGAGGGGTAACAAAAGCCCATGTATTATGTTAGTAAGACGCTCTTAGACACTGAGACTAGCTATTCTTCATTAGAAAAACTCATCCTTGCCCTAGTAACAACGTCCAAGAAGCTACGTTATTACTTTGAGACTCATCCCATTGTCGTCAATACTAACTATTCTCTCAATTCTATGTTAAGACATCCAGAACTTACAGGGCGCATGACAAAATGATCAATCATGCTCAGTGAATTTCATATCAAGTTTCAACCACGAACATAAATTAAATTACAAGCTTTAGCAAATTTTATGGCTGACTTTATTCCAAGTTTCGAACATGACGCTGACGTAGAAGCACATGAAATCAATGCAACATCAACACAAAAGTGTTGGACTTTATATGTCGACGGTGCATCCAATTTTAGAGGGGAAGGCCTAGGGATTGTTGTTGTAACGACCTGTAATTTAGCAGCGTTGTTTTCGGAGGAAAACAACATTACAGATCTTTAACTTCTAAAAACCTTTAAGATTAAATTCATAAACTGCAGCGGAAGCTCTAAACTTAATCATATTACTCATTAAAATTATTAAATAACCCAAAATAGTTAATAATTCAAAGTCCCTTATTAATACCAAATAAAGAATAGTCCACTAAAAATAATAGAACATGAGCTAAAACTAGACATCAGGGTCAACTACTAAGCTGGCAAGCTCACAATCCCAGTCCATGCGTAGCCCAATTCAGTCACCACCTGTACCTGGAAAAGGATTTTGGGGTCCACAGTCAGTGGTGAGTAATTAGATTGTTCTACTTAATCAGTAGAATACAATTAGAAACATAATCATCAAAACAAGTCAATCAAACAGACAAACAAATCATCAGGAAATCATACATAAACATCATCAATCAAGTACGCAGCGGAAGATAATCATAACATAATAAACCCAAATCCTTCTACACTAACTTATTCAGTTCTAGACTTCTTGACGCCACTATTGAGTCTTCTATTCTATTCAGTTTGGGTGCTAATCCGTGACCAGTCATATGCTCGTAAGGGGTCAACCACGAAGATCTACTCCCCCCAACTTTCCTTGCTCATGCCGGGTCAACCACGAAGATCTACTTCCCAAGCACTGGGATCAAGTGTAACGACCCGACTTTTGGACATGTCGATTTACGAAGGGAAATCGATAAACGGATCATTACCAAAACTATTTAAACTAAATATTAAATTAATTAATTAAATTAAACTACCTTTATTGAATTAAATAAATAAAACTATATCCAAAGTCTAATATTCTCAAAAGAAAAGCAATTACATAAGTTGTCCTAAAAACTGTCCCAACATGCCGGGATCATAAACGAATAAATAAAGTAAAATTGTCTTAAAACATCTAGGAAACTCTAAGGTAAAGCTAAAACTCTGCCACGCTTAAGCCCAACCATCGGAAGCCCGTTCTAAGCTGCAGCATCGTCACCTGAAACTGAGGGGGGGGTCCACCGTCAGTGGCGAGTAACTAGGCTGTCCCGTTTAATCGAGGGATCGCTAAACACATAATATCATAGAATATCGCATGAAAACCATACAAAAATCTAATACATGTTATACAGAATTCAATACGAGGTACGTATAAAATACGTACAAAAATACGTATACGAATACCTACAGAAATACGGTTAAAATACGTACAAATCTACGTATAATGTACGTGTAATCATACCTGCAAAATACGGTTAGGAATACGTACAAATATACACTTACTATACATACGTTCATACATACTTACACGTATACATACATGGATACATACATACGTACATGCTTACATACAATCTTATACGAATACAGAAATACACAGCGGAAGTCTTATACCATTCTCAATACATATACTTATATAATTATACCCTTATAACCTAACTATCCCGAATTCATTCGATCATAACCTACATCTTAAATTATACATCTTATGTCATATTACAATATATGTCATAACTTATGTTACTCATCATCATCTTATCAAAACATATCATCATATCATATCTTATCATTCATATCTTTCATATCATATCATATCTTATCTTCATATAATAACATAAGTATCTTATCTTGTCATATCATAACATAACATAAACATAACATAACATCTTATCTTACCTTTGCTTAATCCATGGTCGAGTCAACATGCTAGTAGGGGATCTCGTGTGCACCCCAACTTTCCTAGAATATGCCGGGTCAGACTCATGTGTCTTCCCCAAAGTCTAAGTGGGACCCTCACTCCCGAATTAACGACTCATGTGCCACTAATTCGGACGACAACACAAACTAGAATCAGTAAACCGACCAGAAAGCCTCGGCAGGTCGGTGGCAAAGACTTAACCCCGGTAACGAAACGTGCATCGTCGGTGGGGTGACCACTTCATAATATCTTATCTTATATCGTATGAATCATCTTAACATCTCATATCGTTCATTTCATATCTTATCATTTCATCTTTCAATGGACCGGTCACTATAACTCGTTGTGGATCCCGTGTTTCACCACAACTTTCCTAGAACATGCCGGGGTGAGCTCGTGTACTCAACCCGTAGTGGATCTCGTGTTTCACCACTAAGCCTAAGCTATGGCCATAACCCCTAATAGCAGCTCGTGTACTACTACTAGACGACTACATATCCTAAGACCCAGAACTACTCGGGGGAACTCGTGTGTTCGTCCCATTGAGCAGTGGCTTCGACTTAACCCAGTCTGACTACTCGGGTCATCAGGTGGGCGTCCTTATCTTATCTTATATCTTTCAAATCTTATATCTTATCTTATATCGGGAAATACTAGGTGACCGTATTCGGAAATGAACCGTTCAAAGTCCCAGGAAAGAGAGGTGCGGCACGTATATTGGCCACCTTAAATACCAAGTCTTTCCTAGCCAGAGATCGAAACGATTCGTAATCCTCCTACTCTGTTTCCTTTCTTTCCCTATTAATATCTTATTGTACCTTTTATATCTTATCCCTACTGATTCCTAATATTAATAATAATACTAATAATAATACTAATAATAATCGTAATATTAATATTATTAATAATAATACTCGTGTAATAATAATAACAATATTACTATCTATCCCTTCATGTTACAACTTATCCCTGATAATCCCTTTAATTGTAACTTTTATAGTAAATAATATTAATTATTCCTAAAATATTATAAGTCAAAATTAAACTAAAATTGACTAAATACTTTTAGGCCACTCGACATTTTCTAATTAAACAACTTTAATTAAATAAATTCATAAATTATTTTAATTAATCAATTAATCACTAAAATTACTTAAAACATGATAAAAATTCCATTTTTTTTTATTCCTTTGTTCACTCGACATTTTTCACTCAAGAACACCAATTTTATCAATTAATTTAAATAACTACAATCAACAAGATTCAATTAATTAACCAAACAACAATAATAAAAATCATGTTTTTTAACATAAAATCATCAAGACTGAATACAAAACAAGATCAAAAATCATCTTTTTATTCTTCAAACCACTCGACACATTCAAAGAGCAAAACAAGATTTAATCTTCTTCCAAGAATTCGAAATAACTTGTTTTGATAATTTAATTACACTATTTTACACAATCTGATTTTTAAAGAATTAAATTAAGAACGACCCTTTAAAGGTCTCGATTAATCTGGAAATTTTAATGGAAGTTAAATATAGGTTCAAGGTTTAACGTACATAATTTTCGTCCAAAAATAATGTCATTTACTATTTTTAAGGGATTTTACAACTAACAAATCAGATTAGGCTGAGATCAGTTTCGGATTTTTCTGCCATATCAAACGATCTTTAAAAATTACGAAAATTTAACAAAAGCTGTAAAATACTATTAGTAACTTCCACCTAAAATTTCATATCCATACGAATTTACTAAGTGTATTAATAAATTCGTAAACTAAATCTGGACAGTTTTACCGGTTTGATAGATTAAATTATTATAAGCAATAAAAGGACGAATTTTGCCACGAAATAAATCATGATTCATAATCAAACAGTAAAGAAACTGCCACGAAAAATTCATTAAGAAATAACGAGATTTGATTAATAAATAAATTCATACAAGTAATTATTCAACAATTAAAGATTTCGAGAAATACATCAAATTAATCAAGAAAGATACATGGATAAATTCATCATGTAGTTCGACATTCACTAAGCAAAACATGACATAAATCCTAATAATTTTCATGATCAAATCCTAATTAACTATGTGATTAACTAACCCAAAATTAAAAGAGAAAGCAAAGTTACCTCGAATCGCTAGATTATCCAAGGCACAAAAAGAATTCACTACTTGGTGAATTTTTTTGTGTTGTTCGACTTTTTGAAAGGAAAAGAGGGGAGAAATATTTTTTTAGGGTTTAAGTGTACAATTAGCAAAATAGGAACCCAAATGAAAAGAGTAGGTTCTATTTATAAAAAAAAACAAAACAAACCCTAATGTTACCAAGAGGGGCCGGCCAAAGGAAAGAAAGAAAAGAAAAAAAAGAAAATTGGGTCTTTGGCCCAATTTTGAGGAAAAAAGATTGGACTAGAAATGGAAGCAGTCCAAATTAAATGGTCTTTGGACTTGGATTTAAATAAATTAAGCTAATAACCGCGAAATTTTCTGACCCAAAATTTCGGGGTATTACATCAAGAACTATCCCGAATCCGAAGGTAGGACAGTGGCTTCGACTATACCTATGTTCATGGCACTTGTGCCACTAGATAGGCGGTCACTTCATAGTTAATCATCTTTTCAATTCAATTCTGTTCTGTTCTTGATTCCATTTCACAATTCAGTTCTTTATTGACACAACTTAACTTCTATCCAATTCTAGCTCATCTTAACTTGACCCAAAACTCTATTCCAAAAACTATACCACTCGACAATCACAACTTAGTTAAATAATCCAATCAATTCCTTAAATAGCATAATAACAATTCAATAAATCAATTCAATAATCCATTAAACAAATAAACTAACATTCATCAATCAATAATACCTTAAACATGATAAAAATCCTATTTTTAATACATAGTCCCATTCAACACTTTCTATTATCCAACTAAGATTAACACTTTAAATTAATCAAACACAATCATCAATAATTAATCATAAAAACTTAATAATAAATCATAGAATTATACTTTAAACAATAAATCATCAAACTTGAATCAAAATAAAACTAAAATTAATCCTTTAAAGAACATATGTCACACGGCTTCCTTAGGTTAGTAACAATAACAAGATTAAATTCAAGAACTACCATATCATACTTAATTCAAAGATTCAATTTAAGATTATAATTAAAGATTAATTAAAGATCAAGAATACAACATAAAAATCATATTTTTCAAAGAAAACATTTGAATCACCAAGTAATATACACGGCCATCATAAATACAACGTTCAAAGTTAACCAATAGTTAATTCCATCAATTCTAATCTTAGCAAGAATCATAAACTATCAAAGAACATAACAAGATCATGAAATAAACTTGTGAAATAATCATTGAAATAGAAATAAGCCACTCGACATTCTTTAAGATAAAACAATAATTAGTTCAAAATATCTTCTGCACAATTCTAAGCGATTCTAAACCTACTCTGAACATGATTAATCCTATTATAACAATTATATTGCTAATCTATCCTATTGATTAAGTAAAACAGATCTAATTACCTTTGATTATGGATGAGGTTCGAATATTTTAAGGAACACGGTTTTCTTGAAGTTTCTTTGGTTTCTTGATCAATCTTTAAGGGTTGAAGCAATAAGAAAGGGTTAGGAATAATTTAATGATTGATCTTGGAAGGAAAGATAATTAAACAATTTTGTTGTGGTTATTTCTTAGGTTAGCCGTGTGGAATGAACAACATTAGGGTGGGCTTTGACTTCCTAAAATCTAGTAATAAGATAGGAAGGGTTGGAATAAAAATAGGGTTTTTAGGAGAAGGTCTAATTAGATATATTGATGAAATTAAATTAAATAAACCAATTGGAGGGAAAAATCAAGAGAGGGCCGTGTAAAATAGAGTAATAATAGGGAGTTTTGGTTTCCTATAATTTTAGTAACAAGAATAGGTGAGGTTAGAATAAAAATAGGGTTTTTAAGAAAAGGTCCAATATAGATATATTAATAAAATTGGTTAAGCAAAATAAATTAATTAAAAAGAAAGGGATGGGGACCGTAAGGTATGATGAAAGAAGAGGGATCTTGACCTCCTAAAATTTAGCAAGATGAATAGGTAAACAAAGATAGGCTTAGTCAAAAAATAGATAAAGGTTAATAATAATATTGATTAAAAGAAATTAATTAAAGAGACAAATGGAGGAGTGGGCCGTGAGATACAAGGGACAAAGGAAATAATTGGGCTCGGGTTTTGGCAAGATAAAATTAAAGTTCGGGCCATGTTCAAAATAATTAGACTGCTAGAAATAAAGTTAATAATTAATTAAATAATAATCAATTAAATAGTCAATTAATTATATATTTAATTAATTATGAAAAATTTAAAATATCCCGAAATTTCGGGGTATTACAGTTGTGACGACCCGACTCGCTTAAACCGGCGCGGAAGAAACCTACGAGTCGAATACTCAATTCTAACAAACTAAAATACTTAAAAATTAAAACAAAACCTCAAAATAGAATATATACTAAATCCGAAAGTACAACACCCACAAGATTGTACATATCTAACCCAAATATCAACGTTACTACTACTAACAAGTATAAACTCCAAATGTATGTCAGAGTTAGAAAAATACACAAGTACTACTACTATAGTCCAAAACTAGAAAATCGTACAACAATAAAGCAAAGACTAAATAACATCGTTGCTCGCCCAACCCAAAGCTAAGCAAGAACCTCATCATCAGAATTACCTGAAAAACAACAACAGTCCACCATCAGTGGCGAGTAACATAACTTTCCGACCCTAACGGGGATACACATGAACATAACATAAATCAAACAATCAAATCAAACATACAACCATACGAATCAAATCAAGTAATCATGCTGACTCGACTAACTTTAACCAACAATTAGCATATCTTAAATTTTGGCGCAATCATTCACATACTAGACCGGACTATGCACGTACGAACGCATCTTACGCGATCGAACTTTCTACTATGCCAGGATTGAGAATCTTACTCCCAACCCCATGAAACCAATCTTACTGGAAATCCATATCCGAAGACGACATAGTAAGACCACCAACTATCCCAATACCGCGAATAGGATAGGGGCAACGTCTTAACCCAAATACTTAGAATCTTACTCTAAGTCTTATGCGTCTAGTAGAAAAATCAAGCTAATCTTAACTTTAATCGAAATTTGCATTCTTAGTTAATTCTTAAGTTGCATCTTACGCCTTGACTCAAGAATAACATGTAAATCATCAAATCTTGGAACCTCTTATAACATTCTTTAACTTTCTTTATCTTTCCTTAACCTTTCTTTAATTATTACTAACTTTCTTTAACTTTCAAGACTCGACCAAGAACTTATAAAGAACTCAAAGAACTCATCCAAGATTCAAGAACTTCAATCAAGAACTCAATCAAGATTCAAGAACTTCAACCAAGAACTCATTCAAGATTCAAGAACTCAATTCCAAACTCATCATCATCATACACGCATACTAACAACAAGTTCCACAATAAATTCATCAACTTCCAATCATCGAAACTTCACGGAACTTGAACATGAACAACATCAAATATGGAACTAACATAACCAATTATGGAATACATATAATCAAGTAGAAATCATCATAAAAACCATCACCCAAAATCAGCTATATTCCACGCATAAAAATGAGTACATAAACATCAAACGGTCTAATCTAATCCCTTAATCTATACTATGAATCATAGTATACTAACTAGGTTGAGATAGTGTGTTACCTCAATGAAGGTTAAACACAAATTAACACAAACTTGCAGCCCAGAATTCGAACACACACGGCCCCAAAAACCACGCTGCAACATGGCTTGCACACGAGCCCAACACGGTGCACCACCACGAACCACACAGACTCACGAACACGGCCCTGGCTGCACGGACCCACGAACACGGCACGACCTCGGCTCGAACAACCACCACGGACCACCGTCTTCAACACGGTCCACCACACGAACCCACTCGAACCACATGGCTCCCACACGAACCCACTCGAACAAGACTTCAAAACAACCCCGAACAATAATTCTTGATTGAAAATTATTAAGATTATGGTATCTTAAGTCACTTAAAGATCAATGAATGTTGAATCTTTAAGTTTGGGTTTGGTATTGAAGATGAACAATTGATGGGTTGAAGATAGCCAAAAATGGCGTGTGACAAGGAGAACAAATGGAGGGAGTTTTTGTGTTTAAACTTTGGTGAGCAAGTGTGTTTAAGATGGCAAATGAGCAAATGATCTCAAGGCCTTACTAACTACTTCTATTTATAGAGGTTAGTTAGGTGTGAATGCATGGCAAGTGGCAAAACTTGCCACTTAACAAAGGGGGGAGGGGGGGGGGGGGGGGGGCGGCTATCACAAGGCCAAAATGGGCTTTTGGTGATTAATTGGGCTAATTACAAACTTGCAGGATTAATCATGCTTAAATCATTTTTGGCCCAACAATATTAAATAATTAATTAGAAAATTAAATAATAAAAATTATAATTAATTAAATAATAATAAAATAAATAATAATCAATCAAGAAAAATAATAAAAAAAAAAATTCGAATTTAATCGAAATTATTCACATAAAATAAAATAAATAGTCCAAAATAAATTTTGGACCATACATAAAAATCACATAAATACAAATAAATACACGACAGAAATACCAACAAAATCAGGGTCGTTACAACCTCCCCTCCTTAAAGAAATTTCGTCCCGAAATTTAAGGCAAAGGAGATTGCTTACCTACGAAAAGCTCCGGGTACTTCTGCCTCATGGACACCTCTGTCTCCCAAGTCGCCTCCTCATGGCGTTGATTTCTCCACAACACCTTGACGAGCTGGACTTGCTTACGCCGGAGGGTCCTCACTTCCCGATCCAAGATCTGAACGGGTTGCTCCTCAAAAGTCAGATTCGGCTCAAACGTGGCCGACTCCACTGGGATAATGTGTGTAGGATCATGTACATATTTCCTTAGCTGGGAAACATTGAACACATCGTGAACATTAGACAGACTAGGTGGTAATGCCAACCGATAAGCCACCTCCCCAACTCGTTCCAGTATCTCGTAAGGTCCCACGTATTTCGGTCGGAGTTTCCCCTTTTGACCAAAGCGTGCCACTCCTTTGAATGGTGAAACCTTAAGCAAGACTTTGTCACCTACCTCGAAAGCCAACGGTCTATGTTGATTATAGGCGTAGGATTTCTGACGACTCTGAGCGGCCTGCATCTTAGACCGAATGACTCAGACCTTCTCATCAGTATCTCGTACCATCTCAGGTCCTAAAGCCACAGAATCACTAATATCATTCCAACATATCGGACTCCGACATTTCCTGCCATACAGGGCCTCGTACGGAGCCATCTCGATGCTGGAGTGATAGCTATTATTATAGGAAAACTCTATCAAACAGAGCATACGTACCCAAGACTGATGGTACTCCAGAGTACATGCTCGTAACATATCCTCTAGAGTCTGGATGGTCCTCTCAGTCTGACCATTTATCGCCGCGTGAAAAGCGGTGCTCAGCTTCAACTTCGTCCCAAAGGCTTCCTGAACTGATTTCCAGAAACGAGACAGAAATCTCGGATCTCGATCAGAAACAATCTCCCTCGGAACTCCGTGAAGTCGGATAATATCCTGGGTATACGCCTCTGCCAGACGCTCCATAGACCAGGTCATCTTCATTGGTATGAATCTAGCGACCTTGGTCAACCTATCCACTATTACCCAAATGGCATTCAAACCATTACAGGTAGGTAGGCTAACCACGAAGTCCATAGAAACCGCTCAAATTTCCAGGTCGGAATCGGTAGTGGCTGCAACAGACCTCCTGGTCTCTGATGCTCGATTTTAACCTTTTGACAGACTAAAAATCGTGCTACGAACTCTGCTACATCCCTCTTCATCTTAGGCCACCAGAATTGGCCCTTAAGGTCCTGGTACAACTTGTTACCTCCAGGATGAACAGAGTAGGGCGAGTTATGTGCCTCAGACATAATTCTGTTCCTAAGATCAGAACTGTCCGGTACACACCACCTCCCTCGGAATCGCAGACTACCATCGGAAGGGATCTCAAAACCTACGGCTTTACCTTTCCGTAAAGCCTCTCGAATCCTAGCTAACTGCGGATCATTCTGCTGACCCTCGCGCAATTCCTGAAGCAATTCAGGCTCAACACTCATAGATGTCAGACGAAGTCTGACGGAACTACGGCTTCTACTGAAGCTCAAGCAATGCTTACGACTCAGTGCGTCAGCGACTAAGTTCGCCTTGCCCTCGCAATTGTTAAGCGTCAGGTCGTAGTCCTTAATAAGCTCAAGCCATCGTCTCTACCTCATATTGAGGTCTGTCTGAGTAAAGATGTACTTGAGACTCTTATGATCCGTGAATACTCGTAGTCCTCTATGATCCGTAAACCACCATAGAGATAGTGCCTCCAAATCTTGAGCGCGAACACCACAGCTGCTAGCTCCAAGTCATGCGTGGGGTAGTTACGCTCGTGCACCTTCAGTTGTCTCGATGCGTAAGCGATGACCTTCCCGCCTTGCATGAGCACACATCCTAGGCCACTCTTCGAAGTATCACTATAGACCTCGAAATCCTCCTCATCGTTCGGAAGGGTAAGAATCGGAGCAGAGACTAATCTCTGTTTCAACTGCTAGAATGCTTGCTCGCAAGCCTCCGTCCAAACGAATCGGATCTCCTTCTGTAGGAGACTAGTCATCGGCCTAGCAATCTTGGAGAAGTCCTAGACGAATCGTCGATAGTATCCGGCTAATCCCAGAAAACTACGAACCTCCACCACATTTCTCGGGCTACTCCAATCAACTACAGCCTTAACCTTAGCCGGGTCTACCTTAATGCCTTCTTTACTAATTAAGTGACCCAGAAATGCTACTTCGCGAAGCCAGAACTCACACTTGGAGAGTTTCGCGAACCACTTATTACTACGCAATATCTCAAGTACCATCCGGAGATGCTCCGCATGCTCAGACTCATCTCTCAAATAGACTAAGATATCGTCTATAAATACTACGACGCACTTATTGAGTAAGTGATGGAAAGTCCGGTTCATCTGGTCCATGAACACGGCTGGCGCATTAGTGAGGCCAAAGGGCATCACCTCGAACTCGTAGTGGTCGTATCTAGTACGAAAAGCGGTCTTCGGGATGTCTTCTTTCTTGACTGGAATCTGATGATATCCAGACCGAAGATCTATCTTCGAAAACACTCCCGCTCCTCGTAACTGATCGAACATGTCCTCAATCCTAGGCAACGGGTACTTATTCTTGATAGTTACCCGATTCAACTCTCAGTAGTCTATGCATAGGCGCATACTACCGTCTTTCTTCTTCACAAAGAGCAAAGGTGCTCCCCATGGAGAAACGCTCGGCCTAATGAAGCCCTTGTCGATCAAATCCTGGAGTTGCGTTTTTAACTCTTGCAACTCCGATGGTGCCATCCGGTAAGGTGCCTTCGAGATCGGCGCTGTCCCGGGTGCTAAGTCGATATGAAACTCGACGTCGCGCTCGGGTGGAACTCCTGGTAGCTCATCAGGACATACGTCTCTGAAATCCCTCGCTACAAGTATATCGTCCAACATACGCTCCTCAGTCAAGTCCCTTACCTGACATAAGTACACCATATCGCCCTTCTGGCGATGTTTTCCCATCTTCAAGGCTGAGATTACCTTAACTCCTTTCTTAAGGACGAACCCAGAGTAGGTAACTCGGTTTCCCTGTAATCCTCGGAATGTCACTGACTGATCTCGGCAACGAATGATCGCTCGATACTTCGACAGCCAGTCAATACCAAGAATAACATCGAACTCCATCAGCGGGAACTCCTTCAGATCGGCCGTCACTTGCTCCCCAGCTATCACGATAGGCACTCCTCGGAACTCGCACTGACAAATAAAATCCTCTCCAGATGGGAGAGTTATAACTGAACTAACAGGAAAGCTGCCACGAAGATTAGACCTCGAGGCAAAACTACTAGCCACAAAAGAGACAGTAGCACCAGAATCAAATAAAACTAAAGCTAACACACCAGAAACAAGAAATCTACCTGACACGACGTCGGGCTGAACCTCGGCCTCTGCCTTAGTCATACAGTAGACTCGGTTCTTCACCGGTGTCTTAGTCGGTGCCGGAAGCTGCTTGATCTCGGTGTCTGGCTTCCTCTCAGGGCAAACTGACGCCTTATGGCCTTCCTTCCTACAGATAAAACAAGCTATGGGCGAAGCGTCACACCGCTTCCCTGGATGGAAGTCCCTGCCGCAGCCTCTGCATCTCGAGCCGTCGGAACCCTTATGCGAACTCGTGGTCGGAGGGGTACTGCTAGGAGCACTAAATCGAGGCTTCTTAAAAGAAAACGACGTTGCCGGAACCTGAGTCCTCTTCTTGCTCGCATCCTCCTCGGTCGTCGATACCTGTATCTCGAGAGCTACCTCGTAGGCCTGCTGAAATGTCTTCGCTCCACTACTGATCACGTGAACGCGAATCCTCGGATCTAGCTTTTTGATGTAGCGCTTGACCCGCTCCTTCTCTGATGGAACTACAGACGTAGCGAACCTCGATAACTCCGTGAACTTGTCGGCATACGTCTGGACTGTCATCTTACCCTGAGTAAGAGTAAGGAACTCCTCATGTTTTTGCCACCGCAACTCGTCGGGGTAGATTCGCTTCTGGATCTTATCGACGAACTCGATCCACGACATCGAATGTAAGGGCAAGTACGTGTCCTTAGCTACCGTCCACCAGTTATCGGCCTCTCCACGAAGATAGTAAGCGGCGATCTGCACCTTCTCGTGCTCGGGGCAAAACATCGCGTCGAAGAGTTTCCCCATCTCGCGGATCCAACTCTCCAGGATAGTAGGGTGGGCAACTCCATCGTAGGTCGGAGGTCGATGACGTGCGATACGATCAAACGTCGACTGCGTACTAGGCGTATGACGACTATGATGCGCCAACGTAAGGATCGCTTCCTCGAGCGCTTGTAACCTCTGTCGTCCCGTACTCAACCGGCGAGGCGTAGACATGCTGCAACGCAATAAAACAAAGACATACCAGATAACAGTGTCAGTCAAACATCCCCACCACAGTCAAGTACACAACAACAAAAGAGAGAAAAGAATAGAAAAAGGTCTTATCCCGGTTTTTCTACCCGAACTCTTCTCCCTTATACTTAAACTTAATTTGGATTTATCACTCGGGAATAGTAAAGCTCTCAACTCCCGGGTTTAACTCAAATCCTAAAACTTCACTTAGACCTATTCGGCTCTGATACCAACTGTGACGACCCGACTCGCTTAAACCGGCGCGGAAGAAACCTACGAGTCGAATACTCAATTCTAACAAACTAAAATACTTAAAAATTAAAGCAAAACCTCAAAATAGAATATATACTAAATCCGAAAGTACAACACCCACAAGATTGTACATATCTAACCCAAATATCAACGTTACTACTACTAACAAGTATAAACTCCAAATGTATGTCAGAGTTAGAAAAATACACAAGTACTACTACTATAGTCCAAAACTAGAAAATCGTACAACAATAAAGCAAAGACTAAATAACATCGGTGCTCGCCCAACCCAAAGCTAAGCAAGAACCTCATCATCAGAATTACCTGAAAAACAACAACAGTCCACCGTCAGTGGCGAGTAACATAACTTTCCCACCCTAATGGGGATACACATGAACATAGCATAAATCAAACAATCAAATCAAACATACAACCATACGAATCAAATCAAGTAATCATGCTGACTCGACTAACTTTAACCAACAATTAGCATATCTTAAATTTTGGCGCAATCATTCACATACTAGACCGGACTATGCACGTACGAACGCAACTTACGCGATCGAACTTTCTACTATGCCAGGATTGAGAATCTTACTCCCAACCCCATGAAACCAATCTTACTGGAAATCCATATCCGAAGACGACATAGTAAAACCACCAATTATCCCAATACCGCGGATAGGATAGGGGCAACGTCTTAACCCAAATTCTTAGAATCTTACTCTAAGTCTTAGGCGTCTAGTAGAAAAATCAAGCTAATCTTAACTTTAATCGAAATTTGCATTCTTAGTTAATTCTTAAGTTGCATCTTACGCCTTGACTCAAGAATAACATGTAAATCATCAAATCTTGGAACCTCTTATAACATTCTTTAACTTTCTTTATCTTTCCTTAACCTTTCTTTAATTATTACTAACTTTCTTTAACTTTCAAGACTCGACCAAGAACTCATAAAGAACTCAAAGAACTCATAAAGAACTCATCCAAGATTCAAGAACTTCAATCAAGAACTCAATCAAGATTCAAGAACTTCAACCAAGAACTCATTCAAGATTCAAGAACTCAATTCCAAACTCATCATCATCATACACGCATACTAACAACAAGTTCCTTCCGCCATTTAAGAAAATGTTTATTTTCTACCCTAACATTTTCTACCCATACACATTCATCTCTCTCACCTCCCACCCACCCAAACCTAGATCATTTATATCCTCTCATAAACCCTAAATCTAAACTCCTCTCTCTCACTGTTCTTTATAACCCTAGATCTACACTCCTTTCGCCGTTTCTCTCTCCTCACTCAATCGTCTTTCACCTTTCCTTATTCTCCCTCTGTCTTTGTTCCCTTCAAGTCACCATTGTCATCTTCAAGCTTTCCCCTTTTATTTCTCGACAAACTTAGCTTTTTCGAGTAACCAATTTTTCGATTAGTCATGGTTGATTTTTCTTTACTCGAAGAAGCTCATAAGAACGAAACAAATGCTCATCCCAAATTTACCATCATGTAATAATTCTCCATCTTCACTGTATATAGGCCTAGATGTCACCCCCATGAACATAACTTTTATGATGTAGTTCTTTGACTTAGAGGTTCTGTAGGGATCTATTTCTTTGGGCAACAAGTAAAATCTTCTAGTGGTTGGGTTAAGATAAAACTACTTTTCATCAATGTGAATTGTGTTATTCATGTCTATAAATCTGGCCCTACTGTCTGTTGTTGTTGGTTCAATATGTGAAAGAACCCACTTAATCCTATCAATCTTATTTTTGTCACTAACATTGGGATGGTTTGGACTTGTGTGTGCTCTAAGTAAACCTTTTTTAAGTAGCCTAAACACATGTATATGAGAACATTTCAATGCACCTGCATATGCTCTATAAGATTGTCTTAGATGAAGAGGGGCTGACTGAAGCCACTCTTCTTTGTTTTCATAAGTGGGTTTTCTACCTACATGACCTCTTTTCAAAGAACTAACATCAATGGATTTCCCCCTTGCTATTCGTTCTTGTGCTCTTTTCATTATTTTACTAACAGTGCTTCTATGACATCCAAGTTCCTTGGCTATTTTTGCTTGGACTCCATAAGGTAGTTTACCATCCTTTTTCAATGCTAAACAATGAAAAACAATTTGAGTCTTTTGTGCATTTGTCAAGTCTTTTGGTTCAGGTCTAACTAAGTTTCTTTGCCATGTTTCAGTGGTTTGTACTGATGAAGTAAGGAGAACCTCCTCCATTAACAACTGATCCATAGCAAAGAAACCGTCATCAAAATCATCATCCATTTTGGACAGTAGGATGAAGATTTTAATAGGGTTGATTAATCTATTTTTTGGATGTAAAATCTGTAAATTTTTTACTAAACTAACAAGTGTTGTGTGTGCTGTGATGTAAAGTAAGGTTCTGTAAAATTACCTGATAATTTGTCTTTTGGTCCTCCTCAACAGGTTGTACAGTAGGAGGTTATGGAGGTTAGGGTGGAAATGTTTTGGAAGGTGTTTGGACAGAATTAATGGCTGGTGGTTATGGTATTTATAGCCACATTTAAGTTTGTAAATTTTCGAATGTTATGTGAAAAAATAGAGGGAATTAAAAGTTGGCTGAAATTTTGCCTAAAACTAAAAATTTCC
Organism: Salicornia ramosissima; assembly: GCA_951394345.1. Lineage (NCBI taxonomy): Eukaryota > Viridiplantae > Streptophyta > Magnoliopsida > Caryophyllales > Amaranthaceae > Salicornia > Salicornia ramosissima. The sequence goes on along the minus strand of OX596240.1, from coordinate 37,872,766 downwards.
CTCTATTTAGTCTAACTTGGACGAAGTTGTTATGTTTTATTTTTTTTGCTGCTGTGGTGGACAATTGCATGGGACCCACAAATTTATTTGTTTTCATCTTTTCCCTCCAAATACCATGTGGTCCCAATTACTTAATCCTAATTTCTTCTCTCTCCTCTACACAATTACAACACACTTAACACACTAATATCTTTTGCATGGGAGTCCGCAATTTTCTGAAGGGTGAAATTATTGCGTTACGGAGGGAGTAGTAATTATGATTGATGATTCATCAATGTTTTTTTTTTTACTTATATTTTTTATCATCTAAAAATGAAGCTCTTGGTAAATTTAAAATCTATAAAATCGAAGTAGAATTGCAACTTAATTTAAAACTTAAGAAACTTCGGACGGATAGAGGTGGTGAGTATTATGCCATATAACCCAAATTACTTTAATTCCATTGCCATAATTCATGAAACATTGCATCTTACTCACCTCAAAGTAATTTAATGGTGTGACAGAAAGGAAAACTAAGACATTAAAAGAAATAGGAATAATGGAATCTAATAATCCCGCCTTTAGTCGGTCTGAAAGTAACGAACCTACTTTTTGATTAAAAAATAACAAACCCACTTTAACGTTTATTTGTTTTCGGTGCACCCTACAGAATTTTGACTTGATGTAAGAGGTTGAATTACGACGTGGCAATCCCTCATTGGTTGAATTTTTTTGGTTTTAATTAACATATTAATTTTTTAAAACCAATGAGGGATTGGCACGCTGTAATTCAACCTCTTACATCAAGTCACAAATCGGTAGGGTGCACCGAAAACAAATAAACCTTAAAGGTGGGTTTGTTATTTTTTAATCAAAAAATAGGTTCGTTACTTTCAGGCCGACTAAAGGTGGGATTATTAGATTCCATTATTCCAAAGAAATAAATGGTTAATTCCATATTTCTAACTCGGGTCTAAGTGATGGTTTTTTTGATGAAGTAATGCTGACGTAATGTTTTTGTGGAGTTGAATTCCTAATAAAATGAAAAAAAGATACCACATATGAATTTTAATTTAAAAGGAATCCTAATCTCAATTACCTTATGGTGTGGAGAGGTAGGGCTATTGTCAAATTGAAAAATCTTAAATGTAAAACGTTGGTTGGAAAAGGGATTGGTTGAATTCTTATAGGCTATGCAAAAAATAGCAAAGCCAATAGGTTTTATGTTTTAGAAGATAACGAGTGGATATCAATATTCACACCCTTATAGAATTACGGGATGCAATATTCGATGAAACTCATTTTTCATCAATTCCTAGACCAAATTATATAGCTCCTAGTATTAGTTCCTATGTTGTAGATGAAATTACTAATGCTCATGAGACTACAACTCAGGAAATTTGGAAAACGAGTTAGAAAAGAGAAATCTTTAATTAATTTGGACCAAATTTTCAACTATATTTATTAGTTGAAGGTTCAAGGAAGTTCATTATGACATACTCTTTTCATATTGTTACCATAAGGATCGGACTAGGATCCTAAATCCTTTGATGAGGCTATGAATTCTCATGATGCCGCCTTTTGGAAGGAGATCGTGAATGATATAATGAATCCAATAATAGGAAATAATACTGGGATTTCATCAGATTTACCCTCCTGTTGCAAACCTCTTGGTTGTAAATGGATTTTTGTCACCAAAAGAATTGTTAACATTATTAATTTTTCTTGGATTTTTTCTTTGGATTGCTTAGAGGTTATGAGTCATTATAAGGAGTTTTCATGACAACTAAGGTTAAAGATATAGGCGTAAGTAAGTAATGGCATTATCTAATTAATGGGTATAATTTTTCTACAAAAATGTTTTTGGAATTTTATTGCTATTATATAACCAAGTACTCTATTAAACTGCTTTTTCATGTGATAATCTTGCTCTATTACCCCTCCCGAAATAATAACCTAGTCCTTACTTAGTTACTCGCTTTAGCCTTACCAAGAGAACAATTTCTTGGAGGTTATGAGGTATTATGAGGAGTTTTCATGAAAATTAAGCTACACTATTTCCGGTTAATTACGGTAATTAATTGTATGAGTTGTCAATTTTGATGTCATAGAATCAAACATTGTTGATTCCAAATTTAATTTAGCATTGATTATAGTTAAATGCTCACAAGTTTTGGCTGATTTACTTCAACACTTGTGGCTAGAAATAGAACACTATTAGGATTAATATGTATGTGGAAAAATCCAATCAAATTTTCATTGGGGGATATCAAACAGGATGGTTGTGGGCAAGCCAATTCTCCGTTTTGATGGAAAATTAACCATCATTGGTGAAGCTCGTAGAAGGGTTATCTACCATATCGATTGACACTAAAAAAGATGTGAAAGTATTGTGTCGGACGGTCCGACCGTGTTCAACACTTGTATTTTTTTTATGCCCAAACTTAACAAAACGTGTCCAGGTTTAATAATATGTGTCCAGGTTTAACAATATATGTTCAGATTTAACAATATGTGTCAGGTCTATGTGTCCATGGTAAACAATATGTTTCAAGGTTCAATAAGTTTCACCAGATTTTACAAATTTATGTCCAAGTTCAACAATATGTGTCCAGGTTCAATACTATGTGTCCAAATTTAATATTATGTGTCCAGGTTCAACAACATGTGTCCAGGGTTACAAATATATTTTCAGGTTTACAAATTTGTGTTCAGGTTTACAAATATGTGTCCAGGTCTAACAATATTTGTCTAGGTTTAACAACATGTGTCCAGATTCAACAATATATGTCCAGATTTTACGATATGTGTCCAGGGTAAACAATATGTTTCAAGGTTCAATAAGTTTCACCAGGTTTACAAATTTATGTTCAGGTTCAACAATATGTGTACAGGTTCAGTACTATGTGTCCAGATTTAATAATATGTGTCCAGGTTCAACAACATGTGTCCAAGTTTACATATATTTTTCAGGTTTACAAATTTGTGTTCAGGTTTACAAATATGTGTCCAGGGCTAACAATACTTGTCCAGGTTTAACAACATGTGTCCAGGTTCAACAAAACTTGTCTAGTTTTGACAATATGTGTCCAGGTCCAGTTGAACTGGTCTGACAGTAACCTCATGTCGGACTGGTCTGACACAATATCTTCTCAAAAAAGAATTATAGGTTAGCTCCAAACAAGTTTTCCAATGTAAAAGATATATATATTTTTTATATAATAATAATAATGTGTGAGATATCAGACCTTAAATTGGGCCCTACTGCAAGTCACCCCATCCAATTTAGCCAACACACATCTGTAAGGGGAAAGATAAAAATAACTAATGCGTGCGGTGAGTATCAAACCTATGACTTTGTGCGTAAAATTCTAAAGCATTAATTAATAGACTAAGACATTATCCTCTCCCAACTTAAAGATATGATTTTGAATAACACTCAGTATAGGAACGCAAAATTGCAAAGGATGGAAATGGTTTTTTTTTAATTTTTTTTTATTAATAAAAATGGATGGAAGTAAAAATTCCATTCAAAGTGATGGACCACCACGAGTTTTTTTATTTTATTTTATTTTATTTTATTTTTAATTGTTTTAGGATCCATTCAAAGTGGTTCAACTTAAAATGAAAATTTATTTAAAATGAAAATTGCTAGTTGGAATGTTAGGGGTACTAATAGAAAACAGTTAAAGCAAGAAATTTACGACTTTACCAATACAAATAAAATTAATATTCTTTGTCTTTATGAAACTAAATCCCAACAAATGCCCACATTAGACACAACAAAAGCTTATGGTTTTTACAATTTTGATTATATTCCCCCACAAGGATATGCAGGAGGAATTCAACTCTTTTGGAAAGATAATAAAAATAATCCCTTTAATTTACATGTTATTCATAAGTCCACTAGATATATGACATGCCATATTACAATTTCCAATTACTCTTTCAAAATTATTTTTTTGTATGCTCCTCCTAGAGCAGAAGACAAATGCTCATTTTGGCAGGAATTTATTCAACACATTAACTCAATAAATGGCCCATGTATGATTATTGGAGATTTTAACGAAATTGCTAAAGCTGAAGACAAACTAGGGGGAATCCACCCAAACCTGAAAAAATTACATAATTTCAATCGTCTTCTCAATGAAACAGGGTATGTAGAATTAAAAATGATAGGCCCCCAATATACACGGAGAAGAAAAGTTAATGGAGTTACAAAAATGCTAGAAAAAATAGATCATGGAATAGCCAATATTTCTTGGATTAACCAATTTCCACATGCATTTATACAAAACTCACCCTTCACTTCCTCAGACCACTCCCTAATTACATTAAACTTAACCCCAACTGAAACTAAAAAAGTAAATCCATTTAGATTAGAAAAAATGTGGACTCAACATGAAGACTTCCCAAACGTAGTCAGGAAAGCGTGGCAATTCAAGTTTAATGGCTCCTTTATGTTTCAATTTATAAACAAGTGTAAATATTTGAAGACTTTAACTAAAAGCTGGAATAATACAAAATTTGGAAATATTTTTAGACAACTTAGGGAGGTAGATAACGAGTTATCCAAAGTCCAAAATTACTTGTGCTACAATCCCTCTGACCACCAAAATTCCCAAAAAGAAGAAAGATTATTAAATAAAAGACTGCAATTACTTAATTTCCAAAACTCCTACTGGAAACAAAAAGCCAGAATACAAAACATGAAATTTAGTGACCAAAACACTAAATTCTTCCACACTAGGACTATAATTAGAAAAAATAAAAATTATATTAGATTGATTAAAAATAATCAAGGAGATGAATTCGTTAACCAAAATGAAATAGCTAACATCATCCAAAGAGACTTTCATGACAGACTACAATCAGATCCTAATTGCCATTTTGACGAAAATGATCTAACTCTTCTACGCCCTATAATTGATAACGAAGATAATACGCAACTGATTAAGAATGTTAGTGACTGGGAAATCAAAGAAGCAGTCTTTCAGCTTGATCCAGACAAGACCCCGGGACCTGATGGATTCCCCCCATTTTTCTTTCAAACTACTGGGACATAATAGCAAACTCCACATTAAAAGCAATTAAAGCTTTTTTCCACTCAAAGAAGATCCTCAAAGAAATAAACCATACCTTCCTAGCTCTAATTCCTAAAGTAGAAGATCCATCAAATTCGTCTCACTTTAGACCCATTAGCTTATGTACAACGATTTATAAAATCATCTCAAAAATAATGGTAAATAGAGTTAAAGAAGTTCTAGGCAAAGTAATCCACCCCTTACAAGGTGCATTTACGCCAGAAAGAATAATACATGACAATATTCTAATAGCTCATGAAATCTTTCATTCATTTAAAAAAAAAACTGGGAAAACAGGATGGATCGCTATCAAACTAGATATGGAAAAAGCTTATGATAGATTAGAATGACCCTTTATTTTTGCTACGTTAACTAAACTCGGTTTTCACGACACATGGATTCAATGGGTCAGAGAATGTATAACCACAACTTCTTACTCAGTATTAGTTAACGGTTGCCCAACAGATCGTTTTTTCCCCACTAGGGGAATAAGGCAAGGAGACCCCCTATCTCCATACCTATTTATTTTATGTGCAGAACTTCTAGCGAAATTATTTCATGAAAGTAGTATTAAAGGACACAATAACATAGGTGTTTCCCCGGGGAACTCAAAAATGAAAATTCCTTTTCTTACCTTTGCAGATGATACTATGGTTTTTGCCAAAGCAACAAAAGAAAGTTGTCAAGAAATTAAAAATATTTTAAACAAATATTGTAAAATCTCTGGACAACTTGTTAATTACAACAAATCAGCATTCCAATGCACAAAAAATGTTTCAAGACAGGACATTGATATTTTTAAAGAAATCCTTCAAATGGAGGAAGTAAATGATTTGGGAACTTATTTGGGCTGCCCAATAATTAGTAAAAGAGTATCTAATCAAACTTTTGAAAATATTGTGGATTCCACCAAAAAGCAATTAACAAAATGGAAAGCAAACTCCTTGTCTCAAGCAGGAAGAGCTACTCTAATTAATGCAAACCTTTCTGCAAAGCCTATCCATCAGATGCAAAGCTTTCTTCTTCCTACCAGTATTACGGATCAACTTGATAAAATTAATAAAAATTTCTTTTGGAATAAAGCTCACGACTCTAAAAGCCCAAACCTCATAAGTTGGGACAAAATATGCAAGCCAAAAAAATATGGCGGTCTAGGACTTAGAAAAGCCAAGATAACTAACAAAGCATTACAATTAAAACTTCTTTGGAAAATATTATCCAATCTAGAAAATATTTGGGTACAACTTATCTCAAAGAAATACCTAAGGGGAAAAAGTCTTTTAGATTATAAACCAACTCAAGCTACCTCATGGGAATAGAAAAATCTTATGAAACTAAGACCACTGTTCTATAAGGCCATTAGATGGCAAATTGGAAATGGTGAAACAATTAATTTCTGGAAAGATAATTGGTTAACTATGACCCCAGTTAGTAACTATTCTCTCACTCATATCTCAAATATCAATGCGAAAGTAAAAGAGTTTTTTACCCCTTCCAAGAAATGGGATTTAGCCAAACTAAGTATCTACTTACCCTAATGGATCATAGACTTAATAATGCAAACCCCTATTCCCGACCATAATATGGATGATAAGTTCTTCTGGGGCCCGGCCTCAGATGGCAATTTTTCGACTAAATCGGCCTCCCTGTTTCTACAAGGCCACCACGAAAGTAACTCGAATACAGTCTCCTATAGTTGGATCTGGAAACTTGATGCTCCACCTAAAATTAAATACTTTATGTGGAAAATTTGCACTGATGCTCTGCCAACTAAAGATAAACTAAACAGATCAAAAGTGGCAGTTCCTTTGTATTGTCCATTTTGTAACCATCATTTAGAAGATTCTATTCATCTTTTATTCACATGTCCGAAGACTATCGACATTTTTAAAACTTTAAAAAACAATGGTAACTGGCCATTCCCTTATTTTGATTCAAATATGAATATCACCCAAAACCTTAACTATAATAAATACAATCTCAATAGTTCTAATATCTCCAAATTATGCATAACCTGGTGGTTTATTTGGTATACCAGAAATTCTCTAATTTTTAACAATGAAACTTGGAACTTAAACAAGATAAGCATGATGATTAGAAATTTCCTAAAAAATTGGAGAAAAACTATTGATCCGGAATTTCAAACTACCCAACCTCCCTTAGCTAAATCCCAAACGTCAAATACCTCTTTTGTAAACAATAATCGCTCAAAAAATTGCATTTTTTGGAATCCCCCCCAACCTAATCAATTCAAACTCAATTTCGACGGATCTAAGATTGATTCAAATTCAACTGCAATAGGATATATTCTCCGCAACAACGACGGAGAAATGATCCTTGCAGGAGCTCAGCAAGTTCATAAAGACTTCTCTATCATAATGGCAGAATGCTTAGCGTTAAAACATGGAATAAGAGAAGCCATTTCCTTAAATATTAAAAATTTAGTCATTGAAGGAGACAATTTAACTGTTATCAATGCCACTAAAGATATTTGGAAAATTCCTTGGGAAATCAAAAATTTAGTTTCCGACATACAATTAGACCTAAAATACTTTAGTCAAATTCAAATCCACCACTGTTATAGAGAATCAAATCAGGCCGCTGATTACATTGCACATGAGGGACATAGTAATCCAACTATGAAAAGATGGCATCATCCTTTTTCCTCTTCACTTTCCTTAATCCTAAGGAAAGATGCCTTAGGTTGGCTCTACTCTAGAGACTAACCGGAATTCCTTTCCTCATAAAAAAAAAAAGTGGTTCAACTCCTAAACAGTTACCAAAACAACCATTGGTTACCAAGTTACCACTTACCCACTCATACATGGAGTACATAACAATCAATCAATCAATCAAAGCCTTATTCTCAAATGTGGGGTCGGATACATGAACCAAAGTTATTATTCCGAGAGGCTCTTCACATAGATTTTCCTCCTCCACCCCGCACGATCGAGAGCCTCAATCTCTTGTAAATCCAACTGCTTCATATCTTTTCTAACTCCTTCTCACCAAGTTATTTTCGGTCTCCCCCTACCACATTTAAAATCCCCCTGATCCCCCTCTTCTACTCTTCGTACCGGTGCTCCCTGGGGTTTTCGTATTACATGACCCAACCAACGCAAGTGATTTTCTCTTAGCTTAATATCTGAACATCAACTTTCCTACGGATATCTTCATTTCTGATTCTATCTCGTAGAGTGTTGCCACACATCCATCTCAACATCCGCATCTCTGTAACCCCCCTACCTTTTGGATATGCTCCTTTTTTAGAAGCCCAAAATTCTGTACCATAGAGTAACACTGGTCTTATAGCGGTCCTGTAGAATTTCCCCTTCAACTTTAAGGGGATGCTTCGATGGATCATCGTACAACACTCCTATGGCCGCTCTTCATTTAAGCCACCCCGACTTGATCCTGTGAGCCATATCTTGGTCAATATCTGCATTCCTCCTTAATTACTCCCATCAATTAGAAAGATGTTACTAATCCGTTTCTTTTTAAATACAACGATTTAATATAAAGTAGAAGGAAAAATGTCTAATCGTTGCATTTAAAAATAAGCGGAGGTATTACATCTTTTATTGTTTTGAGGATTCGAACATGTAAACTTGGCGAAGTCAATCATTACTCTATACTTCACCTCTCTGCTAATAATCTCATTAAAATGTTGGTTAGTATTATTATTTTTTAATTATCTTTTACACGTATAAGAAGAGCCTTGTTTATTTCTATATATTAGGATTTTTATTCGCAATTTCATTACTTTGTAAATTTTACTCCCTCTGTTACCATTTGTTTGTCCTGTTTGGAATTCTTGACACTATTTATAAGATGAGAAAATCTTTTAAATTACTCTCAACATATAAAACATAATATAGTCATGTGAGGTCTTATTTGATTCGTTTCCACGAGTAAGTTATTAATATCCAATTATTATAATTTTTTACACATATACAAGTAATACAACGAGATATATTTAAGGTCAAACAAATGCATTAACAATGTACAAAGTCAAAACAGGACAAACAAATGAAAACAGATGGAGTATATTACTCCACATTAATTTGAGTTTTTTGTTTTTAATTTTTAAAAATAGTTCTTATAGTGTGCACACGTAGCGTGTGCTTCTAACCTTGTTTATTACAATGGTTAAGAAAATTTTTCAGAAACCACCTTATAAAACAATTTTTTTTGTCAAAAACCACCTTATAATTTTTTTTAAGAAGCCACCTTATTTTAATTTGTTTTTGTAAAATAAAACCACCTTTAGTCAGATTTCAGTGTTTAAATCGAACCCTCACCCGTCATTACGGTGAACCCACTTCGTACCACTCTGACTTTGCTAGTATGCTGCAAGTATGATGAAATTTGATCATTGACTAGCTCCTGTAGCTAGTTTCGTTCTTACGGTATACTCCCTCTGTCCCAAATTACTTGTTACATTCTCTTTTTCCCATCTCACAATACACAACTTTAAATTAAAATATCTTGAACTACACATAATAAAAAATTATAAAAATTATATGTTTGAAAAGTACATAGTGAGACGAATCAAACTAGATATATCATGACTATATTTCTCTTTATGTACACGAAACTATAAAAAGGACCGCCCGCATGGGATGCGTACCGTTGTTACGATTGGCCGTTCGAAGTCTTATCCGGCACAACTAGTCAGAACCACCAGGCAACGTGAATCTCACTCTATCATAAACAGCCAAAAAGCTGCTAAGCGAAACCTCACGGGCCGTCCCCTACGCGGAAAGGAAAATTTTATCCGCTCATAATGATTGTAGAGTATTTCCGGGTTGGAGGTCTAATAGTAGTCACATCAAGTCCTCCCCCTCTTACTCAGGGAGGAATACTAAACATTATCCATGAAAGAAAGCTTTGAAGAATGAAAAAATATTTTTTCTAAGGTAAGAAGGATAGAGAGCCTCCGCCTGCGTTTTCAGATATGAGTGAGTGAGCGCTTTTCCTGCTATGAATGAATGACCTCTCTATTTTTTTTCAAGCTTGCTCTTCAAACCGGCCTATCGCTTTCTTCTATGAGAAGGTTCTTCCGTAATCACTTTTTTTAATACATCCATTCTTCTTTCCTTCAAATGAAAAGAGAACTAGACCTTTCTTTTCATCATTGAAATCTGTCATTCAATCGCAGTGCGGTGCTCTCAAAAAGCTGAATCCTCTAACGCTAAAACAAATAGATCAGAAATTCGACCTGGGATTCGCCCGTTCCGATCCTTGCTTACTAAACAAGTGCACCCCCGGATATGTATGTTGAGAGAACCCCATGAGGCTTTCCCATATACGAAAGGGAAGGAAGAAAGAAAGAGAAAACGAATACTAAGGTTCATGGGATCCTAAAAAAAAAGAGGATAGAGAGCGCGGAACGGACTTTCCAAGCAGAAATCCCTACCTATACATTCCATGGCAACAGACAGAGGGTAGTTTTGTCATTGTTGTTAACTCCAGGCCCATTCCCGTTCCAAAAAAGATCCATGAAAAGACTACCATGATTTTCGAACGAACTGAGAGAGAGTCGAGGCTTGTCGTAGATAAGTTTTATGATCCAGTTATTTGCAAGTACGTATCATCTGCTGCTTTGTCCGCCGTCTCTACGGCCGCCAAAAGCCTACCCTCCATCGGATATTGAGTAGGTTGACCCGGGAAGAGATCCGGACGAACCTTCCAACAAGTAGAATAGAAGTTGACCACAAAGCTATCTCTGTTGGAGACTGCTACCCACATCTCGGGCATGGGAAGAAAAGTAGACAAACAACCGAATGAACTAGGCAATGCCGGTTTAGGCATTGAGGATGAGTCCAGCAGTCAACAAAGGGCTTCTATCTACAGGTGCTTTCATTATGGATCGGTCGACTTGTCACGATCGATTGCTCACAAAGAATTAGGCTTGGGGAGGTGATATAAATCGCTATCGATACGATGCGAGGCTGATTTGCTGACCGTAACGAACTTGACTCTGCCCTTGAAAAAAAAAGAGCGGGGAGACGTTTGGCCTGGGCTGGGGGGAGAGTGGGGTCGCTTTGCTTTAGTACTTTAGTTCGTAACAAGGCTCGAGAGACCTACTTGACGAGTTTCCTTATGAGTGAGTTTGTAGGTGCTTTTACTTTAAGTTGAGTATTAGTAATAACAAGTTTAAGTCGAGTGTAAGGAAGGGATTCTCCTAAGATAAGCTTTTTAGGAAATAGAAAGAAAACGACTTTTATGAGCTGTCTCAGTAGTGACTGACCTACTTTATTAGCTGCATGAGTAGTGGCTTAGCTGTTAACTGTCTAAAAGCTACGATCGAAAAAAATCCCTTTTGAAAAGAAACCACTAATACGCCCTTCTAAAGGAGCCTTTAGGTTCGTGTAAGGCGAAGAGAATGGAATGAATGGACCCGCAGGAGGCTGAAAAGCCGTAGTGCGCTAGCGCTAGCAAGTTAGCGCAACAACTTAGTGTCTTGTTTTCTTCGCTGCTTCATTTTTTTTACATAAGGTTAAACGAAACCGGTTGTTAATGCTTGTAGCTTGTGCTTCTGTCCTTAGTCCATTTTTGGCCGAAGCTGTTCTGACTGTCGTATATTTTTTTAACTGAATACTTTCCTCTGTCATCTCTGGTCTGCCCTTTTTGAAAGAATATTTTCTACCTTGCCTGATTATGAAGAGCTTCGAGTCTATCGGGGGAGGATGTGGTGGTAACCCCCGCAGCTTCGTCTAGAGCCGGGCGTCCAGCCGTGTAATAAGACTCACTTTAGCCACTATAGCGACTTCACTCTCAACTCTAGCTGAGAAGTACTCTCCATCCACTTCCCCCTTTCCGTATGCCCAAAAGCTCGCCCGCCCGGTTTATGAGCCCCTGTACGATTCCCTTACCCAATCTCATGATAAGCAAGCCCTGCACGCCCTGCCTTAACCTGTCTCCAGACAGTCAGCCCTCACCAGGCTGTTGGCATTGCTAAATGCTCTGCCATAAAGCAAGCTTTTTTGAATACGACAAATCAAATGCGGAAGTAGCTAAAGAAGTCGGCCGAACCTTCACCTTCGGTTCCCGTAACCAAGTTTTTTTCTCACTCCTTATGTACTTTTTCTTACTTCATCCATACTTTTTTCTTTTTTTTTTTAAGTGTAGGGCAAACGACGCTCTCTACTTTCACTTCTAACTAAAGGTGAACAGCCGGCATTGCAAGCAAATAGAGAGCCCCCGCCCGTTTGAAGTCGTTGCGAGCCGGAAAGCGTACCGGCAGTTTGAGTCGCTTACTTAATTTACTAACTTTTTATAAAAATCTTATTTTTTTATATATTATAATATAAAAAATTGGAAAAAAATGGATTTTCCAATTGTTCATTCCTGGGAAGCGGAAGAAGCAGATAGAGCAAAGGCCTTCTCTTTCCGTCCGCTCTTCCCGAAGTGAGAGAACAACATGTAAAGATCCATAAGGGCTTATAGTTTAATTGGGTGAAACGTACCGCTCATAACGGTTCTATTGTAGGTTCGAGCCCTACTAAGTCTACTACCCTCTTCTCTTCACCCGAAACAAGGCAGCCGAAGTCCCCGCCACCCTGCAGATCTCAATCTAACGGAAGCTCCTGGAACCACACTGCTGCCGCTGTCCTTCGGGCATGCCTCCTACGCTTACTACTTACCTACGCTCTTTCAGCATCCCCCTTCGGGCAATGCAGCTTTCGTAATACGCGAAGCAGCTGAGCAATAGCTCTTCGATCGCTATATTCTTGCAATAGCGAAGGCATGGTTCATCCTCTAAGAAAGAGTAGATGAGAAAGTTCGGATCGAAGATCTTCGCGGGACGGCCCAAGCGAAGATCGGCACTCGAAGGCTTGAGGAGCAGCCCTCAAAAGGGAAAGACGCGAAGACGGCGGACTCGCCAGTCAAGAAAACCGTTAAGGCTGACTACAGCAGACGGGGGTTCAAATTCCTCTTTTCCTGTTTCAATTTCCGGGAGTGAATGTAGGACGTGCAGACGGTGCATCAAGTGTGAACATTCAACCAAAAGTGTTTTAAGGATCGGCAATAGCTAAGCATTGTGGCCATCACAGTTCAAGCTACGTATGGCTGGCGTGCAACCTACGGGCTTCTTAGCCAAAAGAAAAAAAAAGATACCTGGTTGAAAAATAAACCTTTTTTTCTAGGGACTGCATTTTTTCTTCTAGCCCCAAGGAGGAGAATCCCTTTTGGCAGCTCAATCTTCACGGTAATAATTATGTCTGTCTAAAAATCTCTTTAGGTGATCACGGTAATATCAAAAGTCCAGTTGATCCAGCTATTGAACACTCTATCAAGATTTTCTCGTACTTGCGCGGATGCAAGCTTTTTCAGGGAATCCGTGGCGTGGTAGCTTCTTTCTGTTCCAAAGCAGCTGCTCATGAATGTGAATGAGTTTGATAAGAGAAAGAGTAGACGTCGAATTGAGAGTTTATGCCTATATCCCCCGATCGGGCTTAAATTAGAGCATTTCATTTCATCCGTCCTGGTCGAGAAGAAATGTGAAAGGAAAGGAAGGAGGCGCTACTTAAAAAAAATCCCTAGCCACTCTGTTAAGTGAAAGCTTATTTGCAGGGTCAAAAGAAAAAATACCGAGGATTCTCCTCTGCAACTACAAGGGCAATAGACGAGAAGTTTTTTATTAAGCCCTGTATCACTTCCTCTTTTCTTATGTCCCTTCTATCCGCGTGATGTTATCGAAATCGAATTCCTTACGGTGTTTATCCCTTGTTCCTGATTTCGGCGAGACTGTTTTGATCCAAACCTGGCGGCTCTGACTAGACCTTCTGGTTCGCCTGTCCTGAATAGAATCAGGGGAGGGGGAATAGTTGGTTGATTCCAGTAAACGACCTCTTTTATGCAACGCGCGAGACCCTTTGAGGGCTAGAGAAAGCTCTTTCATCGAATTCACCTATCGGCCTATCTTTGTTTCCCACCTCGGATGCTCTTATAATGCACATCTTCCTTCATGCCCCAAGAGCTGGAAGGCCAGTAATCACCTCTTGTCATCTGGCTAACAATATGAAGCTGGGCTTATCGATCGAATGCAAATGGTGAATTCTTCTTAACGGAAGTCTTTCTTTGATTGTTCTTCTCGATTCTTTAAGTCAATAAGGGAATGAACATAGGTCATAAGCCCATTCTGTCTTTCACCTTCGAAGAGTGAAATGATCATTCAAAGCAGACTAAAGGCATAGGGCAAAGGAGCTTATAAGGGTGAGGGTGGCGGAGGGAAGTAGTAAGGTATGAAATCACTTAGATAGAAGCATGTTGGATGACGGAACGATGACTTAATACAACAATTATGGATTTTTTACCTTCATCCAACGAACCATGGGATTGAAAAAAGCATGACCCGAATGCGAGCGTTGTTCCAGAGGAAATTCCTGTTGCTAGTGACTCGAGACCAGTGGAGTCACCGAGATCGAGTTCACGAAGCCAACCGACAAGGGAACCCTATCCGCGGTAGGGCAGTTGATTGAAAAAAAAAGTAAACTTTCAAGATTAGGTAAGTGTTAAGTGTACTTGAGTAATAGTCTGAACGGAAGGAAATAGTGATACAACTAAAAGAAGAGGAACTCGAGATAGGACTTCCAAGACTGAAACTTCTTAGCACAATAAGCGACATAGGGCGCTAAGCATTACGTGAACGACTAGGCCAATTAATAAGAAAAGGCTGAAACTAGAAAGAAATGATCACAAATGGTCCTAGCCCGGCAAGACCATAGACTGGCTATACGAATAAAGAAAAAGAAGGACTGACTTGCCTAGCAGTTACCACAGTCTCAAGCTCAGGAAAAAAAAAGAGAAAGAAGGAGCCGGGGCGATTGAAATTCAGTTTAGCTATGAAAAGGTACCGGCTACGGAAATGCTTAAACAAATACACATTCCCTCCCTCTACATCAGCAACTAGAAGGCTTGGGACAAGCAAGAGGAAAAGAGAGGGTAAGGATTCTACTTGAAGGCGGATGATGCTGGAACTGGATTCTAAAAAAAAGGGGAGTACCCGAGGGAATAAGCCAATGTAAGTGCCATAGATTTTGCTGTTGTCGGAAGTGGCAAGTAGACTAGAAAAAGGGAGGAGTGCCGGTTAAATGGTTTAGGTTAGGAGTGCCAGCTCAAGGCGATAGGCATAGTGGAAAAAGGCTACGCACCTGAATCTGTTCACATGAATTGCTCAAGGTTGGAGGAAAAAGCACTACTATTGAATCTAATCTCCTGTCGGAATGGTAGATGGGATCGATCCCAGTTCATCTTTCAAAACTTGTTTTCCAGTAGAAAAACTGGAAAATCCTTCTTGGTCTTGATTTACAAAAACTATTCTCAATGGGAGAAAAGCCAGTAGTTGCTTATTCTGATCCTTACTACCCGAGAAGCTCAGACAACTCAAAAACACCCCTTGGAAGCATAATCTTCAATGGTGGAAACTATCTCAACTGGAGTAGGAGCATCAGAATGGCACTTGGAGCAAAAAACAAGCTTGGTTTCATAGATGGTAATAGCACTAAACCTTCTTCTGATTCTGAGGATTTAAGTAAATGGATAAGAAATGATTACATGATTAGATGTTGGTTGTTTGCATCTGTTACTCCTTCAATTGCTGATCAAATGATTTTGAGTGAATCTGCTAAAAATTTTTGGGATGATTTGCTTGAGAGATATGGGCAATCTAATGCACCACAACTTTACATGATTAAGAAAGAAGTCACAGGGTTTTTACAGAATGAAATGAGTGTGAGTGAATACTATGGGAAACTAAAGAAGTATTGGGATGAGCTCAACAGTTTAGATGGTTTTCCTGTTTGTGAATGTGGAACAATGGAGAAATGTTCATGTAAGGTGATGAAAAAGATTGCTGAAAGAGAATTTAAGGGGAAGGTGATAGATTTTTTGATGGGACTCAATCCAAAGTATGATAACACTAGAGGAAACATTCTAGGAATGGATCCATTACCTACTGTCAACAAGGCTTTCCAAATTCTTTTCCGAAAAGCAAAAGGAAGTGACAGAAGGGAATGACAATGCTGCTGAGGCTAGTGCTCTGGCTGTCACTAAGCAAAATGCTGGGAATAAGTTAACTGCTGCTCAAAAGGATTAAGAATGAACGAGCTCCTATTTAATTAAGGTTGAAGAAAGGTTCGAAGAGCTGAGTCGTAAGACGAAGGGGCGACTACTGGAGTATAAAAAGTACGAGGCTTACTCACCCACTCGGGGGGTTATTGAGTAGGAGCGCAGCAGAAGGAAGAACCAAGCCTTATAGTAATTAGCACCTCCCCTATCGCTGACCGCCTTGCGACTTGCTTGATCGCGCTACGAACCAACCTTGTGCTCTCAGTTGGGGAATCAAAGGGAAATCCGATTAGAGCAGACGTAGTATAATGGGGCTTATTTACCGGAAGAAAGGGGAGATTTATTTGAACCAATATCCAACCAAGCTGGTTTTAAGCTTGAAGCAATTCCAGGGGAAACCACAACCTTAGAGTTTGTACGACTGGGTGTATCCGTGGGGGACAATGGTAGAAACTTCAGAAAATTGCTTGGTACAACAGGCAATAGAATAGGTCTGTATTCCTTCACACACAAAGGAAGGGTGTTAAACTTTAGGCACCAAAGTGATAGTTGTCAAGTTCCACTGCTTAAGCATTTGCCCATGATCAAAGAAATCCAAAATAGCATGATAGACATCTTGCTTAATAATAGACCAAGCAAGAGTGCTTAAAGAAGAAGGCATTGAACCCATCAAGCCCTGGGACTGACGGGCTGAGCCGATAGGCTCAGTATCGGAGACTGGGCCGTTAGGCACCTAACCAACTTTGGGTAATAGCTTAGGACACTTAAGTTAATTGCAGCTAACTAAGTTAAAATCCGTTATAAGTGCTGGGCCGTTAGGCTAAATAACTTGGGGTAAAAACCAGACACAAGGGCATTATGGCTGCTGGATAAGTCAGATAGACTCAGTTAGAATTTAGCAGAGCTGAATAACGTCGTCTTACGACTCTCTACGAACCTTCGTCTATCAAGTAAGCGACTACATACCTTATTCTTTAATAAGCTCCCCTACAACTCGATAATACTCGACAAAGGCCATAGAAGGGCTTTTAACGCTTAACATGGGCAATAGATAGGGAAGGAAACATAAGCAAGAGCTGGCTTTTTTCAAGCTGAGGAAGGGCTTGAGTCAGGCTTTCTCAGAGCTTTATCGGGTTTTCTCGGTCGCTAGCGAAAGTTCAAAGTGAGTGAGCTAGGGCGTGGCATTCAGTTACAGTTAGTAAACGAAGGGAAGGGGGAAGACATTCAATTCACAGAAGAGAATCGGGTCTCATTCGGCGATGCCTCGTTGCAACAACTTCAAAGGCAAAGATTTGCTTTGCGTGCACCTTCGCGTGTGGTGGCAGGATCTCGCTTTTTGTTTGAAGATTGGCTTCCCTTTAAGGTAGTTTATACTCACTTACTTCTTAGAGTAAGGAGAATTCCATCTTTTTTTAGGGTTCAAAAGCTTTGGACGGCTGTGTCACTGCGGTCTGATTCACTCACCATGCTAAGCGAGTCGCCCTGAAGGCCTAGCCTAGTTTATGCTTTTTGGCTCCTTTCCGAGGTCTGAGGAAGATTTAGGCTATTTCTGTTATGCTTCCGAAGCCTAGACCCACCTTTCACCTCGGCTTGGCTACAGGTTCAAATCAATCCTTTTTTTTATTCTGCTTTCTTATCTTCCTTTCTTCGAACCTTTTGGTATGTATTGTCCCCTAACTATATATCAGATCCACCGGACGAGAAACTCAATTCTGAACTGCTGCTGAGTCGTCGGACTTATCCAAAAAGGGATTTTTAGAATTTCTTTAGATTGCGTTGAGGGAAATCTACCAAAGCTAGGCAGATAGATAGACTCCTTTCCCGCTGCTAAGAGAGAGCAAGAAACAAAATCAAATGATTGTTTTTTAACCAGCGCTCTCTTTTGAGTATGCAGGTACTAAGAATCCTCTCACTACCAACCAGCAGACATCATCTGGCTGGGTCTTGCCGGTATCAACAACGAAAAAAAACAAAATAGAAACAGCAACTAACTATGGCTCTTGGCCCAGACAACGTCCTAGGCGTAGAGGAGATCGGAGCAACAGAGAACGCCTAGACGATGTTTTTCTTCCTGGGCTGCAGTAAGTAGATCGAGAGGTCGTTCCGCCCCTTGTCCCCGAATATTGGTAATATGTTCTCATATAATGTTGCTCCAATCTGACCTAGCTGGCGAGCGATCCCAGTTCGCAGCAGAGAATAAGACAACAAGCGAGCGTACCTTTGTTCGCTTCTTCTCCACCAAGCACGGAAGTTTAAGGATAACTGTAGGTCGGTGGCTACCTAAGGAAACTCCGATTCGATCTGCCCCCCGGCTGGAAGGCATCTACCTCATCACGATCACAAGGAGAGGTTCACCATGATGGGGGGTACTTTATTTTCCCTTCCAGAAAGAAGTAAATGCATAAGGGACTATCCTTTTGTTGCGGCATGCTCTTCAAATTTACGGATTTGAAGGGGGCCTCAGGCCTTACTTAGTCCCGCTAATGTAGGGCTAAGTAGCCGCCTTTTGAATTGAATCTTAATAAGTAAGTAGTCTATCAGTGGTGCGAAGCGTTACACGCCTTTTCAGTAAGGGAGCGAAAGGTTAGACCTTAGGAAGTCAGCGAACATCGGTTCTTCTATGTAGGTATGGTGTTATTCCTGGACTCTTTTAACGTCGAGTGACTTCGTAACCTTTGCGTAGCGTAGTAGAATGAAGGCTACACACCGACGCTCTCTTATCTATTAGTCTAAGCGTCTTCGTCGCTCGCCTACTATACTATACCCTACTTAGCCCTACATTAGCTTGACAAGCTGCCCTTCCTCTTGATCTGAGGTGCGAAGAGAAAGATCTCTTTTATATGACTTCAATTTCTGGATTCCGGCCCGGAAAAGTAAGCAAGCAGAGCCCTATTGATGAATGAAAGAAAAGGTTTATGAGCCCTAGCCCTGTAAGCCCACACCTGTGTAGAGTAGATCGTTCCAATTCAACACCTGCGGCACAAAGCAATTTTTGACCTATTGGTCCTAGTATCATAGGCGACCAAACGGCCGCCCCCTATAATTACTAGACCAGCCTGCTATAATAATTCCATAAACACCTAGCGAAGATATGGCAAACAAATAAAGTAGCCCTATGTTCGGATCTTACAATAACATACCATAATCAAAAGGTACAACAGCATAAATGTAGTGACTGGAGCCATTCTAAAAAGGGAGAAATTAGCACTACTTGGTGAAATAGGTTCTTTTAGAATCAATTTCGAGCCATCTGCTAGAGGTTGTAACAATCCGAACGATCCCACTACATCAGGACCCTTTCGACGTTGCACAAAAGCCATTACTTTACGTTCAGCTAGCACTAAAAAGGCTACTCCTAGTAGAAGTGGTAGAATTATTCCAAGTATTTCAGCTGGAACAGCTATGTACGTTTTCGATTTTCTATTCACTCATGATCTGGCCTGTTCGACCCGATCATGATATTTCACTCATGATCTGGCCTGGTTGACCTAATCATGATATTGAAGGATGGGACATTTTCTCGAAAAACTCCGGATCTCGATAAAAGTAGAAGACGGTGCAAGATTGAATCTCTTCAATCGAAGCTTCCGGCTATTGAACACTCTATCAAGCTTTTCTCGTACTAAACTAATATGAATAGTTTACAAATGAATAGTGCCCATTTTCAAAATGTAGCAACTAATATGGGACGGAGGCAGTATATATGTTTTGTCAGCACTTGCTTAAGTAGATAAGAAGTTGACTTTGGTAGTGCAATTCACGTCAAATGAATCTGTAATGAATGGTGATTGACTTTGATGTTTTTCAAGTGTCGACTAAGGAGAATCATAAGAGAGAGACTATAATTTCAATTTTATTTGTTGCAAAATTTTGCTAATGATTGCTACTGCGGAATTTCAATGTTTAGTCTAAAGATATACTCCGTACGTTTTTTAATTACTTGTTTACTATTTACTCCATAAAAAAATGGAGCAATTAATTTTGGACAGAGAGAGTATGTAATTGGTCCACTTGTTGCTTCGTGTTTCACAATTTTTTTTTTTTTTCTGTTTTGTAATTTTTCCTATGTTTATTCATACTATTGCCGCTAGTCACTCTAAGTATAATTACATAATTTATTTTAATTGATATAAATTGTGGTAGCCTAGCAACTAGTAATTGATTGCTAAATAATACTCCTTCCGTAACATATTAATGGTAACGATTTGACATAAAGTAGAGGGGAAAAATGTCTAACCGTTGCCATTAATATGTTATGGAGGGAGTACTTATTTTAAGTTTTTATGTACTAAGGAATGGCTAGTCCATGGAAATTAGCTTATAATAGAAAACACATTGTTATCGAATTTTTTTAGGAATCCTAATTAAATTAATAGGTACCAATTATTGCACTTTTTATTTTATAGGTACCAACTTTTGATTATTCATCAGCAACACGAACTATTACATAAAGTTGTAATGATAAGTATATGACTTAAATATTGTTGCAACTTATAGGACATCCATACCTATCGTTGCAACTTTATGTAATAGTTTGAGCTGCTGGTGAATAATCAAGAGTTGGTGCCTATAAAATAAAAAGTGCAATAGTTGATACCTATTAATGTAATTATTCCAATTTTTTATTGTGTTGTTGCAAGGAAAATGTTATGAGATGAACCATGTGAATAAGGAGAAGAAGCATGCGAATGAAACTGTTATGATCCTAATTTAATGTTTAATGTTTTGGCCCAGAGTAAAAATATAAAATGAAGAAAATAATTTTGAATAATGACATTAATATTCGTCTTACTAAATGGGCCATGAGGTTGAAAAGGATAAATAAATCCTCATAAGATTATGGAGTGCAATGGGGATTCAAAATCACATTTAATAGTGTTGGATTTTAGGAACGGATCTGGGCAACCCAATATGGAAGAGGAAATTCAGGTCACTTACAAGTCATATGAGACTCCATCCTAAAACCAAT
Source organism: Salicornia ramosissima (assembly GCA_951394345.1). Lineage (NCBI taxonomy): Eukaryota > Viridiplantae > Streptophyta > Magnoliopsida > Caryophyllales > Amaranthaceae > Salicornia > Salicornia ramosissima. The sequence goes on along the minus strand of OX596240.1, from coordinate 37,851,658 downwards.
TGGTAATAGGAGGAGTAACTCCTAGACTTATAAGTTAGTTTAATCTCTCCTCATCTTCCGATGTGGGACACTCACTAGTGGTTCAACAATATTACACGAAATAACACATCCTTAATTACAAAGATACCCAATTGATCAAAAGATTTAACATTAATAATATCATCATAACATGAAGATAACAAAATGACGGTACACAGCAAGTAGTATAAATTTCATGTCTAGCTGCTATTACATTTCATTAATAATTTCATCATCAGTATACTAGTAAACAAGCAAGCCACATATTTATATTAATTATATATATATATATATATATATATAGAGAGAGAGAGAGAGAGAGAGAGAGAGAGATGAGAGAGATTAGAAACTAATTAATTAATTAGTACATAATAAGAAAGACATATCATGAAATTATACATTAATTTAAGGAAAATTTGTTAAAAACTACCTTATAAAACATTTTTGTTTTGTGTCAAAAACCACCTTAAATTTTTTTTTTTTTTGTAAGAAGCCACCTTTTTTAATTTTTTTTTTTTTTTTGTAAAGAATCACCTTTAGCTTAGTTTCGGTGTTTAAATCAAACCTCCCTCCACGATTTCGGCAACTCCCTTCGTACCTCCCCAAGCGTCTCCATCGCTTTTCCTCCCCTAAACCACCACGCCGAAAATAACCCAAAGTCAAAACCCGAAATTCAATCAAAGGTGGTTCCTCACCAAAAAAAAATTCCAAAAAAGGTGGCTTCTTACAAACAAAATAATAATTTAAAAGGTGGTTTTTGACGAAAAATTTATTTCATAAGGTGGTTTCTAATAAATTTTCCTTAATTTAATTATAATCTAATTAAATTAATGAATGTGTATTATTGGTAGGAGGAGGGGTGAGGTCATCATGAGGAGAAACATGTGGTTGAGAAGAGAGCAAAAGAGAAGGATTAAAAGAGTACCAACGAGACCAAAATAGGTAATTAAGGAAGTTTAAGAAGCTAAGCCCAGCTAATAACCAATAAAACAAGTCTAACCGATCATTATTAAGGTCATTATCACTTAACCACCCTTGATAATTAGTTTTAGAATTAGAAGTGAGTTTATTAATTAAGGTAACCAACACAGAGCTAAGGTAAAACCCAAAAGAGTAAGAGCAGTAAGTAATCGCCGTAAGAAAAGACTGTAATGACCCTCCTTTAAGTGACTGTTTGTAAAAAAATTCAATAAGTCCAACGGCAGTCATCATTTCGGATAGTCCAAATATGAGGAATTGTGGGGTGATGTAGAAGATAGAGAGCGGTTGGTGGTGGTGGTTTCTACGGTGGTTTTCTATGAGGGCGGCGGAGATCATGGAGAAGGTGGCGAGGAAGAGGCCCGACCCGATTCGTTGGAGAGGGGAGAGGCCCGAGGGGTGGCCCGTGAAGCGGCGGATGAAAGGGACGAAGAGTTTGTCGTAAAGTGGGACGAGGAAGAGGAGAAGGAGGTAAGGAATGGATTGGAGTGAGGCTGGGGGGATGTTTATGGAGGAAGTGAGTTGGGTGTTCATTTGACTGCCTTGTTGGACTGAGAAGGTTTGGAGTTGGGCTAAGATAGTGTTGAATATTATGGTGCAACCGAATATTGGGAGGACTGATATTAGGAGTTTTACTTGTTCTACTTGTGTTACTGTGCAGTATACTCTCCGTGATCCTTGTTCTTCTCCTTCTGTCTTTATGCATGCCTTGTCCAAACACCTACATGAAATTATAGAATACAAATTAATTAAATAGCCCATCTATTACTAGCCAATGAACTCCATGGTAGATTTCAATTCCTTAGCTTCACTACCACAAAATCGAGTTTTAACAACAGGGCCCAGCCTTATCTGTTGTTACAACCTTTAATTTGTTTATTTATAAGTGATTTTGTTACAAATTCTCAAAATAAGACTTTCATAAATAATAATTGCATTCCACATATATTGCTACTATATATAACATAATAGAAAGTTTTTATTAATAAATCATTGTCATCCACTATGGTAATCGATAGTCATAAAACAACTTATATGTAGAATCATCCTTATTTTTACTTATCAAACTAAACCGACCCCGACTTATACATTTAATTTATAGTTGCTATATAAACAAATATAACATTAAAATAACGACACACCAAGAAAAGTGGCTTTTAATTCCTATAAGAAGCCAAAAAGATAGAATGTTCCAAAAAGTAGTGTCCTTTGTATAAAGTTACATCCTTAATCCTTATTATACTGTGTTTTATTACAAATATATAATCTTTATTAATTTTTCAAATGCATGATAGATAGTTAGGGCTCGTTTACATTAGCTGAATAGAGATGAACTGAACTGAATTGAATTTAATCTGAAGTAAACAAGCCCTTAATGCATGATAATTAATTTTTCAATGCTTTCAGTACTTCTATTATATACACGATTTTAAGATATTAATCAAATTTTTATGCAAAAACTAATTAGTTAATTTTAATATAACCATAATCATCATCAATTAATTCAAGAAAAAGTAAAAAGAATAATCCCAACTTAGTAATTGATCACCACAAAATAATTTTGAATTTTAATGAATGTATATCTTTTAAAAATAATTCAAACTTCTAATTTCTTATTTACAGTAATTTAGAAATGATGAATAATGGACTTAAAGTTGATATTATTCTAGAATAATCAAAACTTGAGATTATTTTAGGATGACAAGAAAAGGTCAGGATTATTTTTGTGATTTTTTTTCTATTAATTAATAAAAAAGGATAATTCTGTATACAACCCTTAAGGTTCCATATAATCATTATTATATATACTTCCAATTGTGGTAAGAATATAATTTATAATTTAGGAATTTAAGCAAATATTGCACGAAATTCGATGTAATTAATACTTAAATTTTCAAACGTTTTCCTCTTGTGCTTTCTTATATACAACCCTTAATGCTAGGTGCTACGTATAACTTTTTCGATATAAAAAAAAATAATAATAATGTGAGGATATGATGGGGATATTATGAGAAAGTGGAGAGGGTGATAGTAGTGGGAAGACACAACAACAGTAAGAAATAGGCCCCCAAACAAAGTGGGATTGTAATTATATTATGTGTTTTCTCATTGGTAGTCATCATACTATAACATATAATATAATATACATTCAATTCAAGTGATGTTATTGCATGCACTTCAAATCAATTCAATTCCTTAGACTAAATCTAAGGACATTGTGGCATAGTAATCATTATTTTGAGATAGTGGGTTTATAGTAGCAAGTTTTGACTTCACAAAAAGAAACAAAAAGAATGAAAATGAGAAATTTATATATAAAAATAGGAAAATGATATATATATATATACAACCCTTATGGTCCGTTTGATAGCCGGTTATAAATTATGGTAATGGGAATGAATTTATAACTAAATTTGGAAGGGAAATCAAAATCCATTCCCATAGTGGTGCTACCTTAGCTCCAATTTATCTAATTTTCTTCACAAATACCCATTCCCATCAAATACCGCCCTCCCCAATGGTAATGGATGGGAATGAAAAATGAGAAGAAAATTGAAGCTTGGGAATAAAAATTTGTTTTCCATGTAAATTATAAGGTTCATCCTTAACAAAATTACACTATAAATTCATTACCATTACCACAATTTATTACCAACAACTAAACGGGCTGTAAGGGCTGTATATAAGTATTAATTTTTTTTAAAAAAAATGGTATGTATATATAGATTTATGATAAAACTACACAAAATTTAATGTAATAAATGCTTAAATTTTAAAAATAATTCCTTATTTAGCATTTTATATGCAGCTAGCCCTTAGGGCTGTATATATCATTACCCATAATAAAAATAATTAAAAAAAATTTATCATGGATATGATTACCTAAATCTCTCAGTGTGTATGAGATTATTGTCTGATGGATTGTAACTTCCATGAAGGAGCTTCACGTCTGGGCTTACTTTCTTTCTGTTTAAAAATGCGGCCACAAATACCTGTTTTAACATGGTGGGTGTTAGGCGCTATTATTATTAATTATTTTAATTATCACTATAATCTACCACCATAATCATACGTTCTTTGTATTTAGTCCTACTTTTTTTTTATATAATTTTATTTTTTTTACACATCACTAATTTTACAATAATATATACCAATTAACTGAAAATTAACAAAAATCTTTAACTTTCAGTTAAGTGGGCTTCATTTTGGTGTCCAAACACCACCACTCAGCCACTATTACTGTCTGAATGTTTCTTCTATGGTCATTGAAAAAACGACCATCAAAGTCAAAATAATTTAGTTAGTAATTATATTTGACATTTTTTTTTAAAAAAATAAACATTTTTATATTGTTGTAATGTAACATTAATTCATTTTTAATTTTTTTTTGGATATCTAAATTAATTTCGGATTTTTAATTCGAAAAATGGAATTTAATAATTCCACCTTTTGGTGATCTGCTCAAAATAATCTCACCTTTAATTATTTCAAAATAATCCCACCTTTAATTTATTTCAAAATAATCCCACCTTTATATGTCATCTGCTTGAAGAAAAATTAAAGGTAGGATTATTTTAAGCAGACCACCAAAAGATGGGATTATTAAATTCCATTTTTCCTCTTTAATTTAATTTTTAAAATAAAAAAAAATCTAAAATTAATTTAGGTGAATCAAAAAATATTAAAAATGAATTAATATTACAAAAAAAAATTATTTAAATGTATATTTTTATTTACAATAAAAGTCAAATCTAATTATCAAAATCAACTTAATTAACATAAAAAATCAACGCCCTAGAGTGTTTTGACTTTAGTGGTCGTTTTTTCGACGACCACAGAAGAATTTTCATCAATGTCATCACTATTACCACCATAGATGATTTACAAACCCTAATATATTTCCAAAGGTCAATTTGGTTGGATGCTGAATAACGAGGTAAATAGTGGTTGTGGGCGATTTTGGTGTGGAAAATAAAGGTGGCTAGTGCCTAGTGGCAATGGTTGTGGCTCGCTGGTGCTTAAGTCAAAACAATTTATACGATTATAACTCATTTATATTCCATTCATTTTGGTTCGATCTTTTTTTCTTTCACTTCTAAATTTTGAACAGTGGGACGCTGTTAGTTATTACTAAAACTAATCAAATTAAGTGGAACATGAATAAAAAAACACAGGATATGGAACAAAAGATTTTAACCCTAGAAATAAAAATCCATCACCACAAAAAAGAATCTATATCAAAAGATTCTATATGAGCTTAATTATTTGATTTAGAAAATTAGCTACAAACAACAGTGATGCATGTGAGAACTGTTATATAAGCAAGTAGCATTAGTTATTAAAGATAAATATACTGTTAGCTAGCCAAGTGTTATAAAAACTATCAAATTTTTCTTGTCTCATTCAAAACACATGTTCCTAAATCATAAACTTTTAAAAAACAGGGTTTCATGTTCTGTTTGTGCTTTATTTTCTAATACTGTAAATCCAATAAAAGCTAAGGTATATATAGCTCTAGCTAACTTAACTAGCTATTTGCCTATATAGACTAATACATACATATCTTTTATACTAATAATATATAATGGAATATAAGCAATACTTTTAGTTTAGGCTATAAAAAGATCACTTGTTATTTTAAAGCTATATATATGGTACCAACTACCAATCCTCTAAATCTACATAAAAGAAAAAAAGCCTTTTCTTTGTTCATTTAATAGGATAATGAAGCTAAATAAAGCTAAAAGTGCATTTTTATCCATCCCATGTAGATAGAATATGGTTTAATTGATAATAGTTGCAATCTTGTGATTCTTTGTTTCAAAATATTATGCAATTTGTTAAATTCAACTAGTTCTTATCATCAAAGGAGGAACTATATAAGAATAGTATAATTAGGTTATATAAGAACGAATAATATGAATACACATAGATGCGTCTAAGGGTGTGTTCTTTTCAACTTATTTCAGATCTTATCAGGTCAGGTTAGGTTTAATAAATTTTAATTCTTCTAATAAAATAAGGGCAAATTAGGTCAAGTCAGGTCCAATAAGTTATAATTAGGTCAGGTTAAATAAGTTGAAGAGAACAGACCCTAAGATGTTTTATTTAATGGAATGGTATACATGACTTAGATAAAGCTTCTCTCATGAAATTATCTTGGCAATAGGTGTGGCATTTTGAGTCATCAAGCCAACTTTGGGCCACATTTTGGGTTAATTTTAGATTGTGCTTAAAAATTATCTAAATTAATGTAAACTTAATATTACTAAGAATTAAGATATTTGGGTCAAAATATTATAGTTCAATTCGGGTTGTTCAGATTATGTTTAGGCCGACTATGGATTTCTCTTAGTAATGTCGATTCATGTTCGGGTCGAATTATATATCAAGTCAAGTAAGTGATTACCCACCCCACATGGCAAGTGGGGTGGAGGCCGCGGTAAGAATTGAACCAGACACTTCATGCGTCTAACATATATCGATACAGACATAAACTCATACCATAAATAAAAATAGACGTGTCGATAAGTCATTCCTCAATAAAAGTGGTACATCTTTGGCTTACCTTCCAACGTTAGTCTTATATTGACTAACCACTTAACCACCTTTTACAAGCAACATTATTGTACTACTATGTCTAACAACTCTAGGGCTCCGTTTACTAGAGCGTAAAATGTTTTCCTTGAAAATGGTTTTCCCATTTTACATCGTTTACTTTGGGTGAAAAAATAAAATGTAAAATTTGGAGTGAAAATCATTTTACACTATAGTGGAAACATTTTCCTCCAAATTTGGGAGTAAAACGTATTTTCCGTGCAAGTAAATATTGGAAAATTTCTATGAAAATGAGTTTTCCAACGTAAAATGTTTTTCATGGAAAATCGTTTTACATCGAAAACGTTTTATACCCAAGTAAACGGACCCTAAATGTAATATTATCGCTATTGTACTAAGATGAAAACAAGGTTTTTTTTTTCTCTTCTTCAAAAGATGGGATATAAAAAGGACAGGCAATAACAAAGATTGGTCTTGCGACCACTACTTTACAATATTCTCTTATAAACTTTGCCGCAAGTTTTTGCGGCCCCGTCAATTGAATTGACATTTCTAAGACTCAAATTCTACACATTTTTCATTCCCTTCCTTTGGTACCAACTACTGTTTTTTTCCTTCTTTTTTTACCAACGAATTACTCCTTCCGTTTAATATTAATTGCTCCATTTTGATCAAAATTGTGAGAGTTTTATTGGTCAAAATGGAACAATTAATATTCGACGGAGGGAGTACAAATTACATATACAATATTTTCGTTTTAGTTGTATTGATTACACATTTTCTATTTATTTTATGTCAAATCGTTGCAATTTTATAAAAAAAAATAGAGGTAGTATATGCATCTATAGTTAATTACGTGCTCCGTATAATTTATTTGAAGAATTAAGTATTAAGAGTTATTTCACATTTAGTTTTGATCTTTAAAGTCATATATTTGAATCTTTATTTATATACTATTATAAATGAGCTGGTAGATTCTTTAACTAATACGAAAATACAGTATTTCTTATTTGTGATTTTCGAAGAAAAAAAATTAGTTCTTCCTTTCTTCCTAGAAACATAAATAAAATCAACTAGAACTAGATTAATGTTTTAAATTTTGGAGCAAAATTAATGTTCATTATTCTCATAAAAAATGCCTATCATGAAAATTTAATAAGAAAACACACTATTAGAGATGACGTTGGATTAACACAGAGGATATCTGTGGTTTTTCTTCCGGTATTAGGAGATTTCGTATCGATTCTCATCCCCGACATACGTTGTGGCTCTCTAAACACCAAAAAAGACGATATGTTTGGAACAATTTGGATTTAAAAGAAAATATGGCAATCTTGTGGGGTCAAGGGCAACCACAAAGTGAATGTGAATGTGTAACATTCTTTTTATGAATTCTAAACATATATATTTCAATTACTATCATTTATTAACGGGTAAATGAAAAAGAAGCAGCACGGGCAAATGCACGGATTAATAATAAGAAAGAGTAGAAAATAAATACACACCTGAGCAATAGGAGTGAAAATACTACCACGAGGCCTCTTATTCTTGTAAAAAAGAGTACCAGAAACCAAGCAAATCAAGCCCATAGCCATGACAATAGCAGAGATACCAAACCCGATATCCATACCCGAATGGGTTTGGACCCAAACGAGGACGGTGAGGGCGATGAGCTCGCCAACGGAGAAGGCGAAGTAGGCGGCGTTGAAGTAGGTGGAGAGTTGTTTAGATTGGTTAGAGTTGAATTGATCACCACCATGAGCTATCATATTAGGCTTAACACACCCACTTCCTAAGGCTACTAAGTAGAGTGCTGCAAAGAATATCACTGCTTTTATGCCTTTTGCTTCCTCACATACTTCATCTACTGCTAGCATGTTGCACTTTGGTGGTTTTAGTTGTGGTAGGTGTGCTTGCACTGATAGTAGGATGAATCCCTGTTATTTTTGGAACCAGTAAGTTTCACGTCAGACCGTCTAAAATATGTTAAGCACATAATTTGTTAGAGTATCGTCTCAATCAAAAACTTAAGTTAATACTTGAGGTCCATGAATATGTTATTTACTATATCACTCCCCATTATATGTAAGGCCGCCCTTTGTGCTTGAAATGTGGACACAAAACAGGCCCCATCATACCCGGCGCAAATTAATTCCACTTAGAAGGGAGAGACAGGAGAAATTCGAACCTGTGATCTATGCATCATGTTAGCTCCAATACTAGATTAGAGGACCATTCATCTCAACCAAAAGCTTAAGCTAATAGTTGAGGCCCAGGAATATGATATATATTCTATCAGAATTCCTACTAATTAATTGCTTCGGACTAAATAACACATAAATAAAGAAGTCATTTTAATAATTATTTATTCACTATTTTGTCTATCAATTTACCGAACACATCAATCACTTAGAATTTTCTGTATATAATTTTGCACATAATTCGTGCGGTGATCTTATAATATTAGTTTGACAATAAAATTAAAAAGTTCCCACATAAATTTAAAAAACTTTCAAATAAATAATTTGTTGATTTTTTTAAAATTTATTCTATACATAGTAAGTATATATTACAAATTGAGTAAATAATTTATTTCTCTAAAGAATTTATTATTTATTTTGAGTGTTAAGAATTTGATTAATACAATTTAACAATTAATTGTACTTGCAATTTTTAAAATTGTGATTACTTGTTTTAAATAAGGTTATTAATGATTTCAAAAAATCAAATATCATTATGGAAGATTTTAGTACACAAATGACAAAATTATCTCCCACACTTGTTTAACACTTTTGAAGGATGAGCAACTGTAGTGCGGTATTCCACTTTGATACCGCCGCCACGTCCCTTTCCCTTATATAATAGATATAATGTCCGCATTAGCTATCCGATACCGGCACACACCTTTTATGTATTAAATGTGTACTCCAATTTAGTCATTTAAAGATGACATTCACGTTTTCTTCTTTTTTTTTAATGGTATATGTAAGTTTACCAACAAATAAATGCTTATTGTTTTGGATGTTAAATCTTTGATAGCTATCGCCTATTAGTGCTATCTTTTTCAAGCAAAAGATGTTACTCCGTACTATATAAGTATATATATTTTAGTGATCCATGATTTGTGATCAATCTTCTTATTTAATCTTTATCATGCATTATCTTTGTATTGCAAACAAAGAAAAAGAATAAGGTAAAAGTTAATAAAGGATCATTTTAACCAAAAGCGTAAGCTCATAATTGAGGTCCAGGAATATGTTATATACTCTATCACTCCCTCTCATATGAAATATTCGTTAACAATATAATATAATGGGGCATGTGTTGCTTCCACATTTTACACCCCATCATACATGGCGCGAATTAATTCCACTTAGAAGGGAGAGGGAGGAGAGATTTGAACTCGTGACTTCTGTGTCATGTTGGCTCTGATACCATGTTAAAAGGACCATTTTAACCAAAAGTTTAAGTTCATGATTGAGACTCAGAAATATGTTATATACTCTATCAAAATTAAAATAAAAAAAATCCATACAATTCATCAAGAAAAAGGAATATTCTTTTCAGAAATGTTTAACTTAGGTCTAGGTGACGTGACCGACTTATAAAGATAAATATGTAATGATACAAGTCCCATTTTTCCAAGAAATGAGACAAAAGGGGCCACGCTCATGAGAAAGAGAGAAGTGCTAAATTTTGCGCCATCTTACCACTCACATTTTATTTTATGTTTATATCAACAATTAGTGAAAGTTCAATGTAATCATAACTACCTAGGTGATCCAAATCAAGGATATATTTATTAGTATTGAATTCTAAAATTGTTAACTATATCTACCACCTATATAGATCCCTCTTGAGTGAAAGAAATGTTAAATTTAATTGAATATTATAAACGGGTCTGGGCAACCCAATATGAATGAGGAGAGTTATGTTACTTACAAGCCATAAAGGTTCCTTTCTAAAACTAATTGGTGATAGGAGGAGTAACTCCTAAACTTATAAGTTAGTTTAGTATCTCTTCATTTTCCGATGTGGGACACTCACTAGTGCACTATATGATATATGGAGTTCAACAAGAAAAATAGTATGATGACTAAGGAACCAGGTTAAGTACTTTATTATCTATCTATAATTAATACTAAAATAAGCCGTTGCTGTCAATCTGACATCATTAAAGGACAAGTGTTAAATCCTCAAAGAAAATTTTCCGTCCAAAATTAAATATAACACTATTTTTTTAAAAATAAAAATTCTAATTATTATAAGTCTAAAGAATGTCAACTATTATAATGACTGTTATTCATCCTCTGTTAAATTAAAATGCTACTGGATAAAGGAATTGATATTAAAATTTTATTGATTTCCGCATCATTTATATAATAAATTTGGTTACCGACTATTTAAATTTAAAAATATTTTTTAACCATCTTATATTGATCTTTATTTATCTATGATTGTAAGTTTATATTAGTTCATGTATGCTAACATAATTTTCAAAAAATGGACTAAATGATTTAAAAGTGAAAAAGAAAACTAATTATTTAAGGCCTTGGATTGATGGTTGTGGCACAAAATTGTGTCACAAATGATTTTGATCTGTTTTTATGTTTCATGCACGGCACACTCAACACACACACATACATATATATATATATAAAAGTAGGCTCATGTGAGAAATGTAGTTTTGGTGAGAAGGGTGAGAAGCAACCACAACCCTTTGATCAACAAATGAATGGCTAAGATTAAATTTGATTTTCCCTCCTTACTCCTTCTATTGTTTGGAGTCAATGTATTTTTACTCAATGTATTTATAATATATGTTTAATGTATCTATAGTTATTAGTCAATGTACCTCTAGGTCATAGTTGATGTATTTAGCTCTTCTCACATATCTCACAATAAGAAATTTTTCACCGGAACCCAACCCTATATATATATATATATATATAATGGTGCAACATTAATTATATGTAGGTAACGTAACGTAGCCCTACTATGCTACTAATTAAGGAGTTTTATTTGTAGTGACACTCTGTGTACTTCCTCCGCTTCTATCTAATTGCAACATTTGCAATTCGGTCATTATTTATAATCACTTATATAACTAGCTTTTGTGCTTTATATGTAAACAAATATAGTCATATGAGATCTATTTAAAATCATCTCAATGTGTACTTTATTATAATACAAATTATACATCGACAAGCGTGAAAAAGAAAACGTTGTGATTAATATGAAACGGATGAAATATAACCTTACACGTATGAAACACGAACCACGAACAAACAGTGTGATGCATAATTCACATATAACAATATCAATCTCAAATTAAAATATATATATATATACTATTTCCGTTACATATTATTTGTAATTTTTAAGTATTATTTGCGAGAGATGAAATATTCAAAAGTTGCAAATAAAATGTAATGGATCAGATGTAGTAAAAAGAGGGAAACAGAGAGGAGAGAAAAGAAAAGAAAAGAAAACGTACAGAAAGTTCGACGAAGGCAAAGATGAGCATGGTCCAAAAGCTACCAAGAAAAGAATCGGAGAGGTAACCACCAAGGAGGGAGAGGAGGAAAATGGTGCCAATAAAATTGGTGACGATATTCGCTGCCTTTGACAATGGATAATGCATTTCATTTATCACGTACGTTATCAGGTTGTTCCCCACTGCTGCTATTCCCATTATCTCAAATCCTTGTAACCCTGCATTTTACATTCTTACCCTCATCACATTCATTCTTCCCTTTTAATTTCTTTCTTTTACTTCTAAAACATTAATTAATCGGTTTTTCTCATTTATATCCATGAGGTATTGGGATTTCCTACAGTTAGCCACGTATTTTAAAAATTCTCTGTTATACCCATGAGGTATGTAAAAAATTTTAACTGTAGCCAAAAAAATATAATTATAAGTCACAAACATTAGCACCGTTTACTTTGCAAATAAAGGTGGGGTTATGGTGAAATTTTGTTAGGTTGATTTGGTAATTGTGGTGGTGAAAATTAATGTTAGTTTGTTGTTAACGACTTAATCATGTTAGCTATTATTATTTAAAAACGTCATGGGTATAACAGAAATTTTTCAAAATGTTTGCAACGTTGACAATTTGGATACTATTCATAATCACTCTTATAATTTAGTTTAGTGTTTTATACTTCCTCCGTAACATAATACTAGCAACAATTGATTTTACACACATTTTAAGGAAGTGATTTAAGGGTTTAAATGAAGGAATTAGTCAAAATAATTTTAATATTGGCAACTTATAATCACATTCTTGTTTGTATTAAAACTATTTTGACTAAGCTAATTCCTTTGTTTATAACCTTAAATCACTTCCTCAAAACGCGTGCAAAAATAATTGTTGCTAATATTATGTTACAGAATGAGTACATGATTAAAAAAAAAAAAAAAACAAAGTCATGTGGATCTTTTTTTAATAGTCTCAATATGTACTTTATTATGATCTAATTGTTATAGTTTTTGGTAAAATAGAATTAACGATATTACAAATTTAAGTTATATATTGGTAAATGTGAAAAAAAAAGGAACGTTGCAACTAATATGAAATGTTATATACAAAGTAAATGTTGTTGTGGTTTTTTTTTTATATATATATATTGAACGGTGAACTTGACACTAATTTCCCGCTCGTATAATAGGATTACCCAGCTAGCACTGACACTACCTAGTGAACTTTGTTTTTGTTTTTTTTTTTTTTGAAGGATGGTGAACTTTGTTTTGGCATGGCAATGAAACAGACATATAATTTAAATAGTAGAAAGCACAAAGGAGATAAAAAAAAAAAAAAAAAAAAAAAAAAGGACAGGGGGTGCATAACAGTGCCACTGCATAAGGAATTGGTCCTGAAAATATATATAATACATACAATATTTTTCATGTTTAATAATCTTGAGATATTCATATAGTCAAAATAGTATAGTGTAAAAATATTAACTTTGTAACCCGGCCCTCAGTTTGGTTTTACACAGTATGCCGCACCATTTATTAATGGTGCAACCTGCTGCACCAAAAAACGCGTTGCTTTTAAAAAGTAATACAATTAGATCTTAGCACTGTTGTTTCCTTCGAGAAATTATAGAGAATTTTGTGGAAAACATATATGCTTGAATTTTAGAAATATTTTTTTTTTAAAATGAAGTAATTATATGTATTGTTTAATTATACCTGAGCTCTCATTTTTTAATTTAATGGGAGACTGGGTGACGAGAGGTAGGACAAAAAGACACTGATAAAAGTTCTTTTTATTGTTTTGGATTGAAGCATTTGTTACAATATAATCTTATAATACTCACAATGTTCTAAAAAAGTAGGTCAACTTTTGATTAATTTTGTAATATGAAAATGGATTTTTAATTAATTTAATTGACAGTCAAATTTTAATGATTACACTAGAGGAGACTCGTATTGTACGTATGCAATAAAAATTTGAAAAATAAATAAAATAAAAAAGGTAGTTCCATGTAATAGCTTAGCAGAGGTATTATACTGCCTACGTTTTTTTTTTTAATTGTTACACTTTTGGAATATATATGAGAGATAAAATGATAAAGTGTAACAAATAAAAAAATGAAGGAAGTACAATTTACCCTATCATTATACATAGAAAGTACGAACAAAAAATTAGCCATCAAGTAAAAAAATAATATAATTAAAACTGAAAACACTAGTTTTTGAACTATTTTGATAAAGTATATAACATATTTTTAGACCTTAACTATCAGCTTAGCTTAAACTTTTGGAAAGCCAACATGACACAAAAATCACTGTTAAAATCTCATTCACTCCCTATAATTTAAGCTGATGGCTAAGTCTAAAAAATTATACTATATACTCATATCATGATTTTACTTTTTGTGTCCGTTTTATTTGATTCCTTATTTGGTAAATATTGACGCCCTTAATTAATCAAGCACATGGAGGATTACCTATAAAAATCAGTGATCTTTTCCTCAACAACAGGTCAATGACTATTTTTAGAAGATCTATGTCAAAGGTAGGATTATTTTAAAATAAATTAAAGTTGGGATTATTAAATGTGGGATTATTTTTTTCCATTTTTCCAAACATAAATAAGGTACTAGTTAAACAAAAAAAAAAAAGGTAAGAAAGAAAGAAAAGAATACCAAGAACAAAGAGAGCAGCTCTCATGCCACCATGCTTAGTAGGATTGGAAGGTCTGCCTCTCCAATCAACAGTAATTTGATCAGTAATTCCAGATTCTCCATTATTATTATTATTATTATTATTATTATTATTATTATTGAAAATCTCTATTGTTTTTCCTCTCTCTACATCCATTATTATTAGATGATACTATATATATAACTGTTCTGTTTTTGTGTTTTTATTTTGTTGATTGGAGCAAAGAGCTAAAAAGAGAAGATCACATGAAGAATCAAGTGTGTGGGTTTCAGTGAATTTTGTCTTGATGTTTTGAGATCGAATCACTGAAAAGTAGGCAAGGAGAGGTTTGGGTGAAGGACAGAGTTTTTTGGTTGGTCCATTATTTATAGAATACATACATTACAAAAAGTTTCGAAAAGGAGATCGAGGAATAAAATATTATTAACCATGAGCAACATTTTGCTATAAAAAAAATATATATATATAAATAATTAAAACTAATGATGTCATAACCCAAACTCTGAACTCACAAATCCCTAAAAAAAAAAAAAACTCTAAACGACTCAGAAACCGTATACCAACTCATGTGTTTGGATCAACTAGTAAGGGAGCTGTTCTATATTAACCAGCTGTCTCGGGTTTTAGCCCTGAAAATCCAACAATATGTGTTGGGAGTATTTTTCCACCAATTGAGGTCCAATCCGACTCAAAGTTAGATTAGTCGAATCCTAATGGATTTCGAAAACCAGGTAAGGTAACCTAAAAAAATCACAAAACGTGTATTACAATTGATAGTGGTAGTTCTACATAGAAATTGATAGATAATGCTAGTTCTACATGGAAACTGCAACAGGTTGGACTCGTGTCGGATTTACTAAAATTAATGATCTCTACAATATAAGAGTAGGTCATATTGATGGAACCATCTCACAATGGTGATACCATATTTTCCAGTCCATGAAGACGGTCAATGGACCTTTGGGCCTTTACGGTCATTACCCTAATGACATAGGCCTGCTATTAAATGGAGGTATTATCAAGGTACTGCCCATTGTGGGCCGGGCCACAATGGCTGACGCTGACTTATTCTTCCCATGATGTCAGTAATATATGCCTATAAAAGGACCTGTCAGATCATTCATCAGGTACACAATTCATAATTCACAAACTCTATACTTCTGACTCATTTTCATTCCGTTCACTGACTAAAGCATCGGAGGGGCGTTCCTGGGTTCCATCCCCCGGGTTAGCAATCTTTCGTTATTTTGCAGGATAGACCCTCGAAGAGGAGCCCTGGAATTCAACTTGAACACGGTCACACGTACTCGGTCAACGAGGGAAGTTCCTGAGCAGGAACACATATCTTACTAAGAAAAGTGATGAAAAATATGTAAAAAGTTATCAAGTTGTTTTATACATATAGAATTGTTTATAAGTTTTCTACCCCTGCTGTCTCAATTTAGTTGTTCCATTTTAACTTTGGGTACTGTTCACATATAACTTTGACTTTGTTGATTTTATAAACGCAAGGAAAAACATAGTCATGATGGATCTATTTTAATTCTTCTCAATATGTACTTTTCAATTGTATAAATTTTAATTTTTTTTATTATATGTAGTTAAAGATATTTTTATTTAAAGTTGTGTCTCGGAAGATGTGGAAAAGTAAATGTAAAAAGTAAATTAGGATGGAGGGAGTATAACTTTTGCAAGTTTTTCTTTAATTTTTTCTAATGAGATTTAGTCTTACAGTTAGACTATCTCACCCCAAGAATTTGTTTATAAGGGATGAGGAGCAATGGTGTCCCTCCATGATTTACAATTTTACTTCTTAGCAATTTTTTTAAAAAATAAAATCACATTTCCAAATCAGTCAAAACGTAACTACACAATCAAGGTAAAATAGCACAAATCAATGCAAAATTAACAAAGTAATTTTTAAAAAGGAAATTCTACCATTGAGTTGTCAATCAATTAAAATCATTGACATTAATTTGCCAAAATCATAACTTTGACCATATATCATTGTTAATTGAAATTAAATTTCATAAAATATGCAAAATTAAAATTAATTCCATTTATATGTCCATTGATCTTAGCACGACAATTATTTTTGACGCTATCAATAATAGAATTGTTAAATTAATTAGTTTGCAAATTATATATATAAACATCTCCAACACAGAGATGTTGCTACCATCATACAAAGGCTGCTCGGCTGCCTTGAGCAAGTCGAAGAACATCTTCGCTTCCGCATTTGGTTCTTCTTCAGCCGAAGTTGCCTCTTCAAGGAATGGTGGGTCCACGTTGTTCCCAAAAGCATCGACAACCATTTCCTGGTAAGGATTCGGATGAGTAGGAGACGAGGTGGACTCTATACTCACCCTTTCACCGTGACATAACCATTCATAGTTCGGAATGAACCCCTTCTTATACAAATGTACCTTTACGTTGGGCACATCCAAGTAATTCAAGTTTTTACACCGAACACACGGACATTTTATCTTGTCCCTATCATTAAGCTCGGGGTGCTGCTGAGAGAAGGCAACAAACTCATTCACCCCTTGGCTGAACTCATCCCGAAGTTTGTGGTCCTTATCGTGTCTCTTGTACATCCAATCACGCTCCTTCCTTTTCATTTCGATTATGCATATTCTAAGCCATTAACAAATATCAGTTCAAAGCATTCAAACATCTTTCAATGTCTTCACTCCTATCTTATTTTAGCCTTTCTTAATTCTTCTTGAAGCTTTCTTATGTAATGCACATGTATATATATATATATATATATATTTAAGTCATATTTAGTTCTACTTTAATTGTATTCATTCACAACAATTACAAAGATTCATAATAAATCAAATAAAGAGGCAATTTTGTAGTTCAATATAAATATAACTCAACTTTCAATCAACAATCATACATAGACATACATACAAATACATAATACATTAACATACATACAAATACATAAATAAATACATATGTATAGAAATTTTGGACAAAAAAATCAATAAAACTTTAATAAATTCAAAGTAAAACAATACATAAATAATACATAGAAAATACATACAGAATACATACACATACACATACACATAATTCAATAAATTCAAAAACAAAAAAAATAACATACATACATAATACATATACATACAAATACACATAATTCAATAAATTCAAAAACAAAAAAAATTAATTCACATACATACATAATACATATACATACACATACATACATATACATACACATACCTACATATACATTCACATACATACACATACATACAAATACACACAATTCAATAAATTCAAAAACAAAAAAAAATAAAAAACCCTAACCACAAGCAGAGGAGGACAGCGGCGGCACAGGAGGGACGGTGGCGACACAGGAGGGATGGCGGCGGCACAGGAGGACCGGCAGCGGAGGCGGAGAACAGAACGCCGGAGAAAGAAAGAGAAGGAGAAAGAAAGAGAAAGAAAGAGAAGGAGAAAGAAAGAAAGAGAGCGGTCGGAGGTGCGGCGGCCGTTTGGTGGCTGGAGGTGAGAGAGAGAGTTAGGGTTTGGGTCGTCGGGTTTTCGAACGTTTGGAGGGAGAGAGATCGAGTGAAAGATTTTCGAATGGTTTGGGGTTTAAAATCACGACTCTGATTTTAAAATAAGTCGAAAATTTTCCGACCGACGAGACGGTCGGTAAATTCCGACTGCACCTAGAAGGTCGGAATTCACCGACCGATACCGACTGTCTTGTCGGTCGGAAAATTTTTTCCGGAAAAAAATTAACGACTGTGTTCAGTCGGGAACGATCGGTATTTTCCGATTAAGAAACTTGCGGTCGGTAAAATCGGTCGGGCGAACGAGATTTTCATATAATATATTATATAAACATAAAACACAATCTAAAAATTATGTGCGCATACATGCATCGTGTTGTGCACCAAACGCTTATCTCTATTATATATGGGAAGGGGAGACTAGGAGAGGCCGTGGTTGTAGTCCACTTAGAAAGTCTAAAAAACACCTGACCTCTCCCCTCACTTATAAAACAAACTAGCATTCAATGCACGTTTTTACGTGTGATAATATTTTAAATGTATCTTATAATTTGTTTAAACAAAATAAAAGAAGGTTGTTTATTCGAAAAATTAAAATATTTTTCAAAATTTACATTCATTCACATAATCAAAAACACAAAAATTCTACGATAATCAAAATGTAAAATTTTGTTTGACAAACAATATCAATATGAGTGTCTATTTATAATGAATTCAAAAATATGAATTTTGGTATATTTATTTAATTTATTTTTAAGATTTTATATTTTGTATTATTTTCATTTAAAAAGTTCAAAATTGTAAACTTTTCTTAAAAGTGAGGAGTGGTGCTAATTGAATTTTTAGAAAACTCTTCGGGTGTAAACCGACTTTTCCAGAGGGGACACCATGCTTATCCCTTGGGTTATATAATAGAGATTTAATTAAAATAGAAATTAAAGTCAATAACTCAATAAAAAAATATGGAGATATCAATCAAAGGGCAGATAATTAGTTATGCCCCATAAAATAACTTCCCCTGCTCCATATCAATTAATCACAATGTTTTTTATTTTCACGCTTGTCAATGTAATATTTATATTCGTTATATCTTTATTTATGTTATATTAAAATTAGAAAAATTAGATCACAACACCTTGAAACAATCCCAAAGATAGAAATCTCACACAAGTGATCGACACAACTATATTGATTTACATGTATAAAGCACAATCAAAGCTAGTTACATGAATGATTATGAATAGTACCCAAATTACAAACGTTGCAATCGTATATAGGATCAGAGGAAGTAACAATTAATTCTTTGAATCTTGTCTAAAATCAGATGAATGAATTATATATTTTATTATGTCTACCGACCAGATCAATATCCATCAATACAAACTAAAATTTTCAATCACATAATCAATTTAAACTACCACCGATATCATTTTCGATTTACATGAACAACTAATAATAAAGGAGGGGATGGAACAAAGGAAAAATGTCATTAATTTTTCGTACAAACTATCAACTTACTACAAGTATGATAGGTATTAACCAATATAAATATTAAAAATTATACTCTTTTATATAGGTATGGAACAAAGGAAATTTAATTAGGCAAATTTATTTTAACTACACTCTATATTTAAAATTTAGATATAGGAACAGGATCACGTGAAAACTATTCAATTGACTAAAAACTAAAAGAGAAGGTATTGTGTCAGACTGGTCTGACAATAACGTTTCTGTCAGACCGGTCCCCTAGACCTGGACACATATGGTTGAATCTGGACTCATATGTGTTTAACCTGGACACATGTTGTTAAACCTGGACATGTATTGGTAGACCTGGTCACGTATTTGTAAACCTGGACACAAATTTGTAACCCTGGAAACATATTTGTAAACCCGGACACATATTGTTGGACCTGGACACATATTGTTAAATCTGGACACATATTGTTGGACCTAGACACATATTGTTAAATCTGGACACATATTGTTGAACCTGGACATATATTGTTATACCTGGACATGTATTGGTAAACCTGGACACATATTTGTAAACTTGGACAGAAATTTGTAACCCTGGAAACATATTTTTGAACCTGGACACATATTGTTGGACCTGAACACATATTGTTAAATCTGGACATATATTGTTGAACCTGGACACAAATTATATTTCTTTGACCTGGACACATATTACTAAACCTGGATCCATCATGAGTTGTTAAAAAAATACAAGTGTTGGACGGTCCGACGGTCGGACCGTCCGACACAATACTTTCACAAACTAAAAACTTGTAATCTAAGGGTGTGTTTGGCATCACTTTGGTTTTGGGTTTTTTTTTTTTTTGGTTTTTTACAATCAAAATAAAACAAAATTGTGTTTGGCAAAATAGTTTTAAAAAACAATTTTTTAATAACTTTAAGGAAACCAAAACAGTTTTTACAAAACACCAAAAAGGTGTTTTCTAGGTTTTGTTTTAAAATTGAGCTTTTTCCTTCTTATTTAAAACACACTCATTTCTCCAACAGCCTTCATTTCTCCACACCAAAAAAAAAATACGCTTTCTTTGTTCATCTTCAACCTCAGGGTTCTTTGTTCAACCTCTTCACCAACCTTTGTCTTTCTTTTTCTTCTTCACTGATCTACTACAGGTAATTGTGCATCCTTCAAATTTTTTATATTTTGTTTATCGGGGTTTTGAGTTTTTTCATCAATTTGATGATTTTGTCAACAAGATCTACAAAGAATGGCTCAGTTTCGAGATCATTTGGCAAAACGTCTGTGAGATAGACAAAATTCATAGTGAAAACTATTGTTAAGAAAAAAACAATATATTACATTATATTGTATTTGACATTTTATAATGATAATTTTTTCTCGGTCCTTTAAATTTTGTTATAATCTTATTCAATCAACAATAAATTTATTTTTAATATGTATATGTTCTTTTTTTTTTTTGTGAAATAAATAATAATAATAAATTGAAAAAATAATAATAAGAACAATAACATTATAATAATAAGTACTCCCTCTGTCCTCCTTTTTTTGCAACAAGTACAATTTTGTCACTGTTCATTGACCAACTTTGACTCTCTCTAATTTTATGCAAATAAGAAAAAGTATAGTGAAATGGGATCTCGTTTGATTCAGCTCGATATGTACTTTTTTAATTTATAATTTTTTATTATATGTATTTAAAGATATTTTTATTTTAAGTTGTGTGTTGGGATGTGTGAAAAAGTAAATGTTGCAAACAAAAAGGGACGGAGGGAGTAAAAATTTATACATGATACAAGATTTAAATTCAAAACAACGTGAAAACAGTTATGAGAAAACTGTTTTTAGTTTTTAAAAAATAAAAAACTGAAAAAACCAAAATAATGCCAAACGCACCCTAAACTGTTTGATTAATTAAATCAAGGACATAGATTTAATCTTTCTATTTCTGTTGTTATTGCCTCACGGAGTCAACCCAAAAAGGTCAACATCGGAGCTCGTGCACGTCAGCTTCCAACTTGCCGTCTTTGGACTTACACTCCTACTTTCTCCGACGTTGCAGGCTTCGTATCTTTGTCCTCAACAATTTCAAAGATCACATTGCTTTCTATATATGTCACCCTATAATTATACGATCTTAACCTTCATATCAGATTAATCGGTTAAAGATCTAGATTGCGGATGTGTACCTGAATTGATGCATGTTGAGTATACCAAATTTTTCTTTAGGCCGGGTTTGAGTCTTCCAATAGATCACAAATATTAGGGTTTTCTCTCCATTGATGGGATAATATGAGAGACTAAAGTTTTGTGCTACTAGGGACCATAACCCTTGATGTCTATTTAAAATAGACTCATTTTCTAATCCGCCCATCATGCATTAGGAAAAACCCATCGGTCTCTACAGATATAAATCTATCTATGCCTGTACTTTATAAAAGACATAAATAAGCCCTTAACAATTGGAATCACTTTATTTGGGCTAAACCATATGATAGTATACAATACAATTATATCCAAAATGCACACGTAATTGTATGTAGGTTAATAAATTTTCAACAATCTCCCACTTGGACTAAATACAATTACATATGTGTACTCCTTAATAATTGCATTATACTTTATAACCTTATGAGCTCAAATTCTTTGCTATCAAAATCTAAGCGTCTTTAAACAATTTGGTCCATTAATTATCTTAACATTGGCTCAAAGCGATCTTGGTCACATTTATCGTAACTAGACCCATCAATGGTCACGATGTCAACATAATTAACGACATGAATCAAGCATGAGTGTGTAGCATGGAAATTACATACAAATGTGCTCCAAATATGTCTATTTCCAACTGGTTCACTTTATATGTATACAAGAGTAAACCAAACTGTAAACTTTATTTCTGCAGAAGATTTACTTAAGACTTTATATCCTGAAAATGTTTGTATCATACAAGTATCACCATAAACAACTCCCACTGAAGTTGTATATCCTTAACACCTTAACTGGCATGGCACACATAAAAATAATGTGCTCATGAAATACTTTAGTAATAAACCTTAGTAAGCAGATATGAAATAATAGTGGAGTTTTATGTTAAAATCACTACAAAATTTTAAGTTTTTAGCAACTATTAAAATTGGTTGCTAACTATGATTATTAGCAACAAATTGGCAACTAAAATTGTTGGTAGCAAAAAGGTTGGTTGCCATTTGATATTAGTAACGAAATACAACCTAGATTAGTTGCCATTTTGCATCAAATGAAATTTGGTTGCCAAATTGGTTGTCATTCTTGGCTTCCATTTTTCTATTTTGGTTGCCAACTTGGTGTCTAATATTAGGAGCTAAACATTCATTTTCGTTGCTAAATAGCAATCAATTTTAATTATTTTGGTAGCCAAATTTTATAAAAAGGAAATAAAACATCAACTTCCCATAAGGTCACCCATCCTAAATCCATTCTCACTTGAGCACGCTTAACTATAGAGTATTTTAACACATGAGCTCTTTAAAGGAAAGGTTCATATTCTTGACATAACTAGTACTCCCTCCGTAACATATTAATGGCAACAAGTCATTTTGCACGTACTTTAAGGTAATGATTTAAGGGTTTAGATGAACAAATTAATCAAAATGGTTTTAATAAAAGTAAGATTATTGAGATCATAAATTATTAATCTTAAAGTCATTTTTGATCAATTTGTTCGTTTATACCCTTAAATCACTTTCTTAAACTGCGTGCAAAATGATTTGTTGCCATTCATATGTTACAGAGCGGGTACGTTAAATCTATAGCAACGGAATCATAGTTGTGGTTGCTAAAATAGCAACGAAATTATACTTATGGTTGCTAAATAGCAACAAAATTAGAATTCAATAAAATTGTTGCTGAAATAGCAACGAAAAATAAATCAGTTGCTAACTAGCAACAAAATAAGAATTCAATTAAAATGGTTGCTGAAATAGCAATCAAAATTAAATAAGATGATAAATTAGAAATGAAAACCAAACAAATTGAATTCAAATTTTGACTTATCAACCAAATTTTTAAAATTGTTGCTAATTTGCAACTATTATAGGATTATTGGTTGCCATGACTGGCTGCAAAAACCATCCCATTTTTGTAGTGGATGCTCTAAAGACAACACTTTACTCTTCGCTCTTTCATAGCACTTAAGCCATGATAGAGATGTAATTAAATGTGGATTTCAAGCTACCTTGACATCCAACAACATCCAACAAAATCGGAGTCTAATAACCTTAAGTTCTCTCTAGTGGATATATTTAATAATACTTCTTGTTGAGGTTGTTGAGTTTGCCCATTGACAATTTTCCATAGTCCTGTATAGGGGAAAACCTTACGAGTTTCCGAAACTGTTTATGAACAGTTTCAGATATAATAATCTAAACATGAATGATAAACAGATGAATGAAAACATTATGTTCCTGTTCCGGGCCCACCCAGGTGGTCAAAACCGTATTAGTGGGCCCAAAGCCTAGGCCCAGTTCTGGTAGGGCTAGGTACATATCAGATAATCTATGGCTTATAGAGAGTTGCCACGTGTCAATCATCTTGGTAAAACTTTGACCAGGTTTCCATGGGCTCGGCCCATACGCCAGCCTAACCGGCCCAGCAAGAACCCTAACCAGGGATCTAATGCCTATATAAGGATTAGTCCTACCATTCTACAGGTACGCAATATTAAGCACGCAATTCATAGTCCACAAACTCACAAAATACTCTGAATCCTTATTTCCGATATCTGACTTAAGCATCGGAGGGGCGTTCCCGGGTTCCACCCCCCGGGTTAGCAATCTCTGACTGTTTTGCAGGTCACAGCATTAACCGAGGATCACCCAGAGTACACGTCATCCACCAAAATATCGTTGACTATTCACGAGAAGTTCCAGAACAGGAACAGATTGGCGCCGTCTGTGGGGAGAGTAACAAAAACATGGCTAACACCCGAGCAAAGACGACTCGATCTCATCAGCCAGAAGAAAATCCCCGTGAATCGCCTAACCGGCAAGAAGCACATGTCACTGACGACAATTCGTCCAATAGGGCGAGCGAACGTCGCCGTCACGAAGAACAGATGGTCTCACGTAAAGACTTCGAAGACATCGTGACATCGATGAACACCAAGTTCCAAAAGAGCTTACAGGAGCTGAGAGATAGCATATCCGCTATGATTGGGCAACAAAGGCCTCCATCCCAGGCCGCAGGCCCATCCAGGGGCCCCAACCCTAGCCGGGCAACAGGGGCATGTTCACAGAGAGGCTCTCAGCCTAAGGACGCTCGAGGAATCATCAATTCCAGACGCGATGACGCTCGAAATTTCATCGCACTACTACAAAAAAGAGTTTTTACAACCTCTCAAAACCGTTGCTAAAGGCCCAAAAACCCATTGCCAAAAACCTTTTGCAACGGCTAGAGCCCGTTGCATTCTCTGGCGTTGCAAAAGGTTTTTAGCAACGGATTTTTGACCTTTTGCAACGGCCAGAGCATGCCCGTTGCCAAAAGGTAACTTTTTGCAACGGGCTGTTGAATTTCATGCCTAAGCTTTTAGCAACGCATTTTTTCCATCTTTTGCAACGGGCTGATAATGCCCGTTGCTAAAACCCACTTTTTGCAACACGCTATACATCCAAGCAAAAGCTTTGTGACAACAATTTTCCTACATTTTGCAACGCCTTTTATAATTTGGTTGTTGCCAAAGATCTTTTTTAAAAAAAATATTTGAATGCTATGATAATATTTAAACAAATATATCAATAGTAATGACTAATTAATTTCATAAAAAGTTAGAACCAATAGTAATATATTATAAACTTCATTATAATATTCATAATTCATAATTCAAAATTCACTTATAATATCAATATTCTAAAAAATTCAAGCCTAGCTTGTATCATCTAGTACAACAAAAAATATTCATCTTCATACACTTTAATAATATATACAAATATGATTATGTCCAAAAAGGTATAGAACCAACTATTTCATAAAATTTTGCTCTTTAAGCTAAATATCATTCTCCACCTCCTCTCCATCTTTGCTTCAACACATACCTACATATAAAATAAAAGACAATTAACATTAAAAATTTACTAAAAGCAACCAAAGAGTAAATGATATAATTAATGCTCAAATATAGTTATTTTTTTAGCATCCTTTATACAACAAATGTTAACAAAGGATCCATCTAATGTTTAAAAAATGACAAATATGCTAGGAAGGGGCTGGAAAGGGAGGGGCAATAATGGGGGTAGCAGTGGATGGAAGATCAAAAATCTAAATTTTGGTAACATTGCTGCAAACTTTTAAAACCAACATCATTAGACATATATCAACATATACAGGTATACAACGACCTCGCAACAACAACCCATAGGAACACAAATTACACAACCCACAACAACAGCCCAACAAAAGCACATAAAGCCCAACAGCAACAGTCCAAGAGCCTAACAACCCACAAGTCAACTGTTGTCTTCAACGACCAATTAGTTGCCTCAACACATTAGCTATATACACACCACAACATACAGCTATCACTATGGCATATTCACAAGGTCACACCATAAACTTTCTACATCACCACCATCATCAATTACCATCAAAACATAAATATTCCAATAGAAAAATGAGTATCAAATCAGTAAAGATAATTTAATAAAAGTACCTAAAGATTAAATTGACCATTAGTACCCAAATTTTAATACGAGCGTTCGATGACATTAGAAGTAAACTAATTGAAAAAGGCAATAAACTGACCAATTGAGTGTCTGACTGTGCTCCCATATAAATATGTTCATTTGACTCGGTGGTCTCAAGATTACTATTGCTTGCGCTCCTTGACATAGAAGTAAGCACAAACTTCACTCCGGGGTTGGATTCATTCAAGTAGTTTTTGAAGTTCAGGATTAGCTTCTAGTAGTTTGTCCACTACTTATGATTCCACACTTTGTCTAATTGTTGCACCGGATATTGATTAGACTGCTTCTGATGCTGATTATTAGACTACTAACAAAAGATGATGATTAGGCTGTTAACAAAGAACAAGTAGAGATGGAAAAGCATGTAAATTACAAGTTAGGCATTGCAAACTATAATTCTCCTTACACGTCTTTAATTACATGGTTTTATTTTAGGAAATTATATACATTAATCTATACCCAATTAGCACTCAATCAAACAAATTAAATTTGCAATCTCATCTAGCTTTAAAAATTCTAAATATCATATTTGCAGTAATTGCTCTCTACACAAACACATAAAATGAGTCTGCACAAAGATATTATTTTCAATTTTGCTTGATATCTCAGTTGCTAAAATATGAAATGTATTATTTAATGCTGGTGTATTTTCTTACAATTAAGATGAACCAAGTCTGTTTGAGCAATAATGTGTTCCTTGTATAAACTATTTCTCAGCAAAGCAGAATAATTACTAAAACAAGGACAAAATAAAAGCTACAAAAACATAAGCATTTTTTATATCCTTGAGACATGATACCAGTAAAGCATAGCTTCCAAAATTGGTTAGGGTACAAAACAAGGGATAAGAAAAAAAAATGAGAATGGCTAAGCTGCAACTTGTTGAAGTTATGCCCTAGTTCCCATAGACTGTCATTATCAAGGCAATCAATAATATAATAATTAAATTTCAACTAATATAGAAAACTACTACATGATTCTTGGATATATTTAGAGCATTAAGAATACACTCATGGTTATTTATGCTAATTTATGTGGATATGGTGAAATAATTTAGCAAAATAATGATATACGTACTATTACGGACTTATTACCAGCACCCTCAGCAGCAATAAGAATGCCAGCACCCTCAGCAATAATGATATGGTGTCAGCAATAAGAATGCCAACACCCTCAGCAGCACCATTCAGGCGAAGGCCTGACTTGTACTTCTCCCCAGCCTCTGAATCAAGCCACCTGTTGACGATGGCTTCCTCCTCATTCTTCATCGCCTCGAGGGCTTGGTCTCTGGCCTTTTGAGCTTTTTTCAAGCTCTTCTTGGCTTTGGACAAGTCCTCGAGGGCCTTGTTTTTGGCACGGTTCACTGAGTCGCGCTGGGAGATGGCATTGGCCAGTTTTGCCTCCAGGTCAGTGATGGAGGTGTTGGCAGTGGCAAGGTCGGCTCTTGCAGTTTCCAGCTGACCTTCCAAAGAGGTCACAGTCTTCTTGGTGGCGGCATGGTCCACCTTCTCCTGGGCCAATTCAGCCTTGACCTTTTCAGCATTAGCAAGGGACAAGCCCTTGCCTTTGTTGGTCAGCATGTACTTGGATGCAACATGCATCCAGATAGACATCTGTACAAACATAGAAAGTTAGTCACAAAGAAGGACAAAAGATAAGCATTTAAACGAGTGCATAGATACTCACATCCAGCCAGGCGTTGTGGAGCTCATTGAATACCTCCTCCCCATCGCCTCCCATGATGTACTCTTCATCAGAGGGTGAGTACATGACCCTAAAAGCTCCATGGAGGCGACGGTTGCGCTCCTTCTGGGTCAGCGCTTTGAAATGTCTATCGCAGCCAGCAGGAACCTCCTTCGAAGAGGAAGGCCTAATGACCTTCCTAGCAGCAACAAGGGCAGCCTCTGTGGCTGCATCCTTCTAAAAAATGCCCTCTTCAGGCAATGATGGCTGATCCTCCTCAACCACCTTTTGTTTTTTCTTTTTATCCTTTTGCTTCCCTGGTCCTCTTGATTCGAGGCACCCTGTTGGTCGAGGTTTTCTTTTTGTGTTTGGGGTCCTATCGAGGCAATACAAAAGTTAGCATCATCGCGTCAAAGGAAGGGGGCAACATAAGTATCATCGAGGTTGATAATTACCTCAGGAGGATTGGGAATTGATTCTTCCTTGGCCACGATCTTGCCTTTTACAGCAAGAGCTTTTATGGCAGCTGCAGTCATGAGGGAGGCCATTTTGGGATCTAGTTTGTCTCGTGCTACCCCTGCAATAAAAAGCAAATAAGTTAGAATATCAGGAAGAGTCAAAAATGAGGTTAGTGCTTAACAGATAAGAGCCCCTACCCTCAGGATATGCTGGGTTTAGCCCCATAGCAGACAAGAAAAAGTCTTGCTTTAAGTCATCCGTGCTGGGAAGCCAGTTAAAGGGGACCATCACTATCTTTCCCTTTTCCTCTTTCGCTTCGAGCTCGCAGTAGATGGCCACCACTGCTTCCTCAGCAGACATCTTGGGCACTTGGCGGTTGAGGTTGAAGTTTGGTTCATCTTCAACCACCCTAGGGATTTCCAACCCTAGCTATTTAAAACAAAGAAGAATTCGTGCCTGAATTCTTCCTGGTTGGTGGGCACATTAATTACAAACCTATAGCCCTTTCTAACCTGAAAACTATACCAACCCTTCCCATGGTCGACACTACGGCTTTCTACTAACTTAGCCAAATTACACCATAGGCGAAGAGTTGGAGTAATCCTAAGCATTGTACATATGCCAATAAAAGAATTGATTGATGCCCAAGAGTTAGGCACTAATGAAGCTAGGGATAAGTTATATTCACAAAGAAGCTGTACAACAAAATTGTGTAATAGAAATCTAAGCCCCCTGACCATGGCTAGTTTATACACAGCTACACATCCGTCACGGGGGGAACGGATGGTCTGAAGGTTAATGGGTCGAACCACTACGTATGGCTCTGAAAATTGGAATTGGGCAGCAAAGGAACGAATGTCTCGTTTGAGACGATGGTTGAAAGTTGGGGCTAGGAAGAAATATTTAGGACCCTTCTCAGGGGGAATTTTTAGGTACACGATGTTCTCTGTCTCCTCTTAACCAGAGGTGGATGGACCATCGAGGTTCATGTTTAGTATACCTACAAGTTTTTCATATGTGGAATGATAAATGTTAGGATGTGCTATAGATGGCTCCCAGGGGTAGGGGGTTTCTACCTCTTCTCCCCCAGACACTGACCCATCCGAGTCAGAGAGTAGAGGGATGGCCTCAGGGATGTTTTGGGATTCAATCCCTTCATCACCCTCGACCCGAAGGACCCCAGTGCACTCTAGGGGAAGAAGGGGTGGAGTACTTGACATGTCCAATACCTAAGTTATTGAAAATAAACTAACGAAAAGAAAGGTACTCGACAGAACAATGACTCACTTATTTAAATAAATACAAAGAAGGGGAAGACGGTTACCTTGACAAAGAAATTACTCCGAGGCTGCCTAGACACAAGCTGAGAGAAGACCTACGAGGAGATTAGAGAACTCTAGAGAGAGAAAATTTGAAGAGTGAGAGAATGATTTTGAGGAAATGATTAAGGGGTTGAATATATAGGAGGTAAAAATCAGATAAAACGACATCAAATTATGAGTTTAGAAGGTGAACAGTGTTCACTAATTCGTTGACTTTTGGTCAAACCCTCCACGTCATCAAGTGAAAAAAAAAGCCCTATTCAACATAGGCATCCATTGAGGAGAATGTAATGGCTGGACAGGCATTCAGAGTCACTGGGGCTCATTAGCCCCTTGGCTCTGGAAAGAGCTCCTTAGGCCAATAATTAAGCCCTGCTCAAAGTAGGCACCCATCAAAGAAGATGGGAGGTTGGATAGGTATTACACTTATCTTAGGGCTCATTAGCCCCTAAGGATCAGTTGATCACCTCAGGCCAAGGTCCCACTCAATGTGGGCACCCATCGAGGCTGATGGGTAGCAAAGACGTCTTCCCTAACACTCGAGGTACAGGGAGACCCTCGAGGTCATCAGGGCCTTTTCATCTTCTACCTCTATCATAGTCGAGGTAATGGACACCCTTGAGGTCATTAGGGAAGGTGGTCTGACACTTAGTCTCTGGGGCTCATTAGCCCCTTGGCTTTGGGAAAGCTCCTAAGACTTACAACAAGCCCTACTCAAGATAGGCACCCATTAAGGGAGATGGGAGGCTGAATAAGTGTCAACCATGTCTTGGGGCTCATTAGCCCCTAAAGGGATAGTTGGCCACCTTAGGCCAAAGCCCCACTCAATGTGGGCACAATAAAGGTGTATTAACAAACAAAACATCTCTTGGACTGCCCTATCACACTCGAGGTAATAGGAGGACCCTCGAGGTTACCAAGGTAAACCTTACCTTGCACCTCTATCACGGTCGAGGTAGGTAGGACCCTCGAGGTCATTAGGAAGGTTGTCCCAGAGTATGTCATTTCTAACCCTTGAGGAAAAAGGGGCAACCCATCGAGGTAAAGATCAGGGTAAAAAGGAAGACCCTCGAGGTGGAAAAGGGGTCTAGGAAACATCAACACTTAGAAAAATTATAAGGGTTTCAGGGAGTGAATGTAACGACCCGACTCGCTTAAATCGGCGCGGAAGAAACCGACGAGTCGAATAGTTAGAAACTACAACTCAAAATACTTAAGAAATAAAACTAATTCCTCAAATATTATTATTAAACCACAAAAGTACAAATACCCACAAGTTTGTACATAAACTAGTCCAAAAGTCAAACTAAAAACACTAAAATACAAGTAACTCCAACCACGCGTCAGAGTCTAAAACAACGTATGAAAGTCCATACAACAACGTATAAAGTCTAAATAATACGCCAATACTATCTATAAACAACAAAAATAGAAAATACATCAAACAACAGAAATAGTAAACGTCGCTCGCCCAACCCAAAGCTAAGCAAGAGTATCGTCATCAGAAATACCTGAAAGAAAAACATACAACAGTCCACCATCAGTGGCGAGTAACATAACTGACTCACCCCAATGGGAATACACATGCACATAGCATAAACCAAATAACAACATCAAATCAATAATCTAGAGTACAAGATCAACCCAAACGTGAACTCGACTCAAACCAACCTAATCAACTATCTTTGGCGCAATCATTCATATTCTAGACCGGATTGTGCTCGTACGAACGCATCTTACGCATTCGAACTTTCTACTATGCTTGGATTTGAGAATCTTACTCCCAAACCCCATGAAACCAATCTTACTGGAAATCCATGTCCCGTGAAACCAATCTTACTGGAAATTCACAAAGATCACATAGCATGACTCCAACTATCCCAATACCGCGGATGGAATAGGGGTAACGTCTTAACCCAAATACAATGAATCTTACTCAAAGTATCAGGCGTCTAAAAATGAAATCAAGCTAATTAATTAATTAAATCTTTTAATCAACTTAATCATATTATCATCATTATTACCCAACATAACTAAATTAAGTTCAAGAATTGCCTCTAGCCTTGATTCTCGAATTTAACTAGTTAAATTATCAAAGTTATTCTCAAGAACTGCCTCTAGCCTTAATCTTGAGTCTAACCAATCATAAATCATCATTCAATAATCATTTTTTATCACTTTAGACACTTTCTTTATCTTTCTTTATCATTTAAACCTCTTTCTTTAACTTTCAAGATTCAACCAAGAACTCGTAAAGACTCATCAAGAACTCATAAAGAACTCAAAGAACTCATAAAGAACTCATAAAGAACTCATTCAAGATTCAAGATCTTCAATCAAGAACTCAATCAAGATTCAAGAACTCAATCAAGAACTCATCCAAACTCCACACATCACACGCATATCACCATCATCAAACCTTTCGAAAACTCAACTTATACTTAACCAAAACTTATCAAACTTTAACATAATGTTCATGATCATAAAACAACATGTAATCAATCATAATATCATGAAAAATCACCATCAAAACACCATACAAACATATAAAAATCAGATTTAGAAATTATACATGAAATCATGGATATTCATCCTCAATCAACCCAAACATGCATTTAATTCATACTATAGACATAGTATACCAAAAAGGTTGAGAAAGTATGTTACCTTAATCAAGATTAACACACTAATTCAACATAAAAAGTTGTTGCCCGGACCGAGTCTTGTACGGCAAAAACCCACGCAGCATCACGCACACGACATGGCATACGAACAAGGCTTGCACCATCACGAACCACCACCACGTCCGGTCCTGGACCAGCCACGAACCAGCCCCCACCACTGCTGCCCCACACGGCCTCCAAAGGCAGAAAACACGGCTGCCCAGCAGCCCTTTGCACGGCCACCCACTAGCCACAAGCACCGCTACTTGAAGCAAGAACACGAACCCAAAACCACCCCGAACTAGTGATCTTGAATGAAATTGTTGGGGTTTAAAATATATTTTAATACTTAAAGATTAATGGATGAAGGATCTTTAAGTATGGGTTTAGAAAAGATGATGAACGATTTTGGTGTTCATCAATCCCAAAATGGCGTGAAGGATGGAGCAAATGGAGAGAAAGTTTGCCTTTACAAAGTGATGGCAAAGATGATTAAATGAGCAAATGAACAAAGGTTCCTAAAGCCTTACTAACTCCTCTATTTATAGAGGTTAGTCAAGGTGTGAACATGAAGCAAGTGGCAAAGCTTGCCATCAAACACAAGAGGGCCGGTTGGGCTTTAGAAGAAAAAGGCCTAAATGCTCACTTGGGCCATTTGCACTAATTCATGACTAATCATGATTAATTTCGCACTTGGCCCAAAACTAATTAATTAATTAGAAAATTAAATAATAAAATTCTAATTAATTAAAATAAAATAAAATTAAGAAATATTAAACCATTAAATAAAATGGTTACACATAAGCAATTAAAATAGTCTAAATAAATTTTAGACCATGCACCGATACAAACTAAAATAAGAAAGCAAACACGAAAAATAGCCCAAAATCTGGGGCGTTACAGTGAAGATCAGGGGAAAAGGCCCTTCACTCAGTCGAGGTAATTACCTACAAGTCACCAGCATCGCGACACGTTGAACACGTGGATCGAGGGAGACACCCTCGAGGTGGAGAAGGAGGAGGACCTAGCTAGACATATGGGTCGAGGTCACCTCGATACACGAACAAAAGGGAAAGCCTTGCAGGCATTACTACCTCGATCGAGGATCCTTCCTCACACGATCGAGGTTCCCTCAATCGAGGAGACCATTCCCCTTGGGAATACACCCTCGAAGTTATATGGGAGAAGGAGGCCTTATAAGCCTATGGATCAAGATCACCTCAATCAACATCTTCAAGTCAACCTCAACGAACCACACATCATTTTCTTCTTTGCATTCTGGAAGACCCTCGAGGCAAATATGGGGAATTAAAGCTAAGGCCACCTCGATCGAGGGACTCTTTCCTCACGATCGAGGCTACCTCGATCGAGGCCCACTCTTGAGAAACCTCATCGAGGCTTTTCTTGGGCCTCCATAGGGCTTAGGTGATAGAGGTCACAAAGAACCTCTGCAAACCCCATGATCGAGGCAGCCTCCCTATTGGAGACCCCATAGAGGTCATTTCCATACCTCCCTGGGGCCATCTCGATCAAGGGACTTTTCCCTCACGATCGAGGCTACCTCGATCGAGGCCCCCTCTTGAGAGACCCCATCGAGGCTTTTCTTGGGCCTCCATGGGGCTTGGGTGATCGAGGAGGTTCCAAACGATCGAGGTTACCTCCGATCGAGGCAACCTCCCTATTGGAGACCCCATCGAGGTCATTTCCATAACTCCTTGGGGCCACCTCGATCGAGGGACTTTTTCCTCACGATCGAGGCTACCTCGATCGAGGCCCCCTCCTGGGAGACCCCATCGAGGCTTTTCATGGGCCTCTGTGGGGCTTGGGTGATCGAAGATGCCTCGATCGAGGTTTCGCACGATCGAGGTTGCCTCGATCGAGGTCTCCCCCTCACGGTCGAGGTAACCTCGATCGAGGTGCCTTCTTTGAGGCATCCTCATGATCATAAGAGGTCTGAAGATTTTTTTTTCGAGTATTCCGCTCGGCATCCAACGTCCATGGATTCCCGTTCCACGCCGAGCGTGGGGCTAATTGTTCCGGGCCACCCAGTTGGTCAAACCCGTATTAGTGGGCCCAAAGCCTAAGCCCAATTCTGGTAAGGCTAGGTACATATCAGATAATCTATGGCGAATAGAGAGTTGCCACGTGTCAATCATCTTGGTAAAGCTTTGACCAGGTTTCCATGGACCCGGCCCATACGCCAGCCTAACCGGCCCAGCAAGAACCCTAATCAGGGATCTAATGCCTATATAAGGATCTGTCCTACCATTCTACAGGTACACAATATTAAGCACGCAATTCATAGTCCACAAACTCACAAAATACTCTGAATCCTTATTTCCGATATCTGACTTAAGCATCGGAGAGGCGTTCCCAGGATCCACCCCAAGGGTTAGCAATCTCTGACTGTTTTGCAGGTCACAGCATTAACCGAGGATTACCCAGAGTACACGTCATCCACCAAAATATCGTTGACTATTCACGAGAAGTTCCAGAACAGGAACAGTTCCTCTTCAAGCAAAACTCTTTAACCTTATCTTCCCCCAAACTCAACATCCTCAAAAGCAAGCATTACCACATGTCTAAAAATTGATCCAATAGTAAGACCATAAAACCTTTATTCCTAAAACTTTTAGGGTATACAACAAAGCAACAATGAACAATTCTAAAGACTAGTTTTCATCTTATAGTTGGACAACCCCAAAGGCTTAAAAAAATTTCTAATAGAGTTTGGGTTAGGTATTTGGTAAATTTTAGCGACGGGTTAAAAAACCTCGCAATAGATCTACATTTGCGACGGGATTTAGACCCGTCATTAAAGTGTACCCGTCGTTATTGGATCAAATTTTTGTAGCGAGAAATAATCTTATTTTGAGGTTATTTTTCATTCTCCTTTAATTTAATCTGCTTGATTAAACAGTTTAGAAAGTTATATTATAGCCAAATTCACAAGCATGTCCTTAGAATGCTTTAACTTAAGTTCCTTTAAATATGAAGTAATATCTGACATTTCCATAATGTATTCCCTTAATTATGCTCGTTTCCCCTTAAACTTTATGGGAATGAAGTCCAACAAAAGGTTGTACTTAATTATTTTCCCTTATCTTATAGCAAAATTCTTTTGAAGTTTGAAAAAGAACAATTTGACATCTTTCTATTTGGACATAGTGTCCCTGAATAACTCCGAAATTGAACGTTCCATGATCATAAAACTCTTGTAATTTGAGCATTCTTACTTTTCCATGTCTCCCTTTTTTTAGTGAGAAATATAAACTGTAAGATATGTAGGATGCTCAACCCAAAAGTAAAGTTTAGATCATATAACCAAAAACAAACAAAATATTTTGTTCAAAATTTTTATAACCCTTAATTAGATTAATATATTGGCAAGATATCCCATCGATAAGAGACCTAGTACAAAATTAATTTTTAGTCTTTGGAAAGAAAAATTAACTTGTAAGTGGTCCTCTTGGTGTAGTAATCAAATACTAACAAGCAACAAAAACCTGTCAATGTTAGGCCTTTCTTTGGACCGACCTAACATCACATGGAATTTGAATAATTTTTACATATTTATTACCACAAGCATGTCTAAATTTCGGCCAAATAATAGCCTTTCTTTGGGCCAACTATTATCCGCAAGAAAATCAAACACACACAATTATCTCTATATTTTAAATTAATCGATCTACACAAAAGATGTTACTTTGGCAACATATTGTTTCAATCGATTAATTTAAAATATAAGACACATACATACAAATATAATAAAATTTAAAATATAAGACACATACATACACATACAAGCATGTCTAAATTTGAATTGCCAAATTGGAAAAATTGCTAAAAATAAGCCAACATTTGGGCAATCTTCCACAAATAAGTCAACCTTTTGAAAATCCAGAAATAAGCTAACCTTGTTATCATTTAAGTCAAAAATAAGTCAAATGATTATTTAACATGTTATTTTCTATTGTTTTTTATCACTATTTTACAACCATTCAACCTATTTTTTAATTTGCTTTAAATGATAACGGTAACTTGAAACAACAGATAACTAATAGATTAAATAATCTTTTAGCCTATTTTTGGCTTAAATGATAACAAGGTTAGCTTATTTCTGGATTTTCAAAAGATCGACTTATTTGTGGAAGATCGCCCAAAGGTTGGCTTATTCTTGACAATTTTTCCAAAAACATTTAACATGTCTTGTATCCGTAATTAGCCTTCATCCAAAAATTGTATTTTTCTATAGATTTTTTGGTTAACCAAACAAATCTCTAAACAATTAACATTAAAAATTTAAACAAAATATATCAGAGTAGAAATATATTTGACGGCAACCAAATCTCTAATTCACTAAACAACATTAAAGATCCACATCTTTCACATTTTTATCAAAATAATAAAACAATCAAATACGAAATATTTTATGAACCTACTATACATATGCATTTCCACCATCCACCATTTGCAAAAATGTACGAAGTAATAATTATCTATTTATAGCACTAAATCACATTGTAAATGTAAAAAGTTTCATAATTTATCATATTGGGGAGGTAGGAAGTACTTTAAGTACTTTGATATGTGGGGTAATCACCCTAGGTTCCTTCACAATAAAAAAAGGTAACCAGATCTATTCACTTGGGTATTTTGAAAGTATGAAAGGTGAAGGAACTCACCTTTAAGGTGGCAGAAATACAAATAATATAATCCTTTCTAAGGTGAAATTGGTGAGAATCCACACTAGGTCTCTCTCCTAAATTCAAGAGGGCGGGTGACCAATTCGGCCAACACGTACTTATCATAGGAAAAAGAAAATTATGTACACAAATTAAATTCATTAATTAGACATTGTCGTCGTAAGACAATGTCTCAATAGGGAAAGTTAAGAGTTATTACATATCGTCATATGGTTTGACATTTGATTTTAAAGACTTAGGTCATGTTTTTTTGAAATAAATTTCAGATAAATTCAGCTTATCTCATGCTGAACTAAGATTTATTTAGTTCTATTCTATTCAATTCAATTCAAATTAATTTAGTCAAATAATAGGAGGCTTTAGATTGAGTTAATGAACTAATCAGATTGTTTTCGGTTCAAATGAATTTGGATTGGACCCACTCGAATTCGGATCGATGATTTCGTACTGAATGAGATTCTGATCGAATCAAGATTCGGATCAGAGTAGTTCGAGTTTTGAATGGTGTTTCGGATTGTGTTTTCTGACCGAAATCATGTCTCAGATTCATGTACTTCAGATCGAGTTTAGATTTCGGATCAACTTTGTCAAGTCTATCATTCTGAGAAGTAGCTAGTGTCTCTTAATCAATGGGTAAATCTTAATGTCATTATAAAAGAAATTATGAAGAATGGAAAGGTCACATTCCCCATCTTTGACTTTATTTGAAAGTTGACATTTGTATATTTATTTACAATTAAATATAATAAACACCATAATATGATGACGTGTTGAATTTTCTACTTTGCATGAAGCCTAAAGTTGGATGGAGCAAATTGGAGCAAAAAAGGGAAGAAAAAAAAAATGCACTAAAGTTGGAGGGGCACTAAATAACCCCTCCGACAACCTTTTCAACATGATCTATTTCACCTCTAATTGTTGCCTTATATTGTTAAGGGACATCAAATAACATTATTATGATCAAGTTTCTTCATACATTATGTCTTGCACTACACATACATGAGATTTATTCTAACACATATGCCCGATTCAGATAACTTGGATTTTTCAATAATTTAGAAAAGGAACTTCTCAATTCATCACTAAAAAGATTGGTTATTGTCAATAATCTTAAAATTTTAGTTTTTGAATTATTATATTCCGCCGTACGTCAAAAGTATTACTGTTTGAGTAATTTAAAAATTAAAAGTTAAAAAAATATATCGTTGATGTTGTATTCTAGAAATTTTTTGAAAAAATATAGAGATTTAAGAGTAGAAAACTCGATCAATTAGTGTTCATCTATGGAGGAACTCCGATATCATGGAAATCAACTAAGCAAATTCTAACAGTCATGTCATCAAATCATGCTGAATTGATAGCCTTGTATGAGGTAGGACGTGAGTGTGTATGGCTTAGGACGATGATCAGTCACATTAAAGGAGCATGTGAGATGAAAACAATTACAGAAAGTCCAACCTTGATCTACGAGGATAATACAGCTTGTATTACTCAAGTAAGTGAAGGATATGTTAAGGGAGATAGAACAAAGCACATATCACTTAAGCTCTTCTTCACTCATGACCTACAAAAGGAAGGAAAGATTGATATCCAACAAATTCAATCATGCGATAACCTAGCCGACTTCTTCACCAAATCACTCCCATTAATCGAAGAAATTTAAGGCATTAGTGCACAAGATCGATATGCGTCACCTTCATGACTTGTGCTGAAGTCAGGGAGAGTATCATACTTACTGCACTTTTTTTCCCTTCGATTAGGTTTTTATCCTTTTGGGTTTTTCCTAGTAAGGGTTTTAACGAGGCAGTATGAAAGTTATGAATTATGATAAAAGTTGTACTTTTCTCCTTAGTTATGGCTTTTCAAATATTTTGTAATTATTCAAGGGGGGTGTTAAGAAATTACCACTTGAGGTGAATAATTATTACTCCACAAATGGCCACAAGGCCACAAGTACACATATATTGTAAAATATTGTATTTACTACTCTTACTTTTGCCTATAAATAGGCACCTTATGTAAAGGTTTAAGATGCACCTCTTCTACTACAATATCAATATACATCGCTTTTACTTCCTCTCCATTATCTTTTTACTACTAATCAACTACTACTACTCTTAACAATAAAAAAAATTATATATTATAGAAGGAGATGACCCAATAAGTACAACACCATAAATAAGCATTCCATATAAAGTGCCTAGTGTTTCGGATGGACTTTTTATCCTTCTAGCGAATGAAGAATTACAACATTTTGACATTAAAATAATAAAATATATATATTATAAATTTTGTCTTCATGTTGTTGAACACGTGGTCTGAAGTAATTGGTTTGTCGGCATCAGAGTCGGCCGGAATGCAATACCGGAAAAAATAAAAAATAAAAATACTTGGTTTATCCCAAAAAGAACTGCTCGATTTCCTTTTTGTGGTGATATTAAGAAGTTGTTATTAGTGGCGGAGCCAGAAATTTTTTATCACGGGGGCCGAGATCAATATCATTCGAAAGTAATAAAATGGTAAATTGGTAAAGAGCAAAAAATGTAGCTAGTAAGACTCAAACCCTAATCTAGGGAAATCTAAACAAGCAATCAAACCAATTGAGCTACTAGATTTTTATTGTTTATTTTCACTTAAATTTAAATATATACTAGCAATTTTGGGCCAAGGGGGAGGCCAAGGCCTCCGCCAGCCCCCTGGCTCCGTCCATGGTTGTTACTTTGTCATGTGGTGGAGTTATTTTAAGATGTTATTATTTAGGCATGTACATTCATATCGCATTATTCACTATATAAGTATATGATACAAAATAATAGGCAAAAAAAATAGATTTAAAGAGAGAGATATAGTGAAAAATAAATCTCTATTATATAAATGAAAGGGGAGCAATGGTGTCCCCCTTTAAAAGTCTTAAAATAAACACAACAATCACGTATTAGTTGTGACGTAATGTATAAAATATTCTTGCTGAATTTACTTTATTACATAGTAATTATATCATATTAGTAAAATGTTGATATGTTGACACCAATAACCAATCTTTAATTTGTTCGTTATTCAATAAAACATGAGAACATTTTTATTTATAAAAATTTATAAATTAAAGCACGCATCGTGTGCATATATGTCTAGTTATTAATTGGTCCAATAACATAACAAAAGTAAAATTTTAAAAAAAAAATGTTACACATGGGTAATATATTTACTGAATATAGTTAAAAAAATATTTGTTGCAATTATTGTGTTACAACCTAAAATGACAAAAAATTTAGGAACGATACTGAGTTAGTAATTGTTTTTATATAATGGTGTACATGTCCTTTTACATATGGGTTCATATGCTAAAAAATAAAATGGATCAAATTTGGGACAAATGTAAAGGGAAAGTGGAGCGATTTTTTTTGTGTAAACAGGGGGAGTTGTTTCTAGTTCGATATTATTGGAAGACTAATAAGTCATGGTTATGTGGTGGAGGCTTTGGTCTTCCGTAATATCCACCAATTCAAGTGTTGAATTTCCTTGCATGTGTTATTTAAGATGATTCTTTACTTCCCCTTGCTTATGTTGACTAAATTACAGCATGTTGACTAAATTGACTAATGCAAGAATACATAAATAATTTCCATTTTATACCTAGTTAAAATATATTATTTTTATTGGATTAAAATTTGATATTATTGGAAAGAAAAAAAAAATTATGGTCTAGAAATAGATAAATAAAATGCATTTTAATATATTAAATATATTTATGTTTATTTTTAGTGGGTTATCAATCCATTGGATAAATGTAGCATTGTTCGATATAAGTGGATATTGGACTGCCCGAGTTATTACGCCTAAAAAAATTGATTTTGATAATACATATTAAAATTTCACGTTAATTGGTGTAATTAATGTTTATTATAGTTTAATATTCATTTTAAATACCTAATCTAATGCTCGAATAAACCTTTAGCTTATTAGCCTTACCAACCTTTAGCTTATTAGCCTTTTACCAACCTTTAGCTTATTAGCCTTTTTAACTCTTAATTTGCAAAGAGAGGGAAAAAAATGAAAAGAAAAGAGGTTTGAAGATGAAGCCAATATTGATCCCAAGAGTGGGAGACCAAGTGGAAACAAGGATTTGTAATTCAAAAGTGGTTTCATTATTTTCACTTCACTTAACTAAAAAGGTGGTAGGGGCCTTTTAAGTTCTTCTCCTCTCCTCATCACCTTTTTTTTTTTAACCCATCTCTTTGTTGTTCAAGATTGAACTAAAGATTTCAAAGATGAGTTGGGTTAGTATCGAGTTGACTTGTATGTAAAAGATAGTTAGATAGATACATTGGATCAGTTGGTCTAAGCGTCCCCATAATTCTTGAGATTATGGGTTCGACACTCCCTCTGCACTGTCTGTGCACCTTTACTTTAAAAAATATATAGTTTATCGCTTTGAGATCTTATGACTTTTGAGCAGTATACTAGTATTGAATAAAATTTTGCTCAAAATTTCGTCCTTTTTAATTTTCACACAAAATTGTCGTGGTATGATGCTGATCATGGGCCTTTAGTCGAATTTGTCATGTACTCTTACACACAGATGTCTCTTGGCAATCGACACCTAGGGTTACATGACTTCTACATCGGTGGATTACAACCACAAAACCAAATGAGAACAGCTATTGAACAATGCCCAAGAAAAGAAAATGTGTTTGAAGTTTAATTGTATTCATCAGTTCTTTCATGTGTTTATATGTATTAGAAAAACTACTGCAACAAAGACGGAAGGCAATAATTTGTGTGTGAGTTTAGGCAAGAATATCTCTTGTAAGTTGTAATCTATAACAACTATTAAAAGGTGCGCAAAGCACCGTGAATGCGACACGTAGGATTACCAGCATCGTGAATGTGACACATAGGATTGCCACTCAAGCATCAACTTTCACCATTGTTACGCCATGTAGGATTGCGCGCCACATACACAAGCATTATGCCACATGAGATTTTCACACAAACATTATTAAAAATTGATTACGCTAAGATTCGAACCCAGCACTCTTCTATCAAATAGATAGACACTTACCACCTTAACCAACTCTAATTATTGTTTTTTAAGAATATTGTTCCAGTGTTAAGATTCCCTTAAAAATCAATAATATGTCGTGTGACCTTTGACCCACTAATCTATACAAAATGAAAATTATATTGTTTAAAAAATTTAATAATAACTAAAATAAGACCCTTTTGATACACAAATAAAAAATATTATCATTCAACAATAAGTTCTTGAATCTTATAATATTTTAACTTCTTCCATCACAAAATAGATGTTATACTTTGATAATAAACGTGAGATATTTTTTTTAAAAAAATAATTTAAATATGTTATGATTATCTATGTTATAATGTTAAATTCATCAACTATGCTATTTCATTTAATTAAGAAATATAATTAGAGAAAATTTGAATCCAACTTTATCCTACCAGATTACACACACTTAGAAACTTAACTAACTTTGATTATTGTCTTATATATCCCTCTTTTTTTAAAACATATTGTTTTATTGTTAAATCATTTTTTCTTTTATAATTCTTATTGTGCGTATTCACTGAAATTTACTTTAAAATACAACTTACAATTTTTAAAAAAAGAATTAAATTTCCTAGTGTATTAATTTGTAAAACTTTACTATTAAGATATTGTCGTATTGTTTTAAGTTTCAAAACTTGCATAACTATCTTTATAACCACAATTTCATTATATTTCTTTCTATATAATTCCTCCGTTTTAGGGAAATTGCTACACTTCTCATTTCACACTTACTGAGACAAATTTTATAACCTTTTTTATCTTCATCAACTATGCTCTTGTAAAAATTATAACAATTACATCTTAATAAAGAACACGTTTAGACGAACATAATAAGATCCATCATGACTATATTTAACTTTATGTTTTGATCATAAAAGTTAGTCAAAGTATACTGCATGAAAAGTAGAAAAGTCAAAGTGTAGCAATTTTCCTGAAACGGGGGAAGTATATAGAATTGAGATCATGTGAAAACCTAATCCTAAAATGAGAACTAAGAACCTAATTTGACCATAAGATTTATTTGATCCAACTGTTTTAATTTCAACCGTATTTGCCCTTTCACAAAAAAAAAAAAATTATCCGGGGCAACACCTGGGCCACAATACTAGTTGTTATGAAAACAAGCAATGAATTTTACGAAATCTGATCAGATTACGTACAATAATTTACGAGTTAGTATTGGATCAGACATGTCTGACCAAAATATTTGGTCAGACTAAACTATACACAACACACAAATTATGCACTCTATTTACCTTCTCTTTCTTTCGTATATTATATCTTCTATGCCTCATCTATAAATGGCAGCCTAATCTCCATTAGTTCCAAAGACAAAAAATTAATCTTTTCAAAGAGTGTTCAAATTGTATTAAATATAAAGCACAGATATAAGATGACAAAGACATATCTAATAAACCGAATTAGTTATAACCTACCCCC
Organism: Salicornia ramosissima; assembly: GCA_951394345.1. NCBI lineage: Eukaryota > Viridiplantae > Streptophyta > Magnoliopsida > Caryophyllales > Amaranthaceae > Salicornia > Salicornia ramosissima. Next base: position 37,807,833 of record OX596240.1, on the reverse strand, counting down.
AAATGATATTTAATGTTGCGGACGGTGAAGCGATGGTCTTTGTAAATTGCAAGATGATGAAAATGTGAGGTTGATAAAAGCAACCATGATTATGGGTTCTATGGAGAGGCTTAATTCCTCCATTTTCACGAAACAAATGATCCTAATATAAACTCTGAAACCAAAAACCAAAGTACCAAACTCTGAAACCAAAGTACCAAATTGCTGGGTAATCATGTCAAAGCAGGTGTTGGATTATGATGAATTATTTGTGGGTGAAAGTGTGAAACATTACAAATTGTTAGACCTGGACACATATTGTAAAACATGGACACATATTGTTAAACATTGACACATATTGTTAAAGCTGGACACATATTTTTAAACATGTACACATATTATTAAACTTGGACACATATTATTAAACTTGGACACATATTTGTAAAACCTGGACATATATTGTTGAACATTGACATATATTATTGAACATGGACAAATATTGTTAAACATGGACACATATTGTTAAACATGGACTCATATTGTTAACCCTGGACACATATTGTTAACCCTGGACACATATTGTTAAACATGGACACATATTGTTAAACCTGGACACATATTGTTAAACATGGACACATGTTGTTAAACATGGACACATATTGTTAAACATGGACGGATATTTTTAAACATGGACACATATTGTTAAAACTAGACACATGTTATTGGCTGATAAAACTGGACAAATAAATTAAGAAAACTAGACCTGGACCTGGCCAAGAATATTACTAATATAATCTGGACAAACACATAGTAAACCTGGACAAATAAATTAAGTAAACTAGACCTGGACCTGCACTTTCATATTGTTAACCTGGACCTAGGGCTTTGCTGCTTGTCGTTGCTCTTCAATCCATTTACTTCATCACCATTGCTTTTGCTGCTTCATCACAATATTTAAGAATTCAAAATCCAGAATCAATAGTCAACAATAATTATATTGTGACGAGAGAGTCACAGAGCTAGTAGCGAGGCTTGCGGCATCTTTTTGTCCATCCTTAGCCCTGCAAGTCTGCAACTCCATTATTGGTGTGTTCTTCATTTTGCTCCAATTCAGATGATTTAGGTGTGGCTTGGTGGCCTTTGAACAAGATTTTGGTTTTGTTTTGTGTTTTTTATGGATGATGATTGTGGATTGCTCGATAATGGCAGGTATGAATCAGTCGCAAAAAATAGAAGTATTGGTCTGACAGTAAGTATTGGGTCAGACGGTCTGACCCAGTACTTTCACATAATTTAATATCATGGATAACATTTCGCCACAAACACTGTAATGCCCCGTGTTTTCGAGACTAGATCTTTTGTGAAGTACCTTGAGTTCAAATATTAATTAATAGTAAATTCCTTGATTATTATTTGTAAAAATCTCTTTACAATTGTTTTTCGAGAAATAATAATAAAAATTTACCTCTACAAATGATATTTTCAAAAAAAAAATTAGAAATATTATTTCTAACAACGCGTTTTTGGTGCAACTGGCCGCACCATTAAGTAATGGTGCGGCACGCGCTGATAGACAAGAGTTACAAAGTTGATTTTTGTATGGGGTTACAAAGTCTTTGTAACCCCATACATATACTTTGTAACCCCAACTTTGTAACCCCGTTTAAATATTTTGTAACTCATTTAACAATTTGTAACCCCACTTAAATACTTTATAAACCTAAAAAACACTTTGTAACCCTACTTTGTAACATCACTTAAACACTTTGTAACCCTACTTTGTAGCATCACTTAAACACTTTGTAACCCCCAAAAAACACTTTGTAACCCCATTTAAACTTTTTAAACTAAAAAAACACACTTTATAACTCAAAAAAATCACTTCGTAACCCCAAAAACACTTTGTAACCCCACTTAAATCAGAAAAACCTTTGTAACCTCACTTTATAACCCCAAAAAATACCTTGTAACCCCACATAAACACTTTATAACCCAAAAACACTTTATAACCCCCAAAAACTCTTTATAACTCGAAATAACAGTTTGTAACCCCACTGTAACTCCAAAATAACACATTGTAACTCCAAAAAATACATTGTAATCCCATTTAAACATTTTGTAACCCCAAAAAACACTTTGTAACCATTTGAAACAATGCAGCTGGCCGCACGGTTTACAAACCATGCGGCCAGCCGCATATAAGAATTTGTGTATTTCTAAGGGCTTGTTTACTTTAGCTTAACAGTTCAGTTTAGTTCTATTAAGTTCAGTTAAATTTAGTTCAACTCTCAATTTCCTTCTCTTATAAAATATTACTTTCAGATATATTCAGTTAAGTTAAGTTTAGTTTAGTTTAGTTTAGTTTAGTTTAGTTCAATTTTATTCATCTGTATTCAGCTAAATTGAATGAGCCCTAAACCTTACATTAGAACGGTGACCCACTAGATTCCCAGGAACAAAAGTGTATAGTGGACATCCTCTAAATTTTAATTACGAGTTGGTGAACTATGAGGTTATGAGTAATTTTAATCCTTCCTCCGTTCCCAAAAAAAAACGCAACAAACCATTTTGCACGCATTTTAAGGAAGTGATTTAAGGGTTTAATTAGCAAATTAATCAAAATAATTTTAACACAAGTAAGAATGATGTTATAGGTTATTTGTCTTAAAATTACATATTTCCTTCGTAAATGAATTCTTGCAACAAAAGACTTTTCACGTATGCCGAGACAAAACTTTGAAGATTAATATCTCTAATTATGTATTTTAAAATATTATAATCACTAAATAATAAAAAAACTACAAGTTGAGACGAATCCAACGAGATCCCACATGACTATAATTTTCTTAATGCGTAAGTGACAAATTACGATCAAAGTGAAAACTGTAAATAGTGTCAAAAGTACACTTGTTACAAGAATTCATTTACGGAGGAAGTATATTAATTTGATCGTTTAGACCTTTAAATCACTTCCTTAAAATGCGTGCAAATAAATTTTTTGCGTTTTTTTATTTAACGGAGGAAGTCTCTTATTTGTACCCAGGCCAGAGTGATCTTCTAGTATGTCTTTGGACCAAACAATAGATTTTGGGCCAGATCCAACTATTACTTATCTAGTTTAATCCAGTTCGTTTCTAAAATAGATTAAAGTTTCATCCATCATTGATAACATATGGCCCAGTAGGATAGTAGTGGGGTTTTATAACTCTTTTAAATTATTGCAATTGGGCTAATTAACATTAATTGGCCCAGACTACTAGAGTATTCTAGTCGCGAATGACAATGATGGTGATGATGATGATGATGAAGATGATTCAAACAAAAGATAATGATGGCTGCAAATAATGATGAGTGAGGAATTTTGATTTAGGCAAATTTGGTATTGGGCTTTAGCCCATCTCACATAAAGTATTGGTCAAACGGTCTGACCCGATACTCTCTCTCTTACTTTCGATCTTATTCATACTTTTAGATATTAATTTTTAAAATTATGTCTCAAAAGCCCTAAAAAACAAATATAACAAAAAAGGTGTTGGGCCGCCGTCACACGTTTACGCGCATACTAGTATGATATTGTCTGCTTTGGGTTGGCCAAGCCCTCACGGATTTATTTTTGGGCACAACTCAAAAGACCTCATATATACTAGTGTGGTGAACTAACCATAATAAGGAGCTCTTCAACTCCCTATTTCAATTCTTCCATGTGGGACTTGGATTGTTTTGTCCTCAACAATCCTCCCCTCAAACCAAGGACCACATACTCATGGCCTCCCCTCGAACGAAAACCCCGATCTGGCCAAACTCACCCCCGTTACTAGGGTGACAACCATCTTGCACCGCCAAACACCACGGAACACCGTCACGACTAGAGGACTTTCGATACAAGGACCACCAGATCACCAAATCGCGAGGGCAAACAGGGGACTCCCACACCACGGTAGCCACCCCTACCTGGGACCGAACCATGCCGCTTGTCTCCCGGCTCTGATACCACTTGTTGGGCTGCCGTCACATGTTCGCGCACACACTAGTAAGATATTGTCCACTTTGGGCTGGCCAAACCTTCACGGATTTGTTTTTGGGCACAACCCAAAAGGCTTCATATACTAGTGTGGTGAAGTAACCATAATAAGGAGCTCTTCAACTCCCTATTTATTTCATGTGGGACTTGGATTGTTTTATCGACAACAAAAGGGATGAAGTACAGATGAATACATTGCACAATGCCATTAGGTTCGTGGGTATAAAATGTCAACTCATTTGACAAAGTTTTTGGCCTCATTTTGACTTGATAGTCTCACTATATTGTGTGTGTTTGGTGTGGATGATGATATCACAAAAGAATAGGCTCCCTCAATAAAGTGTGTGGGTAGCTTGTGTGTCAAGCATGTGGCCAACACCTATCCACAATTGTAGGCTTTGAACACAAAAATGCTTACTCTCCCATACAAAAAAGTTGGTCTACTTAGATGTACTATAGCTACCACTTGTAGAGGCTCATATATAATATTGCTATTTTGCTAATAGTGTTTCATGTGGTTCTTAGTTTAAAGATTTTCCATTAGTCTTTTCATGGATTAAAGTCATTTAATATATCATATGTAGAAAACCTTTTGACCTGATTAACCTATAACAATTTGTGAACAATTATGTCAACAAATCAGTGCATTTTAGTGGCTTTTGATATTAAGACAAAACTTATATGGTTACTTGTATAACTTAAAAATCTGCTTTAAAATCTTATTTATGCTACTTCCTCCATTCCATATTAGTTGCAACACTTCTTTTTCAAGTTTTTCAATGTATAATTTGTATTCGTAATATTTTAATACTATTTTAGTAAAGATTATAAAATTATATTACAATAAAGTACACATTGAGACGATTCAAAACAGATCCAAATGACTATATTTGTTTATATGTATACAACACGAAAGTGAATTATAAGAGTGATTATAAATAGTGTCCAAATTGGCAACGTTGCAACTAATATGGAGCGGAGGATGTATATCTTAATTTTTTATCAGAAATTTACCTTCATTTACAGTATATGTTAAAATAATTATCATTCCTGATAATATGTTGACCATATTATTACCTAAAATATTGAATCATATATTTGTAGATAAGGATGTCCACAAACTATAATAGGTTTATCACTCAAACCTTTTTTAATGTTAATGTTGGGAAAGATTATAGCTCCTAAATCAAGCTACTTCCTTTTTTTCATTTTCCACAATATTAATCATGATTCATGATAGTAACGTTGTTGTTTTGGACTAAACAAAATTAAGTGAATTTTGGGTCTATACGTTTCAACTTATTTTATTTATTTAAATTTTTTTTAAGGAATTCTCTAGTCAAAATTATTTTGAAGGAATTCTCTAGTCAAAATTATTGGCCATTAAGGGTTGAAAATTGGTGAAAAGCAGTCGCCTAATAAAATTGTGAAAAGCTATCACCTAAAAAGGAATTCTCTTGTAAAAAATTGGTGAAAAGCTGTCACCTAATAAAGTTGTGAATATCATTACCGGAAAACTATTCAAAAAAATATCACAGAAAAAACTTTCTTAAAAATGTCATTGGACAACAAGCGCTACAAAAGGTTGTGAAAATAATTGGTGGAATTTTTTTCGAATAAATCACCATAAATTTGTTCTGAAAATCGTTTCTGGAATGATGTTGATGATGATGATAATCATCATTATCTTAATAGTAATATATAGTAATAAGTGAAATGAACCACTCAACTGAACTGGAAATAAATCCAAAAGTATAGAGCCGAAGAAGATAAGAATTGATTTTTTTTTTTTTTTGTGTGGTGCAAAACGGCTAAAAAGGATACGAGCAACAACAATTTATGCAAGTGATAGAATATATGTATGCTAACTCAATTAGTGATTTAATGGAGAAAATTGTCAAACTAGAAAGTGACCTTTTCTTTTAGAAGTACCATTAGACTTGCTTATTTTCATTTGTATAAAGTGAAAGTATTGGGTCAGACCGTCTGACCTAATATTATTGTAGGACGGCTGAAACCCAATTCACCAACACTTCACCATTACCACCACTTTTCAGCAATGGCGTCAACTACATCATCATCATTCTCTCTTCTTCCATCATCTTCTTCCCCTTCTACCTCATCAACTTGTTCTGCTGCAGTTGTAAAAAGTCTTCGCCCTTTATTCACTGATCTAGAAGAATTTGTAAAACGATTGCACCACCGATTCATAATTGAAACCACGCAATGGAGAAATCCAAGTTGTAAATCCAAGTCTTCGCCCTATAAATTCGATTCATAATAGAAACGATATCCAGTCTTCGTTTCCATTATAATAAACTTGATTTCCAACTTGTATTTCTATTCATAATAGAAACCACGTAATGGAAAAGTTATAAAAATTAACCCTTTTTTTTTGCGAAGACGAACCTATGACTAGACCAGGTTTGGAGAAGCAGAATCTTCTATTGCTAATTTGTGGAAGATGCTGGAAGAAGAGGTGGGAGGTGGGAGAACGGGGCCCAGGTTTTTGTCCAAATATCATTCATCTTTGTCCAGTTCATATTTTTTGGTCCAGGTTTCATTTCTTTTTTGTTCAGGTTTCTTTTCTCTTTGTCCAGGTTAATTTTTTTTTATCCAGGTTAGTGCTTATTTTGTCCAGGTTATTAGGTTAGTGCTTATTTTATCCAGATTAGTGGTTATTTGACCAGGTTAGTGGTTATTTGACCAAATTAGTGGTTATTTGTCCAGGTTAGTGGTTATTTTCACCAGGTTAGTGCTTATTTTGTCCAGGTTAATGCTTATTTCGTACAGGTTAGTGTTTATATTTTCCAGATGAGTATAATTTTTCAGTTAGACTCGTCTGACAGCATCATTCTGTCAGAATTGTCTGACACAATACCTTCTCTTGTATAAATTGGTAAGGCGTGTCAATTCAATTAATGGGTTAAAAGCAATCGTAAGTTGGTGCTATGTATTGAGCCTAAGAGCACCAACTCATTTAATCATTTTCTTTGATTAGGGTTAACGATTTTTAATTAATTAATAAACTGCTACCAAAAAAAAAATTGCATTGAAAGTACATGTAGGCTCCTTTTACTTGGGTGTAAAATATTAATTTTTATGGAAAACATATTTACAAAATAATTTTTTTCATGTAGCAACAATTGGTTTTGCATGCATTTTAAGGAAGCGATTTAAAGGTTTAAGCTTAATAATTAGTTAAAATGGTTTTAATACAAAGTTACAAACAAGAATGTGATTATAAGTTGCTAATATTAAAATTATTTTGACTAATTCCTTCGTTTACAGCCTTAAATGTTTCCTCAAAATACGTCCAAAACCAATTGTTGCTACTATTATGTTACGGAGGTAGTACCATGTAAGAAAAACGATGAAAAATGGAAGAAAAAAATATTTTACCCTTAAGGAAAATAATTTTATATTTTTATACTACTTTACAAATCAAACAATGTAAAATTAATTTTACTGAATAATGTTTTACACACTAGTTAGCAGTACCTAAACCCCATTTCTTAGGCTCATGTGGTATTTTACTAGCCATTATCCTTAACAAAGTGTGAATCACCACAATAATACTCCCTTTGTCATACCCCTCAAAAATAAATCACCACAATAATAATCACCACGCCATAATTTGTTGGTACACTTCTTTTAGTTAGCATAATATTTTAGAAGAAACATGTGATTTAGTAACTACCTTTAAAAAGAAGAGTAAAGAAACTAAATGACAAAAATAAGATAAGCAAATAGGTAGAATAAAAAGGATAAATAACAAAATAAAGTTAAAATATGCATAACTTATGTGAGCTTCACATATCAAAAATAAAAATGTAACAAATAAATTAAGACATTCACATAAGGGATATGTAACAAATAAAATAAGATGAAGGGACCCAATTTTTTTTTAAATTTTTTAGTAATGGTGGGACCCAATTACGGATGTTCAATGTCATCAATATGTATTTTATTGCCGATAAATAATTTCAAAGGAAATTATTTTCCCATCAAACCATTTTTTGAATAACAAACACTTTGTTATCATTAAGAGGGTTTTTACCTCTTTGAGTAGGTTTTTTATTAGTTCAAAACTCATATCACACATAATTTTATGTATAACAAAATTATATTAATTATTACATTAATTTATTTTTAGTAAATAATTTAATTTTAATTAAATCTATAAAAATTTAGTTTATTGAGTAATTAAACTTTAGACAACCTATACCGAATAGGCGAATACTGATAAGGTAGGGTCGACCCCCGCCTCCCCTCAAAGTGTACTTGCAAGTTCCCCGCAAAAAGCTCTCCACGCCTACTCTTAGAAAAGAGCAGAAGGAAGAGACCACTAACAATGCAGAACTATAGTTATGAAGTTTATCCCCTAAGCCACACCAAAGCAACATTCACCCCCCCCCCCCACCCCACCCCCCCCCCCCCCCCCCACAACACTATGATAGCACTGCTCTGCCTTAAACTGACCAGCAGCAGCATCTCCAACATAGCAGCAGCAACATAACTTTATACTTGTCTCCTTTCTTTAGATAGTTACAAGTTATACTCTTCTGCATTTCGCGCGCTCCAAATGCCTCTTAGGACAGCCAAGAAGTAATGCTCTTACACATTAATACATTATATATACTCTTCTGCACTTCCAATCATTGCTCCCCTTCCAATCATGTGGGCTAATACACAATTTCCACCTTATATAATCCTCAACGGCTCAACCCTTGTTGTGCAACCAAGGATTGGTTAAAAGAGCCTACATCCCTGATCCCCAAATCTCTAAACTCCTTCAAGGTGGAGAAAAGATCCTAACTATGCCAGTGTACTCCCCCTTTATCCCAGATTCTTTTCCACTAGAAACGAACAGCGATCATATTCATTTTATGCACAACATACCTCAAGGAAGAAATGAGACAAGTATAAAGTTGTATACCAATTAGGTAAACAATTAATTTGATCATATAATTTGATGATTTTGGCCCCCATTTAGAACTGGGCATGAGCTAGGCAAACACAGGGACAACAACAAGGCATGATACAAGTTGGGCAGGCCAACATGAGCCTGCTATTGGCATGGCACAACCAACAATTCTAAAGTGCCTGAACTTTTCATTTGGTAAGTAGTAGCAATACTAAAGCATACTCATAAAACTGCACAAAATTGTGATTATACAACAATTGCTGAACAAACTGCACAGCTTTAAAAGTTGGCATCCGTAGTTGAATTCATGCTTCTTCAACCAGGCTAGCAGCTGGTTTAAATCCGAAAGACAATGCCAGGCTTAAAGACCACGATTCTCAGCGCTGATTGAAATAGCTTTTGAGACCTGAAAATTAAAAAGCGATAAGCCCCAAAAAAGGGAATGTTGAGCTGAAAAATAGCATGGCAAAGTGAATAGAAATACCTCAGGAAAGAGTTCGCTTATTGAAGGATTCTACAGTCAAGTTCGCAGTAAAAGCTGGAATGGAATTCAGCTTTCGGACAAATATCTCAACCTTCAAAATTAAAATAATGGTGTTTCAGTTCACAAGAATAAAGAAAGGATGATACAAAAAAGAAAAATTAATAAAGATAAACAAACCCCAGAGTTGACCTAGCCTGCCTAGACATTAGTTTGTGAAAATAAATCACGTTGCCTACCTGTTGAGCTATTTCAGACTGCTTTGTGTAGTCATTTGCCTGCAAGATACAAGTAATTAGAGTCATATGTGTATCATCAGCTTGACATTCTGTGTGTACGAAGCAGTTGGTGTAAAACATACATGAATTCAATAAAACAGCAGGTTTTTTCAGAAATCTACTACACTATTCAGGTAAATTCCATTCTTAGAAACATGTTTCCTAACGTAGAATTCCCATTGTCGCTTCCCACAAATAGAATAATAGATTACATTTTAATAAAATTATTGAGCGTCAATGAAAATGAATGCCATTAATTACTGTCGATATCAGTCAAACAAATGGCTCATGTCACAATATGTCAAAGATAACTTGAATTATAGTTCTAACCTAAGTAGGGCATTACGTGTTTCACTAACCCAGCCCTCAAATCAATTACGGAGTACAAGCTGTGTGCTATAATTAGAGGCGCATATGGTAACGCCTTCACAAAATTACCTATGAAAGGCAATATAAAAGACGCTCCAAACATTTTATTTATTATTTTATTATAGTACTAAACCACAAACCACTAAAATTCACTTATAATCCAACTATTTTTCCTCTCACCCCCCCAATCCAAACCACACCCTTAACTCTTACCTTTTCATTTTTAAAAATAAAAATAATAATAAATTATTTATTAACTTAGATATCCCATCACATGATAATTAATAGCATTGAAAACATTAACTTTTCATTTTTTTTTTCTCATCCTCCTCCTAAGTCCTAGCTTTCGTTCTTTGCTACTTAGACCATCACTTCACATATTTTTTTCCACAAATGAAAAATACTAATCATTTATTTATTTAAAGTTTTTTCTCAATCAACACCATTGTAATGTATCACCATTATCATCACCAGTATTATTAATCTTAGTATTATTGCTAAATGTAACTTTCTTGTTTAGCCAAAGTATTATATTCATCATTTTTTCCTTTAAACAAGCAGCTTTTACATAATCTTCTTACCTATTAATAAATGATTGAATAAAAGAGATTTCCACTTCATCTTATGTACATAATCTCTAAAATAACAAAATAATATTAATAGCCAATAACTTAATTTGTTACAATGTCTACTTTCATTCAATAGTTACATTTTATAGGTAGATACTTTATTACATATATTAATAACTAAATAAAAACCGAGCAATTGCTCGTCTATCAGTTATGAAAGCATTACACTAGGCTTGACAAGAGAAAATGAAATCCCACACCACTAACTGAAGGGCATAATAATTGAACCTAGGTTTAAAAAATGCAGCAGAAAATCATGATAAACTTCATAACCAGGAATCTCTCAAGTCATTTATTTCCACATACGCCTTTTTTCTCTCAACACTATATACTGATTCACACTTTCGACTGAATATATGCTAAAAATGGCACTACAAAAATTCCACATTCAGGTCTGGACTCTGGCGATAGTTATTACTGGCCAATATAATAGGAATGAAAATGATGGACAACAGAGCATAATGGATTATAGAAAGTAAAATGTCAAGCAATATAACTAAGAGGCGACAAGTACATAAAACAAGAAATCAAGCAATACAACACTACAGATGTTGCGACTTGCAAGTACAGACCAGATTGGACTGGGATCAGATTATGGATAATCCTATTCTGCCTGCAACTAGTAGTTAGATGTCTGATCTGAGTGAGTATAACTCAGTCTTCGACATCCGACTCCGGCTGCGACTAGTAGTCAAATGTCCAATCAACAACCGACTCTGAAGTCTGAACCCAAATGCAACTTATGTTTCCAACATCCGATACCAACTCCAGCCCCGACTTCCGATTCTGAGAATCGAACTTCGGCTCTTATTTTAACTATTAATCCATTAGTGAAATCAATGCATAGTATTGCACTATTGCATACTTAATGTCAAATGCTTGTAAAATATAATATATAAATTTAATTAAATACACTTCAAGCAATCAGAAAATCCAAATCTGTGATAGAGTCGGATTAAGTCGTCAAATAATTTCCAACATTTGACCCCAATCCGATTCCGACTAATAATTTCCAATATTTGATCCCAATCCGATTCCGACTTAGTATGATTCTTAAAGGCATTGTCAGAAGCAGATTCTTTTTTTGAGTTCGAATCAGATTTTTTCTTGCAGAATCAAATCAGAACAGAGTTTGGATTGAATTGTCATCACTAACTGCAGGAAATCATGACAGCATGAACATTGATATATAGCTATCCTAAATCGGGAACACCGAATTAGAGAACAGAATACACTTCTCCTTACCAAAATGTTTGTGTTACCAGACTCATACTCAAACTCTAGCTTCTCATCATCACTTTGAGCATAAATAGATTGAAGTGTGAAACGGGTTATAGGAATCCCATTAGGACGCTGTTGATCATCCATTACAATCTGCCAAAAGATGAATGAATTAATAAACATATAACTCACCAACGAAAAAAATTTCATGCACAACAAAAACTGAATGAAAAGGCAAATGAAATGAATACACAGTTGCAAACCCCTACAGTTACCTGCCCAAACAAGCATGGAAGTTTCTCCATTGCATATAGCATTCTAGCAAATTGCTATTTGCAGGAGCCATCAATAGGGATACTAAAAACCGTACGTAGTTGCCAACAAGTATTATAAATGAAGGATTTCATTTTGAGAAAGGAGGAGATTTAAACATCACCACATGTCAACTAAAAAAATCACATTAGTGTAACATTATAAAATTAAGGGGAAATAAACAAACTTTTATCATGCGAATTTCTTGTATGATAAAAGATTCCAATTTCTTAAATACTGCAATTCTGCAACAAGCAACTTGATGCAGCCGTGCAGGACGCACTTCATTTGCATAATTTCATTATATTATGAGCAATTTGCAATTCAGTATTAAACAAATTATACAATGTAGGTATGTATAATCATCATGTTGCTTCAAACAACTCATTGACATAATGACATACTCTTAATACTGTTTCACGCCAAAGGATTTCAACTATGGTATTACATGATACGACAATACGAGACAAAATAACATTTCATTTGCACAATGCGATATCTTTTCCGGTTTACTCATTTCACTGACATTAAGAAATGATAGTTGCCTTTTCATTTTTGCATGAATATGTTATGCAGCCACCTTAATCTATGCGTATTTCACTCGTACAAGACACACGAAAGGTACCAAAGGAATTGGCTATAATTTCAGAAAGACTTTCTCCAGTTGCAAATGAATAAAAGGGAAACTTGCTAAAGCAAGCAGCTAGAAGAGAGTAAAGAAATGGGGAGAAAGGAGAGAGTGAATATCACCATACAATGAATAAGAGGCATCAGAAAAGATGATAATACCCAAAAATGAGTCCTTGCTTTGGGCTCTCAAATGTTACAGAATTATATTTCCAATTCAATCAATTACATTACAGTCTTCTTTACTTAATGATTATACTCTTCTCGTTTTCTTTTCTCTCATTATCTTGTTCCACAGTTTAAAATCTCAACTGCTGACCAACTCTAGCAGAATGGTGTCACATCTACATAATTCCAGGATTATATGACATCAACAAATGCACATCATGGGATGTAAACAATAAAGAGAGAGCTTGCCTGATTTTGATACTAGATAAGCAGTGAACTAAAAAGCAGTTCAAATGCTCAAACAAGCTCAACTAAACTCAAAGTAATCAGATAAACTCTTTAAAAAGGAGATTGACCTCCAGAAGAAAAGTACTAAATTGGCTAAAATCATATAAAATCTATTTTTAAAAAAAACTCGAGTTCGTATCTAGTGCCCATGTGAAATCCTCAATATTTGGAAATTGATATAAAATGGGCATAGTTGACATTTGTTATAGCTACGCAGCCAATTCACAAATCAAAACCACAATTTTGCAGCAAGCAATCAACAAAATTGATCACATAACGGCAAATATGTTCATGTTTTTATGCCAAAAGTGGGTTAATTGGTGGGTTCATCGTGCCGATGGCTAGTACCGCTCAAATAAATGGATTTCAAATATTGGATAAGCCACTCTTTGATGTCCAGAACCCAAATATGTAATTCAATTGTACTGTCAACAACAACAAGAAATTCGATGATTCAAAGATAACACTAAGCTTTTTTTAATTGTTTATCAGCTAAGATAACACTAAACACCAAGAGATTCGTTGATTCAAAGATGACACTAAACTTTTTAGTAATAAAATTGTTTATTAGAGTTTTATGGGACAAGATTCGATAATCAATTTGTTTATTAGGGTTTTATGGGACAAGTAATTTTTTAAAATTGGGTAAATTACATAAGCTTTTTACATTTGTAACTCAGATTCATTAATTCTTACAATTTCTTGCTTCATTATGTATTAGGACGGAAATTGCAGCTGAAAGACAAAGTCTGTCATTGTCGGTTATTGTCATTGTCAGTTGTTGCGAGAGGTGCAATCCAGGAATTGGAGTTTAAGAAAGAAGGGGAAGACCGTTACTAGAATCTCGTGGAGGAGGAACAGCTGGCATGAGTTTGTTATGCATGCACCTTTCCATTCTTTCAGTTATGAGAGCATCTTTTAGTAGTGCTGACGTGTAAATATAAGTGTCAATGCTTATATGCATACACACATGAATGTTAGGAAGATATGAATGAGTAATACAAAAAAAAAAAAAAACTCTCTCTAATTCTTTTCCCTCTATTTTTACACCTGCAAATTCTTACTTGGCTGACCTCTGGCTATTAGTGTGCTTGACCTCCATTTCCCTTAATTGTGGTAATCAGATTCAGGAAGGATCTTGTGAGTTCCAGTTTGTATGAACCACAAATAGGAGGCCAATGGCGGGAAATCAGGCGACTTTAAGTCAAAGACAGAGGTTTGGGAGATGAATCAAACCTAACTGTATAAATGGGCCCCACAGGGCAATTTTTTATTTTTTTTACGAAAAAGGTAAAGATGTTGAAATCTTAGATTTTGGGTGTCATAAGGTGGTGAAGTATAATCAAATTTTCACAAGGTGTTAAATTCAACATTTACTAATCTATTACTCAAGTGGAAGGTGGAAAATAGCGAATTTTACTAAATTTTCATTTATAATAAGGTGATGAAGTATAATCAGATTTTGATAAAGTGGAAGGTGGCAAATAGCGATTTTTACTAAATTTTATTTTACAACGAGACAACTTCAACATTTAAATTTTTAACAGTTGATGGAAAGAAAAATAATTTATAAAAAAAACTAATACAGGCCATGTAAACTTTAAAGTGAAATGAAGAATGATAGGTGATTTGCAAAAGGAAAAACATAGAAAATGAGAAAAAGAAGCATCTGCAGAGGTAATAGCCAAATATTTCTGCAAAAGTTCTCTCCTATACCAATGATCTTCAAGATATTTTGGTATAAAGCCCCATGTTTCCCCCAGGATACCAAGTGCACAAAAGGAGGATGAAGACTAAGAGGAGTTGAGCAAAAGAGAACAGATTGTTCTTTTAATTTAAGTGAATTGTTATTTCACTTACTATGTTAAGTGGATCATTAACCCAAAGACCATTAAGTTAGAATGCAAAGATGAGGGGGAAAACATAGCGGTTATAACAGAGTCAGAAGCTACTCACAACTCTCTCTAGTCTTTATATAGATAGTAAATGAAAATTGAGGAATTTAGATGAACGGGACATGTGGTTCAAAGTCTCCTTGGAATAGAGGAGGTGATATACGGGCAAGGGAACAACTCAGGGACTGCCACAATGAAAGAGGATTTGGAAGATCATCTATGACACTCACGCTGGCAAACTCAATTAACCAAAATGAGTTCAGCAGTTCATGATCCAACTGTTTGAGGAAAGCATAGGAAATTGACACCCGACTATAAGTTCCAAAAGATTCTTGGCCAAATAGTTAACTTGGACGGAAGGAGGCACATCATTAGGACTATCGAAGATTGTCAAAAACAAAATTAACCAAGAATGGGCTCCTAAAGGGACCAAACAGAGAAAACAGTGATATAAAGTCGACACTCGTTATTTATTCAGCAAGCATTTTACGTCAATATCTTTTTTGCTTTAGATGCCATCACAATGACTCCAAATTGGAAATATAGATGTGTAACCTCTCAAAGATATTGAACAATTTCCACCCCGGGTCACCAATTACCATTCACATTCTCCTCAATATGCTTTCTATAAGAATTTTCTTGAAAAAAGCCATTGTAAATCAAACATTTCTTATGAGATTATGAGACCAGAAAAGGAAAATAATATATTACCTTATAGCCAAAAAGTTCACAGCATGCCCTTCTGAATACAGAGATCCTATCAGCAAAAACTGTTTTGTACCTGACCAATTATAAATTTACAAAAAAAAAAAGAATGAGCAATAATTCAATGACAAATTATGGCTTTAGGTGATAAGTTATGATTACCAACCTCTCTTCACGTTTTTCAAGTGTTGATATTTGCTCTTTCAACTGCACTATTTTACCTGAAATATATGAGTCCACTAGCTGCCCTGCGTCAGCTGTATGATTAAGATTATGTTAATTCATGAAGGCAGTTTCACGAATAGAGAAATTTAGGATAAAAGTTTTTACTTTTTAGCGATAGAAAATTGATTCAGAATCAAATCATTTACTATTTAATAACCACGACACAATAGCAAAGAAAGGTTAAATCTAAGGTCACAAGATCCATTTACCACAGCAGTAAGTTTAAAGTCCAAAGTAAATGCGTTTGTTCATGATATGGATTCAACGGCATCGAGTCAATATGAGCCCATTAATCTTGTTCACGAATTAGGGTTCAATCTACAAGCTTCAAAGCAAAAATTCCTCACAAGCCTGATTTGGGAACTAAACTAAAAGTTTCCTAAATAGTAACTATTATTTTTAGAATAGTCATTTGTAGTAGTTTCCATTTTTAGAAGACTGGCTGCAAGTCTTTACCTTTGAATTGAAAGAATTTATCTTGTTTTAGCCGTTAGGAATTATTTATTTTATTTTCTTTATAAGGGTTTATTGAGTTTGGCATGCAAATTAGGAAGCTTAGGTTAAGTCGGTTAAATTAAGTGTGCGTTGACTGTTGACTAAGTCTTCCTACGGTTTTGGTTAAAATCAAGACTTGAGATTTGGTGAAAGCCATGTGGACCTGGTCCGAATTCTTGGCTAACTAGGGTTTAAACCTAAGATCATGGTTAGGTAGCCAAGTCTTAGGGACATGTCCTAGAATTTTGAGCTAATATATGATTGGACAGTACCAATCTAAGTTGGGTATTTGTTTGCTAATCCAAGGTGATTAAGGCTTTTTGTCCTAATCCCATTGAATGCAGATATTCTAGCCTAGCTCCAAATTGCAATTATAAATAGCCAAGATTGGCCGAGCAATAAAAAAAACGTAAGATTTGATAAAAATCATCATTGAATCTGCATTAAAATAATACAAACTTCAACTACCGTTAAGGAGTGGTTGATAAGAATTAAGAACTGATTGAATATTCAATTTCAGAAACTAAGAAAGGCGTTCTCAATTCAATCTTGATGTTTTTATGCAAATTCAAATCAGGATCCTCTTTAACCTTTCCAAAGTGATTTGGAGGATACCTGAACTTTCTATTGAAATTTTAGACCAATGTAAGTTAGTTCAAATTCAATACAATCAAGAATTTGTATATAACATGTCAAGATTGAATCAAGAACACCTTTCTTAATTCGTTATCAATTCAAGAAGCATTCTCTAGTCCGTGTAGAGAGCAAGATTCAACAATACAACAATCTTTAATTCAAGAATCGATCTTTTAATTGTTTTTACATGAGTTTTGGGGATAACCAACTGCAAATTCGAGTTTCTTGCATATCCAATTCTCGTATTTACATTAGTTCAGCTCAACATTGGTTAAGAGCTTGACAGCTGAATCGTCTGGTAAAGAGTGAAAAAATCTTCCTACACCAGGGTGTATAATGACCACTATGCATCAGCTCTTAAAATAAAACATTTATGCTATGCATTTAGAACATTCTTGTTTTACCTTTAGAACACTTATTTTATAAAATCAAGTAGTCTAAATAAGTAAATATAGAACTTCAATGCTCTTAAAGTTCAATATAAACGTTCTAAAATGCATAATATGGATGTTTTGTTTTAAATATAGATGTATGGTATCCATTGTACACCATAGTGCACAATTCACAGATTAGGAGGGGGAGAGGGAGGGGGGACTTATTCTTCTGCACCATAACTAGGGTTGTACACAGTTTGCTTGGTGCACTTAGATTATCAAACCAACACCCACAAAATACCGTTGAAAGCAAACTATATTAGTATTCAAACTGGACCAAACCAAACCATAATAAAATGATCTAGTGTGGTTGGGTTAGCGGTTTGTTAAATAAAATTATTATTTCCCTGTTTTATACCAACAAATTATTTTACAAATAGTGCACCATATTAGTAAATAGTAATAGTTTTTTAAATGATAAAAGACGTAGTTTCAAGCAAATCACAAAGTAAAAACATATGCTTAACTAATTTAAATACAATATTATAAGAAAACACAACTTTATTTTGGTTTTGTTATAGTAGTAGGAATGTAGCTGTGTAGGAAAAATAAAAGGAAATTAGTATATGCATAATGTATTAACAATATGGTTTGATATGATGTATTATTGTTTGCTACAACTTGTAAAACGCATTTTGGTTTGGTTTGGTTTGTATATTTTTAAAAACCAAACCGTAAACCATAATATTCCTAAAAAATACACCAAACCATATTTTTTAAACCGTAAATCAAATCAAACCAAATCGCCATAATCCGATTTGGTCCGATTTGTTTTATGGTCCTGAAAGTACAAACCTAAAAATAAGATATGGTTGTGGCAAGTCAAAATCATACAGATGTCACTGTTTTCTACTTTCAAGGATTTGTGCAATGCCAATTCCCATTCACATAGCATTGATTATGGGAAGTTAGCATGCAACGATTTTTTATTTAAAAGATTGTTTAATGCCACTCTTTCTACAATGGAAGGTAAATTATTTTACAATCTAGAGTCTAGTTTCACATTGTCGGTAGCAGCCCTGGTTCAGGTTCGGCCTGCTTGAACAGATACAATTTCGGCACCATTATATTAATGAACTGAAGTATCAACACTGAATTGCTGATTAAAACTTTTTATTAAAACTGAAATTTAGGATGTGAATGACTTCCAGTGATCAAAATTGAGTTTTGCTAAATTGCTAATTTTTATTCATTTATGCAGAGTATTATTTTTAATAATCTGATTAAAGTTGAAGCTTTGTTGATTGTTCTGACATCTTACTGTTTTGTATTAGGACAAATAATTTCAGATGAGTTTTGCTAAGTCAAATTAGGTTCATAAAATGCTTAATACATTAAGATAAACTAATACTTTTGTTTTTAGTTTTCAAAGCATTTTATGAACCTATACTGATGATTATCGATATGCGTTTCTAGCTAAAAAGTGATCTACACATTGATCAATTTGTTTAGTTAAATAACGGATTGAAACTTATTTTAATGTGTGTTTCTTTGCTTGTATGCTCTATACTTTTGTTGTGCGGTTTGATATAGGACAATAGGAGAACCACCTCAAAAGCTAGCCTATGAGGGGAGAGCCCATTGAATTATATAAATCTCACATCAACCCCCCATAAGATTGATGTGGGATTCAAGTCCCATACCTTGCAATGGGATTAGTCCTATAACAGTATAAAATGAATATATAATTTTTTAAATAGTATAACTGTATAACAAATATGATGGATGCATAGAGTGTTGTGTGGAAAGGCAATGCTTGCTTCAGATTGGAAGATCTTAAATGATGAACATGATATACCTAAAATAATGAGCTCAAAGTTGGGAGTATGGTCTAATGAATCTAAATGTGATATACATAATGACTTCTGTTGCATATAATATGACTTGTGTAAGGTCTAATTTAAATACCTAGTATGGTCTAATGAATCTAAATGTGTTATACATAATGACTTGTGCTTTACACATACATAATATGTGTGTGTGTGCTGCACCTAAGTATCTAGCATAATTTCTAACTAGAAATAATCTATTTCATGTGTATACATTTGATTGTAAAAGTGAATGTTCTATTGTGTTTTTTTCCTTAGTAAATTTATTTGTATTTTGAAGTCACAATAAGTTTAGAATAGAAGATAAACTCAAAACAAAATGATAATAATTTTGTGAAAATTGAAAACTAAAAACTAGAAAATGTTTTCAGTTTTTAAAAAACAAAAAACAGAAGAATGAAAACGATGCCGAACGAACCCTTAGCTATCTGATCAGTTTTTCAAGTTTTTCAAAATTAATTATGTAAAGAGAGAATCAAGATCCCACATAAACAAGAGATTCGGAGAAAGAAACCAAATAATGTTATAAATCTATTAGGAATATTCGAGATTAGACCCTGAAAATACAAGTTGGTGCATCTGAAAATGTGCTGGTTAAATATTCTAGAACTCAACTTGATTGCGAAAGAAACATGTGCTTGTTAAATAAATGAATCAAGAAATTGCATCAATAGGTTCTAACATGTGGCCTGACTTTAATAAGCTGCAAAAAGGCCAGGACTATTACACAAAAAGGATAGTATGTCAAATATCAATTAGGCTTCCTCTTTTTCACCAAGTTTTTCTGTAATTCTGAATTTATTATTATTTATCAAAACTTGTCTATAACCTAATTGAAAGTTATCTAACCTTACTGAAATCTATCAAAATAATTATCTGATCTCATTGCAATTTCTCAGCACAATTGTTGGAACTTATTAGAATTTACCAGAATAGCAATCTAAATTTATTGGAACTTATCAGCCCTAAATTGGAAAATTTGATACTAATAAAACAACCTTTTGGTGATTCTCCCAAAATAATCCCACATTTTGGTTATTCACAAATAATCCCGATTCTCACATTTCACCCTTATCTTTCCAAATTGGACCCAGCTTATTTCTGACCTACTAGTGCAAATTATTCTAACCTGTTAACCCCAATTACAACTACCACCACACAAAAAAATACCCAAACAGCCACTCAGCCCCGCCAACACTATGTACTCCACAGTCCACATAACACATCCCATAAGCCCCACAACCAACCCCCACCCATCCACACCATCCCATCACCATGTCACACCCCAACGCCAACAAAATTCATTACCACAGTTAGCATAGCCCCCCTTGCCCCCTCTAACACACCAACAACACCAATTTGTACCACCGCCAATTTGCATCGCCACCATCCATCAATTCACATAACCAAAACCCCAATTCAAATAACCCAACACCACCAAGGCACCAACAATTCGCAGAATTCAAAAGACCATTAACAAAATTAATATCGTTATTCCAAGCCTTTGAATGTTGTCCCTCTTCTGCCCTTATTTAAGAAAAAAATCAATTCAATCAGCATATTTTTTTGCATTGGAATTTTTTTATAGGTAAGGAAACTACCGGTTCAATGCCTGGACACATGAGCCGAGCACCTAAAAACCCCTTGCAATGAGGTCGAGAATCAAGGGGAAAATTCTCAAGCAAGCGGGTGACAAAAGTCAAACACCGTACATCGTGGAAACGAGATGGGGAGTGGCACCAACCACACACTCTCATTTGAGTCAGTTCCTATTTTTTTTTGCATTGGATTGGAAATTAAAATTTTTAGTTTTGCTAATTATTTTGTCAAAAAATGGAAAAGTGGGATTGATGCCAAATGAACTACCAAAAATGGTGAAAGATGTAATGAGAATTGAGATAGAACTTTCCAGCACTTTGAGATTTATTGCCTTTCCTTATTTTGTTGAAAATGTGTTTTGATAGTTGAAAATGGGAAATTGGTATTGGTAATTTGGTATTCTTTTTTCCCCCTTGAAATTATGGGTTTTGCCTATGCTAAAATTTGGATGTTGATGTGAGTTTTGACATTGGGTTTCAAAGACCAGCAAGCAACCATTAGACTAGTAGTAGAGCATCATTAAGTGCAACTCCAATGTCAGCTTTGTAACTTTGGATGCCGTCACTAGTAGTTGTAGCAGAATGAGCAGATAATGTTAATGGTTTTTGGGTGCTGACATTGGGTTTTCAGTGAAGGTGGTGGAACAGTGAGAGTGGAAAATGAAGGAAAATCAGAGGGGTGAAGGGGGAAAAGACGAGGTTGAGGTTAAAAAATAATTTGAGGAAAGGAAAAACAGCAAAAAACTAACACTAAAAGGGAATCAAACTAATGACTTACCTATACTTCAGGTTACTGGCAAAAAAGGTTATGGGCAGATGAAGGTAAAAAGTGAAATTATTGTGAATAATCAAAAGTTAGGATTTCTTTCAAAAAAAAAAAGTTAGGATTATTTTAGATGGACCATAAAAAGGTAGGATTATTAATAATTTAATATCAATTTTGCCCCTTCAATTTAGTTGTAAATTAAACTTTTTTAGCTCTATCTGAACTAAATTGATCTTATTAGAACTTAACATATCGGAACTGACGTTAATTCTTATTGTAGATGGAGAAAGAAGTCATAGTTGATGATGCATGAGAAAAGGCTACACCCCCCCCCCAAAAAAAAAATATAATAATAAATAAATAAATTCCACAAAAAAAATATTTGGTTTAAAAAAATACCCTAAGTGAACCGGTTTCAAAAACATTGAAAACTAAAAAAAAAAACAAAAAAAAAATCTTGAACCTTTCGTTTCCTTTAATTTCTTGGGCAAAAGACCACAGATTTGCCTTCCAATCTGCATATCAATTATCAAGAGTCTAAAAAATGACTCCATCCAATTACGAGTGTAAGATAAAGCTTCTTCGCAATTGTTGGTATGGAATAAAAGAGCATGTTTCAAATTCTTTACACATGTAAGACTGTATGCATCTAAACACACACCCCCTCCAATGGGTCCACCCTATGGAACAATGATACTTTATCATGCTTTAGAGTACGAAAATAGTATGACAGGACAATTTTTAAGACTAAATCCATGAATAAAAGGTCATGTAAGAAGGCAAAGCTGCACAATCAAGTTTAGCAGTGTGTTACAACGCTATAGCCTTAGTGATTGACCAATAATCATTTAGAATAAGATATTTGAAACTATGAAAGAATATTTTACGAAGGCTTTCTCATTTAGATTCATTCATAAGAAGGTTTATGCTTGTTTGACCCACATATATATATATATATGTATATATATATATATATATATATATATATATATATTTGGATCTTCTTTGCCTCGTTTATAGATAGGATGCTTGAATTGCTTTGAAAGTTGAGATCCTTATTCTTTAAGTGAGATAGATCCAAAAGAAAGACAATGCAGGGTTTTAATTACAACAAAAGGAAATGAAGAACAACACAGAACAGGAATACAATATATGAATTAACCACAAAGCAGAAGTAAATACACTGCAGACCTGATTGTTTTTTTAATTCCTCTACAACCTTGAGTTTCTCATTTGCCTCCTGAAGTTCACATTGTAAGGCTTCTATGGTTTGCCTAGCCTCACTCTCGACACCCAGGAAATTCACCATTCGTAGAACTTTTGTATTAGCAGCTGAGAAATCTCCATGCCCTAACTGCAAAGAAGAAAACACACAAACCAATTATAAAAATTACAAGTGCAAGGCATAAAGGAAATTGACATCCTATTTTGTTCTTGTTAAGTGAATTGTCAAAAGCAAATATCTGCACCCATCTCTTACAAAGCAATACTCTACCCATATAGCTTTGACAAATCATGCATATACAAAAAACAAATAACAGAGCATTTAGTCTGAAAGCATGGTGTTCACAATAATGTGAAGAAAAGGTGCCCAAGCACCAGCGAACTGGCTCCTTCCATCAGGGAAGAACAAACACGCCTTCATTAAAAGGAAAGGCAGGAGTGTTCAACTAGATGACAGTACACAACTAATAGAACCCCCACTCCCCACCCCACGCAAAAATGACACACAAATATATCAATAGTGCAGGAGCATTAGAATGAAGTATTCATCTTGCAAAGCAAATGTGCCTGATCAATCATGTTCATTGAACTATAGGCTAGTATTTTAGCATTAATTATTTCCCATGGCACAGTAAGTAAGTAACTATACTGCTGAAACACAACTCGGACATATGGTCCCATGCAACACATGCATTCAAATCCAAAGAAGAAATGTAAGCATCACTTGGAGAACGAACGTCCCATGTTACAAGGAAAGCATCAGCATGAGCCATGCAGGTGAAACTTCGCCACGTGGATCCACCGCCTTTTTTTTTTACATGTCATTGACAAAATATTTTGTCATCTTGCTTTCATATTTAAAAAACAAATGAGTCAAGTCTCCAACCCATGACCTCCTAACTCATCTAGAGTTGCTTAAACCACTAATCTATAACATGAATTAATGATTGATAATGCAAATCCACAATAATAATAATAATGAATACAAAAGCATGTTCAATGGAAAAGAGATCTTTAGTAACAATCTCAGCATTTTAAGGCCGACAATTAATTTCGAGACTTTATTATACTCCATTTTACTTTTTATGTTTTTATTATATGAACTCAATTTTTTAATTATTATTCGTGCATTTCGCAGGACTCAAACTAATTATTACATTAATAGATGTAAACTTGTAACTTGAAAGCTTAGAACTACAACCCTTTGTTATGGAGGGGTGACAGATCTCTAACTATTAGAGATTTATCACAAATATTACGTCATTAAAATTGCTAAAAAGTGAAAAATATCACATGGTTAGAAATGGTTAGGCCAATGGTACAGCCTAACACAATTACCATAAATTAAAGTCATAGACACACATATATTGTTGGGACACAAATAAAACAAATAATTCCTACGTTTTTCTTACCACTACATTTTCCAATTTTGGAAGTTAAATAATACTCCCTCCGTAACAAAAACAAAATTGCAACAAGTGGGTATTTCACAGTTCACACTTCCCTAGGAAAAATTTCTTAATCAAGTTTTAAGCACTAATCAAACTCTAATGCACAAAACTAATCAGGCCCTAATCAACACATCTAATTAGCCCCACCAAACACCAACACCACCACCACAGCACCACAACTCACTACATTCACCACCACAACCACCAAATCAGCACCACCACCCAAATCGACCCACCTCAAATCGGCACAACAGTACACCCAAATCAGCCCACCATCAATAACGAGCCCACCAAAACCCTAAACCCAAATGAGCCCACCACCGAAATCAGCACCCAAATCGAAAACCTACCTTCGCCGGAGAGAGAAAGAGAGGAAATCGACGGAGAGAGAGAGAGAGAGGAGTAATAATACAAAGAAAAATTTTGTTGCCATTTTTTTTGTTACACGCATATTTGGCAATTGTTGCCATTTTTTGTTACGGAGGGAGTAACAATAATTGCAACATTGACATTTTGAGTAATGGTTCCACTAGAATTTCCTAAGTACTTACCCTTGATCCCACTTACTCCACTCACATCACCATTGAAAAAAGAAATCTCCTTTTTTTTTTTACAGTGCAAGCCATATAATTCAAATCATCCTCTTTCTCCTCATTCCTTAAATATTGTGCACTATCTCAATGTAGGGATCACAAAAACGAAGTATATTTTATTCCCTGTTGATGTAATCACAATTTTTCAAATGCAGGTAATAGAAATCACATAAAGAGACACAGATTGCTAATGTAACTTACTGACTTAGTTATCAATATGAACAGTTCAACACCATGTCGACAGAGACGAACAAAATCTATACACATAACACAAACATTTCTTTTTACTATGTGCAATAGTATATTTTGTTGAGAATCTCTAATAGTTAAAGACTTATACTTCCTCTTGTTACAGTTACCTTTTTTCTGTTAATAAATTAGTAATACTGGTGGTCTTTGAGCACCAACCTTTATAGAATTTCCTCTTCTGCACGAGTTCCTTTATTGGGCATGCAAGCCACAGCTTAAATTCAATTTGGATTTTCATTATTACTAATTTCTTAAACCAGTTTACAATATACCCTTTACAAAACTTCTGATCAGAGAACTTATGCTTTTTAAAAGACATAGACAATCAAATTAGGATAAAAATATCTGATCATTGCTGCAACTTCATGCAGGAGTCCAGCATCTCTGCAGCTACCATTTTTAACAAACATAGGATGAGAGGACACCCCTCAACAGAACCCATCCCATTATCATTCTCATAAATGAACTTGATTAACTTCAGAAAGAGTAGAAAGACATACTATTTAAGCATAAAATAAAAGAGAATTTCTACGAAAAAGCATTTTCTTTTCCTTAACAAGCAAGCATACTTTGGACTCCAATAAAGCAATCTCCGAACGAAGTCGGTCTCCCTCTCGCTCCAATGATTTTATTCTTCTTGCTTCACTGTTTAACTTCTCGTTCAACATCCTAATTTCATTATGATGACGATCATTGGTAGCCTTTTGTTCACTAATAATGCTCTCCAACTCCTTGATGTAACAGTCTTTGTGAGCAAGTGATGATTCAACTCCCTACATTTCCAAACCCAACATTTATAATCATCAGAAAGCAATGTGAAAACAAAATCTAGATCAAAATACATGAAACAAATCGTAACAACCTGAACTAAGGTTCCACTAACAGCTTCATTACCAGATTCTACATTTGTCAGCTGCTTCCATTCATTAACAGCAGTTCCTAATTGATCTCTTTCTTCAATAACTGAACTTAGCTACATTTCCAGCAAAAGATAAACAATGAATAAGTAACCAACAGATTAAACAAGATAGAACAGAAACCATTGAATTCAGAAAACACAAACCAATCAATGAAATGTGAACTTTACCCAGCCACAAATAAAGTCCTTTTCCAGCTACAAATCATCTCACTAGAACGTGAGGCACAACTTTAGTTTTAAAAAAGCGCATAAAATGCAATTTAGCTAAGCAAGGCACAACCACCTACAAAAGGCACGCGCCTTGCGCGCCATTGGTAAGGTGCACCTTTTCTCCTTAAGGAAAATAGGGTAGATTTAAGTTATAAATTGAAGAATTCTGTTAGTAGTAATGAAGGGTTAGTTTGGTTGGTTTTCTTTAACCGAATTTTTAAATTGTAAGCTTTAATACTAATGATCGCATGCATTGACTTCCTTATCAAATTTGTTTATCTATTTTGCGATCTTTTTATAAAAACATATATATATTGCAAGCTTGCTTAGTTTTTGTTCTTAGAGCAGTTAATCGTAAATATTTGGTGTATATTTTCTTAACATGCTTGGAGAAATCTTATTATCTCAGAACTTGACTAAAGAACTAGCTGGTCTTTTTTGGGCCCATCTTTTATGTGTTTATAGTGGGTTTCTGATTGGAGCAGATGGAATTGAAGATTATAATTATGAGACTGCAACGTAGAAATAAGATCTGAAGCAAGGATTATAATCTTCAATTCCCCCTGCTCCAATCAGAAACCATGTATTACTTAATAGGTATGGATGAATTTGATTTAATTTTCCAGTTTTTATTTGATTTTTTTAGATCTAAAATTTTCATACTTTATAGCTTTGTGGATATAGAATATGGATGAATTCAATTTAATTCTTTGGTTTTTGTTTGATATAAATTTTTCATATTTTATTTTGAGTTTTAATTGTGATTTTATAAATTTTAGGTTGTAAAACGAAGAAAAAAAAAGGCTATTGTGAATGAAAAAGGAGATTAAATACTATGATACTGAATTTGACGTTTTGGGATTTTCGCAGGTTTGGTTTAGGAAGAAACCTTTCACAGTTTTTTTCTTTCTTTCTATACTAATGTCATACTCTCTTTCAGCTGAGAAGACAATATAAACTCCAAGAGAGAGGAAATAGTCATTTTTACCATTCTCTGCAACAAGGTAACCCAACTTTCATTAATTATTCTCCAAGTCACAATTACTTTTCTGCTTAACATCCTTCTCCAAATTTCAGTGCTGCACTTAATTAAGGGTTTTACATAATGCTCACTAGTCACTGCATACATGCATCTGATTACATAAAACTTCACATTGATGTTATCTCATCAGCTTCTGTGTAAATAGATTTCTTTCCTATTCTATTAATCGATTTATTTGTAGCTATTATTTCCATGTTTTACAGATAGTCTTTACATAATACAGTTTTCTCCTTTTTTCTAATGTCCAGCCAGCCTCAAGACATCACAATGAAGCCGATACAACTACTTAGATGAGCTAACTAACAATTCAAAGATATACAAAGTGAAAATCAAGAATATTAAAAAAAAGCCTGCCCTCACTCTCATCAATCAACTGGGAAGAGAAAAAATCCAAAGATAAGTCCTGAAAGATGATAAGGTTATTGTCCACAGGAGAATGAATATGAGCTTATGAGTTATGAGGTCTTTTCAAAATAAGGGTTCATATAAAATGGGTTTAGAGAAGTAGATGAGTTGTATTTTTTATCTTAGTTGGTAAATTCTTTGATGAAATTTTTTTAATTCACGTAGGATGCCACTTACCATTTATTTTCCAAATTGGACATTTAGTCATTGTATTTTGTGTCACAATATTTGATAATTAACCACGCATTTATTACCAGCGACCAGACCAAGGTACAATTAGTTAATTGAGAAAATAGTCTTGGCAAATTTTTTAAAAAAGAACATACTTAATAGGGGAAAAACATTCTAACATGATAAGTTCGCGTTACAAAATATACAACAGGGCAAGAAGGATGTAACACTAGATAGAGAAGAATGGAGAAAGAGACTCAATGTGGATGATGCTCAAGAGATATAACTTGGTTCATAAAGCCGATCAAAACTTTAGGTAAGCTAGGAAACACAAACCAAAGTAAAGAATAGGTGGGGCTTCCTTTTGTAAAGACAAAATGATAACTTCATATTTCATAACCCGCTAGCATACAAGATGATAGCCAACAAATGATGGGAGATTGACTCTTCAAGTTCCTTCATGATATGACAATCTAGAACAACCTATGTTAGTCCTTTGTTAGGATGGAAAATCAAGAAGCAACAGAAATATGAGTAAAAAGCAAATAGCGAGAACATCTACCCTTGATTCAAGTTTCTTGATTTCCAACTTTAAGGACTCTTCTTTCTCTCTCGTTAATGCAGTTTCTGATTCAACATTTCTCTTATCAAGCTCAGCACTTTCCAGAGCCATCTCTAATTGTTTCAAGCGTGTATTTGCCTCCCCCAGCTTTGTCATGCTATCAATCACCTCCCTGAGTTGTAAAAAAATATTCAGCATCGAGTAGATAAATAATATATAAATATAAGTAAAGTTAGTACTTAGTAGCATGCTGAGGAGCAGAATGAACAGAACATAGCAAGAAAACAGGTGGATAAGAGGCTCATCCTTGAGACCAACTTCATTGGAAATTGTGCTCATAAAAAACAGGAGTGTAGTACTGATCGTGATACAAAAAGGCCAGAATGTTTTGGAAGAAGCATGCCCTATTGTCAGGCATATCATGAGTTCCGTCAGGCCTCACTTCCATTATTGTGTAACTTGATACTTGATAGACTGGAGAAATCCCACTAGAGAGATGAGAGAAGCCGATCCATTCTTTCTCTCATGCTAACTACTCAAGTTTATTAACAAAGAAAATTGATAGCAAATGGAAAAATGATGGATAACTGATGATATTCCGGTCACCCTTATCAATATAAGATTTTGACACCGGTTCTAACAGAGTAGTTTCTTGATCTTTGCATTATACAACAAAACCATCAGAGTAGGTGTCAATTTATTTCAATCAAAGCATAATTGGGAGTGAAAATACAAAATGATTTTCACAAGCAGCTGACTGCTTATAAAGATGTCCTCTTTTAAGAGATTATTCATCACCTGATCCTCCACAAATTATATTATATGAAATCTGATGTAAGAAACAAACTACCAGTGTTTGGCAGCAAATCAATGGATAATAACTCAGAAGTCGGAACAAAAGAACCAAAGGTGGAGTAATTAGTCCAGTAGACTTGAATTTCAAGGAATACGTGTCACAAAGGGGTTGAAAGATACATCAGCATTCAGCAAGTGAACACTACAGTAAAATAAATAAATAAAGGATAAGGGGGGAGTGAGCGTTAAAGCAAAGGAGCGAGAAGGCAACACACAAAGATATCTTGAAATTACCCAGCCAAGAAGCGGTGCTGGTGGCTAAAGTGGCCATGGTATAATCCTCTTCAGTTTATACAAGACCAGCCAGTAGCATATCCTAAGATTAGCTTAAGCAAGGCAGAGGAAGTGTTCTTCACGAGCCAGAATGACATCCTGCCTAACCCTTATCAGATGCACGATTATCCCTATAAGTATAATACACACACACATATATGCCCATATATATTGCTTTTCATTATTTCGAGTAACAAAACAAAATTGTGGTAGGTACTCCAGAAATTCTCCAAATCAAAGTGTCATAAAGGATTTAATATCACAAAAAGTATCCTCACATACATCATCAAGATCTTGACGTACTAAAGCAGAATTATGACAATAATGAGGGTATCCCACTCAGTGACTCAGATATTTCCTTATTTAAAAGTTAAGAGTTCAAGAGGCTATAATAAGCATATTGAATAAGACAATCCAACGAACTTCCTGGTCAAGTTTTGATAACATGATTTTATATTAAATATTCCCCCTTATTTGGTGGATATTATTGGCACTAACTGCGCTCCTCAGAGCCCTTTGCTACTAACATTTAATCTTTAGTGTAGCTCTGCCTTTATTATGATTTCATAAGTTTCTATATGATGATGACGGGTCACGGAGGAGGAAAGGCCGCAGAAAGGTATGCACGTATGATGCGAGGGCAGAATACATGCCCCTAAGATTTAGCCCGGATAAAGAAGTGGGAAACAAGCCGGTCAGGCGGAGCCCTAAATGACATTTTTAGGGTTAACAATGAAGTGGTTTTGTTGTTTCACGCAAGTTTGGGCGAAATGCATCTTCCCAAAAATTTTGGCGAGTTTCAACACATCACAAAGAAGTCGCTTTCATAGGTTAGTTTTTAATCCTTTCTTAGGACCGTTATGAGTTTGCAGGCCTATTACATCATGGAAGTTAAAGAACCTGAGCTTTTGTCCATGAGTCTAAGGCCCAATGTTTTATGTCTGATCCCCAAGCTTCTAAAAACATAATGGATAGTCATGATGGCACACAATGCCCTAAAGCTTCATACATGGAAGGATTTATTTCTAGCCAGTGTCTTATTTCTCTAGCATATATGTAAAAATATAGATTATAAAGCGCTTATGTACATTTCCTTCCACTGTGATTAGCAAATACTAACTGATAAAATATTGAGAAATGTACACAACATAGCAGCAAACCCCTGTTTGCGAAGAGAAAACATGGTTGCTCGTACTTTTAAATGCCTAGGCTTCTAACTCCATCACTTCAGTCATCAAGCAGGTAAAAATACTAAAAATGTTCAAGAAATTTAAGCACATACTTCTGCAAAGCAGCAAACTTGAGGGGAATATCATCAGGAGATGAAACTCCTGGAACGTCGTTGACAACTTTCTTCCAAGAATACAATTCATCTTCCAATACTTTTATATTTAGCTGAGCCTCCTGTAACTTAACTAGCTCAGCCTCAACCCTTTCTCTGCGCCCTGATTCTTCAGTCAACTTCTCCTTTAGCAGCTCAATGTTTGCATGAGATGCTTTCAATTTCCTTGCCTCAAGTACTTCAGACTCCTTCAAAGTATAAAATAAGATAAAACGAAAAATGAGATTTGATGACAATGTAACTAATGCCTAAAGCCTCAACTTTATGCTGTCCATGAGAGCTATCTTATTCAAAACTAATACAACCAAGAGCAAAACTTTTGCCCAATATTATTACTATAATTGATGGCTTTAACTCCAGCAGGTTGATTGGACTGAGTAACATGATAAAATTCTGTTCAGAAAAGACAATTACATGGGGCCTCACATATACAAAAACCAGAAAGGGATTAGAAACAGTACATGATTCCACAAGACAGCTTTAGGCCCTATTCTTTTGGACTGAATTAATTTGAAATGAATTGAATTGAATTTGTCTAAACTGAACTGAATTAAACTAAATCCTAGATTCAATAGGAGATGAACTGAACTGAATTTGTCTAAACTGAATTGAATTCAAATTGCCCTAATTTATGAAATTTCAGTTCAGGTCAGTTCAAACAAATTTAGTTCAGCTCAGCTCCTGCTGAGTCTAGCATTTTTTTCACTTCAGTTTAGACAAGTTAATGAAGAACAGGGCCTTAGTCTAATCAAAGATGACACCATGACTGTACCGTACTAAATTAAAGCACCCATATCACGACCATAGGCAAGATCTCCTAAGACGCCTTATCAGATGTTTGCTTTCTTAGATAAAGAAGAAAGTGTGGCAAGATGGACTAGTGGTCCTAACTCCTCAAGAGACTAAGAAGGCAAAGAAACAATAAAATAGGTCCACATAATTTGAGAAAAAGATTTCGTTATTACCACTGTAAGACTGTGATCAAATGTCCAAAGAGAAGCTAGGAAAACTAATGAAAAGTCAATGCCCTTGTTAAAAATCCATTACTAAGGGAACTCATAGTTTGCCCAATTGCTCATGCCATAAATGATCAGTCACTTGATTAGCAAGAAAATCACAAAGACCTATTCACTACTATAATATTAAAACAGAGATACAGGGTACAAGTTAGCAATTTTTACTTAATCTTTCTCCATTATCAAAGATTCATTTACTAAAAATGGCAGTAAACAGCCACCGAGCAACGACACCCTCATCACACCAAAATGACTTAACAAACAAGGTAGGTGTTCTTGAAAATGGTTCTCTAATTAGGAATGATGGGATGCATCCCATGGAATCGGGAAACGTGAGTATCACGTATTCACGTACACATGGAATGCATGTAGTAAAAAAATAATTTTTTTATGAAGAATGGTAGTGAAATTGTTCGGCAGGTGCATGAAAGCAGGTAAGCTGCATGACAGTCGTCAGCTTGGAGAAGCCGTGTGCAAGAGGAAGCATCATGCTTCCAATGACTTAGTAGTTTTCCCATAACAAGCAACAAATTGAGATCTTAGCTGACGTACTCCATTATTGTTATTATTATTAATTATTAATTTCCAGCGTTAAATGAGAAAAGGAGCTGGAAAATTGCCTTGGTATCTGCTTAACATAACCTCAGTGAGTTTTAATGTGATGGTGATGTTTATGACCTTAACAAAACCCAACCTCATCCAAGACATTGAAACGTCAAATTAGGTGTTCGATCCCATAGTTCCATACACATCAAGAACTCAAGAAGCTGCAGAAGTGTTCACCTTCAGGGTCGCCTCTTTACAAGTTTTCACCAAAAAGGGGAAATATTATTCAAGTATATCATGTGTGAAGAAAGGTCTAATGGCTCTTCATTATGATTCCCCAAAGGTTAGTGTAAACAGAACTTTTTTTCCAAATAGAGCAAAAACAAGAACAAGATCTTGCTGATAAAACTAAGTTGCACATGTATCAAGC
The DNA here is from genome assembly GCA_951394345.1 of Salicornia ramosissima. Lineage (NCBI taxonomy): Eukaryota > Viridiplantae > Streptophyta > Magnoliopsida > Caryophyllales > Amaranthaceae > Salicornia > Salicornia ramosissima. Next base: position 37,774,662 of record OX596240.1, on the reverse strand, counting down.
TACCCCAAAACCCATCCTACCCTCAACTTTGGAATCATATGCATGAACTGAGAGTTGCATCACTGAGTACCGATTGTAGAAGCTACAAGAAAACATGGAAGTCACTTTAAATAAACTTCACTTACATAGTTCCTTAGCTCCTCCTGCAATTGCTTCACTAAAATATCATTCTGAGAGGAGAAATTCTCCTTCGGACACGTAACACCGATTATTTCTTTTTCCAATTCATTCTTCTCTCGCAAACACTGCAAATAACAACATAGTTTTAATACAACAACAAAGCCTTAGTCTCAAAATTAAAAATAGAAAATGATCTTTAAGAGGAAACATATTTGAACAAATTTCTATAGACATCCATTTGTTCCTTTTTGTTATGTTTCCATCCACTATTTTTGTTTTTACAGTTTTACTATATTTCAGTTTTAACAATTTTTCTCTCCTTACCTTCATAATGCCAACACTCATCACTTTCTCTCATGCTTTAGCTTACACAAACCACACAAATAATACCCTCTTCTCTAATTCATATTTCTTTCGTATTGCACTAAGCACTATTTTTATTTTTATTTTACTCTACCACCTCAGTTTTTGTAAAGTAACTATAAGCAACAAATATAAACGGAAGGAGTATAAGAAATTACATAGAATGATGACATAAGGGAGGAGAGGAATTACATAAACTAACAACATTAGGGAGGAGACATACAAAAAGAAAACATAATGCATTGTTCAATGTTTTTCCAAAAAAAAAAGAAGCGAAAACGAAAAACAAAACATTTCATTTCTAGGACAATGAACTGACTTATAAAAAATAAAAAATAAAAAAACAAGCCCCCTAAAAAAAATTTAATAGAGTATGAGTTCAAATATTACCATCAATCTCACATCCATCACACATTCAGATCTCTTAAGGTTTCCAATAGAACTAACATCCTTGACACCTATTTAATGACCAAGTCTCGAGAACAACTTTTCCAAGAACTATCCTCTATAGTCTATGACAATGAATTAACAAACCTACGATCATGTTATAATATTAGCTTGAAAACGAGAGTAAAAGGAAAAGGTACAAAGGTTGTTAGTATGACTTATTTGAGATGACATGGAGAACTACGCTTATGAAAAAGATTGAAACCTCATTGAGCTCCTTTCTAGTGTCTTCCAGATTTTTCTTCAATTGCTCTGACTCTTTTTCAGCATAAGAAGCTCGGCATTGCACTCCTTCAAGCTGCAGATAAAAGATCCAACAGAACAACAGTTATTAGGTAGAAATGGCCAAATAGGAGCAAAATAAATTATAAATTATGAATATAACAATAAAACCAGTTTAACATTTCTACTCACATCAGCCCTTAACCTAGACATGGAATGTTTTGAATCTCCTTTCAAATGCATAAGTTCATCCTGTAGACTCTTCTTTTCTCTCTCTGTGCTGTCTTTAAGTTGCTTTAGATTTCGCTCAATACTATTAGCTTTCTCTACAGCAGCAGCTGCTGAAGATTCGGCATTATTGCGCATGCTTTCTTCCTTTTCAAGCTTAGCCTGAACCACCACCACCAAATAACCCACCAAAAAAAAGGCAACAAGGTTCAATAATTATATGTATAAGGGACTAAATCATAATATGACAAACGCAAGACCTCAAAATCTAAAATCAAACTAGCAGTCACCTCAAGCTCATTGCATCGTTGTATTTGTTTCTTCAGTCTTTCATGAGATTCGTTGATTTCCTTCATGATCTGCTCCTGCAGTGCCTGCTCACGCCCTCTGGCAGCAGCAAGCTCCTGCTCAGAATAAAGGGATTGATCTCGATATTTCTTCGCTTCTGCTTCTGGAATCAAATGAACACACATAAGCACAAAATTGAAAGACCTCGTCAACAACTTTACAATTGTTATTTAAAGAAGCAAAAAATATACAACCTCTGGTTCAGGTTCGTTGAACATTTTCTAGAAAAGAATGCTCACATTAGTTGCAAAACTTTTTTCCCACATTTGGTACTCATTTACTCCTATCTTTCTCCTTAGCACATGCATTTTATCTATCTCTATCAATTTTACACACAAAAAAATGAGGGAAATGTGCAACACCATTTGTTGCAACTAACAAGAACCGGAGGTAGTATATTTTACATCAATATTTTGGAGTTTCTTTATGTGTTTTTATGTCCTAAAAAACAATGCCAAAGGTATGTTGGATTTGAATCATTAGTTTTAGTTCTCTTAGTATCCATGCTATATATTTGTTTATCCATTTCAAGCACATAAATGTCATTCATTAAACATGCTGAACCATAGAGCATTCCATCGCGGTAAATAAAACAAATATTGTTTTTAATAACAAATTCAAAACCTTCTCCGTTTAATACACAAATAGAGACCATGTTTTTAGTTATTGGAGGAACATAATAGCAATTATTCAAATCTAGAATAAGCCAGTGCAGGGATAAACTAAGTGTTCCTACAGCTAATGCAGCAACTCGTGCTCCATTTCCCACTCGTAGGTCCACCTCTCTTCTTGCCAACTTTCTACTTCTTTTTTAGTTCTTGCACATTTGAGCAAAAGTGAGAACAACATCCGGTATCAAGTACCCAAGGAGTATTATTAGCAAAGTAGATGTCTAAAACAAGAATATCTGAAGTAGAAGCAATGTTTCCATTCTTCTTGTCTTCTAAGAACTTGGAACAATCCATCTTCCAATGGCCATTACCATTAAAGTAGAAGCTTGGAGTGTGAGAAGAAGGTTTCTTCAGTGAGTCATATTTGGGTATCTTCGCCTTTTCCTTCTTAGGATTTGGTGCATTAACCTTTTTACCCTTTCCTTTGACCCATTCCTTCATCTTGCCTTTGACCTTAAACCCCTTCCATTTCAACACCATTAGAACATCTTTCTTACTCTCCTTCATTACCAAATATAATGAAGGAGACTGTTGCCAAAAACAAATGTTATGAAGGAGAGTAAGAAAGATGCTCTAATGGTACAGAAAGGGAAGGGGTTTAAGATCAAAGGCAAGATGAAGGAATGGGTCAAAGGAAAGGCTAAAAAGGTTAATGCACCAAATCCTAAGAAGAAAAAGGCGAAGAAACCCAAATTTGACTCAGTGAAAAAACTTTCTTCTGACACTCCAAGCTTCTACTGTAATGGTAAATTGGTAATGACCATTGGAAGAGGGATTGTCCCAAGTTCTTAGAAGACAAGAAGAACGTAAACGTTGCTTCTACTTCAGGCATTCTTGTTTTAGACATATGTTATGTTAATACTACTCCTTGGGTACTTGATACCAGATGTTGCTCTCACATTTGCTCAAATGTGCAAAAACTACAAAAGAAGTAGAAAGTTGGCAAGAGAGGTGGACCTACGACTCTACGAGTGGGAAATGGAGCACGAGTTGTTGCATTAGCTGTAGGAACACTTAGTTTATCCCTGCACTGGGCTTATTCTAGATTTGAATAATTGCTATTATGTTCCTCCAATAACTAAAAACATGGTCTCTATTTGTGTATTAAACGGAGAAGGTTTTGAATTTGTTATTAAAAACAGTATTTGTTTTATTTACCGCGATGGAATGCTCTATGGTTCAGCATGTTTAATGAATGGCATTTATGTGCTTGAAATGGATAAACAAACATATAGTATGGATACCAAGAGACCTAAAACTAATGATTCAAATCCAACATACCTATGGCAATGTCGTTTAGGAAACATTAACATAAAACGCATAAAGAAACTCTAAAATATTGTAATTCTTGAATCTTTTGACGTGAAGCCATTTGATAAATGTGAATCTTGTTTAATGGGTAAAATGACAAAATCACCCTTCTCTGGTTTGGGTGAAAGAGCAAATGGACTAATGGGCCTCATACACATAGATGTATGTGAACCAATCAGTACAAATGCAAGAGGATTTAGCTACTTCATTACTTTCACTGATGATTTGAGTAGAGATGGTTGTCTACTTAATAACATAAATCTAAATCATTTGAGAAATTCAAAGAGTTCCAAAATGAGGTAGAGAATCAACTTGACAAGAAGATAAAAACACTTCGTTCATATCGAGGTGGAGAATATATGAGTTAAAAATTTGATGACCATCTTAAAGATTGTGGAATTATTTCCCAATTGACTCCTCTAGGAACACCTCAATGGATTGTGTGTCTGAGAGAAGAAATAGAACTCTATTAGAGATGGTTCAATCAATGATGGGCAAGCAGAGCTTCCAAGTTCCAACAACATTTTGGGGATTTGCACTTCTAACTGCTGCTTTCACACTGAATTGGACACCGTCAAAAGCTGTAGAAAAGACAACATATGAATTATGGGTAGGAAGAATTCCTATGTTGTCTTTTCTAAAGATTTGGGGTTGCGAAGCATATGTAAAATAATTAATTTCAGATAAGCTTGCACCTTAATCTTATAAATGTTACTTTGTGGGTTATCCAAAAGTAACAAAGGGGTACAACTTCTACAACCAGACTGAGAACAAATTTTTTTTCTCGAGAAAGTTTCTTCCTGGAAAATGAGTTTCTTTCCAAAAAGACAAGTGGGAGTACCGGAGTAAAGTGCATCTTGAGGAACTTCAAGATGAGCAACAAACATAAATGCAAACTCCTAACCATCTTGAAAATAAAATTTCAAACAGCAAGGTTGAGGAAGGTCCACTTCCAGTTCAACAAACCATTTCTGAAACTGCACCACCCCTACGTAAGTCTGAGGATATAACTCAACGGAGATATTTGAAAGATTATCTCACAACTGAGAATAACAATGAAATCTTACTTGTAGAAAGTGAAGAACCTATGACCTCCAAAGAAGCTAAGATGGACTTCGATTAATTAGTTTCAATAAGTAGTCAATAAGTTTAGCTGGAAACCGCTATCGATTAGTGAGTGTCTATTAAACGAGCTTACGACTTAATCAGAACTAATCCTCTAGGGTCGCACACAAACATGGATCAAACCATATTATCTAATGGGTCTTGCTTTTAATAAGAGTTCTAGCCATTAAGGGAAGAGGGAGAAGTAGGGCCTTAGGTTGGTAGATTAGAGTTTTAATTATATTATATACTTCCTCCGTTCCAAAAAAACGCAACAAACTTATTTGCACGCATTTTAAAGAAGAGATTTAAAGGACTAAACGATCAAATTAATAAATGTAATTTTAAGACAAGTAACCTATAATATCATTCTTACTTGTGTTAAAATTATTTTGATTAATTTGCTCATTTACACCCTTAAATCACTTCCTTAATATGCGTGCAAAATGGTTTGTTGCGTTTTTTTTGGAACAGAGGAAGTATATAATTTATAAACCTAAAACAAACTCATGAATTCTTTAGCATTCTCACGGCAACACAAAATCAAAAAGAGGAAAAACCCTACTTTAGTTACTTCTCTTTTACGTGAGAAACATTAGAGAGATAGAGAGATTTCTCCTTCATCTACCATTGATCTAAGCTATCAATACTCAAGGGTCTGGTAGTGTCGTGTGCTAGCCATTATAGGAGCTTCGTTTGTGGTTCTAAGGAGTCCCGTAATTCGCTCGTATTAACATCAACGAGGCACACATCAAAGGTATATAAATCTATTCATTAGGATCATATGTATGGAATATGGATGTATGTATGTATATACTGTAGGGTTTTGATGTAAAATATAATTTGCGGAAAAACATCAAAAACGGATCTATATACACATTAATTATGAACCTAATATACACACACACATATATATATATAATTGTTAGTCAAATGGGAGATAATTTTGTCATTTGTATATTTAAATCTTCCATAATGATATTTGATTTTTGAAATCATTAATAACCTTATTTAAAACAAGTAATCACAATTATAGAAAATTTAAGTACATCTAAGGCTCCGTTTACTAGAGAGAAAAATGTTTTCCTTAAAAATAGTTTTCCCATTTTACATCGTTTAATTTGGGTGAAAAAATAAAATGTAAAATTTGGAGTGAAAACTCATTTTACACCATAGTGGAAACATTTTCCCCCAAATTTCGAAGTAAAACATATTTTCCGTGCAAGTAAACATTAGAAAATTTCTATGAAAAAAAATTTTCTAATGTAAAATGTTTTTCATGGAAAATCATTTTACATCGAAAACGTTTTACACCTAAGTAAACGGACCCTAATTGTAAAATTGTATTATTCAAATTTTCCTAACACTCAAAATTTATTCATAAATAATAGATAATCTTTAAGAGAAATAAATTATTTACTCAATTTGTATTATATTTACTAGCTTAGTTTTAAAAGGCGCAAGGCGCACCGAGGCGCACGATGTCCCTGGAGCCTAGGCGCAAGGCGAAGGCGCGCGCCTTTAGGTGGTGAGGCGCACTAAATTTTCTAAAACTTTCATTTTTGAAAACTAGATCATATATTGTACTCAAAATAACATTATGCTCATTATAAATGCATAAATGACATAACAAAGTATAATTATATTTAAAAAGGTGGCAAGTCTAAAACATGACATAATGAAAAGTAAAAGGGAAAGATAAGCAAACTTGGTTCTCCATGCTCATTTTTTTTGCCTGAAATACTAGAACAATCCTAATCCAAATCATACTCATAGAGTAAAAAGAAGAATAGAAGGGGAAAAAAAGAACACAAGGCAGATCAGAAGAAGAGTTTACACTTCAATGTTTTTGAATAGGAAAAGAAAAGGAAAAAAAAAAGCAGAACAATTTCGAAGAGACGAAGACAGTAGAAGAGGAAGAAAAGAAAAAAGAAAAAAAGAGAAACTTTTCGGTGACCGGCGGTGATGATGGTAGCTCCAGCAGTGGGTGGGGTGATGATGGTAGCACCAAGTAGGGACTTAGGGTTTTGCTTCTCTACTTCTTCTCTCTCTTCTTTCAAAATGTCGATCCTTTTCTTATACTTCTTCTCTCTTCTTTTTTTATTTTTATTTAAATGCTTCACATGATGTAATAAAACCTATTTGTATTTTTATTGAAAAAACTGATGTGCGCCTTACCCCCAAAAGGCGCGCCTTTCCAGTGCCTCCAAGGAGTCCTTGCGCCTCGCCTAAAAAAAGCCCAAATGCTAGTGCTTTGAAGCACCTTGCGCCTAGGCGCGCCTTTTAAAACTAAGCTTACTAGGTATAAGCGAAAGGAAAAACTAGATTAAATTTTTAAAAAATCAAAAAAATATTTATTTAAAAGTCTTTAAAATTATGTGGAAATTTATTATTTTTATTGTCAATTTGATATTGTTAACAAATATATTTTAAGGTTGCACGCATTGCGTGTACAAAAAAGAAAGAAAAAAAAAAAACTAGTATATTCTAAATGCAAGGAAACACACCAAAAGATTAATACAAAATGAATGAAAAAATGATTGAAGTCAATAAAGAATACACCGAGCAGAGTATTGCAACCTTAAACAACATTAGAAATTTGTTCAGATAAATTACCTGCTTTGAAAAGGCTCTCGTTCAATGTCTCTAACTTAGACTGATATTCAGTAACTGATTTCTCCATATCAGTAAACTTATCAAAAAACTCCGATTTTACCTGCAAGGTGACAAAAGATGATAATAAGTCCAGGTAATCAGCTATTGATAGCTTTTGCAAACCGGGAAAAAAAAAGGTACCATTTGACGGCATTGATAAGTGCAAAGCATGTGATCAGAAGGAATTGCAGGCGATTCAGGAAACGGCGACGACGGAGGATCCTCGTGTCGGACACTAGGAGAATCATCCTCCGGTGGTCGTGAATCAGCTCTTCGTTTTCTCGGAGGTGGTGTTCGCAAAATCATTGTTGGTTTTCCTATTCAGAGAAGAGATTTGATAGTACAACAATGAATTTCTAGGGTTGTTGAAAAAGGTTGTGTGTTTTTAAAGAGAAATTGCAAAAATTGGGAGGAAAATCGAGGTGATTGTGGTTTCTGGGTTTTTGAATGTAGAGGCGCCAAGTTTTTTTTGTTTATGGGTGATGATGATGGTCGAATTCGACACTTCGTTTGCTAAATCACAAATTCACAAGTCTGTAGCAGTACTACTACAGAATAGTTAGAATACAGTGGCAGATTGACTCATTGAGTGGGGAGTGGTCATGACTCATCCAACTCAGCAGAACACACTTTGGCTTCATATGAGGGGTGACGAGGGGAATTGATATTGGCACAACTAAATTTGATAAAGACACAACTTTTGTGAAGGAAACATAAGAAGAGTGGTTCCATAATGGGTTGTGTTTATATCAATTTTAGTTGTGCCTTTATCATTTCCCGTGATAGTGGGAGAGCTGGGCTGGTTCAACTTGTAACAAGATGAGGGTGTAATCGGAAAAAATAAACATGTGGCTTTTACTAACATCACGTGAGTCGTGTAGGGTTGGGGGGAATGTCTGAGTTTAGGGTCATTTGTAACTTTGAGTTTTAACTTAGAGAGAGAAGTAATTGCGGAGCCAACTTGGGCGATTCTCGAGGACGACGAAGACTTCGCCTCTGCAACCGGTGTGTGGCGGCGAGTATTTGAGTGAATCGTGGTGGCTGCGGGAAGAACGACAACGACGGAAGGAAGCAAATCGTGCTTTGGCTGGCTGCAAGAAGGTTGGGTTCGTGCTTGGTTGTGAGAAGAACGGCAACGAGTAAACCCTAATATTGCAATTTCAGGTAATTAACCATAAAAAATTTTGTAATGTGAGTAGATTGTCATAATGTCCAAATTCATAAAAAAAAATTGTAATGTGAGTAGATTGTCATAATGTCCAAATTTTTAAAAGCATTTTTAGAATTTCAAATGATTAGGTTGTCACATTGTCAGAATTTCGAATTGCCTATCAATTGTGAGTTATTGTGAAAATAATAAAAAGTTTTAATTTATATTTTCTATGTCTGATTTTCATTCTTGTGACGTTGATGATATTATATGAACCCTAATATATAAAATGCATGGAAAAAAAGATTTAATTTCGAATAAAATGGTTATTTGACAGTGAAATGGTTATTTGGTTGTTTGTCTGAACTTGTATGAAATCAGGGGCGGACCCAGTAAGGAACAACCGGGTACAGCTGGTACCCTTTTTTTATAAAAAAATCAAGTTCGAAAAAATTTACCGACCGCCAAAAAAATTTACCGTCCGCTTGGCGATTGGTAAATTATTTTTATTAAAAAAAAGAAGTTCAGGCCCAAACATTAAGTTCAAATGTTACGAGTCACAAAAAACCTCAAAGGAAACCCTAATACCCAATTTCATTCTCTCAGTATTCACTCTCTGACTCTCACTCCCAATCTCCCATTGCTCTTGTGCTCCACGCCCGACGTCGGCACCGCGGCCACCGCCCTCAACGTTCGCCCAGACATTGCACTACTGCAGTCAGATCAACCAGAGGCCAGAGCCAGAGGTCTTAGACGAATTACGAATAGACGACACTCTCACACTCAGTCAGTCACTCACGAGTCACGACAGCCTCGCCACGACGCCACGTCGCCACCTCAGGTCGGTTCCTCAGCCAGCGGCAGTCAGCCTTCTCCCTCGCCGGCTCGCAGCTCGCTGCTTTCCCTGTCTGCCACTGAGCTTGATTCCTTGACGCCTGACGCCTCGGTATGCTTCTCAATTCTCACTTCTCAGCTTCTGTCTTCTTTAATTTGGTTGTTTGTTTATAATGTTTAATTGTTTGTTTCAATTGTTTGTTTAATTGTTTAATTGTTTGTTTGTTTAATTGTTTGTTTCATAATTTTCATTGTTTGTCATGTGTTTAACTGTTTAATTGATAATTTGTTTTATTGTTTATGTTGTTTTTATTTCTAGTTTTCTGTATTCTTTAATTTGGTTGTGTTTTGTGTTTGTTTATTTGAACATTGGAATTGTTTTTTTAGTTTAGTATTTTAGTGTGATTTTATTTTAATTTTAGTTTGATGGAGATATCATTAATCGATTTCAAAGTATGAAGGCTCGAAGGATGCAATTATAATTTTAATTTCATTTTTTTTTTTTGGTACTTTCTAATGTAAAACTACATTTTGGAATTTCTTATGTAAAAGTTTAAGTATTAAACAATATGTATTGTTGTGATTGCTTTATAAAGATTTTATCTTAATGTTCGATTGTTCGGCTCCGTACCCCCATTTTTAAAATCCTGGGTCCACCACTATATGAAATCTTGCATTTATGATACTTATGTGTTTTATGTAACTGCAATTTTGGCAAAAAGTCTAAGTGTTATATCATATTTGTTCAATGTATAAGTATTATTTGATTGGAGAATTTCTTGTCTAAGTGTTTTATTTGTTCAATGTATAAGTTTTATTTGAGTTATATGAATTCGTGAGGAAGTAAGTTATGATGAGGTTGTATTTATGAGCTTGTGAGTCAAATATTGAATATTCTCCTTTGATTATTTTGGATGTTCTTCTTAGGTTTGAAGAAATAATTTAACAATGGTTCGTGTTACAAGACCAAGAAGGGTAATTAGTTTTGTAATATTGATATTAATAGTCATTTTAGACAATTGAATTGATGATTTATGATTTATGTTAGGGTGGCAAGCGTAAGCACACAAAGAGATTGGGTGAAGAAGTGTTTAGAGTGAGTATGTTGTATTGTATATCAGTAAATTGATCTAGTTGTGTGCAATAATTTTATGTTGTAAAGATGTTGTTACTTAATTGCAGGATACTTCTGATACGGAGGGAGGTCTTGTTAAGGGTAGGGGAGAGGTGTTGAGGACTACCTTTGATGCACGGGGAGGAAGGCTGCCAAATATAAATAGTCGATTGCAGTCATTTGGTCGTATTGTCAGCAATTTTGGGAACAAGAAAAGACAATGGGTGCAGGAGATAGGGATGGGGTCACTGATGTATTTGCGGGGGAAGAATCTGCCTCAGGGGCTATGTTATTGGCTTTTGACGCAGGTCGACCCTGAGCAGGAGGTGTTCATTGCTGATCCTGGTTATGAGCATCCATTGTCCAAGGCTCAAGTCAAGTGGGTGTTAGGGATTCCATGTGAAAGCATTTGTTGATGCCTTTCATAACCAATACGGTGTTCCAATGACTGGGGGGTAAGGACAATCTTTCGATGTCCCGTATAATGTATGTGGTTGAGGGTGAGTGCACTGACGCTGATGAGAGTGATTTCAAGATTACTTTCTTAGCTCTTGCTTTGGGTGATGTGTTGTGCCTCACAACTTGCATGAAATTTCCAAAGGAACTTGTGCCAAGTTTGTTTGTTGTGAGGCAAGCTTTCGAGTATGATTGGTGTGGACTTGTTTATGATTGGTTTCTTAGCTGTGCGAGACGTTTTTGTCAAAAATTTTATAAGTTTGGGTATGCTAACGGGTGTGGTGGCTGCTCTTACTTTTTAGCTGTAAGTGAATAAGTTTAATTTTCATTTTATTTTATAAGTTGCTTTAAATGTGCTTTTTATTTTAGTTTAATATGTTGTGAGTAATTATTTATGCTTATAATTAGTAAAGCTTTTGATCTATAATTTAGCTAACTTTTTTCATCATAACTAATGAGTATTGTTAAAATATTTATTTCAGATTTATTATCTTGATCGTTTGGATCGACGACCCATTAGGTGGGATTAGTATCCAAGGATCAAGGCATGGGAGGAGTCTGATGTTGTTGACGCAAAGAATGTTGATAAGCTGGATGATCAAGCATCCTGTCCTGACTACGGTAAGTAAGGGGTATAATAACATATTATTATGAACCTTTTTTAATTTAAGTTTATCTCAAATTATGCAATGATGTAGGATGTATTTGTTTTTGGAACAGTTTTTTACGGTTGCTTATGGGGAGAGACATCCTAATGGTGCGAGGGATACCATGGGCCCCCAATCGTTGGCCATTGATGTAAGGAAATTGTTTTGGATTGTATGTTTTGTGGCCGTTAATTGCACGTAGCTAACTTATCTTCTCCATTTTGATCGTGGTAAAACTTTGTTGTTGCAGGTTACTAACTTAGTGCTGAGTGGTTTGGATATTGCCTCCACTCAATTTAATCCTGATGGAGCGGAACAGCACAAGTTCGAGGAAGGTGGCCCGTGTAGAAAGAGGCAGAGGCGGAAAGGACCAAAAGATCAGACCAACCTTCATGAAAGAACCTTAGCGAAGAGGGCACGTGAAGCTTCGAATAGGGAATGTGCTAGTGGTGGTGATGTAAATGATTTGGGGGCTTGTGAACCTAAAATAAGACGAAGCGAGAGTTCGTCCAATCGCAATTTAAAAGTGGTGCTGAGTCGTCGCAGGTAGTTAATAAAAGTGTCGAAAATGCATCTAAGAATGAGGTTGTCGATGGACAAGGAGGTGATAGTAGTATAAACAATTGGAATACATTTGATTGGCTTGAGCTTTTGAATAAGTGTCCTTATAGTGATCATGTTGGAGGTGATTATACAGGTGGGAAAATGTCATCACCAAATGGGCGGGGTGAAGGAATTACTACGACGATTCACCAAGGAGCAACTGCTGGAGATAAGGGTGATAAGGTTGATGATGGAATCATCCCTGAGAAGTTTGATTATGAGGCGAATAAAGCAGGTGATGGTAAGTTTGATGGAGATTACGTTAATTATGATGATGATGAGGAGGATAAAGCAGATAAGGCGAAGCAAGAGAAGACAAATTGTCAAAGTAGGCGTAGAAGGGGTCTCCGATCTAAGCTAAAGTTTTGTAACAAGGAGTACCAGGTGGATATGGGTCCAAGGCGGAACCCAAAGTTGAAAGATCAGATTGTGAAGTATGTTAGAGTAGCAGGGAATAAGGAAGAGCTTGAGAATTTGCTGTATGGAAGTTCATTGCAATGGTAATATGAATATACCAATTCTAATATGAACATTTCTTGATTGATGCTTGTCTCTTTTTTTTGCAGGGATACACCACATTTGATTAAGGTTGGTTCCATGTTTGCTGACCTCCAGGACTGCTACACGGTTGTGGGCGAGAATAGTGCAGGGGTCCGAAACACTGTGAGTAGTTAGCATTGTTTATTTGCTGTTGCGCGCTAGGTTATTTTGTGTTCCTAAATTTTTTGTTATTGTTATTATGTATTCCTTTGGCTGACAAGTATTTCTTCATTTTATTATTGATATAGTATATTAGCATGGTTGTTGTTCTCTACACAGAGATTTGGAAGAATAAATATGGGAAGGATAGCAGCATTCGACTAATGATGGACCCATCATTTGGTGTATGTCAAAAATGAACAATAATTCGTTAGCATTTTTATTGTCATTTAATTTTAATTAATTTATTTTGTATCAGATGATGGCTCTTTAAGAGGATGGGCCATCCTCAACTTGGCATAACACTTTGAGGAGGTGTAAGGGATATGCTAAGAAATATCCTGCAACTTATGTATTGAGATTTCAAGTGGTAAATACACCTTACTTGAAATCCATAGGTTCATATTTTTCCATTCTAAGGTTTTTTTTTCACTAGGTTTAATTAGTAATTGCGTTAAAAAATTAAAATATTACCTTCTATAAATGATTCTATTAGTTTTGTTCAAATGACCTCCTTTTCCCTATGTTTTTTCCAACTGTAATTTGCAGCAAATTTAATTTATTGCACTTTGAGTTATTAACATTCAACAGTTGGATTTATATGGGTGGGTGAAATGGCTTGTGATAATCAATTATTGCTGCAACCCTGCAATCTAACCTTTTTCATGTTGTTGGAGTACTATTTATTTGACACTAGTTATTATATAGTATGAAAAAGTGTTCTGAATGAGACTGGCTTGTGATGATATAAGAAAATCCAAATAGTATGTAAAATTAGATGATTGAAAAAAGTAGTAGGCTAGTAGTTCTTCTGGTATTTAGATCCTCTTCATTTTTACTATAGGCATTGCCTATAGTCCTATACTAAGACCATGACACTTAATTTAGGGTTAAAATAAAAATCTACCCCTCCCCCTTCTCATTCCTATATCCTCAGCTATTGTTTTATGAAATGGACTTATCAATTTCTCGTAAGGAAAGGATCTTGACTGGTTTTTCTATTGCATGATGAATCACAATTATATATACTAAAGTAAAGTTTATTTAACGGATAATTAACAATTCTATTTACAAATTTTGAAATTAGTGTTAAATTAAAGACTAAAAAAGGTTTTTGTCACTACGTTTAATTAGTAATTGCGTTACAAAATTAAAATGTTACCTTCTATAACTTATTCTTGTTGTGCTTTTTCCATTATAAGGTATTTGTCCCTGTTTTGCAAGATGGACACTGGTGGTGTGTTGCACTGTCTGTCAGCACTTTGGAGTTGTGGGTCATGGACTCATTGAAGAGGAGGCCCTTGGAATCACGACGTTTCTCTATTGATAAGCTGGTTAGGCGTTAAAATTTCATTTTTGTTTTTATCTACTTTTTTTAAGTAATCAATGAATTTAGATAATTGAAATCGCTCAAGCTAAGTAGTGTGTATGCTATTGATTTTTCTAAATCAACTACCACATTGTAGTGTATGACTATTGATTTATAATTGAAATCGCTCAAGTAGTGTGTATGCTATTAAATTTAGATAATTGAAATCGCTCAAGTAGTATGTATGATTAGAATTCAGTTGAGTTGGTTGATCGTTTGGAATTTGATTGAGTTATCGTATGATTATTACTTCCAGTCGTGTATCGTTAAGCATGTTATGTTATGATATTATTGTAATAACCCAAAATTTTGGGCTATTTTAAATTTTCTTTACTTAATTATTTATTAAGTTTAGCCAGGAAGTGAGCCCAATTAATAACCAAGCCCAAAACCAACCCAATTCCCTTTGCTAACTCACAGCCCCCATTATTATTTTCATTAATTTATTTTACTTTATTTTCTACCTAAATTAGCAAACTAGATATATTCTATCTAATCCTAAAAACTCTACTTTTCCTAAATCACCTACTAAATTGTAGGAGCTTCCAAGCCAAAGCAAGAAACACCAAACCCCTCATCATACCCCACGGTCCCCATAAGAAAGAAAAGCACAAGTTAAATTCTTTACCCTCTCTAAATTTCATAGCTCACAAAATTCCTAAAATCTAAAAGCAAGTCCAAAACAAGAACAATCAAAGATTGAAGCAATGGATTCAAGGAAACCTGAGCTAGGGCCGTGAACCACTCGACCAAACCAAGGGTTCGAATCTTGCTATCAAACTTAGGTAATTAGTTGTTCTCTTTTATCTTAGAATAAATTAGTCATATAATTTTTAAAATAAGTTTAGAATTGATTAGAATTGCTTAGAACTAGTTTTGAATTATATGAAGTTTTATGATGATGATGTCGTGTAAGGGCCGAACCATTCTAGGATAGTTTTGATGTTTTTATTTTATATTTTGATATAAATTTATGCATGTTCTATGATTCTTGCCATATAAACTTGAAGATTGAATTATTGAATTATGTAGCATGTGCATGTTGAATTATAACCTATGTTTCATGAAAGTTTCGAGTGTTATGACTAGTCAAGAATTCATCTTTATGTTATAATCTTGTTCTAATAATGTTCTTTGATGATTTTCTTGATTTATTACTTAAATTAATTTAGTTCTTGAAAACAAAGTATGAATCTTGTTTTGTTGATGATAATGTCGAGTGATAGTAAATTCTTGTTAGGTTTTCTATTCGAAATCTTGACTAATGATAAAAGCATGGATTTTTATTAAGTTAGTCTAATTTAACTGTTTTAATCTTGATGATTTGGATAAAAAGAAAAGATTGGATTATTATTGTGAAAAAGTCGTGTATTATTGGAGAACAAAAAGGGTTAATTTTTATTGTTTTTATGATAAAAAGAATAGATTTTGAACACTTTCTTGAAATTATTTTGATTAATTTAATTAAAGCTTGTATCTAGCTAGTTAGTTAATTGATTTAATTGTCTAATTATGAAAGATTGATTGTGACTATTTTGTGATGGAAGTCGTATATGACGATGATATAAGGACAAGGTTTGATTTCTATTTCTTATTTAATTTAATGAGTGAATTATAGTTATGGAATTATGATATTTTTATGCAAATGTCGTATGAATTTGTTGAATTGAAGTTGTAATCCCCCGTATTTTCAAAGAATAATAATTGCATTTCCTGCATATATAATCAAAAGTGATTTTAACGTATTTAAATTATACTACGAATTTAATTATTGAAATAAATTAATATGTCTGCTTTCGAAAGTAAAAATATTTTATATAGAGGACATTTCATATATTATAGCAAGTTAGATATTTAATTACCCATAAAATATTCTTAAAAAGGGACATAAAACCCAATTAAACCATAATTGGGCCTAAACCCACCAAAATCCTAATTGTAGAACCAAAAAAATAATAATAATAAATTGAAAGGGAGTGGGAGCTGCTGGTAGGCAGCCCCAACAAGGAAAAAAAAAAAAGAAAAAGAGAGGAGAAAAAAAAAAGAAAGGAGAAAAAGGAGGAGAGAAAAACCAAATTTTTTTCAAGCATAATTTTAAACCCCTTAAACCACCACCACCGGCACACCTCTGACGAGCCACCGGTGCACCTTCGGCGAGCCACCGGTGCACCACCGACACCACCACTTGTGGTTTGACTCTTCTCTTTCTCACTTATTTTTACTACTATAGTTGTATTTTTTTTAATTCAATTTTACTATTATTTTAATTATTGAATTAATCTGATTCTAAAACCCTAAAATTGATATAAAACATGTTTAATTGATTTATTAAATTTTAAAGGTTAAATATTTCAGATCTAAAATTATATTATTAGTAGTTTAGATAAAGCTTTGAGTTTTTAAAATTAGGGCTAATCTATATGAAAAATGTTATTTTATGATTTGAAACGAATCTCTAAAGTTACATGTTTTCAAACTCGAAAATTATTAATGTAGATTTTTCAGAAATTATCAGCCTTGTTAAGTGTTAATTTACAAAAGATAGTTTTCACATTACACTAATTAAATCAGATTTTCGTTTTCTGCCTAAACTGATCAGAATCAGACAAAAAAGTAGTGTTTTCTGACTGGAAACGGCGTTCTAAACAAGACTCACTACTAATGTAGTGAGCACCACCCTCTCACGGCCAAATTCAGACTCTAGACCCACTTTTCGGCCTATTTTAGTTTCTGTTACGAATTTTTTTTAATTAAAAGGTATTTTCAGAATTTATAAAATATTTTAAAATATATTTTAGAGTATAAAAATATTTATACTACTCATTAGGGTAAAAAAATATTTCTTTTATGTTTTAAAAGATGTTTTGATAAGTAAAGGAACGTATTTTTAAAGGTTAAATATATGAATTTGTAAGGGTTTATACGTTTTACAATACAAGAAAGTTAAAGGTCTTTTTAAGTATGTTTTAGAGGTTTTAAGGTAGGTTAGAGCTGCTGGAATATTTTTTTTAAAACTCGGTTTTTATATTTTAAACTTTATTTTTAGGCGAGGAGAATTTCCTATGCAATTTCTTAGGAAAAGGTGGAGAGTCGCCAAATCTATTCAAGGTACGCGTGATTGATAAGTTTTCGGACGTAGTATCATATTAGGACTTTGAATATTTCTATCATGATTGTCAAGATATGTGAATTTGCGGAACATGACTATTTGTAATGAATTTAATTGTTTGTATAACCTGTGTTTGCAAACCAATCAAGAAGAGAATAGGAAGGATTATTTCATGTTCCCGATTATAAAAGAGAATATTGCGTGAATAGGTTCTTTGAATATTTCATGCTTCATTAGTAGCCATTTTTTTTGTATATGGATATGTTGTCCCTTTCAAGTTTATTAGTAATGCAATTTATTTTGCATATATGGACAGGTTGTCCCTTTCAAGTTTATTGGTAATGTATGAATAGATTCTCCGAATATTTCATGCCCTTTAATAGCTTTGGGATACCACTTAAGACATGTGTTCTTAATGGGAACCTCGTTAAATAGACAAGAGTTCAGTGTGTTTTATCTAAACAATAAATTAAAACAAGTGTTATGTGGATTGTATGATATGTGTGTGCTTGTTATGTGTAATAACTCTCAAGACACTAATCACTTAAAGTGAAAGATTCGGGTAAGCATTGAAACTCTAGACAAGTGCACGTTTGGAGTATTGGCATGGATGTGGGTTGGGGTCACGGCAGGTCTCGTGACTTTAAGGGAACCGTAGGATCCACGTGTTCCATTAGCGGATTGAGCTCATTCATTTATTTGTGACGTGGGTAACTCCCATTGTCACCTTCTAGGCATAGACAACTCGCCCGGTGCTTACACTGGCTTCGGCTCTAGAGGGCCACCTAATAAACAATGTGTTTAACAAGGGAATAATAACTAATTACTCACCAAAGCAATTAATTTTTGACGTGATTTTTATATGCAATAGATCTGTATGCTTATTTAATTGCCGTACTCAGCTTTGCTAACGCCGTACAAATTTGGTCTTGTTAATATCTTAACCCTGTGATGACCCATTTATTGGTGAGCAGTCGTTCAGGGTCAAGGTAAGATTGTGCAGGAATTCAGGGACGATTATGGGCTTGAGTGATGAGCGGTGTTCCCAACATTAATAAATTTTGAGAAACATTTTCTAAACTTGATTTAACTTTATAGTTTGGTTAACTTTAAACATTCCTTTTTATTTAGGTTGGATTTATTTTATAATATCTTTCGTCTGAGTTTGATTTAATAATTCCAGGGCCTCAATGGTTCCAAGTTGTAATAGATTTAATTTTTTTTAACTTAACTTACGTACTATTTTATTTCCGCTGCAAAATTCTAAGTAAGCCGATACGTTTCCACACGTGGCAATAATACTTTAATAATTCTCAGTATTTCTTGAAAATAACATTTATGCTTTGATGAGAATTATTGGGGTGTTACAGAAGTAATTATGATTGCATGGGAATTTCGAATGGTTGCATGATGATATGCGTGTGTCACGTGTAGAGTCTAAGAATCTTGAGTCAAGTAAAGTTGGACTAGAGTTGACTAGGGGTAAAGTTAAGTTGAAAAGAGTCAAAGTTGTGAACTGGAAAGATTAATGAAAGAATGATTAACTATGAAGTGATCGCCCATCTAGTGGCTAAAGTGCCACGAACATGGGTATAGTCCGGCGCCACTGCGCCACTGCGGTATGACGTCAGTTCTGGATCCCAGCGCTCGGAAGTAGATCCTATGTGGTTGACCCGGCGTGAGCAAGGAAAGTTTGGGAAAGAGTTAAGATTTTCCCCTACGAGCATATGACTTTGTCACGGATTAGAACGATAAGAAGAACTGGAATGTGAAAGTTAAGGAATAAAAGTCTAGAGTCTAGAGTCAGTACTATTTAAGATGGAAAGTTTGGTCATAGCTTGGTCGTGTGTATTTTTCCGCTGCGTGTCTCGTGAATTGTATATGTTGTATGATAATGTTGATCTTGTTGGTTTGGGTGGATTTTTCCGTTTGACTTGTTCTTATAATTATATTTCTAATTGCGTTTTACTATTAAGTAAAACAATCTAATTACTCCCCACTGATTGTGGACCCAAATTTCCTTTTTCAGGTAATGATGAAGATTAGATGGGTGTCGCTTGGGTTGGGATTGAGAGCAAACAAGTTCAGTAGCATAGCTACCCATTAGATATCATAACCTCCATGGACTTTAGTAGTTCGGTGTTTAATAAGAGACTTTGTTTATTATTTTGTTATGGACTATTTAAGTTTATTAAATAAAATGAATAAGTTTAGAGCTTCCGCTGTTGTTATTTAAATTAATATTGAAAGTTTATAGTTAGTGATGATTCGTATTGTTGTTTTATTCGAAAACAATGTTGCTAAAATACGGGTCGTTACAATTATGATTATTGGTATGTCTTGTTCGTTAAGTCTTCTGCTAATCTTCTAATGATTGACTGAAGCATGTTTAGTTGATGTTTCCGCTGTATGATTCTGATTTATGAGTTGAATTGTTATGATTGTTGGAATTTCCCTTTTATCATGATTGTTATGCTATGATTGCTCTGTTCTCTCTTATTATGTATTTTATTGTTTCACTTCTAAGTGGAATAGCCTAGTACTCCCCACTGACTGTGGACCCCCCATTTCCTTTTACAGGTAATGAAGAACGATTTGGGGTTATTACTTATTAGCGAGGGTTGGGTTTCGTGAGCATGCAAGCGTGACAGCTTTTAACTACCCAATTGGTTTAGTAGTCCTAGCCTTACTTTCTATTTCATTAGTTTGTAGTAAGAGTTAGTATTTTAATTAGGACTTTGTTTATCTCTTTTGTTTTGGATTATTAAAGTTCAATTAATAAAATGGCTAAGTGTTAGAGTTTCCGCTTTTATTTTAAGCTATGTTCATAAGATTTTGGAATAATGATGATTCGTATTGTTGTTTTATCCGAAAACAACGTTGCTAAAATATGGGTCGTTACACCTAAAAGTGTGGAGGTTCTCCATGCTTATATGTGTATAGCATATCAACATTAAAAAGTGTCGAGATTATTAACAGTTAAAAGTGTTGATACTATGGACACAAAAAAGTGTTGAGATTTTCCACGACTAAATTCTAGACACTTTTAGCCAGCGTTGAGAAATGTTTTTGAAACGTTTTTTAGTGTTGAGAAAAGGGTAAAAAAACGTCTAGAAAAGCCTTATTTTGTAGTAGTGTTAGTAAATTATATAAATCTTTATATTACTACAAAATCAGTATTAAGATTTTTAAATCGCGCATTGCAAGAGTACTAGTTTTTTTGCCCAACCACCAATGCTCTGTATATATGAAACATTTATAAGATTAGAACTTTATCTATCAACTAAGAATAATGTGCATATAAGAATTTAAGTCTTAATTAATTAAAAAAATTGCAAACCACAAAATTTATTTAAAACCTACTAAATATATTTAAAATAAAGTAGAAAATCTTAATAATTTGTGGATATCACAAAAATATATCATTTTTCAATTTTATTTTATTATTATTTTTTAGCATTTTTTTTAATTTACAAAAGATTCATTAGATTAGATAAATTTTCAACATATATAACTAATTGTATAAATGCAAATTTCTAACGATAAGTAGGTTTTGTTAGGAATTTAGAAGTTTGTTTCAAAATAAGTTGATTTTAATAAAAAGTTTTTTTTAATTAAAGAAAAAAAATATTTTGGATGGAAAAATTAAACCAAATTATGACATGTGTTAATCATAGCTAGTTACTACATACTTTAGTATGTGTACGTAGTATAGTAGCTAACCTTGTGAAGTACCAACCTACGTGTTATCAGCTCATTAGTTGTTTAGAGTTAATCAATCAACATAATTAAGATTTTTAATTTTATATTTGGATAAAGACTTGAAACTAAATCTCCAAACGTCCGAGATTGAAGTGAAACCTGATTCATCAAAATGTATGTAACATTGTAATTGTTTAAAAGCCATATTTTCCGTTCAATTTTCACAAAAATAGTATAAATGCAACTTAGTAATAATTAGATTAGATTATCTATCAAAGAGAATTATCATTAATTACTTAGATTATCAAAGAGAATTATTATTATTTATTTACTTAAAATATATTTGTGAAGTACTCTATGTCATTAGTCATTTCCCTTTGTTTTTTTTTTTTGACAAGATCATTAGTCATTTACTTACTTAGATTGTCAAAGTGAATCATCATTACTTAGATTATGAAAGAAAATTATTGTTATTTACTTAGATTATGAAAGAGATTATTATTATTATTATTATTATTATTATTATTATTATTATTATTATTATTATTAATATTACTTATTCATTGATTTTTTTTTTTTTAAAAATCAAGTAACAAAAAAGACAAGAGACTAGTAGTGGTAATAGAAGAGTCTGTAGGGAAGGTGCTGTCGGCTTCAACCAGGCAAAGACGATCCAAATCCACATCGCTGCAGACAACCCTTTTACCTCCTACACACCCACCTCTTCCTTTTCTTTTCTTTTTTTTTTTTGGGTTCATAATTTTTTTTAAAAAAATAAAAAATTCCTCTCTTCCTCTCTCTAATTTCCCCCTGCAATTTCATACAAACCCTGTACAGGGTAATTTTTTTTCACAATTTTGAAGTTGGGTTTTAGCTCATTTTTTGGAGTTACTGAGAATTTGAACATCAGTTCGATAGTTTTGAATTTTTTTTTTTTAATTGGGGAAGGAAAAAAATTGGGGTTTGATTTATGGGTCATTTTGATCTTGTTTTAGTTCAGATCGGTCCTCCTTTGGTTAAGGTATGACTGCTTCAATTTTGATCTTTTTAGTAACTATGTTTTAAATTTTTTTTTGGCTGTTTAAGAGGTTTGAATTTTTGGTTTTTTTTTGCTTATTGTTGGTGTTTTTGGGGAGTAGTTAATTTGTTTTGGAGTTAATATTGACTTTAGTTGACAAGAATAAGAAATGGGGAAGTGAATTTCTGGGAGTTAATTAATAATGTGCTAAGTAAATTTTTGGTATGGTGTAGTCCCTATAGGCCACATTTGTTTTTGCTACTATATTGAAGTGCACTACCGTTTTTTATTCTTCAATTTTTTGAATTATGGATATAAATTGTGAAGTATGGTTCATTTCAATTTGCTTTGCATTACTGTGAAGTGTAGTTCTAAGTCATTTTTGTGAAGAGTATGGCAACATTTTTCACACATTTTGTAAAATTCATTGGGGATTCCTATTAGCTAAGTTTAGTCCCTATATTTCACAATAATGCTAGGCCAAATTTGTTTTTAGTACTATTATGTAATGAATTGTAATATACTTCTTTTTTTTTTTAAAAAAAATTATGGGTGTGCATGTATGAAGTATGATTTCATTTTAGTGTGCTTGAGGTATAATGTAAAATGTTATTCTAATGCATTTTTGTGATGAAAATAGTTTAACTTTGACTACCCCCCCCCCCCTCCCCCCCAAAAAAAAAAAAAAAAAATTCGCTTGTAGGAGAAAATGGTCACAATTGATAAAAGAGCAATCAGATGGGGGTTTCTTCGGACTATTCAACAATTGGAAATGACTTAGATTAGGCTATTTTAAGCATAGTGCAAAAATTTGACCGCAGAGACCATATTAGCCAAGTCACATTGATTTTCAAATCTACTATGCCGATATTTTTGTATCATACCAGTCTTTAAAAATAGGTCAAGTTTGAGGTTTAGTCAACCGAAAATTTATTCTAGCAATTCATATTTGGTGTCATCACTCTCATAAGTTTTCTTGACTATTTTCTCTAATAATGGGTTTAAATCTTTCATATATTCAAGAATATACTATATTTTTTTTATTGCTATGCTATTATTGGTTCTTGAATTATGATTTTGAGTACAAAATGAAATTCCAAAATATGTATTCAGAGCACATTCATTTTTGACACTTGTGATCTTGTTCACAGTAGTCGCATCATCTTCGATGTTGAGGTTCCGTGACCATTCGCGATCATATTGCATTTTCGAACTATGACCCTAAGCAAATGTGGCCTATTATTTTGAATCCTATTTAGTTCTTCTTACTTTATTTTAAAAGATTTTTGGTTTGTTTATGGTTATATTAGTTCTTTGTATGGAAGATATACCGAATAAGGCGATGTTCTTTTGGACTAAATTAATATAAGATGAAAGACCTAGTAGCAGCTGAACTAAAATGTATTGAGTTTGGCTGAACTGAAGTGTAATTTAGAAATTAATGTTAGAAAATAAATTAAACAACAATTATTTCATATAAACAAATAATAAAATTATCACTTTATTAACATACAATCAATAAAAAGTTTAAATAATAATAAGAGAATAGTTTAGAATAACTTGGATTGTAGCACGCTAGACGCTATCCTTAGAGAGAAAACGCCCCACTGCACTGGTGAATAAAATTAATACGCTCCTCTCCCAAAATACAACAACCCGTCGGATCAATCGTGTGCAGCGAAGGATCCCTGAACCAATGAACACCAAAGCTCCAAAATAATAAGGTATATATTTAAGTTTACCAAGGAAAATACTGTAAAAATGATGTAGTATAGGAGTAGTATATATTTAGTTCTGACCATAATTTCTTGTATGGTATCCATATATATATGTATATATGTTGGGTAAAAATGTTAGAAATTGCTAGTTAGTGGAAGTGGACTTAACAGAAAAAAGTGGGATCATAACTTTGAACAAGTATAAAACGGTTTTACTGCTTTTCATAACAATTAATTTGTTTGTTCCTAATAAGTAGGAATATGCTCTAACATCGATACACCAAGTCAATACCAATTTTCTAATTTGCAAAAATTAAATTACAATAAAATTATATTTAAAATAATTTCCAACAATTAAGTTCAAAGGCTGAACTGAAGTGGAATTTAGAAATTAAGTTCAAAAAACAGGGCCTTATTATTTCCCTTTCCTTTGCCGAACCCGTTTGGTCTCTTGAATGCACATTGTCACAGCCTAAATTTTGGACTATGCTGGGATGGCGCTAGAAGCCGTTCCTAACCAGCCTAAAACGCCCACTATCGCTCTAATGTAGGTTATCTTGAACCTTTGTGTTTCTTCTGTCCCTATTATTGTTGGTGCGTGCGTTTCTTATCATTGTTGCTTATAGTTATTGTAAATTATTTTGGTGAATTATCTCCGGCATAACCGTTCTCATCGAAAGGATTTGTGAAGGTACATAATAGGTGTTCTCATGGACTGGGAATTTAGCAATGATATATTGGATGTGTGTAGAAAGAGTGATTGGATTTTGAGCATTAAGCTTATTATAGGGGATGAGTTCTTGACTATTGTAAGCGGTCCGCCACAAAAAAGTTGCATTAAGGGAGAGATTTTGGAGGATTTAGAGGAATTGTTGCAATAAGCCCTTAGAAGGGAGAAGTTGATCATTGGTTGCGATTCAAATGGACATGTGGACTAAGAGAGATGGCTTTGAAAGCGTGAATGGAGGTTTTGGTGTTGGGGATATAAGTGAGCCAAGAAATGGCATCTTAGATTTTGTGTTTGCTTATGATGACTATCTTACCTAGTGATATATAGGAGTGGGGTTCATGCAAGTCAAATTGTTTTCTTCCTAGTTTGAAATGCTTGGAGAAAATTGGTGAGATCACATTAGCACAATATAAGATTGGTTGTGCTTGATTGTCAACGGAAGAAACACATAAGGAAACTTAGACCACAAATGGAGCCTTGAATTAAGTGGTGGAAATTTCAAGGAGTGAAATAAATACTTCCTCCATTTTTGAAAACTTGTGACACTTTGCAAAACACGGACTCCTAGGCATTTTTTGATTTGTGTATTAAGTGGTTTGATTGAAATATATTATTTTTTATGTAAGGTTATGTAGAAAGAAATTAGAATAATAAGAGAAAGAAAAGGTTTATAATTGTTTGTGTGGGATCATGAATATTTAATATGATATTTTATTTTGAAAAGTTTATCATAAGAGGGAAAAACATAAATTGTTAATTTTTTTGAAGCATGCCGTCGATTAAGGACACATCTTGGTGGAACAAGGAAGTGAAAGAAGCAATAAAGAGCAAATGACAATGCTATCAAAGGCTATAGAAATGTCGCTGTGAGGAGATGCAAGAACGAAGGTAAATCAGGATCTTTATGCAAAGGGGAAAATGACATTTATAGAATTGCTCGTATAAGAGAGGACTATAAGTGTGTGAAGGATAATTTCCAAAGGGTTTTGGTTGATGATAAGGTGAAAAGAAAAGATGAAAATATATTTTGATAACTTATTCAATGAAGATCAAGGGCATGATATGGGGGATGTAATTAGCCAAAAAAGGGTCCTTGGGATTTTATGTGAAGACTAAAAAGGGAGAAGTTAAAAGGGCGTTGAAAAGGAAGGAATTGAAGAATGCAATTGCACCAGATTGTAGTCTAGCGATGCTTGGTTGAAACGGGAATATGTTGGTTGACAATGTTCTTTAACAAGATTACAAGTACAATGCCTTGTGCATGGAGAAAAATTACTATAATAAAGTTAGGGTCCGTTTACTAGAGCGAAAAATGTTTTCCCTGAAATCAGTTATCCTATTTTACATCGTTTACTTTGGGTGAAAAAATAAAATGTAAAACTTTGAGTGAAAACTCATTTTACACCCTATTGGAAACATTTTCCTCCAAATTTGGGAGTAAAACTTATTTTCCGTGCAAGTAAACAATGGAAAACTTCAATGAAAATGAGTTTTCCAACGTAAAATATTTTTCATGGAAAATCATTTTACATTGAAAATGTTTTACACCAAAGTAAACGGACCCTTAATGTCCAAGATTGTGCTAACTATCAAGAGAATAAACAAATGAGTTAGATTGTGGAGCTTGTGAACGAGTGATTGAATTATGGTAAAGAAAGAGAGTTAAAGATACTAGAGAACCAACTTGTCTTCATGCTAGGTAGGTTTACAATGGAGGCAATCCACCTCATGAGATAGTTCATGGAAAATTATAGGGATAAGAAAAAGGATCTATATATGGTTTTCATTGAAAGGCTTTTGATTAGGTATTGAGGAGAACGCTTTGGTGGGCTTTAACAAGGAGATATATTTCTAAGAAATACATTCACATTATTAAGTACTTATACGGGGATGCTAGCACGAGTGTATGGACCAATATGGAAAAAATAGAAAAAATTCTTTGTTACGATTGGAGTACATCAAGGTTCTACTCTCGGATGTTTTCTTTTGGCAATATTTATTGTGGTAAATGTTGTTCGCAAATGATAGTGTTAATTTATGAGTCAAAAGAAGGCATGGAAAATAAGTAGGAATTTAGGTGATAAACTTGAATCTCGAGGCTTTAAAATTAGCTGGAGTAAAACAAAATATTTGAAGTACAAATTTAGCGGGATAAGAGTAAATGTGAAAAATTTAGTGGGATAAGAGTAAATATTTGAAGTACAAATTTAGCAGGATAACTTTGAATGGGAGGATTATTCAATTTTTTTTTCAAAATCTAGTATCTATCATCTAAAAAGATGGTGACTTGGATGGAGGTCTTACTTGTAGGATCAAATTGAGTTGGGTGAAGTGGAAGAGAGATTTTGGGTTTTTATGTGACCGTTGTACGCTACATAGACTAAGGGGTTACATTGGAATTTGGATAAATGTCACGTCGGTATTGCTATATGGTACATAATGTTAGGCTTTAAAGTAATGTCACGTTTTAAAGATTAATGTGACACAACTGCATATACTGCATTTGATGTGTGAGCATATAAGAAAGGTTTGAATAAGAAATGAGGTTATTAGAAAAAAGTTAGGTGTTAACTCCATAGAGGAAATAATGAGGGAAAATCGACTAAGATGGTTTGGTCATGTAAAGTCGAGAGAAAATAATGCGCTGATAAGGAGGCTTGAAGAGTGGCAAAGAGTAGACAAGTTGTGGCATAGGGGAAGACCAAAACAAACTTGGAGGAAAGTGGTTGAAAATGACATGTGGTTGTTATGGGAGGAGGATATACGCGGGTGATTTTCATGGTTCTTACCTTTAATTCATGTCTGGCCGACCTTATTTTTTTTGGGAATAAGACTTTGTTATTTTGGTTGTTTATATGGCTATGTTACTTAGACACGGGTAAAGTGTTTACTCGAATATAGGTGTCTAAACGTTCGACTTGGCTAATTTGAGAAAAAAAGGTGCAAGTTTTTAATTAAAAATGAAGTATCCAAGTATCTTGTCGTGTCTAGACCTGGTTATTGGTCAAGTCAGATCGGCGCAAGGTTAGGTTCGACTAAAAAAAGTTTAATAGCTGGTCGGGCCAAGGCAGGTCACGGGTGATTAGTGGGTCGTTAGCAGTTGGGCCAATAAACAACTAAAAATAAATAAAATTGATGGTAGCCAAAAGTGAAAACAAGTGTATTCAAATATATAAATGTAATTTTTTTTTTTTAAACTTTAGGCTACTATTTTTGGCCATGTATTAACCTGATAAGGCGTTGTTCATTAAAGGCCCCGTCCAGTAAATACCGTATTAACTTGACCCTAAACCACATTCCCATTGAGCTACCATATCCAATAACTATATCTAGTCGTGTCGGACACGACACAAGTAGACACACCTTTTCTAAGGTAAATAAAGGTGTCGAAGTAACATAGATTTATTGTATCATTTTGTTGGAGTCTTGAAGGTTGTATGCAGTTGCAAATTGATTTCACCAATTATCTGCTATTCTGGTATAGTGGTTGTTTCAATTAATTTTGTCCTTGGGCCATTCAAGCCTGCAGAAAATGAGGCGGTAGTTTCGGGTAAAGGAACGGGTGGAAATGCAATACTCGTGAAAAAATTTCATTCAGTTTGTTCAGTAATGCATACTAAACTTTAAGGTTAGAGTGTGTTGCTTGTGTGAATTGCATTGGTCAAATTGAGCCAATTGTTATTAATGTTTAAAATCTAAAAGGATTGAAGTTATCCTAACCTTTTCTCTATTAACATAATCCTTTCGTAATTAATTATCTTAAATGTACCATTATTCGAGGTTAGAGGATCAATGTAGTTTTGCTAATCCTTCATTATATGTTTAGTATGCGTATCAGAGATAACCTGCCTAATCTGATGCCTTTCTGTGGTTGTTATGCTGAACACGCCATGATGACCCTCTTTTTCTCTAACATTTCACCATATTACTTTACACGTTTTGCAGTAACAAGTTACACGTTTCACAATCTTAGGGAAGAAAATTCACTATATATAGAGGGAGGATTGGTGTCATTGTATATAGTTCTCATGGCGCTCCAAAGCACTCTTCAGTCCGGAGGACGGCCAGATCAAGGTTTGAGTTGTTTTTCTTTCTCTTTCATTTTGATTTCTGCTACCATTTTAGGGGTTACTGTTGAATGCTGTTTTACAAATAAGATTGCTGAGGCAAGTTGGCTATGAGAAAGGCTATTTGGTTAAACCATTTATGTTTAACTAAATGTGACGTTTTTGATTTGGAAATTTTGAGTTCATTTCTGTTTTCAGAATGGCTTTCTTTATTCAGTCTCTTACTCTCATTTTTGGTCTTGCTGTTGGATTGTGCATCTACTACAATTTCTTGTTTCCTTTTGGCGTGTTTCTAGGCTTTTGTTCACAACTTCACTGTAAAAAAGTCAGTGACGACCACTTCACTGTAAAAAAAAATTTCAATTGACTTTCCGTCCAAGGCCAAGTGCCCATTCTTTTTTATTCAGTGTCTTTTTGAATGAAAGCTTGCTCTTTTTTTTTTTTTGAATTCACATTGTCTATATGCATGTTTTCCTGCTCTAAGTCCTGGAAAGCAGTTTTGGAAAATCTTTGTGCTGTTGTATAGTTTCTTGCCATTTCCTGATCCTTTCTGGTTTAAATTCATATCCCTCAACTAATTTCATTGTGATTTATTTGTGGATTATTATAGATGAATTGTACAAGGAGCTCTGGTATGCCTGTGCCGGACCCTTGGTTAATGTCCCTCGTGAAGGGGAGCGTGTTTACTACTTTCCTCAAGGTCACATGGAGCAGGTTGGTGAATATTTTCCTTTTTGGTCTGATTTGTTGTCGGGAACTTCGGATTACTTGCTGCTTTTGATGATTTTCCCCTCCTTTATTCATGTTTTGCTATACTTGTAACTTATTGACTTTCTTGATCTGATTTAAGAGGGAAACTATCTCATTTGTTGTTGCTTGATCACTTTATCATCTTCAATATTAAACCCTTGAATTTTTAATTGATAGCAAATGTGTCTCTTCATCCAACTTTGAATACTTTCCCTTTCTAAATGTGCTTAGCATTCAGCTTCTTGCAAGAGTTCATAATTTTTTTTAAATTACTCAAGGATCGTTGTTTTGCCATAAAACTAACGTGTAAATATTTGTTATGAATAAATTTGTAGAAAAGTGGGCTTCAAATTTCCATTGAGATTTTAAGGCAATGTGAATACCTTGTTAGATCTGTGTTAAATCTTAATCAGTTTTATGACAAAGCAAACAGGAGCTTTTTGAGAAAGGAAAGGCAGATATGGAAATTGCAAGATAATTAGTGTGTAGACTAGAAGATTAGGGGATACAAAAAAAAAAATCCTTTTGGAAATCAAATACTTTCATCTAGTGTATGCTTTCCATCTAATTATAAATGGCTGATCCTTTAGGTTACTCATTGATAGAAATACCTTATCCGTGTCTTAATAGGGAAAGAATCAAGATTAGTGTATGAATAATAGAGGAAAGAGAATAATTTTTTATATTATTGTTTACTGAGTAAAGGCAACAGTATTTATAGTACAATATGACAAACTAACCTAGAAAGACTAGCTACAATAAAGGAAGACCTGGGGAAGTCAAAACTATAAACTAGGGAAAGTAACAATATACAGAAGAGTAGGCACAACTTGTAACAACCTAAACTAAGAGAGCTACAAGTAGGGAGTAACAAGAGGAAATAATAATAAGAATATAATTAATGACTAATATCCCCCCTCAAAATGGTGGCTCTTTGGACCAAACCAATTTTGGACAAGATAGTTGAAAACCTCAGCAAAGGTAGGGGCTTTGTTAGACCATCGGCAAGTTGGTCGGTGCCGGCAATATGTTGTACGCGAAGATCACCTTGTTGTACTTGTTCCCTAACAAAATGAAAATCCAATGCCAAATGTTTCATCCTTGAGTGAAAAACAGGATTCTTAGAATAGTGAGTTGCACTTATGTTATCACAGTAGATAGTTGGAACACTAGCAAGAGGAACACGAAGTTCTTTCAATAGAGAACGTAGCCAAATCAATTCTGCTGTTGTGGATGCTACAGCTCGAAACTCAGGCTTCCGTAGAAGACCTTGCGACACCTTTTTGTTTCTTGGCCCTCCATGATAGTAGTCTTGTTCCCAATTTTACTGATCCATCCAAACCATTCACCATGATTCAACTAAATAATTGTATCAAACTCACTTCCACCAACTATATTGCCTGGAAAACCCAAATACAAGCTACTCTTCTGGGTTATGATTTATGGAAATTTGTGGATGGGTCTCATCCGACTCCACCTAATTCAATATACCATATGAATAATAGAGGAAAGAGAATAATTTTTTATATTATTGTTTACTGAGTAAAGGCAACAGTATTTATAATACAATATGACAAACTAACCTAGAAAGACTAGCTACAATAAAGGAAGACCTAGGGAAGTCAAAACTATAAACTAGGGAAAGTAACAATATACAGAAGAGTAGGCACAACTTGTAACAACCTAAACTAAGAGAGCTACAAGGGAGTAACAAGAGGAAATAATAATAAGAATATAATTAATGACTAATATAGTGGAGTAATCAGAAGTGGCAGATGTAGGAATTAGGGTGGAACACTTGAAACATAAAACTATGTGATTGATCATATTATATCTTTGTTTATAGATTTGGCTAGCTACATTTTTTTCCAGATTATTTTTCTTTATTCCTGGATTTTTTAAAATTTATTTATTAGAATTTATTTGAACTTGTTTTTTATAGAACTTTTCTATATATAACTTGTTAGAATTTGATAAGATATTAGAGCTTTTACTACTTATAACTTAAAAGCTCTAATATTATCTGCATGATGGTTGATACATTGGGACTTTAATTTGGGGTTCATTGTTTGATTACTTGCTTTTGTTGTCTTTCAGTAATGCCCTTTCCAAATTTGGAGTATTTTCTGCATGATTAAATGCGAAAGCCTCAAAAAAAATGTGAACGCCTCATTGGAGGGGGATATCTGTGTATCCCCCTATAACGTTACATTCCTGTTCATAAAAAGGATTTATTTAATTTATTGCATATGTTCCTTGGATGTCCTTGATCTCTCTTTTGTTGATGAGACTAGCCCTTATAATTTACAGCTTGAAGCATCAACACATCAGGGATTTGACAAGAAGATGCCTTCATTTAATTTGCCATCTAAAATTCTTTGCCATGTGGCTAATGTTGAACTTCGGGTTAGTATCATTACCATCGCTGATAATTGTGGATTGCTTTCTCCCATTCTATAATTTTTTTTTTCATTTATGCTTGATGAAATTGGCTTTAAGTTCATATTTGTTGTGTAGGCTGAACCTGAAACAGATGAAGTTTATTCTCAGATAACTTTGGTTCCTGAAGCAAATGTGAGTCTCTCTCTAAATATTGAATATGTATTCTTGTGAAAACTGAAGATTATCAATTTTTATTCAAATTTGCTGTCTTTCCTGTTTCCCAGCAAAGTGAAATTACAGTGCCAGATCCTCCAGTGCCAGATTCTCCGAGGTGTAATGTGCATTCATTTTGCAAGACATTAACAGCTTCAGATACCAGCACACATGGTGGATTTTCTGTGCTTCGGAGGCATGCAGATGATTGCTTACCACCCCTGGTTAGGCATTGTTTACCATCCCTGTTTTACTTAGTTATCATTTAAGGTCCCATACCAAAAGCTTTTAAAATAACTGCCAATTTGCATAATGAAATTAAGGAAATAAAGACCGTGTCTGATGAAGTTTTGTGCTTGACAAATATATATTATTTCCTTTTTTTCCCTGTAAAAAGAAAGGGTGTCTGATAGTATGCTTGATAAGAATTATGCTGTCATCAATCCGTTGATGGCAGAAGATGTATTTGCTTTCCATTATGTTTGTTCATTTGTTAATGTTGAACTGCGTCGCTCTGCAGGATATGTCTCAGCAGCCACCCTGGCAGGAGCTTGTTGCTACAGATCTTCATGGCAACGAGTGGCATTTCCGTCACATATTTAGAGGTGAAAGTCCTGTTTGCATGATAATATCTGATTGTACAATGCTGCGCTTTTTTTTAGTACTGGTAGTTGATACTTGTTTTTTTGTCACCACTTAATGTGAGTCTTTTGGTGATGATGCAAGTAGAAAAATCAAATATGTTCTACTTTTGATGCCATAATTGTAATTTCTGGTTTGCTTATTGTTCAGGCTGTCTCTAGTGGGAAGGGTTTGTATGGCCTTATAGGAATGCTTGTTTGATAACATCAGTATAGTATAATGGTATAGCGATGCCTCTATGTGTCGGTGGAACTTGACAACTTGAATGAACTCTTATAATTATTGATAATGCCTTATGCTGCCTGTTGTGCATGTACTTTTTCTCTTAACACACTGTCCCTATTTTTTTCCCCTTCGTGCAACTGTGGTTTATGTTTTTTTCTTTAAATTCTCTTTAAAACTTTCACATGACGCTTTCAAATGCAGATAGTCCATGTTTGTTTGTTTGTTTCTTTTGTGTGTGTGTGTGTGTGTGTTGGGGGGGGGGGTTGTAGGATGGGTGGGGATTGTGTTAGTGAGCTCAAATTTAGGTGGGGGATGTATATTTTGTAGTCCTCAAAGCCTCAGAAAGAGACCTTTTACAAATTGATCTACCACAAAAGGTGATAAATTGTATGGGAGCATCAGCTTTATGAAAATTGGTTTTTTAAATTTTATGACGAAGTCAATTTTGACTTGTATTTCCTTTAGAAATTCTTCCCAGGAAAATGTTTTTTCTGTAGGCTTAGCATGAGATATTGAAAGTGCAGTATGAGTTGTTTGCTCTCTGAATGTGAGCAGACTTCCTCAAAATATCTTCTAAAAATATGTTTTATACTATGTGCTTTTGTGTTTGTTCCTGCTTGCCCTTGTATCTTGTTTTTTTTTTTGTTTCAAAATCCTATTCTTGTAGAAATGTATGGCCAAAAAATGATGCCTAGTCACTAGCAGTGTTAGAAGATCTGTGGCCATTATGCTGCTGCTTTCTTTGAGGTTTTGAGGATGGCCACAATTTTGTTTGTTGCTATTGCAGTTTCTGCATATACCCAGTGTGAAGTCTTGTTTTTGTAAGACATTCTGTCATTCTATAATCAGTTTTGCTGTGATTGGCTTTTATGAGATACCAAGTTATGGATCTACACAAGTAATTTACCTTTTATGACATTGCACAGGGCAACCGAGGCGTCACTTACTGACAACAGGGTGGAGTGTCTTTGTCAGTTCCAAAAAGCTAGTAGCTGGTGATGCATTTATATTTTTAAGGTAATATTATATCTATATTTTTTCTAGTATTTTTTCCCATGGGTTTCTGTAAATTCCATTTTACCAAGCAGCGATATTACTTTCCTTCTTTTTCAACCTTTAGTTTCCTTTTTTACTCAATGACAGGGGTGAAAATGGAGAACTGCGTGTTGGAGTAAAGAGGGTGATGCGGCAGTCGAACCATATGCCATCTTCTGTTATTTCTAGTCATAGTATGCACCTTGGTGTTCTTGCCACAGCTGCCCATGCAATTCAAACTGGAACCATGTTTTCCGTATTCTATAAACCAAGGTTCATGCTGTTTTAACTTATTTGTGGAACTTGTCTTTTGCATCTTTATTCATCTCTTTGCCATGTAAAACAAAGTTATGTTGGTATGTGCAATTCCATATAAATGCGTCTTTCTAGGAATATGATGGATTTACTAAATGAATGAGTCATGGCAACTGTGACAGCTTCCCTGGTGACAGTGACTTCTGTGCGGATGCCACCTAGTTGACGTTTTGTTTTTATACTGTTTATTTTTGTTACCATTAATTTTTCTTGCATAACTATAGTTAATCCAATCCCTTGTGTTTGAGCTGTGATGCTGCATTTCTGCTGTTAGTTAAGAGGGATTTTTTTTTCCAGAGTAGAAATATAGCTAAAAACACTTCTTTATGGTGATTGCAGCTCTCCGAAAATAGTCTTCTGTTAAGCTAAGAGTTTTTAGATAATTTAGAGTTATTGGGGGATCAACATTTTCTGAATTAAAATACGTGTGAAGGAAAAATGTAGGAATTTTGAGGCAGAAATATGACATTGGTGGGACTTGTAGCGTTGGTTGCATGTCAGACATTCTGTATTGCTGCTATACATGGTGAATTCCTTGTGCAGTTAGGATAGTGACTGAAAAGTGGTCATGATTTGTTTTTGTGGGGGTGATGGTTGGGGGGAGGAATGGAAGAAAATTTATGGGTTAGTTTTGTTATATCAGAAGGTTGTTTTTGATGTACAATTGGGGTGTGTTCTCTTCAACTTATTTTATCAGTGATCAGGGCAGTAGGTCAGGTTAGGGCTAAAGTTCCAATAATTTTATATTTAAGTTATGACCAGGGCTTATCAGTGTTAAGCAGTTCTATACGGTTAGATCTGGTATGAAATCAGGTTTCATAAGTCGAAGAGAACACACATTTACAAGTTAATATAACTAGATGTTTTTATGTTAAAACAGATAATGAACGAAGGGATGCCTATGGAGAAAGGTAGAGTAGCATCTGAAGCAGGAGTGGTTAATCTTTTTAACTTTGTAGTTTTTACTCGTTTTGACATATTTATTTCAGTCAAAATGGATCCTTCATTTGATTGAATTTACTATATTTTTATTTTTTATTTAATGTCTCTTGAAATCTGTATTTGCTGCATAGTGTTCGATCATTGAACACCATAGTTCTTTATTTCTAGTCAGACCTGTTTCTGAAAAGGATTGTTTTGTGACAGGACCAGCAGGTCTGACTTTCTTGTTAGTGTGAACAATTACCTTGAGGCAAAGAGCTACAAGCTTTCTGTTGGGATGAGATTCAAAATGAGATTTGAGGGTGAAGAAGTTCCTGAAAGAAGGTATTTGTTGGGCTGGTCCTTGGTTTCCAGTTGTTGTACTTTGGAATCTGGTTACAGGATTCCTGCTTATCTAATTCTCTAATCTAACAGGTTCACTGGCACAATTGTTGGCGTCAATGATGCTTTGTCATCATGTTGGGAGGATTCTGAATGGAGATCTTTGAAGGTAAAGCTTATTTCTTTAGATTAGTTGTCTTGCATACGTAAAATGTTTAATTTATATAGTAGTCAATTGAAGGCGAGAAATTCTCATTCTAAGTAATGAGAAGATTTCTTAGTACCATTTATCTATTTATTTATTTGTATCATTTTCCAAAAGAAATACAACAATAATAATAATAATAATAAGTAAAAGTAAAAGTAAACACTAATAATACTGATCAATGCATGATTTGTCACAAGTTCTCGAGTTTATTCCATTTTAGTAGATTACATCTTCTTCTTCTTGCGCTGCACCTTAATCCCAAAGTGATGGCCCGAGGACTTCCTAAGAGGTCACCCATCCTAGTACTATTCTCGTCCAACAATGCGCCTGGATGTGACATATTTTTACGCTGGCTGTCACAAGCCTACCACAACCTTCCTCCTTTATCCGGGCTTAGGACCGGCAACGGGAGACCCCACTGGCGGAGTTTTTATAGTAGATTACATATTTTCTTATAATAGCCCAAAGGGCATTGGCTGCATGTATTATAGCTATTTGTTTTTTAGAAATTAAAATATCCTTTTGCAGGTTCAATGGGATGAACCTTCACCGATTGCACGCCCAGAGAGGGTTTCATCTTGGGAACTGGAACCACTTGTGCCTACTAATTCTAGCAGCCCCCAGTCTCAGCCTACTCAAAGGCATAAGCGGCCACGAACTGCGATGATTCCATCCTCTGCAACAGATGTGCCTGCAATTGGTATATTTTTCGACAATGACTTGTTTTCTATTATTTTAGTTTGGGGAGTGGTCTCTTTTTCTCTCTCTTTCCCCCCTCTCTATGTATATAGAGATATACTAATCTGTTCACAACAGGAATCTGGAAGACTCCATGTGCACCTCCTGCTGTTGTATGTGCTGAAGTCGAGCGTTCACGTGATCAGTTTTCATCCATGAAAAAAGCAAGCTCAGAATCATTCGGTTCAGTTGTCATTAAAGAATCCGGTGTCAAGAGGAAGAGCAGCTTAACTGGCTGTCGTTTATTTGGAATCGAGCTTTTTGATCATTCAAATCCGGATGAAACTTCTACTAGGAATGGTGAAAACCAGCCAGTTCCATCACTGGAGGCTGAATCTAATAGATCCAACGCTAATCGATCTGATGCGCCTTCTCTGAGTTGTGATCCTGACAAATCTATATCCCAGAGTAAGCAAAACCGTACGTGCACGAAGGTAAATTTACTTTGTCATTTCACTGTTGTTCCCTTTATGTCCTGATATATAAGCTATGTTAAAGATATATAAAAGATGGGTGAGTTTGCTACTGTAAATAATCTGTCAATGCAAGATATAGACTCCGTATTCTAGTTCATTTCAATTTTTTTGCTCTCTGTGCATGCATAATATTTGATTGCATATAATGATATAAATCTAAGAATTGGCTGGTTGGAGTAAAATGTGCACTATTTAGTTTCCTTGCAATTATAGGCATTCTTTTTATTGTTTCTCTTTTATTTATATTTATAGGGAATGTCTTTAATTTCTCTAAGTTGACATTGGCAGATCGGGCCTAATTGTTTCACCTTGATGTTGTTGTTTGAACTTGAGATTCTATTTAGCTGATTTTTTTGGTGAAAAATGCATAGATCGCTAAGATAGTGTTTTAAATGATGGCTTCGTCACCAGATTACCAATGTTTATTTTTCCAAGTACAAGGCTTTATAAGCTTTAGATTAAACAAACTTTTCAACAATCAATGCTTGGACTAGTAGAACCTAGCCTTTTTTTATTACTTACATATAATCTAGGGGATTGTTAAAAGGTTTCTCTTTCTTGTGTTTAAAGGTTGCTCGTTGTTCTAAAAGTAAGAGCGAAACGAAGGTGGAAAAGCATGGAGACTTTGATTCCTCCATATCTTCTTTCCATAAAATTTGATCTAAATGTGCTATAAATGTAATAATTGCAGGTTCATATGCAAGGCGTGGCTGTTGGGAGGGCTGTAGATTTGACGCGTTTTGATTGTTACGAGAATCTCCTTAAGAAATTGGAACAGTTGTTTGATATTAAAGGCCAGCTATATTGCTCATCAGGGACATGGCAGGTGGTCTACACTGATGATGAAGATGACATGATGATGGTTGGTGATGATCCATGGCAGTAAGTTTCCCTTTACCATGAGCATTTTTCCTTATTCAAAAGAACAATATAGTGACAAGAAAAACACAAGGAATGAAAAAAGGCCAGTCTTTAGTGAAGTAATTAGGGTTTCAAAAGAGAGTTGGAGTGAGCTCAGTTGGGAGGTCACTGATACACCAGCATTTGTTCCTGGTTCAATTCGTAATAGGTGATGTCTGGGGCCCATGTTTACCTTTAGGGGGAAAAAGTAGGGTTTTAAAAAGTGAGTCTCAAGGAAGTTTCAAAATGACACCCTGTTTTGGTTTCCCCTCCATTAATTATGTAAATGGGTTTAAAATTTTAAATAATCACTCTTGTATTTAAGTTTTGAACCA
This sequence comes from Salicornia ramosissima, assembly GCA_951394345.1. Lineage (NCBI taxonomy): Eukaryota > Viridiplantae > Streptophyta > Magnoliopsida > Caryophyllales > Amaranthaceae > Salicornia > Salicornia ramosissima. The sequence continues at coordinate 37,736,495 of OX596240.1, read as the reverse complement.
GTGTCACCTAATTCCCCTTTTAGTTTGCTTTCATAATTCGCAGTTCGCCCAAAATGGGCCAAAAATAGCCCAAAGCCGACCATAATTTGCTTTTTGCGGTTCGCAATTCGCAAGGAGTTTAGAGAATTATGTAACTATGGTTTGAAGCAATCTTTAGAGTTAAATGCTATACATTTATGAAGCTAAATTACACCAATTTACGCCTGATTTTAGCTTGCATTTCCAAATTTTTACCATTTTAGAAAGTATATATTAAATGCACAAGGGCTACATATAGCATTACGCTTCTTTAGAAAACAGTTTAATAGCCATTCTTGCTGTGTTGCTCTGTCTGTTGCTTTTTAATTCATTGCCTTTTTTTTTCACAGTGAGTTTTGCAGCATGGTGAAAAAAATCTTCATCTACACATCTGAAGAAGTGAAACGTCTCTCGCCTAAGAGTAAAATCAGTGTTGAAGGCGTTAACAAACCAGGCTTTGCTAATGTGGAATTGCCAGCTGGGTCGGAGGAGCTAACCTCTGCTGTTGGCCCCTAGTTGCTAACTTTGCTTATTCTTCCCTGAATCTTGAGAGGAAAAGAAAACTGCCCTAACTCAGGCCAAAATAATGGAAGAAAAAAACAACCAAAAAACCAAAAAAAAACCAAAAAAAAAAAAAAAAACTAAAAAAAAAGCAGCAGCAAAATGCAGTAAAGGAAGAGGGGACTTAAGAAGAGAGGGGACTAGTTATATTTATATATGAGTATATTATGATTCGGTACTGAAGTAAGCAACGCAGCAAGGTGTGAGCGAGGGGAGCAACTCTACTCACTCAGTCTCGGTATGCTGCTCTGCAAGGTAGTAGTTTAGTTTATTGTTTCGGTGTTTTATATATGTTGTTGTTGTTGAGGGATATGTGTTGTATTCCTCCTCAAGTAATGAAATATAGGTTAAGTAATGAAATATAGGTTAAGGAAAGCTTGGTCTGCCCTAGTTCATGTTTTCTAAAACATGAGAGCTGACTTATTATTAGGTTTCCTTGTATACAACCCCCCCTGCCCCCCTGTATCCCCTTTGGTAATGTATGACATGTTACCTTTTGTATATATACATATACAATATATATGAACATGTCTATTAATATATATATATATATAATATATATAGTTTTACCCTTTTTTATATTAATTTCTGTTGAGTATTCTTGGTGAATTAAGGATTCCATCTTTGAATTCAACTTGCTTAGCAACTTCATCTTCTTCACAATTGGATCAATTCGTTCAAAATCAAATATTCTATTGGACATTAGAACAATTTGAACGAAGTTTTCATCGTTGAGATTACATAATGAACTTGCCATCGCAATTGTTAATGGCAATAAGAGAACATCTTGCCTTTGGGTGCAATTAGAGATTGTCATCGCAATATGAAAGAACATTACGTCGCAACTGGATATTCCATGGCAATCAAAAGATGAGTTGATGAAATGAATAACATACAATTAGATTAGTTGATGAAAATGAATGGAGGAGAATACAGAGATAGAGGAAGAGAAGGATGAAGAAGAAATGTGAATCAGGAGAAGAAGAAGGGTAGTCAGCTTGGTCATTTTTAGAGTTTGATGGGGGGTGTTACTAAATACCGCCCGTATTTACTAGATACCGCCCGTATTTTTCCCAATCTTCCAATACTACCCTTACCCTTATAAAACTAATTACTTAAAAAAAAATAACCTCACTCTTCACTCTCACTCCCCACGACACAGTAAATAAAAAACCCACCCCACCCCTTCGAAAACCCTCAATCAACACCAATCCTTTCCTTCAATTCAAACCCACAGCAGCACCACCATATATCCAACCGCTGCAGCACCAGCAACGACGAGCAACGGGGAGCACCGCGACGGACTACGCAGCACCAGCAACGACGAGCAACGCATCGGACCTGCAGCAGGACCACCACAGCACGACAACCACCCAATGCCTCCTCGAAAACGTCCAGGGAAGGAGGTCGCCGGCGCATCTGATCGAAGTGACGGTGCATCGAAGGTAATTTCAGATCTCCTTTGAATTTTGATTTTTTTTGCAATTTTTCCTTTTTTTCCTGTCAATTGGAGATGAATTTTGTGAGGAATGTGTTGATATATGTCAATTGGAGATGAATTTAGCATTTCTTATGTTTGAATGTTTAAGGAATTTGGGGTGAAATTTACCCAGAATTTTCATTTTTTTTTTTTTATTTTACTTTCTGATGTTTTCAGTATTTGTTGTGTTATTATTTTCTGAAATTTTCATTTTTTTTTAATTTTCTGAATTGTTTCTGATTTTTTTTTTTTGGAATTTGATGAACTAATGTTAAATTTAGGAGAATTTTTTCAATTTTGTTGTTTTTAATTTGATGAACATTTGCAGAGAAGGTAATTTAGAACTAATTAGATTTTTTTTTTTTTTTTTTTTTTTGCAATTATTAGTAATTTTTTTTTGGGAATTTGATTAAATAATGTTAAATTTAGGTGAATATTCTGATAAATATTATTTAGTATTAATTAGGAATTTATGTTAATTATTTGATTTTTTAAAATTATAAAATGGTTTAATTACGAATTAATATAAATTGGTGTAATTGTTATAGATTGGCTTAATTATTGTTAAATGGTAATTAATTGGAATTTTAAATTATAAATTAGTGTAATAATTTTTAAATTATTAATTATAGACAAAAATATTCGAATTTTTTTTCTAATAAATTGATGTAATTACTTTTAATTAAAAATTATTAGTAATTATAATAAATTGGTGTAATTTTTGTTAATTAGAAAATATTGACGATTACGATAATTATTATTCATTAGTTGAACTAATTTTTCAATTACACTCAGCGTGCTGAGGACGACTCTTCCCCACGGCACCCTAACACACGACGCATCCTGGCCTCTGCTAGGAGGAGGGTGGGCAACACGTCTTCATGTCAGGTCCATAATTCGTCTAGTGGGGAAGGTCGTTCGACTGATATGGGCGGAGGTTCGAATGTCGACGAGTCTGAGTTATCGGCGTATGAGCTTGAGGCGATGCTACAGTCAGGGCCGGATCAGTTCGACGATGAGTTTATTCCCGATGATCATTCGTCTCCCGAGGAGGAGGGTGACGGGGATGAGGAGGTACACCAGGTCCGTAATTTCCGCAAGGGCAAGGGCGGGCGATTTGTGCGGTCTAAGGGGTCGTCATCTTCTACTCGCGGACAACCAAAGAGGAAGACAGACGATTCTTGGGTGGTTAAGGAGGCTATGCCTGGGGGTCTGATAGATGGTTCCGTCATCCCGAGCTACGCAGCTCACATTGCCCGACATATATGGGATGGTGACGATAGGGGCGTGTTGGACGTTCGCACTCGACATCAGGCATGTTCGAGGTTGATTGAGTGGGCGGATGAGTTTTGTGAGCAGGTGGATCCAACCAGACAACAAGTGGATCGAACCAGAGAGCAGGTGGATGTTGCTCGGATTGTATCTGCAAGTGGGTTGATTGACTTGCCCAGGCTATGTTACACACATATCGACGGTCCGCTAGTGTCGGCATTCGTCGAGAGGTGGCAGCCGGACACGAACAGCTTCCACATGCCGTGGGGGGAGATGTCTATCTTTCTCCATGATGTCGAGTATTATGGGCCTGCCTGCTGAGGGTCGACTTGTCGATGGTGTGAGCATGCGATTTCATAGTATCGGCCAGGGCTATGCACCTATACATGACGTGGCCGAGATCCTCGGCGTGCCACAAGAAGCCATGAAAAGGGACGGGCAGTTCAAGAATGGAGGTGTCTATACGGAGTGCATCTTCAACCTGTGTCGAGCTGCAGAGGGACGAGTTGCTTCGACACGAGCCATAGGGTGGATGTTGCTCACTCTTGGATCCACGCTCTTTGTGGATAAGAGTGGTAGCCGGCTCAGTCCCAGCCTTATCACAGAGCTTATGGATGAGGATTCTGTTGGGAGGTACTCTTGGGGATCAGCGACATTAGCGTACCTGTATCGCCAGCTTGGCCAAGGCAGTCGACGGCGATGCAAGCAGTTGGCTGGGTGTCTAACGTTGTTACAGGCGTGGATTTATGAGTACTTCCCAGCTTTTAGGCCTAACCGTGGACGTCTCCCTCGTCGTGTTGGTGATCCTAGTTGTTCTCAGTGGGATGTTCGTTTGGAGCCGAACAACCCCGCCCGCCTTGTCGCCATTCGTAACAGGATCGACAACATGACTGCTGACCAGGTAATATTTTAATTAATGTTTCTTTACTTTTTCCTAATTGCCTCGTTGTTATTAAACTGAATGTTTTTTGCATTCAACAGGTGTGTTGGTTACCGTTCGGGGATGACATCAGTACCCGTTGTCCTCGGACTTTGTTCACTGGGTTCATCCAGCACCAGTCCATCATTGAGCCCTATATGCCATACAGATGTCTTCGGCAGCTCGGCTTCATGCAGGGTATACCCCCTCGCATCCCTACACCTATCTCAGCGTATCGGCCGGAGGATCCGAGACACTACTATGTTCAGTGGCCGCCTACATCGGTTAAGGATACTTGGGACACTTTCCCCATTGCTAACACTCTTCATCCCTGTGCCTTAGACTATTCAGAGTTCACAAACGCGACGCAAGACGGGTATGACACGTGGTTCGAGACGTATTCACACCCCTACATCGTGAACGACAACGATCTGATCCCGAACACAGGACCGGACATGACTGTACCTGAGCATGTAAGTAATTTGACACACCGTATTTACTTTTTGTCTTAATTTGTTACAATTTATACGTAGGGTAACAATTTCTTTTTTTTACTTTTTACAGTGGATGTCCTCCATGTTAGAAAATTTGGAAGTGCTGTGGGATCCTTTCATTGATGAGCTGCCAGAACGCATGGATAGACTGAGGTTGGGTCTCATTAGACTGAGAAAAGACTTTGATGACTACGAGACACGCGTTGGCATCCGACGACGTGCACCGAGACAGCGTCCACCAAGTTGGGGCGATCATCGCCAGTAGTTTTCATTTTTTATTATTTATTTGTTAATGTTTATTTGTAATTTTTTTTTTTGTAATTTTTTTTTTTTTGGTATTTGTATGTAAACAAATATTTTTAATTTACGTCCTACGCTCCATATTTTGTATTTGTATTTAAACACATTACCCATTTTCGTCATATTCTGATTAGATCAAGAATTTTTCTTTTAATGAGTTTTATCGAAGGTAATAGCCTCAAATATATTCATATAATAAACTAACTAAAGTTACAACATTAAACACATGCACAAATTGAACTAATTACAAATTTTCAATGCAAATTTTCAACAAGTCTCATCCAGTGTGCTACTCTCCTGGTGTATAATGCATCCCATCCTTCGACTGTTTGTGTATGCACAAAGTTCCAATAGTTTGCAACGGGCGGAATCGGGGAATCATGACTGACATGTAATCGTATGTAGTGCGCATAATTTTGCATGTAGGCAATATGAAGTTCACTCGTAGGAGCCATGATGAGTTGCGGGACTCTCGTCGGCAATACTGTACAACATTGTCCAATCGATCGGTCATTCCCATACGAGTACAACATGATGGCGCAATGATATAGATTTGCAATCGGAAATAAGTCAAAAACGACTTCCATCCAATGGTTAGCATCGCATCTGCCACCTTCCCAAGAGATACGTGTCACGGCTTCAATGACGTGCTGCTGCCCTCCATAAATAGCTGCGTAATCAGCAATGTTTGCCCCAAGTTCATTTGCGATGATTCTTCGAGCCATAAGATAGTTGTCCTGTCCACCATGAAAAGCATCAGCCACACAACGAAACCCACAGTTTCCGTCTGCTCTTACATCAGTCCAACCCTCCATAAACGGCAATATCAAATGGGGAACGCTATCATAGTAAGGAAATCGTTCCCTTGTTATGTGACCGCTACCACCTACAATAATAAAACATATTTAGCAAATAATTGCAGCTACTACTTAATAATTAAATTCAAATAAAATATGATCATTACCTTCGGCATGGGATCCTGAGTTTTCTCCCATAGAAGAGCCTGTGTTTCTCGAACGACGCCCATGGCTTGTCGAAGCATGCTCAAAGAAACTCCGATCTCGTCGAGTAGACGAGCTCTGCAAAAACACCATATTACGTACGACTTAATTAGTATTGTTCAATTACACCCATTTAATTATTATAGCAATTATTATTTATTAGTTGAACTAATTTTTCAATTACATCCATTTAACAATATAGTTAACAAAATCAACTCTAGTTAAATTGACCTACTTAAATCAACTCTAATTAAATTAAATCACCTGGTACGGAGGCCTGCCCCTAACATTGGTGTTCGTCTCTGGCTCTTCCAGCGAGTCTGTATCTTGGAAGATATTTTCATGCATAACTCGGGTTGCACGCCTCACATAGTCAGAACCTCTTCGTCTAACTTCTTCGAACAACGAAGACAAGTGGTCGGCTTCTTCCTCGTCGTCATTGGCAAACTCCGGGATGTCATTGCCTTGACCAATAGTTAGTGTTTTCCAAAACTCGTGGATCTCTCTCAAATGTATACCTGTGCGTTGTTGTACTAACGCTGCAATCTCACATGCACACGGGATCCCACAAGTGGAGCGCAACACACAACCACAACGATCATGGACCTCGTCGGCTAACTCCCTCATCCGGATATGCTCTTTAAGCAGTAGATCCATGCAATGGGAGCTAACACGACTGACAAGCATGCTGAACAACAACTTATTCCTAAACCTGGCGCCCTGTCTGTTCATTGATGTTTCCAGATGATACTTAATTTTATCATGCTGCTGCTCAACCATTGCATTTGCTCGCGTAAACAGATTTTCAATTGAGTTGGTAGAGGTGCCAAGCCAACCTTTCAGCACTGAATGGGCACTCTCCACCCGACAAGTTGTCTTGTTACCCAAATGAAGGACGTTGTTAGCCCAAGCAACGACAAATTTCTCTTTATGCGGAAGCCAAGTGTTTTCTACATATTCAATGACTCCTCTAAATCTTGCCCAACCATCTCTCATCCGATCCAGCTGTGCATCATATTCTGCCTCTGTTGACGCGTACATCACCCGGGCCCAAGCACCATGCCTAAACCGGTCTCCCAAGCCTTTGTCGCCTGTTATCTTCCCAACTCTCGCCTCCACATCCCTGTTGATGTGCCACGTGCACAACAAATGATGGGTGCCAGGAAATATTTCCTGAATTGGTCGTAACAATCCCATCTCTCGGTCTGTAAAAATTACAGCCGGACGCGCACGTAGCCCAATAATGTCATTGAGAATTTGCAACACCCATCGATAACTCCTCATCGTCTCATCCCTCATCAAAGCCATCCCAATCAAAAAGTTATGATTGGTCGGCGTCATCCCAATCATCTCGAATAACGGCATTCCATACCTGTTCGTCTTATATGTGGAGTCCATTCCTATCACCCATGGATAAGTGCGCAATAAGGTGATCGACATCGGATGAGCCATAAACACATGAGTGCATTGATTTCTCTCTTGATTAGTGTGAATGTGGTAGTTCAACTCTTCCGCAAGATGGATAAATTGTTCCATAACATTCCGCCCATCTGCATCATCCATCTTTTGCTTGCTGATTTCGTTATACACATGCCTGATTGTAGGTTTTTCGTCAGGAAACTTTTGTGTCAAAGATAATTTAATCTTCGACGGCTTGCACTGAGATTCCCTAAGCTCACGCACGTGTTGCTTTGCTGCAGGGCTCAACCCACTGACCTGACGGTGTCCCGCCGGGTACTCAATGAAGCGATGGTTATGTGTGCCGGATACACCCGGTTGGGGCTCAATATACCACAATCCGGTTTGAGGATTGCCAATCACTTTGATATGGAACGGGCATCCACAAGCTTTTGTGGACGTTTTTTTCCTTTGGGCGTTTCTCATATTTCTGTTTTCCCCTCGGTACCGCTCTCCCTTGTTACAGCGTAGGTAGGTTACCATGCGAGACACCGAGGTATAATTGATTTTGGAAATGACAATTTCAAAACCAATCCCATGAGCTATCGGTTTCGCCCAATCACGTGCCTCGTGATGACTGGAAAACGTCTGATCGGTGGCAAAACTTTGACTATAGTCCACGCCATCTCCGTCGTTATTGTCCTAAATAATTTCATTAAATACGTTAATTAGTATTTTTAAAAGCAAAAAACCATGCAAACGAACCCTAAATACGTTACTCCCAATGGGGTAAGGTGTCCAGAACACGTTACTACCAATGGGGTAATGTGTCCAGAACACGTTACTGCCAATGGGGTAACGTGTCCAGAACACGTTACTGCCAATGGGGTAACGTGTCCAGAACATGTTACTGCCAATGGAGTAACGTGTCCAGAACACGTTACTCCCAATGGGGTAACGTGTCCAGAACACGTTACTACCAATGGGGTAACGTGTCCAGAACACGTTACTGCCAATGGGGTAACGTGTCCAGAACACGTTATTCCCAATGGAGTAACGTGTCCAGAACACGTTACTACCAATGGAGGAACGTGTCTCCTACACGTTACTGCTAATGGAGTAACGTGTCCAGAACACGTTAGTGCCAATGGATTAACGTGTCCATAACACGTTACTGCCAATGGTAGTAACGTGTTCTGGACACGTTACCCTATTGGTAGTAACGTGTTCTGGACACGTTTCAAAACACGTTACTTCTATTTTGCAACAACGATATATTTTGTTTTTTCTTACATGAACAAAAATTTAACTTAATATGTGAATCAATTCTTTAAAAAAAAATTAACTTAATGCATTGAATAATTCAAGCAAATATGGAAATTTTGTTTATGTAAGAAAAAATTCCTAAAGAATAATTCAAAGTAATTAAACATGGACAAAAAATGATTAACATAAAAATTTATAAATATAATTATTTACTAAGCTAAAAAAACATAATTAACCCGTAAAAAAAATTAACATTAATAAATTTACCTCTCCGGCATTCACGTAATCATTGTTGTCATCTGACATTTTGGTTCTAAATAAAAATTATAAATTAAACATAGTAAATCTTATATATTTTTAGGTGAACTTCTCTGTAATTTTTTTTATGCAAGAGGTGAAATAATGAAGGTTGAAGTAGTTTTTTTTTATAATGAATGCTGTTACTATGAGTGAGGTTTTTTTTTTTTTAAAAAATAAAAAATAAAAAAAACCAACCACACCATTTTGACAAGTGGAAGAAGGGGGGAAGTGGTCCACCATACATGTGAAACATGAGGCATGCCATTTTTTTTTTTTTTATAAATTATAAATAGGATATTTAAAAGGTAAGATTTTTTAAAAATTAAAGGAAAAATAAATTAAAGGGATAGGGGTTAGCAGTGGGTGAGGGTGAAGGGAGAGGATGAGAGTTAGTTTGGGTTATATAAATATAAGTAAGGGTATATACATATAAGTAAGGGTATATAAATATATGTAAGGGTATTTTAGGAAGTTAAGGTTAAAATACGGGCGGTATTAAGTAAATTCGGGTGGTATTTAGCAAATGAGTTTGATGGGTGATCTATAGAGTTAGCCAATAATGTATTTTGGTTAATCATCAAATATTTATTAGGGTAGGTTGGGTGATGT